>OU015492.1:109797647-110425147 GCA_907164885.2 Dolomedes plantarius
GTTTTGAGTATTTTTTAAAGTTTTTTACTCGTGCACTGTTCGGGTCAATATTACCCTATGGAAAACTGCAATTTTTTCTGATTTCTTTTGTAATCTTCCCATGATATTTAATAAAATTTATCAAATATCTATATAATTTTGAAATAGGCTGCACATTTCAACACGAGTTAGTAATATCCAATATGCAAGTCCAACTGGCTCATTTTACGATCTTGATGATTCAAAGGAAATCATTCATAAGAAGGTAAATAAGCATCAACAGATAGTAATACAAAATATGAAAAGTCAATCAGTTCATTTGGTTTTCTTTTTTAAACAAACAGTGAGTCAGTGGCGTAGCGAGAGGGGGGGAAGGGGTCTATCATGCCCCGGGCGCCACTTGCAGAGGGGCGCCAAATGGTACCTTGACCATTGGTGGTACCTTGGTACCTTGGTCCACTGTACCTTGGTACCTTGTCCAATGGTACTAAGACCATTGGACCCTTTGGTCCCCAAGACCATGAGGGGCGCCAAAAAGGTATCGTGCTCCGGGCGCCAGTTATGCTCGCTACGCCACTGCAGTGAGTCATTCATAACAATGTAATATAAGAGTAACTATATATGTTGTTACAAGTCTAGATCTGCTCATCCCATTAGCTATAAAATGATTTGCTTTGTATTTATTGCGATGAGTTTGAGTTTCACAAGTATTCAGTTAGTATCAACAATATGACAGATTGCAGAAGTGACGTACAAGTTTAGAGGCGTCGGATTGTGAAGAAGACGTATCCGAGTTTGAAAATCTTTACAAGCGGTGAAAGTGAAAGTGATAATTCTGACGATGAATCTGAAGTAGTTAAGCCTGATACTAGTGCATCAATTCTATCAAGGGATGAACAAATGGAAAGGAAATTGGATCCTCCCCCAAAACGAGGACGAAAAGTCTCTGCAAATGTAATAAAAAATGCACCAGGTGCAACAAGATATGCTTCAACTAGAATAAGAGATTTGGTGAAGGCTTTCCTTGTTATATTTAGTTCTGTCGAAATTGAAGTAATAAAAATGACCAGTATTGAGGGGCTGAACGTTTATGGCGAGAAGTGGAAAACTAGATAATGTGCTCTTCAGAGTGTATATTAGGTTGCTATTGTTAGTTAGAGTGTATAAGTCCCGTGACGAATCGATAAAAGCTTATGACATGCAGAAACGGGTCGTAGTAGTATATTCCGTGTGACAATGCCCCTCGAGATGTTTTGTACAACAAATCGAGTGCTGCGTTTGACAATTAAGCCAAAACTCAAGAAGGAAGACGAACAAACAAACTGGCACTTGTGCTTGAAATGTGGAAAAATGGTAGAAGTATTTCCCAATTTATACTAATATTTAAAAAAAGCTACAACAAAAGACTAACAAAGAAGTGCATAATTCATCTTATTGCTTCACATAAGGTACAACAGTATTGAACTGTTCCAAAAAATAAAAAATAAAAAGGTCTACTAATGAGTACATTACTTTCTGGCAAAAAGATAAGTTCCAGGACAGACATGAAACCCCAACTAATATTAGATTATAGTGGCACTAACAGAGAGGTGGATACTCTTGACCAACTTATAAACAGTTATGCATGTAAAAGGAAAACAACCGCTGGCCAATGATTGAATTACATAATTTATTTGTTGTAGCTACCTATAATGTGTTTGTTCTATGGGTTTCGGTTGATCCAAGCTGGAATGCAAACAACTTAACCAGGTTGAGATTATTTCTGGAGGAACTTGGAATGCTACTTATGATACCAGACCTCATATAGCTTTCAGGCAATTTATGTCCAGAACTCGAGAATCACTCATTGTAGTGAAACGGATTCAAGGACATGACCATGATTCAGGACTTCCAGGACCATCTGCAACAGACGTTCGTGTAATGAAACGTGCTAGATGTAAATTTTGTTCATCAAGAAATGACAGCAAGACAAATTTGTTGTGTTCCAACTGCAAGAAGCCTGTTTGCAAATCACATATTATTGTTCCAGTTCTAAAGAATAACATTTCGTTTATTCTGAGTATAATTTTATTTAATAGGATATTGCAGGCCTACAGCTGGACTTTCATCTTATATGATGCAATTATTTCAAGTTATGTATGTTTATGTTAATGTATTTGACATTTTTTTTCAAGGTTTAATAAAGAAATACATAATTTATTTTGTGAACACTATCAGTTTTTGCTTAAATTGTAATGATAGTGCTCTCTTTATCGTGTATATATATATATATATATATATAGATATATAGATAGATAGAGAGAGAGACAGAGAGAGAGAGAGACTATTAGTCCTTTATGTTAGCAAAATAAATATGGTAATGTATAGGAAAATGTTTGGTAAACTGATTATTTCACTTTAGTTTAGCAAAATCTCAGTAAGCATCATGATTAATAGGGAATAGGCTCATGAAGTGAATTCTAAAACTACAACATTTCCGAAAATTGAAGACTGGGTGATTTTGACCCGAACGGTACATTCGTATAGTAAATACGAACAGAACAGTAGGGTTAAACCAATTTAAAGGTAAAGATGGCAGCACTATTCACAACATATATAAAACTGGTGTTGGGGGGGGAATGTTTTTGTTGCTGATATCTAAAGAATTTTTGTAACTGTATACACTGGACTCTCTAAAATTTAATGCATTTATATATATATATATATATATATATATATATATATATATAATATATATATATATATATATATATATATATATGTATGTATGTATGTATGTATGTATCCTGCAATTCAAAATTTGTGTTTACGTTTAAAATTGTTTAGTGATACTATTTCGTAACAAAATTTTATAGATCTTATAACCGCCAGGAAGTAGTCTTGGTCAAACTATGATGAATTACTGGGCTAAAAATTCAGTACAAAGTGTTGCGACCGTAAGGCCTGAGTTCTTGACGCCCGACCAATTTCGGTTGTATAATACAGCTGTATGCAGCACTTTACCCTCAGGTGCATTATTGTATGTTGATGATTGATAAGATTGTGGCCCAGTTGTAGACCAAAGTCAAAATTTGTATGATACTGCCCAGTGGCGCACCCAGGGGGTGGGCTAAGGGGTCCTGCCCCCCCTCCCCCAGCCAATGAAATAGAATTGCGTTATAAATACTGAATTTGAATTATAAATATGTTTATCCGTTCAACCCGCCCCCTCTCCCCTCCCCCCAAGATTTAATCCTGGTGCGTCACTCCCACTGCCTTAGGACAAACAATAGTTTTTCTGCTATTTTTCCATGAGGGTCTTCATATAGTATACCTGTTACGTCCCTCTTTCAGGATCATTTCGAGCGTAACGGAATGCTATCAGATACTGTCTGGTTGATAAAAGGGATTTATTTTCTCGCCTGTGTAAATAGAGTAAAATAAATATGTAGAACTGAGCCGCACCCTTATTTACATATTTATTAGTCACATAAAGGCAGAGAAACTAGAAATAGGTGAAACGCAACACGCATATCTAGAAACAACGCTTTCCCAGAGTTTTCCGTAATTTCTGTTGAAAACTCTAATGCGTGTATATTTACTTCAATACCGATAATCCTCATCGCCTGAAATTTCTTCTCTGAAAATCTCCAATCTCTCTTGTTGCTATGCATAGCCTATAAACATGCAGGGCCCGATTTAGAAAATTCTTGACTATAGGCACAACTCGGGATGGGGGGCCCCCTAACATTGATGTGGGCATAACATTTCCAAAATTAACACAAAAAAAAATAATCATGAATCATTGTGAAAGTACATTTACCAAGATTCGCTATTTGAAGCGTAGAAGTCAGATCATTATCAAATAACAAAAAGCAATACAACATATTAACTTCATCATTAAAACACCAATACAATGCACCAGAAAAACTTATTAATCCCTTATACACATTATAACATACATATGATAAACTAACTATACATATGATGAACCAATGAATCAAATTTGAAAAGGATATATAAAAAATTGCTATTAAAAAAGGTAAAGTTAAAAAAAGCTGAATTGGGAATTTTCTTTCTTTTTCTTTAAAATAATTTTTTTTTTGGGGGGGACACATTTAAGGGCCCCTAAGCCAGGGCCTACTGGACTAATGGAAATCAGGGCATGGTAACATGTATAATTTTTGGTGGGGGTTTCCAAAAGTTGCATCCTCCCTTAGAGACGCCCATTGACAGTCTGTACTTGCGTTTTTCGCTTCCGTAACAGAATTTCATCAAAGTGTTTAACGAAATTATCTTTGATTTAGATAGCGGGAGTAATAGTGCTCCTGTGTGCTCAGACTGTTCAATGTTTCCTGACAGAGAATCCTTCTTATTAACAGCTCAAAAGATGGCGCCACTCTATAGTGGAGCTACTTTTTTGAACTAATGCTACTACATATACCGGATTTTAAAATTTTTTAACGTTAGAGTACGTTTTGCTGTTAAAATGATATTAAATAAACCCCTGCTTATTTTAGCTGCTAGTTTTTGACCAGAAATTAATCAATAACAAAATTAATTGACATCAATTTATATTAAACTTTTATTCGGCTTGAATTTAAATTCGGTTATTTATAATATTTAAAGAGCATTGTTTTTTGTAGGTTAAGATAATAAAGAGCATTTTCTTAGTTGCTGCGACCAGGGCCGGAATCATAGCATAGACCAATAAGACAAACGTCTAGGGCCCGGTCAAACTGTTATTTTGAAAAAAAACTTGTAAATAAGATAATTACTTTTCTCTTGGGTAATGAATATAATAAACAAATAAACAAATGCATATTGCTTTTTATAGGGTTATAGTGAATACTTAAAATCTAAGGAAATGTGTTTCTTCTATTGAAAGTAAAGCTTCAAATAATTAAGAATTTTTTTTATGGCGTTTACACATTATTTAGTTTTGTTTATTTATTGTTTTATATTTTTTGTGTGCTCTATTTCTTGTGGGAGTGGGAGGGTAAGAAGAAAATGAGAATCCAGCCCTGGCTGGCGATCTCTATAGGTTTCTTCCCAGAAACAATTCCAGTCTCGGGCATAAAGCGTAGCGTCGGAGGCACGTGCCCCCCCCCCCCCCCCAAAAAAAAAAAAAAAAAAATAATAATAGATAATTGAAATATATTAAACTTAGTAATAGAAGTTCCGTTAAATCGGAAAATTGTAGAAAACCTTTTAAGAAAGTTGATTTTTTTCTGCTCTTTCAAACTGTGAAACGGAAGATTCCGATATGTATTTAGTCTTCACGTAGTTTTTAACCGTGATATGATCCATAATAAAAAGTCGATGCTATATTTTTTTCTCATTTTATTTATATCATATTTATTTTTCTATGTATAACTTTTGAATACTACTATAATATCAATTCTACTGTTATTCAATATAAAAAAAATCATAATATTTCATAATTTAAAGATCGTCCGCAGTCAAGTGCGAGGAGGGGCCCTAAACTGAATTCATTTCTTGCCCCCCCCCCAAAAAAAAAAAAACTAATAAATAAATAAAAAGTTAGAAGCACGCTACGTCTATGGTGTCGGGTTCCTCAAGTCCGTTTTCCCGTTTGACACAATGGCGCTTTATCTTACCATGTTTGATTACATTGCTTCTTGTTTGTGTGTTGTTTGGGTGTTTAGTCCAGTACAAATCTTGCAATAGATTTTAACTAACTTCCCGACTAGCTAGACATTTGAATCTTGTAGGAATAGCAGAGAACACGATATCAATGCATTTTTTAATCCTTTTAGACATCTTAAGCAGATTTTTACCATTCTTTTATTATTTTCAGTTAATTTTGTTTTCTAGACTGGTGCAGCCATCTGCCGGGACGGAACGGAGAGTTAAACGCAAGTTAACTTCCAATTAACTTCATTTTCTGTCAAGTATGATGGGAAATTCATCAAAAATATTTTTTTAAAGTATTTATTAATACATAGAATTTTGAAGTTTATATGATTCACAGAAATTTAAAAACATGGTATATAAAACGTTCTTTTTATCTTGTAATTATTTTTCCTTTCCAATGTATTTTATGCAATATATGTCAATGTTTAAGTTACTTGCTTGTATAAATACTGCTCGAGTTAGAGCAAAGGTGCCGCTAGCAGCACATACAGTTGAACTCATGAGCTAGCGAGATTCGTGTGTTAGAAGTCTCTTGTTGAGATTATTTTGATTATACAAATGTTTAAGTTATTGCTTTTAATATTTTTAAACGTTTAGAAGTTCGGAATAAAACTTAATTTCTTTAAACTTAAGTCTGTGTTGTCAAGTCTTAAGTTGTTAAGTCTGTGTTATTATTTTAAGCAGTGACATGTCTCACTGAGCAATAGTCTCACTGATTTCCAACCGGAGTGCCACGGCAATTTACGGTGCCAGTGGAATCACCCATGGGGTGTCGCGAGAAGTTTTTTTTTTTTTTTTTTTGGGGGGGGGGGATAAACAAAAAATATTAGTAGGTCCACTTAAAATAAATATTAAGCTTAATTACTCTCATGTCCGACAGATTTTGGCACAGATCGATGAACTCGCTCCTGAGGATGAATTAGCTACGCCCTCACCTACACTGTTATGCCTGGTATCAAAACCTTTAATTAATTAACCTGTGTGATTAAATTAATTGATTATTTTTAATTAGATGTTCTTATTATAATTGTTATCATGAATGATGTCTTTAAATGTATGATGGAACAGCTATAAACGAGTACAGATTGTATTTATTATTTTTCCTCTGAATAGAATTGTTTTAAGGACCATCTGCAGAATCGAAAACGCTGGTTAAAACCTTTCGTTATAATTCTTCAGGACACAATAATTTAGTTAAAATATAATTGTTTTATTAATTAATTTAAAAGTAAAATTAATGTTTTATTAATTAATTTAAAAGTTAAAATTAATTGTTTTATTAATTAATCTTACTGTTAATTAATTTAAACTGATAAATTTAGTTAAAATTTATTAGTTTAAATCAATTAATCTGGTTAATAAATTAAACTAATAAATTTAGTTAAAAAATTTTAATTTAAATTACTTAACCAGGTTAATTAGTTTAATTAGCAGGTTACCTTTTATAATTTAAGTTAATTATATTAATAAATCAAATTATATTCTCGGAGTATCAATCGCTAGTCCCAATTACTAAAACAAAACAATTTTCAGAGATTTCCATTGTAGTCCTCGTAGCGCAGTGTTTCCTAAAGTTGGTGTCGCGGAACCCCAGGGTTCCGCTAACAATATAAGGGGTTCAGCGAGACAATCTGACAGGCCAAGCTACAATTTATCTTGATCACTATTATTTGTTTTTATGAAGAATATTTTTAATGATTTTTTTGTTTGATTCAATAAAATCTAAGTATTAAAACAACATTTGTTTCATTCAATGTCACCTTAAATTTAGGGGAGGATGTTGTCTATTGATAAAAAAATAATGTAGAGAGTTCAGGAACTTTGAAATATGTTCTAAGTGTTCAGCGATAAAAAAAAATGGGAAACACTGTTCTAGTGTATAACCGTATTGAATACCATGGTTATTTTTGAAACTGTATACGTATATATCCTATCCTGGTGTTTGTTGCTGGTATCTTTTAAAAAATGAATAAAATCATGAATGGAATAAGTATTTCTATGAACTTCAATTTAACATATTCCTGATGTACATTCCACTTTGATTTAATATTTAAAGAACTGAAGAAACAAAAATTCTAACAAGGGTGCCTCTAGTTTTAAATCTTATTTCCAAGGGTGCCGCAAACATAATAATTACAAGATAAAAAGAACATTTTATAAACCATGTTTTAAATTTTCTGTTGAATCATATAAACTTGACAATTCTATGTGTTAATAAATACTTTTTAAGAGGTTTGATGAATTATCCCAACAGCTTGAAAGAAAATTAAGTTAATTGGAAGTTAACTTGCGTTTAACTTTTCGTTCCCGTCCTAGCCAATAGATGGCTGCACCGGTCTATAAAGCAAATTACTGAAATAACTGAATTGAATGTAATTCTGCTTAAGATGGCTAAAAGTGTTTAAAATAATGTCTTGTCATAGTGTTCTGAGCTATTCTAAAAGTTTCAAATGACTACTAGTCGGAAGTTAGTTAAAAATCGATTGCAAGATTTGTACGGGACAACACAGATACACACAAACACACAACAAACAGGAAAGAGAGTAATAAAAACATGTAAAAGGGGTAGGGAACCTCTGTACTAACGCAAGTTGGGCAAAAGAGAGAACTTGCAACTACAGGGTTCTGATTGTATCATATTTACTCGGAATAATTCTTATGTAGTTAATACTTCTCACATTGACAACTGAGGAAGGCTATATTATTTGATGAAAAAGACTTTTTAAGGAGCCTTATTGTGACTAGGTTATTTTTCTCGCTCGAAATTTGTGCTTAGTAGGAACCCAATCTAATTTTATAAGAATACTGGGGAAGACGTCATTAGAGGTAGGGGCAGGAAGAGAGACTGGTTTCTGAGCAATGGTGCCTAAATTTTTTTATTTCGAAAGCGACATTATATGTGTGTGTGTGTGTGTGTGTGGTGTGTGTGTGTGTATATATATACGAGTATATATATATATATAATAGTAAAAACCTATAATTTCTTAATTCAACATCTGTAAACAAGTTTAAAAACTATTATTCCTCACTTTACCTATTCCAAATTACAAAACCCTTTTTATTCCTTGAAATAGGTAATTTCCCTTGGGCATGTCGTGTTAAATCCAAGAGAGTATCTAAATTTTAGCATTGTCATCCCAGTAAAACTTATATAGAAATCCCATAGTATAGCCTTTGTAACGCCCAGGCAATATTATTAAAGATGGCTGACTTTTTACCGAAATTAGCTCGACGCGGCGTGGCTACCGAATTAGATCAGATCAGAGCATCAACAAATAACTTTTATCCAATCCAAAAATGTAGTCACACCTCTGTGTCACGTGATGGAATGACTTTATAAAAACTATCTGGTGTCTAAAATTAGACACACTCTGTAGATCGTCTGTCATATAATCCCGGGCGGACGACGTTGGAAAACTTAATAAATGCTTTAGATTCAATTACGTATCTGTGGTATACCTGCGTTGTTGGTGTCTGCGTTGGGATCTTTGCGGGAAAATGCTCGGTTTTGCTCATCATGTGTATCGGCGACGTCCATCCACTCTGGCCTGTTATTGTGTCCTCCATGTCGCCGATATTACAAAAAGTCGGTAGGGATTCTCACCTGCTGCGACCACCCCACTGGATTTTCCAAGGCATTTCGGCGTTTCGTTTCAGCGTACACCGCGTGTGAATTTTGGCGCTTAGCTGGGATGCATGAGTGCGCATTTCTGCCTTACGATGGTGAATCAACTCCATCTGCGACCTTCGATCGAGGCCAGCGTGAACGGCTCCATTTCGGTGTAAGTGAGATTGTCAATAAGTGCTTCGGCTATGCTGTGAGATTCATCCTGGATCGTTTCACGTGGTGGGCGTCCAAGTCCGGTGTTTCTTCCTTCAAAATTGTTTTTTCCTTTTCAGAAATCTTGTGCTTTCTCTTTCGTTCTCCAGTGCTCCGTGTGATAAATTCTTCACGATTGTCGTCAGGAAATAATCCCCACCATTTAAAAAATCATCGATGTTCTTGTGTGTGAATTTAATTAGCCGGGTATGCAGCCCTAGCGCTGTACCGTGAATAAATAAAAATAAAATTTTGCACCGAGAATTTTACAGTAACAAGACAAGCATCACATGACCAGGTTGTATGTCTCCCATCATAAACTTTTAAATTGTGTAGTAAACTATGATGAATATGATTATTGGTATTTTGTTTTAAATTGAAAGATAAGTGGGATATTGTGTTAAACTTATAAGATGGAAGATAAATCTATAAAGACAGAAGTTCAGGGGGAAGATAAAGTGAGACAGAAGGCAAGGACGAGTTTCAAACGTGAATATGTAAGGAGGGAATTCAGGATTTTATTCCTTTGACCCAGAGGGGGGGATGAAATTACAAAAATGGCGTGCCTATATTGAGCAGAAATTTCCCAAGCAAATGTTCCAAATGAACAAAAAATAAAAAGTATTTGCCAAAATTGTCTCAAGGTGGAACGGCTCTACTCGTTTTTTGTAAACATTGTTTAGACATTCAAGATTGGACAGAATTAAAAGACACTTTGCAAGAATTATTCTTGAGGCAGATAGCGTGGAATTCTCTGAATTTTCCAATTTGAAATTTGAATATAATGAATGACTTAACTAAATATTTCATAAAAAAATTGATGTAGGAAGAGATTGGGGTTATCACAGAAATTAATACTAGAAGGCCTAACACAAGGCCTAAATGCTCAAATGAGAATGACCATAGCTGCAAATCCTCCTCAAAACCACAACAGAATGGATAGTGTTGGCTAATAAGCTAAACAAAATAAATAATGAAGAAAAACAAAACTAATCAAGGGGATCGGGATAACTTTTTTACCACTAGATTTGAAAATAGGAACCACTTACGACAGAATTATTACAACCAACCTCAAGTAGGATGAATTATAGCCCACCTCACCAATTTAGACAAAATTACTCTTCCCAGCCTCAATTTAGACCTAATAATAATCACAAACTCAGTTTAGACCTAATTATAGTCAGCAGCAACATTCAAGACAATGGCAACCCAGAGATCAAAGGTTGAATAGAAATTTTGCACCCAACCCCAATAACCAAATTAATCACCACCAACCAATATGCAGACTTACCATCTAGACCCTGTCGAAATGTTCTAACTTTGGCATAAGTATGCTTATCATTGGGAACAAACTTGCTCTATTAATAGAGATTTGATAGGATGTCGGTGTCAGACAATAAACATCATTATGAGAACCTGAATTTGAAAAGAGATCAGGCGCCAGAATGACAATTACTGTCATTGAGGGGAAACATTATCAGAAATAATAGGGTTGACAAAACAAAAAGACTATATGAAAAATGAAAACAGAATTTTTAATTGTGTGATTGACACTGCTTCGACTATTAGTCTGATGTCACAAAAACTGTCAAGTCAATGTCACTGAAATGCTATTCAAGCTCTCCAATTAAGGTCAGGCAAGCTGAGGGTGAAATCTTAATTACAACTAAATGTGTATTAACTTTGAGAATAGGGGAAAATATTAGAAACAGTTCTGCATATGTTTTGGACAATGACTTGCCTTATCTTATTCTGGGACTTCCTGAGTGTAAAGGAGTTTAAATTAGTAATTGATTGTAACCATTGTGTGTGTATCAAAATAGAATTGCTTTGAAAATGGTTAATATTTGTGATATAAGTAAAATTTCATTACACCTACAAAATAAATGTGATAATAAGCATGTGGATAATAATGAGAATGGTCATGAAATTGAAGTTCCTGATAGTGTTGAACCCTTATGAGAAGAAAATTCCGCAGAAAGAAAATGATAGTTTTCTGTATTGATTATGATGTAAATGAACAATTTAATGAAGCTCGTGGTGACATCAAAGCAGAAAATAATCCAAATATGAAAATGTTGACATTAATGATCAAATCAAAAATTTAGATGGTTGTAGGGAATTACAGAATTTATTGCACAAAACTAATAGACTAGTCTTTCAACTAACCAAATATAACATAGGCAAAATAAGGGAGGGAACCCCAAAGAGATAATCCTAAATTCTGATTTAACCAGTGAGTCCTAAGAGCATAACAAGTACTTCGCCAACTGAGGAAAAGAGATCAGGACCCAAATTAAAAATTTGTTAGAAGCATGAATCATAAAAGAATCAGATAGTTCCATACTCAAGTCCTGTGACTTTGGCAAGAAAGCGAAATGAGGGAAAAACTAGACTTTGTATTGATTTCAGAAAACTAAATTTAATTACTAAGACAGATGCAGAACCCTTACCCAGAATTGATGATATTCTAGATAAATTAAGCAGAGCTAATTACTTTTCAACTTTAGACCTTACCTCAGGGTATTGGCATGTACCCGTCCACCCAAAAGATACGGAGAAATTGGCATTTGCCACTACTTTTGGCTTATACGAATGGCTAAGACTCCCATTTGGTTTAAAGAACGCCCCTGCAATATTCAATAGGACTATCAGGAGAATTTTAGATAAATATAAAGTTAACTTTGCATGCCACTATTTCGATGATATTATAATTTTTTCAGACTCCAAAGAACAACACCTTGAACATTTAGAGATACTATTTAACATTTTCAAAAAAGAGAATATCAAGTTAAAATTAACTAAATGTACTTTTCTGCAACAACAAATTAATTTTCTTGGATATAATGTAACAAATGGGAAAATTGCCCCAGACAACATTAACATTGAAAAGATAAAGTGTTTGAAACCACCAACTAATGTAAAAGAACTCCAAAGATTCTTGGGCACAATAAATGTGTATAATAAGTTTATTCCAAAATATGCAAAAGTAAGACAGCCATTAAATACATTATTGAAAAAGGGGGTAAAATGGGGATGGTCAGACAGGTGCCAAGAAGCTTTTGAGGATCTTAAGAATTTATTGATTTGTAAACCAATATTGCAATTGTATGATGTAAACAAAGACTGTCATTTATTTGTGGATGCTAGTAAACATCAGGTTGGAGCTGTTTTAAAGCAGCCAGGTGAAGATGGGGTGTTGCATCCCATAGCATATCACTCTCGTGTATTAAAGGACTATGAGGCAAATTATTCTATTACTGAACTTGAGTGTTTGGCAATTGTGGACAGTTTAGATAGGTATTATCATTATCTCCACGGGAGAAAGTTCACAATTCACACAGACCATGCTGCTTTAGTTTGGCTTAAAAGGTGAAAAATCTCGAGGTCGACTCTTTCGCTGGTCATTAAAACTAAGTAGTTCGACTATGAATTAAATACCAGAAGGGAACTGCAAATATTGAAGCTGACATGCTTTCAAGAACCCTATTCTAGAACCTAAAACCCAAATAAATCATTTAATTGAACTAAGAAAATTGTAGAATTCAAAAATAAAGACAATGTACAGGGACTTAAATATAAAAAACTAAATGATTATCTACATGCGAAAGAAAGATTTTTAAAATTGTAGTACCATTTCAGTGAGTTAGAAATTTTAAAAAGAGCCCACGAGGATTATGGACACCCTGGAATAAATAAAACAATGCAATTACTCACACCCAATATTATTGCCCAAAATCAATGAGGACATTAGTAATTATGTTAAACATTGCCATACTTGTCAATTAAACAAAAAGAAAAGACAGAAAGGTTTGGATTGCTGCAAGAGTACTCCGACAGACCACCCTTTGAGTGCTTAAATTTAGACACAGTAGGCGGAGTTAATTACTATAATTCCACAAAGAAATATTTACATTTGATAATTGACCATGCAACGCGTTATATTTGGGCTTTTCCATCAAAAAGCGTAACTACTGAAAACTTATACGAATTGCTTAAAACAAATATTCCAATTCAACACCAAAAAAATTGCTAACCGACAGAAATGCAGCTTTTACATGGTCAAAGTTTAGAAGATTTTTAGAGCATAACAATGTGCAACAATTACTTACCTCGAGTCATCATCCACAAACGAACGGAAAGGTAGAGAGGGTAAATCAAACAATAATTACTAGATTAGATGCAAAGTACATAACTCAACAAGCAAAACTCCTTGGACAACCCTATTAAATGAAGTAATTAATGAATACAATCATACGCCTCATTCAGTCACCCAAATGACCCCAGCTTACCTACTTTTGGAATATTACCTTATGAACCTCATGTTAAAAAACAAGATTTTTATCCTCAGGTGGATGATGCGAGAAAATTAGCTAAAGAAAGGACAATTAATTACCATAATATGAATAAAGTAAAATATGATGCACGTTTTGTAGAATCTAAATTTAATGTTGGAGATTTAGTGTTATTCGAAGAATTTCACTATCCTAATACTAGAAAATTAAGCTCACCCTATTCTGGACCTTACACTATTCTAAACAAATGTCAAAAGTTAATTATGAAATTGATAGACCAAACTTTCACACTAAACGAGATTCTGAAATTGTCCATGCTTGCAGATTGAGATATTATAATGCACCAGAGAGCTTAAAACTACACCACGAATAATGACAAGCATTAGATCCATTTTTCTTTCTTTTCTATGTGATGCTTAACATCATTATATTTTTTTTTAAATCGATATAATTAATTATGTGTTGTCCTACTAAAGATATATAAAAAAAAAAAAAAAAAAAAAAAAAAAACTGTCTACTTAAACTTTCTTCTTAAGAATACTATTATGTGTGAATTTTTTTTGGATCTCAATTTAAAACACCGGCTATGACAACTCTACTTCTTTACCTTTCAGTAAATTTCCTATTTCTTGAAAACACTTCCTATCACCCAACTGTACAAGCGCGGTTGGATGTCGTCCCAACTGTTTAAGATCTTTTTTAATTTTTTACTATTTGTTTTTAATTCAACAACTCAGTCACTTAAAGTGCTGAAGATCATATGCTTGAGTAATGACTAAAACAGGGCTGGGATGGCCACTCCTTTATCCTCCCATTTCTATATATATACTCCCCACAGGTATGACAACTGCACCTTTTCCTTTTCTCCAATCTGTGTACTATGCAAGATGCTGTTTCCAACGCAGTCATATTCTGTCGGAGATTTACGGTTAGTCCACTGTACGGCTAAAAGACTCTTCCTCCTTATTAGTCAGAGAACAATATGGAGAAAGAAAACCCACTTGTTACACAAACATAAACACACCCTCACTGCTTAGAGGTAAGAATTAAAAAATTTGAAACTAAGAGTTTGGGTAACACACATACAACAAGGTACCTTCAACACAAAAAATTGGATATCCACGTAAATTAAAATAAGTGTACACAAATGAATGAAATAGATAATTTGCAAATAAATGAAAAGTATTGAGAATAAATAAAGTTAGAATAAATATGAATAAGTATATTAAGAATATTGAATAGAATTTTGGAATGATAAATATTGTCGAAATAAAATGAATATAAGAAATGATGAAATGAGAATAAGAAATATAAATGATATTGGAAAAGAGATTTTTTTTTGTTGATAATAAGTAATATTGAAATAAAGGAGATAATGGATATTAAGAAAAATAATGAGATAAATAAGATATGAAAACTATATAATGAGTGATATGTTTTGTAATTTTTATATACAATTGATATATTTGAAGTGTGATTTATTAAATCTTGTGATTTTTATTGAAAGTGTGATTTTATTATAAACTGTGATTCTTATTATATAACTGAAGAGCTATTTTCTTGATATGTAAACAAACCAAAATAATGTTATGTTTTATGTATTCTACATTGGATGAAGCAAAAATAGGAAACCAGCAACACAAAGACTGTGATTTTTTAAGTGGTGTATTTCCTCAACATACTAATGACTGTGAAAGGACTAAAAATGTTGCACAGATAAATCATTACAAGATAAGTTAATAAAATTTTTTTTGGACTCACTCCATAGTAGTGAACGTTGAGGAAGAATTTTTGAATTTTCATCCTGTTATCAAAGTCAACTTCATTTACTTAATTTTGTTTATTTTGATATTTTTATTACTATGTTTTGTTATTTTGTATTATTCAAATCGAGATGATAGTAGATATTGTATTAAATGTATGTTTATAGTGAAAAATTTTGGTAGTTTACAAATTGTGGTTATGTTAATTGATTTTTTTTCGAGATTTTGTTGTGTGGGGAGACGTCCCTATTCACAGGTTTCAACTACATACTTATGTAGAATCTTCATTTAATATTATGTGTCCTTCTTATTGTGATTTTATATATATTTTTCAGTAAATTTGATAATGTTGCTATGTCAGCTCATCACGTGATCTTTAAAAATGTTATTCTTGCAATTTAACTTTAATTGAACTTGATACGTTAACTTATTCCAAATTTTTTAATGCCCATTCTTCTCACTCATTTGAGTCAGTCTGCCCTCCAATGCAGGCATTGTAGGTCAGCCTCTTCTCGGACGGGGGGGATATTCTATAATATTAAAAACTAGTAATTTCTTAATTCAACAATCTTAACATTTAAAAACTATTAATTCCTCACTTTACTATTCCAAATTACAAACCCTTTTTTAATTCCTTGAAATAGGTAATTTCCCTTGGGCATTCGTGGTAAAATCCAAGAGATATTCTAAATTTTAGCATTGTCATCCCAGTAAAACTTATATAGAAATCCCATAGTAATAGCCTTTGTAACCCCAGGCAATATTATTAAAGATGGCTGACGTTTTACCGAAATTAAGCTCGACGCGGCGTGGCTACCGAATTAGATCAGATCAGAGCATCAACAAATAACTTTTATCCAATCAAAATGTAAGTCACACCTCTGTGTCACGTGATGGAATGACTTTATAAAAACTATCTGGTGTCTAAAATTAGACACACTCTGTAAGAATCGGTCTGTCATATAATCCCGGGCGGACGACTTGGAAAACTTAATAAAATGCTTTAGATTCAATACGTATCTGTGGTTCCTGCGTTGTGGTGTCTGCGTTGGGAGTCTTTGCGGGAAAATGCTCGGTTTGTCATCATGTGTATCGGCGACGTCATCCACTCTGGCCTGTTATTTGTTTCCTCCATGTCGCCGATATTACATATATATATATACGCAGGGCTAGATTGTGAGGCGTACGCGCCGGAACGGCGTTCCGGTACCTCTCTTTAGGTACCTCTCTTTATCAATAATTTGGAATACCCCCCACACACCCCGGAAGGTTACCGTTCCGGTACCTATATTTCTAGAAATCTAGCACTGTATATACGTGTATATATATATATATATATATTATATAACGTAATTATAGAAAATTCAAAGCATATTGTTTAATTAAACAATACAGTATGATTTTACTTCAAACTATCCGCGATTCACAGTTTGCTCATCACTGTTCTAGAGACCGTAAATTGGCTGCTGACATGATATAATGAATCGGAAAATTTGTAGATAGTTTTGTTCTCACTTGAAAGGTAAAATTACAGTTTCATTTTAAAGCATTTTTACGCTTTTCTACAAAGATTATAGATAATTACCCTTTGTAGACATACTCCTAAAAAGTTAATTCTACACACACGTGGCAAATCCTGACATGTTTTAAGGCGACAATGGACCATGAAAAAACCTTTTTTTTCATTATTAACCAATTGCTATGAAATTTTGTATACTTATACAGTGTTGTTTAGAGATGGAAGTTCAAATTTAAAAGAAAATTCAGAATGTAATTAATTAAGATATTAATTAAATCAGTTTGTTAATTACTCTATTTAAAAATTGCTCCATGCGCATTAATTTTTGTCTCATATCTAATTTTCTCTCTTAAGCTAGTTTTATATAGTTACAATAAAAGTTAGTAGCGATATTTGATTTTAGTCATATTTATAAAAGCTAGAAAAGAAATCGATAAAAACAGGTCATTTTATGCAAAATTGTATCAAAAACAAATTTTTTTACTGTAAAAATTTTAAGTTGTTTCACAATAGTATAATGGAATTGATTACTAAGTTTTATTCTAACATATATATAAGTAATCATTTTATGAAATTTTATGAAATTCAAGAAAAATTATGACGCATTGAACATTTGAACTTACCGAAACGACATGAAAACTTGTTTTGAGAAAATGGCATTTAAGTTTTAATTTGACTAACATTTCCATTGTTTACGTTTGAAAAAAATACTTATAACTCGGGTTAATAATGATCGTATCAACATACTTTTTTTTAAAATTTAAAGCTGATGAGTTGCAGAATCATTTTCTGAAAGAAAAAAAATCGTTTTGGAGACATATTTTTGTCAATCTGAAGGTCCATTATCGCCTTAAATTTATGTTAAATTTTCTTCAACTGGAATTGTTTTCAATGGCAAGTAACAGACTGACAAGTATCAAACAAAAAAACTCAAAAATTTCAGGTAATCTCTTTTAACGAAACGACCGCGTGTTATTAACGTAGAATTACTTATCGTTGCTTACCTCTTTTGTATATATATATATGTATGTATGTGTTATGTATATATGTATCTATGTATATGTACGTATGTATATATATATATATATATACATATATGTATGTCAAAATTTTGACGCATTTTGATACTTTTCTGTTAAACAGTTAACTGCTTGTCCAAGTGATACAGACTGGGTTTGCTGCGCTGCCAATATTATAACTCGCGACGACGAACGATTTTAGCGTCTGATATCTTGCTTTCCGGAGGGCCGTTATGGAAGAACGTAATTCTACTTTAAAATGCAAATAAAACAAAGTTATTGTTTCATTCAGCCTCTCTATAGGGAAGTCCTACAAAGAGCTCCGCAGTGAAGAATGTGGGAATCATCCATAACAATGTCACCTCCGCAAAGAGAACAAAAAGGGGTAAGCAACACACCAGTGAAAAAATATGTGCAGCCAGAGAGACGTGACCAGTAAGCAGTCGGAACAATACCACAGCCCCAGACCGGGGCCCATCAGAGATAACACCAGGTACCACTGGAATGTAAAAATATAAAAAAAATGTAAATATGAACAGTAGAATGAAAAAAAAATATAATTTGTGCTTTAAAATAATGATTAACAAACCCTTTATACCAATATGTATTTGGGCCATGTGATAGAAAAAAAAATAAAATTTATTCATATTCAATAGTTGGTAGAGCCTCCACGATAGGCAATTGCAGCCTCAACCCTCCGGGACATGCTTTCCACAAGTCCTTGTATGACGGATAGTGGCATTTTCTTATACTCGACTTGGAGAAGACATGTAAGTTCCTTCACCGACTTCGGTGTTTCAACTCGTCACAGAGGTTCTCGATAGCGTTCAGGTCTGGGCTCTGGGCAGGCCAGTCCATTTGGTAACCCCATTGTCACCATGCCAATCCATGGTTTACCTCGTAACATGACAGCTGGCGTTGTAGTCCTAGAAGTAACATGGGTCCAACCCGTAAAACTGTCACTACATACTAAGCACACTGTCCTCCAAAATAGGGCAGTAGGCTTCGGCGTTGAGCTTACCATGAATCGGGACCAAGGGTCGCAGTCCATACCAGGAGAAACACCCTCAGTCCATAATTCATCTTCCGGTGAAATTTACTGTGGTCACAATGCATTCTGGCAGACGCCAACCCAGACCCTTCCATTGGAACGGTAGAGTTTGAACCTTGATTCGTCGCTCCAGAGAACCACTGATCTACGGTCCACTTTCGAAGGGATTTGTACCACATTAACGAGTAGTTGGGTGGACTTGTGATCAAAGGCTTATGGGTGGCAGTACGACCATGAAAACCAAGCAGGTGTGCCTCCTTATGGATGGTATTCATCGAAACAACACACCCGGATGCCCGTTGAAACTCCTGGAGTATGTGGGCCATCGGTTGGGTGCGGTTCTTCCGAATTTCTCTGGACATCATCCGTCGGTCTCTACCTCCCAGTTTCGTGGGTCTGCCGACTCGGAGCACATTCCGACAATCACCTTCTATTTTTGAATCACATAGTCCACTGCCGAATTTGGGTAATTCAGCTCGCTAGATATGTCCCTGTAGGATCGGCCATTTCCATGATACCAGACGATTACACCTCTCTCGAAATCAGATAACTCTGCACTTCGTGGCAACTTGTATGCGACTAATGCCAATGTTGATTCCTAAACGATATTTAACGGCCGAGGGCGTGACGTATATCAGGACCGCAGATATCGTCATTTGCATGGGGGTCCAAATACTTATTGGTATTTAGCATAGTAAAACACATGGCTAAAAGCGTAATAACAGGGTAAAAATTACAATACATCAAGGGAAATTAAGAAATAAAATTGAATTGTGAGAAATAAAATGTTAATAATATGAAATCTAACCCTATCAAAAGTATGAATATTTGTAACGTGATATGAATTTAATGTTGACTTAGAAGTCACAACAGAAAACATGATATTTGCGCATATATACTTGTGCATCAGGAGACCAAATATCTAATCCCTGTTTTTGACTAACTTCTTTTTCGGTTTTCGTCTATAAATGTTAAATACACTTATATTGCAAGTCATGAAATTCGAAATAGAAATTATCCTAAACGTATGCATACGACTAAACATTTATACGGTATGTGAGCATAAACATACCAGACAAGTTTATTTTCTTTGATTTTTCTCCCTCTCACATATATGAAAGAAGTTAATACCGCATATTTTACCCTCCTCTCGCAGTATTGCAACTTATCTCTGTTGAGTAGTTTGTTTACTAATTTCTTTTAAAATTAATGAAAGCAAAACCAGACTTGGATTTTAGCTTGTAAGGGGCGAGACAGCAATAATTCAGCTGTATTTGAGCATTAAATTATTATTTTTTATTCATATTCTAGATTTTCTCTCATTCATTTCATAGTTGAAATAGTTTCTTTCTACCTGTCAAAATCGGGTCGCTTGCTTTAGAAATTAATAAAGGGTAGAAATAATTTTCTGCTTTTCTTATTGAGGTACAAGTTTGATTTACCACTTTGATATTTTTACCATGTTTTTATTAATGCACTTTCTTGTTTGTTTGATTGTGTGTGTGTTTGTCCCGTACAAATCTTGCAATCGATTTTTAACTAACTTCCCGACTAGCTAGACATTTGAAACTTTTAGAATAGCTCAGAACACGATGACAATGCATTCTTTTGGTACTTTTAGCCATCTTTAAGCCTAATTAAATTCAATTTCAGTTATTTTCAGCTAATTTTGCTTTGTAGACTGGTGCAGCCATCTATCAAACCAAGACGGGAACGAAAAGTTAAACGCAAGTTAACTTCCAATTAACTTCATTTTCTTTCAAGTTGATGGATAATTCATAAAAAAAATTTTAAAAAGTATTTATTAATACATAGAATTGTCAAGTTTATATGATTCAACAGAAAATTTAAAAACATGGTATATAAAAAGTTCTTATTATCTTGTAATTTTTTCTTTAGTGCGGTTATCGC
The DNA here is from genome assembly GCA_907164885.2 of Dolomedes plantarius. Classification (NCBI taxonomy): domain Eukaryota; kingdom Metazoa; phylum Arthropoda; class Arachnida; order Araneae; family Dolomedidae; genus Dolomedes; species Dolomedes plantarius. The sequence goes on from OU015492.1 coordinate 109,818,642, forward strand.
ATTCATAGATTTGACTTTCTGCCTTTTACACATTCGCTTATAATTAACGTAAAACAAAGGGTGCGCCAGAATGCACTCCCACATTTCGAAACGTGGGTGTTTAAAAACGAACAAAACTGTTTAAAGAAAAAAAGCTCATATTTTGAAAAAAGTACTTATAATCTAATATTTTTCTACTACGTTTTCAAAAGAACATCATTATGGTGGAGTGTCCATTAATTGCGATGCATTGCAGCAACCGATCTCTTTCCAACCCTTTGTTAGTCATCTCTAGGGAATGACGGCACCTTCCTCAGGAATAGCGGATTAAGGAACTCGTTGCACATTTTTATGTGTTCTAACGTTCGGAGAACGACTACTTTGTTTCCTTGGGAGTGTAGAACCGCTTGCCCTCACGTTTAATACCCGCCACAGATTTGATTTTTCGATCAAGAACGGCATCAGTTACATAGAGCCCAAAGGGCGTCCGAAACGCCCTCTGTATCGCGGTTGCAGAATCGTATACCCCTTGGTACCATAATTGCGTAACGCAACCGAAATGTTCACCGGACCAGCTCATGGTGTCTACTGACAAGTAAAACCCGAACTGTTTCCCCTCCCACGCCGTACTACCCCTACCAGTCCTTACCAGTGACTTTTAGATATGTGGGAGTCCATACTGCTACACCCCCTACAATACAGCTCCAATTCAAAAAATTAGAATAATGAAAGAAAATATGGTCAAGGGAATTTCAAATCTAATTTATCAAATAAATAATCAATGATATCAAATATAAATTATCATAATATAAATCTGCATGTTTTGTAAATTATAAAAATATGAACATATTACAATGAAACAGAAAATATATTTAAAACAGCAAGTGAAAATAAATTCAAAATATTAGAATACGTCATATTAGAATATTTGATAAATTAGATTTGCAATTCCCTTGACTATATATTCTTTTATTATTCTAATTTTTTTAATCGAAGCTGTAGTGTGACAAATGTTAAACGAAATCTTTCTTTTTTTGGCCCTAAACGCAGTCACTACTTCAGTTACGTTCCATGAACGGTCTTGAAACGCAAAAGCTACATTATTTACTTCCTTGCAACAGTACGAAGTCAATTTCGTTCTATGTAGCAAAATTGATTCGTGCAATACTAAGGCAAAATTGGACTAGCGCGTCATCTTCAACTCAAAACTGCTAAGTATAGTTCAGATCTGGGCTAACAAATTCAACTTTCTTACAACAATGTACTTAAACCACTCGTGGGATACTCAGAACAGTAATACATAACAACACACATGATATGATGTGTCAGTCTGAGTGCTGCCATATACTAGAATAGCATAATAAAATGCGTTTATGTCTTTGCATGTCAAACATTCGCCTTACTCATGAAGATTAGTTTTACTAAAATGTCCTTGTGCCCGAGCCGACTTCAAGTGAAAATGTTAACGTTTTTGATTAAATGATTAATTAATATTTACATATAAATTCAAGTATCTGAAACCAATTTTTTAAAATTTAAAATCGGTTTTGGGATTTTACAAATTTATACAAAAAAAATCTGTTTTTAAACCCAGTTTTTAAGAACCGACAAATCCTATAGTAGAATATTTTATTCGATTTACTGTTCATATTTTTCAAAATTAGATTAGTAGTAAGTAATATGACATATATATATATATATATATATATATATATATATACCGGGTGCGTCATAAATTAGTGCAAAGTTCAAAAATTTGTAATAAAAGTAATAATGTTCTGAAAAATTTTCTGTTTGCGTTCAGAGTGACATTGGATTTTTTTTTCCATGTAAAAAAAAAAAGTTTCCAAAAGTAACCGAAAGAGGGCGCGTTTGCGTGACCACGTTAAGTCTGCATTGCGGGAAAGACATGCGTTACCTGTTGTCACCTTCATATTTCGCGTGATATCAAGACGCTCTGTTGGAATCTTTCACTGAAGACCGAGTTCTATAAGTCGCGGTTGTAAGGTTCAGTGGCCCTCACGGTCATTAGACTTGACGCCGGCAAATTTTTAGTTGGGGCAGTGGCGTAGCGAGAGGGGGGCAAGGGGGTCTATCATGCCCCGGGCACCACTCGCAGAGGGACGCCAAATGGTCATTTTCACGAATTTTATAATTATAGTATTATATTTTTTCGGGGGAAGGGCGCCAAAAAGGTATCGTGCCCCGGGCGCCAGTTTTGCTCGCTACGTCACTGAGTTGGGGGATATTTAAAGTCATATGTTTACCGAGGCTCCCCAACCACTTTCGGGGAACTGAAAAATGTCATTCGACAGACAGTCTCTGCCAACGATGCTACAATCCACTGTAATGGGCTTAGTGATGCCTCACTTGCCTATTACCTTGTGCTGATAGTAATGTTGAACATCTGTTACTTTAAAATAAATGTACAGTCACATATTATTGTGATCTGTTTGATTTTCTGTTTGAGTTTGCCTGATTTGCATAAAACGTCTCAGTATGACGTGTGAGCGCCCTCTTTCGGTTACTTTAAGAAACTTTTTCTTACATGGAAAAAAATCCAATGTCCCTCTGATCTCATTGACGCAAACAGAAAATTTTTCCGAGCATCGCTTCTTTTATTATGAATTTTCGAACTTTGCACGAATTTATGACGCACCCGGTATACAATGGAATCTCGATCGATGCTTTCAAGAGCGTATTGGTCACTTCCCTCACAAGCACTGGATGTTGAAACCCATGTCAAACGATAAATTATTGATTTAAAGCTTTGATACCATATAAATTAACTAGCTGAATACCCATGCTTCGCCACGGAGTACATTCAAATTAAATACAACTGTCAATGAATGCAATTACTGCCATAAAAAACCAAATAATTATTTATAAAAAATCGTAACGGATATTTTTATAGACAAAATAATGTAGAAGAAAATATTTAAATTAAATACAACGGTCAATGAATGTAATTAATTTGTATGTTTAATATCCATAAAACATGCTAATTTGAATAAAATTCTTAAAAAAACTTCCATCTCTATTAGTCTAGTGGTTAATTTTATCTTTTACCGTATCTTAATATTTTTTTTGTCAATTAAATTCGTTATTAGCATGTGACGCAAAATTAATTTAAAGTATCACAAAAAGAAAAAACCACGTGATCAACATTTAATAAATTAAATTCTAAAAATTAATCTTTAAAAATTAACCAAAAATCAGAAAATGGAGGTAAAGATTCGAAAATGATTTCATTTTAAAAAGAATTTTTATGATCTTTCCCGTTATATAAGTTTTATAACCCTCAAATTATTATTTTAAAATGCAAACTTAAAAGAATGTTACAAAAACAGCTTAAAAATTTAATTTAAAAAAATCTAACAAGAATTTTTTTCAAAAATCCTTCTTAGTGCACCCTTGCATTATAAGAAGAATCGCCATGCGAAATTTCAGCTCTTTTGGTCCAGCGGTTTAGTCTGTGCGTAATCAGTCAGTCAGTCAGTTACGGAACTGTTTTATATAATAGATAAGTAACAGTTTCTCCCTTTGACAAATATGTACGAATATCAGTCCGTCATATTTCGAGTGGAAAAAAAATACGTATGCGTTACTAAAACTTCACTCTCCCCTCACAAGATGGCACCACAGTTCTGAATTATTCGCTCTTCCTTTTTTAATTAATTACAGCCGTTGGAAAAATTTATCTGAATGCCTTTCCTGAGTGAGAGCCTTTGAGAAATTGATAGCAATTCGAAGCATGCCTACTTGTAATTCATTTAATTATTCGAATTGCATCGAAAGTAATGACATGCAGGGAATTAAATTTTACAGAAACTAATTAATTTTGTAGAAATGTATTGTCTGGAACATATTTATTTTGAACACAATAGAGTCTAATTTGGTATGTTGGTACGATCTAAGTTATTGGGGCAGTGTTACTCAGAGATAATTTTCAATGACACGGTCAAAATATTAAATTGGTTATAATTGAAAGACATTAACTCATATTAGGATATATCGTATGTTCTTCACCTGTGTAAAATGCAATCAATATATATATATATATATATATATATATATATATGTATGTATGTATGTATTTATATATATGTATGTATATGTATATGTGTGTGTGCGTGTGTGTTAAGGCCAAAGTCCGAAGTCTGGCCACTTCTAACCAATTCAAGCCACTTGGCTAAAGCCCGAAATAATCCAGAATTTAAGACTACATGGGGCCTTTAGTCGATGCCCCCGACACTCAATGGTCAATTTGCGAATTACTCACGAAAAATTGTCCTTATTTTCTTTGAATTTAAAGGGAATGTTTTCTACTTTGACTAAAGTAAAGGGATTGCCACTTTGGTAATAATATGACTTCTATATCATGATTCATATATATACACTCATGGACAAAAAAATTAGCGCACCAAGAAATAATTGCGGGATCGTAACGAAACTTGCAATGAAGGCACATGTTGGGGAGATATGCAAATGATTAGAAATGCAGCGTGATTGCGCATTACGTATAGCCGGTAGAGGGCGTTGAACATCGTACTCTGTGGAGTATAAAACAGGTAGCCAAAGCTTGTTTGAGTGTGCTGAATCATTTACAAAGGAAGAGCTGAGATAGACATGCCATTACGCCGTGTTCGAAGACAATATAAGCAGTTGTCGCAGTTTGAGAGGGGGAGAATCATCGGGATGATGGAAGCTGGGTGGTCAGCTAGGCGAGTAGCTCGTCAATTAGACCTCTCTGATTGTGTTGTGAGGAGGTGTTGGGACCAGTGGACCCGAGAGATGTCATGTACACGAAGACCAGGCTCAGGACGCCCTCGACAGACCAGTCGTCGAGAAGACCGCCACATCGTAAGAAATGCACGCGTACAGCCAACTGCTTCATCGGCCGCCATCCAGGCACAGGTAGCACCTTCACTAGGGGCCTCTGTGTCTTCTCGAACCATACGAAGGCGCCTGGCTGAAGGACAGTTGGTATCGCGGTGCCCATTACGTGTGCTGCCCTTGACGCCCACCCATCGACGCCTCCGTTTGGAGTTTTGCCGCACACGAGGAAACTGGACTGCAGCGGAATGGAACCAGGTCGTCTTTAGCGACGAATCCAGATTCAATCTCGGCAGTGATGACAGTCGTGTTTTTGTGTGTAGAGCCCGTGGTGAACGCTTCAATCCTGCCTTTGCTGTACAGCGACACATCGCTCCCACAGCTGGTGTGATGGTATGGGGTGCCATTGCCTACAATACACGGTCACCCCTAGAATTGTTCCGTGGCACCATGACAGCCCAGCGGTATGTTCATGAAATCCTGCAACCACATGTGTTGGCACTCATGCAACGGCTCCCAGGAGCCATTTTTCAACAAGACAATGCTCGGCCTCGTACGGCAAGGGTGTCACAAGACTGTCTCCGCACTGTTACTACCCTTCCTTGGCCTGCCCGATCCCCAGATTTGTCTCCTATCGAGCATATCTGGGATCATTTGGGACGACGAGTCGGGCATCCCACGAGTTTGAACGAACTAGAGGCAAGGTTACAGCAAATATGGAACGAGATGTCTCAAGACATCATACAGAACTTGTATGACTCAATGCCCGATCGTATCGCATCGTGCATACGCGCTAGAGGGGGTCCAACGGAGTGTTAACTCCTCCGTTCTTTTGCCTTTTTCTCTGAAATAAATTATCCTTTTTCTTTGATTTTCTTATCATTTACTTATATCGAAGTAGTCATTACGTATGTAAAATTTCGTTTCGTTTTGACGACTCCTTCTTGGTGCGCTAATTTTTTTGTCCATGAGTATATATATATATATATATATATATATATATATATATATATATATATATATATATATATATATATATATATATATATATATATATACAGGGTGATATTTTTTAAACTGATACTACTCAGAGTCATCTGTAACGCGGTCTATCAGCCGGAATTCCACCAAAATTGATAGAAGAAGTAAAGACGACATGGGAAATAATTTACGCGAAAAAAAAAAAAAGTTCTAAAAGTCAGAGGGGATAGGGGACGATAGGGACGATATGACGCTGTTGTTATCGGCGCACCCGAGAATTTGCATAAAAGGCAAGTAGAACATCAAAATTCAACTTCAGGACTACGTAGTCGACAGCAGCGCCAGTATTTTGGGCTTTAAAGATCGGTACGGAATCTGTTGCGTCCTCCCTTTACAGAAGAAACGGTAATCAGTCACTTTTTTCCACTTGCATGGCCACCTCTCCCTCAGATCTAAACCAATGTGATTTCTTTCTGTGGGGTTATTAAAAGTCCAAGGTATATCTTGGTGAAGTCGCTAACTTGGCCGCCCTAAAAAACATATCCCGGACTGTGATGAACATTCCTGGTGACATGTTACGCTTGGCCGTTGAGAACGTAGTGTTCAGGATGCAATGTGTCGTCCACAAGGACTGTGGTGACATTGAAGGAGGGAGAAGTGAATTTGTCGCATAAAGGGGTATTGCAGTGAAATTTCTTTGCTATTCATTTGTCTGTTACAACTTTTTCGGTATTCATCCCTTATCTTTATAGCCCGAAATACTGGCGCTGCTGTCGACTACATAGTCGTGAATTTGTATTTTGATGTTTTACTTACCTTTTATGCAAATTCTCGGGTGCGCCGACAACAACAGCGCCATATCTTCTCCTATCGGCGACTTTTGGAACTAAATATTTTTTTTCCCGGAGTTACTTTCCCATGTCATCCTTAGTCCCTCTTTCAATTTTGGTAGAATTCCGGCTGATAGGTCGCGCTACAGATGGCTCTGAGTAGTGTCAGTATAAAAAAAATCATATATATATATATATATATATATATATATATATATATATAATACCATTCTATGACTCTAAAATGCTTTTTGAGTACTTGTAAAAAACATTCCTTAATATTTAATTTTATCGTTAGCATCAATATTCAAGAAAGTAGCTTCTCTCCTTTACATTACTTTCCTAGGATTCATATTAGAGGCCTTATCTTCGAATTGATATTGATAACTTTCTGGATAATTATGGCTCAAGATATATATCGAATATGATACGAACGTCTTTTCTTATTATCGAACATCTTAAATCTCTCTTTGTTACTTCTTAAATTTCTATTTATAGATATAATTGCTAGAAATATTTGAATGAGACTAAAGCTTAATCTTTATGGACAATTTCGAACTAATCTCTATGAATAATGTCCAGGTATGGTTGTCGATGATATTCGTCAATCACATACTAGCTAATAATCTGGAGCAAAGCGTTTTACCTCCAGTAAATGAATCAGCTACATTATTATACCAAATCTAACATTTTATTGACACTCACCACGCCACTCTCGCTTAGTATTCTCTATTCCTGTACGCCGGACGATGGCCTAATGGCCAAAAGTTTCTTGCATATGTTACCATATTTCTGGTCTTTTGTCTCTGCGTATTTAAAGCGGGTTAGAAAGTCAGGGACCATTCCGATATCTAGATTCTGAGAGAGTTTCTCATGGCTGCTTGCAAATTTTGTCTGATTCCGGCGTCAGTGTAATGTGACTTTTGTCCTCAACACTAAATTTCAAAATGTTGAAATTCATTTCAGTGCAGGTAATCGCGGCAGTAACTGTGGCTGTATATGTCGCCCACATGGTGTTGTTGTTAGCGAGCTGCCACGCAGTGGGCTTGGGTTCAATTCCCGAATAACGCTTGGTCGTCTCCGTGTCGTTCCCCTCATAGGGAGCAATGCTGGCTCACCAAAAGGTGCTCCCATAATAAAGTAGCCAGTAATATAGAGTCGAATAACAAAAGGTGAATGTCTAACGACAAGTGACTCCGCATTATACAGAAAATAAACTGGCTGTATCCTCTATATGGAGTTGTAGGATGGATTGTGATCGGTGTCGGTGCCCTCACTTCATATCTAACGTTCAGTATCAGAATTTGTGGGTTCGAGTCCCTCTGTAGGTATGGATGTTTGTAGCCATTAGGAATTGGCTTTAAGCAGGAAATCCCTGTACAATTAGCCTTCATAGCAAAAGATGACCGTAATGGTCTTACCCAACCAACTCAATTCAACTCAACTCTATTCCTGTACTTTATCCCAGTAGAGCGCAAACTTTTTTCGACCACAATCCACTTTAATTCAATAAAAAAATCACTCGTCCCCCCCCCCCCCTACTTTTTAAAAAATCGACGACCAGTGGATAATGAGCACTTTATTACTAGAACATATTTTCAAGACTATGCATTGGAACGTTCTAAAGGTATGTAGAATGGAAAATTTTCTATGCTTGATAAATCAAAGAACCTCGCTGTCCCATCAATAAGATATGCGGCCTTATTTCTCTGACAAGCAAACGCTCAACAGCGAACCCTCCCAGAGAGTCCCCGGCAACGAACAAATTCCAACGAAGCACCAAAATCTATTAAGTTTCAAACAAGGAGTCAAAAATGCTCCAAAAAATTTTGGAAGTCCTAATTGCAGCCACCACACTACCTTCTACATCGCTTCTCCCTATAACCACTTTATATCTGCATGTCCAACCTATTGCAAACCAACAGCCATCCACTGAGAACTTTTACAGAATATCTTTACAAGTTGTAAGGTTTACATAAGATTCGATTCACAATAATCGAACTTTTAGGTGAATAAAGTTAAAGAAGCAGCTTAAGATATGCTAACTGCGGCATACGCGGTTGGTATAAATACCAAGCAGCTCGATTTAGGTCGATGAAGTGTTGAGGAAGTGAAAGGAGGAATAGAGCTGACGAAACGAAGTATCGATCTGGAGCTAGGCTTAGAGTCTGGTTTAATAATAGCTGAGTTTTGCGAGCAGCCGCCCGAGGCATAGCTAGGTTGCTTCAAACCTACGCGAGTTCTTGTTAGGCCCAAAGTTTACGTGGCAGCACTGCTGGTTGACTTTCAAAATATCTGTGAGTATTGCAAAGTGTATTTTTCTTGAATGAGTAGTTATACAAGTGAATATATTGAATTGCATTTCCCTTGCATGAATGCTATATATATCTCGTACTAGTAGTACGTGTGCTTTATGTTGAAAAGCAAAATTTACAATTGCAAATATTTGAATAAACATTGTATACATTGTATTAATTAACATTGTTTTTATGTAAGAACTGTGTTTGAATGAAATTATTTAGAGTGCCACTTCCAGATATACATACCCAAAGTTAGGGTAGAAGTGCTAATTCTCTATCAAGTCATAACACAAACTTGGATATACCCACTTGGTAGATGAAATGAGCGAAAGAACATAAAAACAAAAAATTCAAAAGTACTAACTTAGTACGTTCACTGAGCATTATTCGTAGTGACAACAACAGCACGAATTAGTCGACAAAACTATTCTTAAGAACATACTTAATATAACAATTTACATTTTATATGTTCACAATACCCAATATCAACAATTATGTGCAACAATTAATACTATGTAAAATATATACACACCTTGTACATAGAAACACTAAACTATGCGGGCAAATCTGACTAACTTAGTACAGCCCCTGAGCACTCGCAGTGACAACAAAATCACGACAAAGTCGACGTACGTAATCTTAACAATATACTGGGGCTTAATATAACAGTTCACATTTTATATGTTCATAATACCCTATATCAACAATTATGTACAAAAATTAATAGTATTTATTGTAAACAAAATTTGCAAACAACCATGAGAGAATCTCTCAGATTCTAGACATCCGAAAGGTCCCGATTTTCCAACCTGTTTACAAACCGCAAAGAGACAAATGACCAGAAATATGGTAACATGTAAAATAAACTTTTGGCTTAATATCTACTGCTAAAAGGATTTTAGCTACTTGACTAAAGAGCAAAATACCTTGAACTCAGCTAGCTTAAGCCATTCTCGGTTATCCAATTGATTAAATGATATTTCTGTTACAGTTTAAACGTTAGTACACTTAAATGGTAAATAAAACATAGTATTCGAAAGTGTGATGATCGATAGTTTACGATTTTATAGATCTGACAAACTGTTAAGATTTAATTGCTTGCGATTAAAATCCTCTTTCAAAGGCAATGTTTATATCAGCTCTTATAAATATATAGAATTTTCTCAGAAAATTGGAAGACATAGAAAAAACTATGAAATATTATTAAACTCGCCTATAATTCAGAAACCTTTAAAATACTCTACAACTTCTCATAACTAAAGTACAGAGTTTTTGTAAATAAGCTGCTAACGTGCTTGTATTGAATGGGTTTAAGCTGTTATGAGCTATAAAAACGTGTAGTATAACTTCGCTGCTATAGTACATAGTAGATTCGCTGCTATAGTACACTGCGAGAATTTTTGTTTTATTCACTAAACGCCCGCGCATCCATGGTGCGCAAATTTCGTAAGTGGGTAGTGAGAAAGTGATTTGAAAAATAAAACAAAATGTCGACACGTCTTCTAAACAAATAAATAATGTAGTTTTAGCGTAGAAATATGTTTCTCCATAACGGTCCTCTGGAAAGCAAAATTTCAGATGTTCTGCGTTGCGAGTTATAATTTTGGCAGCACGCCAAACCCAGTCTCTATCGCTTGGGCAAGCAGTAAACTGTTAAACAGAAAAGTACCAAAATGCGTCAAGATTTTGACTATATATATATATATATATATATATATATATATATATATATATATATATATACAGGGTGTCCCAAAAGGTCGTTTACAAACTTAACATGCTGGTCTGTCATAACATGATGAACAAGATTTACATAGGAACTTGTGTCCGAAAATTCAAACTGAGACCGCTAGAGGGCGATAAGTGCAGGTTTGGATGAGGGGGAAAAATGATATCGACAGCGGTGTTAATATGATTTTTATTACAAAACATCATTACATCACAGCAAATGTTCAAAATTCCTTCCATTCGCCACAATGCACGTTTCACAGCGTCGGCGCATGGATTCACGAACCCGTTCAAATTGGCCAGGAGTGTCACGGACACGTGCTGCCGCTTCCGCGATCCTGGAGATAAGAGCCATGTCCGATGTTACGGGTGTCTCGTACACTATGGACTTCATGTGTCCCCACAGGTAGAAATCCAGGGGAGTCAGGTCAGGGGATCGCGGCGGCCATTGGACTGGTCCGCCTCTACCGATCCAGCGATTAGGATAAGTGCTATCGAGGTATTCTCGAACAGCGTAGCTAAAGTGGGCAGGCGCTCCATCATGCTGAAACCAGATGTTTCGGCGTGTAGCGGCTGGCACCCATCAGATCCGGCAAAACTCTTTCTAAAAAATGCGATAGGTATTTCCGTCGAGGCGTTCAGGTAGAAGGTAAGGGCCAATCAACATGTCACCGATAATACCAGTCCAAACGTTTACGGTGAAACGTTGTTGATGTGCATGGGCACATGTACATCTTGGGTTTTCATGCGCCCATACGTGCATGTTGTGCAGGTTCACGACACCATCCTGTGTAAAGCAGGATTCATCAGAAAACAAAATCCACGATGGAAAATCTGGCTGTGCGACCCGCTGTTGCAAATACCAGCGTGAGAATGCAATGCGTTTGGGATAATCGTCAGCGCACAATGCCTGTACTTTTTGGAAGTGGTAAGGGTGTTGCATGTTATCGTGCAGTATGCGCATTATGGTGGAACGACCTACACCCAAGACACGTTCGCCTTCTCGGAGACTTGTTTGCGGGTTGATGGCAAACTCCTGTAGCACGTTTTCCTCTACGACAGGCGTGCGTGTAGCACGTTCTCGACCAATGTGGCTACGTACTACGAAAGCACCTAATTCACATAATCTGCGGTGCAATCGTCCAAACAAAACATGACTTGGCTGACGTCTGTTTGGGAAGCACTCAAGGTACGTCCGTGCCGCGGCTCGTCCATTTCCATCAGCGGCGCCGTATACGTAATGCATGTCGGCCATTTCTGCGTTACTAAACTCATTCATCCTTCTCCTTCAACGTCCACGCCTGAAATGATTGTTTTTCCCACTCTCCCGTTTTCGTGCAATTATCGCCCTCTAGCGGTCGCAGCTTGAATTTTCGGACACAAGTTCCTATGTAAATCTTGTTCATCATGATATGACAGACCAGCATGTTAAGTTTGTAAACGACCTTTTGGGACACACTGTATACAGAGGCTGTTCGCACATTTTTTAGACGATTTTGGTAAGCGGTAATAAAAAATCGTTTGCTGCAAAAGAAATAATTGCGATTGTACTATGTTTCTAAAAGTCAAAATTATCTTCTGCGGCTTGAAAGTTTTGTTTTTATTCAAAATGGCGTTTTTAACAAAGCAGTGGTTCGAAGGCTACATTTATGCTCTTTCCGAAGAGAAATATGCATACTCCGTTATCCAAAAACGATGTGAGAGTCATGGTTTTGTGATATCTAAAGCGTCGATAGGTAATATCGTGAACAAGAAAGGAAAAAAACGTCAAATTGGAGCCTCAAGTGGGACAAAAATTCCAAACAAGTATCCAAGGAAAAAACGGACATCTTCGACTATTGCAAAGGTACGTTGTTTAATGTTAAAAGAAAATCCCCATAGTCAAAGGACAGTTGCAAAATCATTAAAATGCTCGGTGTCCACTGTAAACAAAATGATAAACGTTGATTGAAATCTTAAGAAAGCGAAAAAACGCAATGTGCATCGTCTTCTTCCAAATCATATCGCTGAACGCAGGACACGCTGCAGAATTCTAAATGAGAAACACTTATCCAAAGAAAAATGGAAAACAATTGTCACAATAGATGAATCATGGGTGTATTTAAATGATTGCAACAAAAAAAGACCCATTTATTATCATAAAAGGGGAGAAAAAAATTTAAGTACATGGGTCAAAGTATCGAAAGAAAGTTTTTCTAAGGGATTCATGATTGTTGCTGGTTTTTCTTATAATGCCAAGTTAAAAATAAAGAGAGTGGAAAAAAATGTCAAGATTAACTCCAAATATTATCCGGAACATATTTTATCGCCAATTTTTCTGAATGAAATACCATCGCTTTACCCACAGTGCCATCAATCTGTGAGACTCCATCAGGACAAAGCTAGCAGTCACACATCAAAATACACTGTAAATTTCCTAAAAGAAATGGAACAAAAAACTGGTATCAAGGCCATACCCTTCACTGATATCCCTACTAAATCTCCCGATGTATCACCTATGGATTTTTGTGCTTTCGGACTTTTAAAATCTGCATTATCCAAACGTCGTCCTAAAACCCTTACAGGACTCTGGAAAGCTGTTCAGGAGGAATGGGATAGAATACCTCTTCTGACACTTCAAAAGGCATTATTATGCTGGAAATTGCTTTGCCGAAAGATAGTTCAGAATAAGGGATGTCAAATAGAACATTTAAAACACAAGAATTTTATGTAATTTAGTTTTGTGAATACAATATACATCGTCTAAAAAATGTATGAACAGCCTCTGTACATACAAAAGAGGAGGTAAGCAACGATATGTAATCCTACGTTAATAACCTGCAGTAATTTCGATAGAGGAGACTACCCGAAATATTTTTTTCTAGGTTATATAATTATTTTTCTTATTTGTAAAATCGCTTTATATAGCATATTTAAAACTCCTGAATATATTTTTATGTACACTTGACCAGGTGGATTATCTGAGTTTTCTGCTTTTCAATACACTTCCGCACATAAGCACGGATAATGGGAAACAGAGCGTTTATAGATACTGTGGATTTTGTAGTAACAGTTCACATAATCATATGAAAATACTGCTATGAATAATGGACGATATTAAATATCTCTGACAACATGCAGTATTGATTTGTTTAATAATACCTAGAATACTTGAGAAAAAAAGTGTACTTTCACTAGACCTAAATCATGTTACCTTATTACAGATACATATTTTGATAATTCATACGGGCCTCCTTTTCATGAAATAAAAATTAACTAAGAAGAAATATTAATAGGAATAAAAAAAAAGTAAAAATCATATCAAGACTGATAGTTAATATCACGCATAGGAACACACGTATGAGAAACAAATGCACGGGAATAAATATTTTAAGCTTGACAACGGTCAGAAAGTGGAAGAGAGTCTCCTTATGCGTTCCTCAGATTTCGTGCTGAAGAAAATTTCATGCAAACTCTGAGCTGTTGAATAGGTTCTTTTTTTCTCCTCGGTCACGTTTGTGGGAAATATTTTAAGATGTCACGAGGAATTTTGTAAGAGTTCTTCAGAGAACATGTCCTTCAAATTTTTCTATGTGGCATCTAGATGAGAAAATCTGGGACTTAAGTTTTAATAATATATTTTGTTGTCTTATACTTAGTATGTCTGCCCAATATCTTGCATAGTAAGCATTATATATATTGAACCCTATAGATTATCCCAATGTCCGAACGTAAAGCGTAATTCAGCCCAAGTTTTTCACTTCATGGGTTTGAAAGGAAAAATTAAATTACGCTATATTTATAGTCCCAAATTTCCCATCATTAAATCATTATCTTTTGTGTAAGAATGAAGTCGCGGGAAAGCAATTTTTACGCCTGTATTCGCATAAAGAGAGAAAGTCATCAATTACGTATTAAGCCATAAAGCCCCTTTTGAAGAGAATTTTCATGAACCCAGTTTCAAATAAAGATGAGCTCTATTTCCCTCTTTTTTCAGTATTAAGCTATAAAACGTGCTTATGTCATAATACTTCGTTTATTTCCATTTTCAGTCGATTTTTTTTCATTGTGAAAGGAAATCATATGCTAAAGTGATCTCTTCAGCTAGCAGATTTCCTTTTTTTTAAAAATTCATTGGGGAAATTGTCTTACTTTAAAAATGTTATGCCTTACAATTTACTTTAATGTACCTTTATTTTTTCCTCTATTAAAAATCTCGCTTGTTTCGCTGCAAAAAAAATTAAAAGCTGTTCATAACCGGTAAAGTAAAAAAAAGGTGAAATTCCTTTTTTAACTAAACATTCATAAATGCAAATTATTTTTCGTATATAAAAGTTAAATGCCATTTAAAATGGAGGAAAGAATTTGAATTCAATGTCTCCTTTATTTATTTAAAGCTGTTCATTTATTTCAAAATTTAATGTTACTATCTGACCGATACCACTTTGCACTAAATCTAAAAAATCAATACTGGTGAATATGAGCGAAAAGTACTTAGAGGGTGCGGCAGAATGGATTCTCCCATTTCAAAAGGTAATAAAAAAGTTAATGAAAGAATTACAGAAATAAGCTTTATATTTTTGAAAAGTACTAACAATCTTGATTTTTTTCCACCAGGTTTTGAAAATAACATCACTCAGGTAGCAGCCGTTATTTGCGATGCACTGCCGAAGCCGTTTTCTAAAGTTCTTCATCACTCTGTTGGTTATCTCTGGGGGAATGGTGGCAAGTTCCTGACGAATAATGGATTAATCGATTCATTGCACATTTTCAAGTGTTCTATAGTTCTGACGGAGACCCCTTGGTTTCATTGGTAATGTAGACCCATTTTCTCTCATTTTTGAAACCAATCGCAGGATTGTTTTTCTATCAGGAACGGCATCAGTTGAATAAATCCCATTTTTGAAGAACGCTTCGATAGCGAAACTGAGATGCTCACCGGACCAATTCATGGTGGCTGCTGACAACTATAAAATCCACCCGAATCGTTGCCCCTTCCGGCTTCTGATTACTTCCACCACTCCCTCTCCAGTGACCTTCATAAATGTTGGAGTCCAATTTGACGCACCCTGTACAATAGAAGCTAATTTAGTATCCTATAATGATAATTATCTTTTTCAATTAATTCCGAATAAGTTGTATAAGGAATGCAACAATTGAACGCTCGATCTGTATCTACCTCGCATGACTTTCTTCTACATCGCAAAATAAAATTTTGAAGGCATAAAAACAATCTTTCTGTTATGCCTTCTGTGATCTATTTTTTCACTGTCTTTTTTGTAAAATTTGAACATACACAATCTGTTCTTTTATGAAGTTTGGCTATCAGGTTATTATTATTGCTAAGCTCTACTTTTAAGGCTTTAACATACGCAATTATGTTGCTTTTCGAGCCTCATCTGTTTATTCATATGAGACGATTAACAACATTGTTTTGAAACATAGTTATGCTACGTAGGATTTCACTATATTATGGAATATTTAAACTCTATAATAAATTTGAAAAGTCGTAATGTTTCCCTATGACATTTTGAGTTTATACGTTGTGTGTAAACTCAAAAAGTCACTCCAAAATGGAGCCTCGAATGCGATAGTTTTGCATTTCATGCCACCACACTGCATTGATATCATCTTAATATCGATTGGGAAGGTAATAACGGATGTTAGACAAAAGTGGCCATATATGCAATGCTTTGTAGTTTTATTACTCCATTATGTTGTTAGTATTTCAATAATAAAAAATAACTGATTAATTTGAAAACGGATGCAAACACATTATATATAATTTACATATTTGTATCTGGTCGTGAACAAGTATCTTAATCAAATTTTTTAGCGAATCTAATTTTCTCTGCATAGGGCGTGTATACAACCTCATGAGGTCATTTTTATAAACATCTCTCTTTAAGTAAAGACACATCGCTCTTTACTTAAATTTTATGGTCATAACACATCGTGGTAACAACGTTGCGACGATAGAATGGTAACAACTCTGTGAAAAAATTCCCTATGGTTTCTTCAGCCGTGAGTCGTTTGGAGGAGTTGTGGTTTTTCATTCTTTAAGAGAACCAGTCAAATGTTTTGACTCCAGTAGTGAAAAATGAGTTAGCCAACTGTGACTGAACTATCGCTGAAAGATAGTAAGCTCCCGTTCCACGAAATCGATTTCCAACCCGAGGAACTTTATCTGAAGATCTGCCGGCTTGTACTATGACTGTCTGAAACTCATTTGAAGCAGGAACTAGAAGCAACAAATTTAGTCACAACAAAAACCTGCTGTCTTCCAAACTACTTTGTATTACGTGACAACTGTTTCATTTGAAATATTTATGTGGTCAAAGATAACTGGTAAGAGGTAACATCCCCGTACCATCAGCTTGATACATATGTAGAAAATCTGAAAAAAAATTCAATTATTTGATGCGAAGGATGGCTTACAAATGTTTTCATCAGAATTTGAAACGATCAAGTTAATAGAAAAAAAATGGTTGTAAATTATAACGCGTGAACTCGCGTTTTTAGTTTTGGACTACCAGAAAACTACGTATCAAGAAAATGCCAACGAAATCTAAAATAACTGCCAATCTAACGTAAATTAAATATTAAAAAAACTTATCTGAACACTCCTCTTGCTTTACCCTCTAAAAATAGATCATATAATTGACTTTTGCAATGCCCCAATGTGGTCGGGGAAAAATTACGACTGAATACCAGGGTCATCTCATATATTTATACAGTTCTTGAAAAATTGTAAAATTTTATATATCTTTTCCTTGACTCATATTCAAGGGATAGTACGAAATTTGAATTTGGCGTGGCTCCAATTTGATACCTAATTTGAATGAATTCGGATAGTAAAAGGCAAAATTATAAATTCACAAACCTAAAGACTTTTGTTTTACCCAATTCATATAAATAGAATATCAAGAAACCTCAGTCTTTTCCCAAGATTCCAAAGTTTGAAACACTCGTTTAAAAGCAGTATTTTTGCTAATTTTTCAAAGGGAGATTCCTCAGTATTCAGCAATTAGCACTTTATTATGTTTACATATCATTCCTAATATTTTTACTTATTAGTAATAACTTCAAGTATATTGGACTAATTTTAAGTACTTAATTTATGTTGATGACTTGAATATTCAAATCATCTTTCTTTCCACCGCACATCCTACATTAGAGGCGGCTGGGTATCAGGTATTCTGGTTCCCTCATCTGCCTTCCATTTAAAAGATGCATTTGGGGAGATGCTGGCCTAAGTTTGCTTTATTGAGCGGAATACTGAAAAGTGTACCGCGTTAAATGATTTCAAGGGATCTCCCAGGAGTTTTCGGAACAATAATCTTATTCTACGGTTGACTGGAAGTGATGGCCTCTCCTCTGGAACAAAACTATACCAATGTAATGCACGTGTCTAATTTTTATCTACAGGACCTCATAATTACATTTTGTTATAGATTATTTTTTTAAGTACATCTATGTTCTTTTTTCTGTAAACTGTCATCAGGATTTTTAATTTTCAGGGAGAATTCTGAAAATAATATTCCTTAAAAAAATTACTAAAAAATAGTTTTTTGCCTCTTTACAGTGATTACAAATTTCATAAAAAAAATAATTTTGGAAATCCTGAAGACAATTATTTGGAAATGTTTTCTATGCCCAAAAGTGAAAACTTATAGAGCTATTGGTTCGTATACGTCAAAAACTGAAAGTGATCTAAATTTTTAATTGAAAAAATTTCACTGTTCAAGTATTTTTTCGTAACGCAAAGACAAATGTGATTTAAAAAATTACTTGCTCAATGAGAATTTTTCTTTTTAATTCTTATTGTCCATGTATTTTTCTTTTGATTACAAAGATTGTAAATGAAGACCCATTTCATAAAAAAAATTAAATAAAAAAATTAAAACTTTTTTACATAACATTTTAAATTAAAAATTTTATATATTTTTTTAAAATTTCAAATGTAATTTTTTAAAATCTTAAAATATTTTTTAATTCTCACTGCGCAAAATGTTACGCATCACTTATGTTTTAAGCATAATGATCGTGACACAAGTGCACATTTGATGATGAAAGAATCATTATAAATATTTTCAAATAGGGTTTAAAATGATGTCCTGCATCCCTTAAAGATTTAAGGAGGAGGACTGGTCTACGAATTTTTCTCATCAGTATAATGATTGCGTTCAAAGATACATTTCATTAAAAAAATTAATTAAAAAAATTTAATATATTTTTCAATTAAATTTTAAATTTAAAAATAAATCTTAATTTTACTTACTTTTAATTTTTTTTCATCTTTATTGTGCAAACATTTGTATTATCAGTGTAAGGATAGTGACAATAGCGAACATTTGATGAAGAAAGAACTCATTTTAAAATATTTTTATATTGGAAAATAAAATGATGTGCAGCACCCACTAAACACGTAAGGAAGAGAAAAGATGTATATAAAGAAGAAATGAGAAGTTAAAACGCATATTGAAAGTACTACTTGAGAAAATATGATGTGTCTTTGTTACGTTCTTTCCAAACTAGATATTTTATGATTAAAGATACTATTTTCATGGCATTGTCATTTCTACATTCAAATCGATCTAGACATAACGTACTTAATCTATGCCTCGGGTAAAAAATTGCACCAGAGGCGAAGATAGCTCTTTGCAAAATATCTAAATCTAAAGAATCACTAAAAGGGCAAAAAATGTTTAATGCTCTATCCTTACTTTAACAGATTTTGCAATTTAAGCTAAGCATAAATTCTACTTTATTTCATTTACCTTTTATGAAAGGAAATTGTCGATATACCATTCCAACATTATCAGAAAAAACTCTTAATTTTTCTTTAAGCATAAGCCATTCCGGATTTTTTTTTTTTGAAAACTTGAACTTTTACACATTATTTAATTTTATAAAATAATTACTAAAAAGCTTTCAAAGGCAGAATAACAGGTTTTTCTCTTTTAAACTGCAGCGTAAAATGTATTGGAGAATTTCCATGGAAACCTTAATTTTTAAAGCATCATAAAGTAATTATCTGTGCTTAATCAGTATAATCTATTAACCGTAAATTATTATGCACATTACCATACTGCATACGATTTCATGGGTAGAAAAAAACTTCTTCATTTTCCTACAAAAACGAAGCTCCAAAATTGTTGACACGGAGAATAGTATTACCATAGCAACCCATCTACCCGTATTTCGAAGATGCTGGGAAGACACCATTTCTGTTGGAAGGGGAGACTTTACGCAGCAGAGACACTTGTTGAGTTTGCCGAAATTCCAGTTTCAATGTCTGGGACAAGAGGTATATAAAGAAAAAACTGTAGAAAATTGTACAATGTGTAGAGAGGAAGGCGTAACATGCCAATGAACTCTAAATTTAAAATTATAAAGAATTTAATGTAAAAATAGCGATTTTTAAAATTTATTTTTTTGTTTATTTTTAATCAATATTAGTTTTACCATAACATTAGGTACTTTTGCATTCATGGGATATTTTGCATTGGCTTTTTAAAGTGTCAATTTGCACCTTATGTCGTCTGGCTACATTAACCATGTGCTTTGAGAGTCTTATACAACTATTATGGACCCGTCTAGTGTATTCAAGATAGAAGCCAAACTAATTTTTACACTATTCCTACAAGCTGTTTAAATTTAAAATTTTAATGTGCATTGGTGTGCATTGGTGCGTGGTTTTGGGGTTTAATGTATTTGTTTACGTTACTAGGCCATAGCAGTCTTCAAGTTTTATGCTATGTCGTCTGTCTATAGGAATCACAAACTTTGTAGTCTTATAAAGTAATATGGAACAATCAAGTGTCTTCAAGATAAAAAACAAACTACAATTTTTGCACTATATATATATATATATATATATATATATATATATATATATATATATATATATATATATATATATATATATATATATATATATATATATATATATACAGTGGAATCTCGATCGGTATCGTTTATTTTACCCAGTCTCGAATAAATTCCGTAGAAAACAAGCAAAAACGGACCGCATGGATCGTTCCTCGATCCATAATTTTCCCGCAATATTCGTACAGAATATCTCAGCTTTATATTAATTTATCGGATCGATCGTTTTTTCATAATAACTGAACCTGAAATATAAATGTCTGGATTGAGTTAGATTGACGCTCTAATTAAACAATGAGCAGAACATTTGAGATGCAAGGTCTCGTATTTTTTATACTCTCACACAATAACCGATACCGAAAAGAATTCAATTTGCAATACAGAAAAAAATATTTTTTACTTGTGGAGAGAAAACCGCCAAAAAACAAACGAAGATTAAGTACTTTTATTTAAATCAAAATTCCTATGTATCTACGTGTATTTCTTTTTTATTATTATTATCTTGGATTTCAGTACAACTTTGTACTTTTATCTTCAGTTATACTACAGGTATGTATGTATTTATGTATGTGAGTAAATATATTTTAGGTATATCAAACTTTATGAAACTTTATTTACAAAAGTATGTTAATACTTTTTTGTATGTTCCCGCTTCTATCATTTTTCCGCATCCATCGTTTAGTTCTGTCAGTCCCTTCGAAAACGATAGATCGAGATTCCCCTGTATATATATATAAACTATCTAAATTTGAAAGAGTTTAATGTAAATTATGACTACTTTTAAATTTTATTGTTCCTCTCTTACATTTTAATCAATGATAGTTATCCATTTTACCACAGCAAAAGATACTTTTGTATTCATGGTATATTCTGTATTTGGGTTTTAAACGTTTTTGTTTGCGTTACTAGGTCACATCTGTCTGCGAGTCTAATGCTATGTCGCCTGTCTACACTAATCACGTACTTTGGAGTCCTAGAAAAAATATGGAGCAGACTAGTGCATTCAGTATAAAAGACAAACTATAATTTTAGTGCTATATATACTGAAGATCATAAACTATGCAATT
Organism: Dolomedes plantarius; assembly: GCA_907164885.2. Taxonomy (NCBI): domain Eukaryota; kingdom Metazoa; phylum Arthropoda; class Arachnida; order Araneae; family Dolomedidae; genus Dolomedes; species Dolomedes plantarius. The sequence goes on from OU015492.1 coordinate 109,840,233, forward strand.
TTAGATATAGGGTAGAAAAAAAACTAAGTTTAAAGAAATCTTTAACAGTTGAAAGTTTCCAATATCATAAATAATTCAATAGATGTTTAATAAACAATTTTTTTCTAGCACATTTATGTTACCATAACATGTTTTGATATGAAATCTACAATGGAATATATTTCAGTATATTTGAATATTAGTCTCTTTTGTACGTGTTTTATCAGGTAGGTAACATAATATTCGACACCTTTTTCCTATTTTTATTTGAAAATATATTTATCAAAACAAAGAGGACAATAAATTGTTTTCAGTAATGTTTTCCTTCTATATACACAGAGAAAAAAAAGTCGGTCAGTTGCCGGAAAAAGTGGGTTCTGCAACCCACTTCGTGTAGGTTATTGTAAGAGGTGAGTTAAAAAACCACTATACGTGTTTTTGAACGCGGATGTAAGTGAGTTAAAATAGAACTGAGTTATCGTTACTGAGTTATCCAAACATGTGTGTTAAATGACTCACATGTCGTGAGATTTTTATAGTCAGTTTACTGAATTGGAGAACCAACTTTAAATATTAAAACGTATATACTATGTAACTTGAAAGGTTGAAATGGATTTCCTTTGGTATGAAATTTTTTATCTGTACTTAAAATGTTATCCATTACTTTTTATAGGAAAAGAAGTTAATTTTTGGTATACAATGTCTAAATTTTTTAGCGAGAATAACAAAAATTCTTGTATCGTATTTCAAATCAATTTTTTGTTTATAATTTTTGATCTCAAGATAAAACATTTTACCTTTGTGTAGGATTTTTTCATTTAATAGTAGAGTAATATTTAAATCCAAGTTTTTTAAAAATTCTGCAATTTTTTTTAAAATGACATAAAAGCACAAAGCAATTACAAGATCCAAAAAAAAAATTTGTATCAAAAGTAGCATTTTATAAAAGAAAAGATGCTAATGTTCTTTAGTGTATGTTATTAATGTTTTACGTTTCGATCTGTGAGCAGACACTTACAGGTTCAACGATAAAAGACTTGGATTGGCATGTCTGCGTTTTCATATTTTGCTTCTTAATTTTCAAATGGTTTGCTTAATAGCTTACTTACGATTCGCCTGCGTCGAAACAAATACTATTGATAATAATATTTAAAATTAAATGAAGTCATATTTATTATGGGACACTGCATATTAAAAATCCTGTAAAATTTATTAGTATAGAATAAATCTCCATTGCACAGTTATCAAAGTTATTTAAAAAAGCAAACACACACACACATATATATATATATACTATGTGTATATATAACCCAGTATTTTTACACTACAGACTTTGCGATATTGAAACTTATTATGGTAAAGAAATGTAGGTTTAAAAAGAAAAAAATTATTCCACAATATGTTTTTTTTATTTATTTGGGACACTTTCTTTTTATTATTATTTTCTGTCTAAAATCTAGCAACTAATAGCGTTGTCCCCAGAAAAATTCGTCGTTTGTGGTTAATAATAGTTTAAAATGTATTTCTCTGTTTTTTTTTTTAAATCTGCAGTTTACAACTGTGATAATAATTAGTTTATCAGCTCGTAAGAAATAGTTAGAAAATCGTGATAATCTCTGAAGTTTTTATTCTATTGCTTCAGTCTGTGCTAAAAAAATCATTAAACCTCCTGAATCCGTGGGAAAAAATTTTTTTACAGTGGGGCTCAGCGTATGGATTGTATTTTCCCATTTTACTTCCTAAATCTCCTGAACTTGAACAAAAGTATTTCACATATGCTCGCTTTTAAGTCGTTACAGGAAATGGTCATTTCCCGTGCGGTACTTATCTGTCTACCCCCCACCCCCCAACCAGTTTGACTCGCACATGGCATTCGCCATGTTTAGATTCCTACATTTTTAAGAAATTGATAATTATCATGGAAGATCAAAGGATTCACATGTGTACGGCACGAACACACACAGCTTCGAGCTTCGTAGTGTGCCAGCATATTTGCTGGCAATTATATAGTGTGCCAGCAAAGCTTACCAAGATGCCGACGTACGCTTCGCTTCAACTGCCCATCTCAGCTGTTTACTTAGTTTCTAAGGTGAGCACAGTTTTGCTATTTAAAACTTTTACTAATGAAACTTCATCTGTGTTAATGAGTCTAAACTTATCTGGTATATATTTTTTTCAATTTAACTGTTATTTGTGACTTGTGACAGTAGAAATAAATACTAGTTTTCATGCTTACTATGTATGTAAATATATATAATTTGTATGTTTTATCTATCAACCAGTTCAATGGTTTATCTAGTGTTACAAGTGTTTTACTTCCGTAATTATCTTTGGCATTTTAAAATGACTGTACATCCTAGATGTTCCTTTCGATTCTCACAATCTTGTTAAAATTTGTTCTCTTCTTACATACATATAGTCGTATTTTACATTTATTTCTTGAATTCTTATATTTTTTCATTAATTGAATAGAATGTTAAATCTCAAGATAAAAGCATCTTCCTTCCTCTATTATTTATTTTAAATAATTTTATTGGATTTATCATATTTAATCAATGAATGAAAAATTGTACCATCAGTTATACAGAAATGTTATCCCTGATATAGAAGTATATTTATTTTATTAGATGAAAACAGATAGCTGTTGTCAAATTTTACATATTCATTTTGCTTATTGTTTTATGATTTTTTATGCATATAGAGCTTAGATTATTTTTCTGTTTGTTATTAATTTAAATATGTATGGACGTTACTTTATTATTGACCTTAAACAATTGCTAAAGAAGGTGACAGTGTAATTCAGCTGTTTATTATGCTGGTATTTTTATTCACTTAAGTTTTAATATGTAATCTTCAGTAATTTCTAACTTTCAATCTGTCTATCTATTGTTCATATATATATATAATAAAAGTATGGGATGGAAGATTTAGCAGTATGTAATATATGAAAAAACATGCAATTTTTGTATTCAGCTAATAAAATTTTGAGTAGAATGAAAATGTTTTATTTTATACCTATGTAGAATTTATAATTAAAGTTTTCATAAGCTTTTCATATTTATCCCAAAAGTAATTAAGGGTAACTTTACTGTATTTGATCTGAAAATTTTGAAAATAAAACTCTAGAGGTTACTTTTTGAGTCATGCAATAATAATTTTATTTTTGGCACAAAATGAGAGGTTCTCTGTTAATTCATTTCATCTTGTTTCAGTTGAAATATATATTGGTAGCATACTTAAAAAAAAAAATTTCATTCGTTTCAATTAGTATGAATGTGTATTAAAGAGGTTAAAAGTTCATGAATTTTAATCTGGAGATATCTATGGCATACTATTTGCATTTTTTTAAATTTGGCAGTATTTGAAAGAAGGTAGGGAGAAATATAGAAGAGTGCATTAATGGTCTGAAAAGATATGGTCCTGCATTCTTAAAAGAATAAAAAAATACAAATCTTGCCATAAGTTTATTAGGATTTCTGACTATTGGGAATATTAATGTGTTAAACAAAGTCCCTTTTTTGTTTGGAAAAAAATGTGAATACAGGTTAAGAGTAACTTTTATATCATTTGTATTTTAGACATAATTTAATATTTGTTAAAAACTTTACTTTTTTACTTTTCCCAAGCAAATTTATATGCATAAATGCCTTAAGCACTTAAGTATCCTTTTTAATGTAATTTTTAAATACTTTATCTTTAAAATAAGTATTGGATAGATGTGAACATGTATAAAATGTTGCTAAATATCAATTAGTTTTTAAGATTAATTAAATCATTTTTTCCTGTTAAGTTAGGCACTTAGTCTAGAATCAGTTAAGCAAATTTCTTCATCACAACTGCATTTTTTTTTAAGTATTGCTCTCTATTTTCAGATATTAAAATCAAAGGAGTTCCATTAGTCCTGCCTGAGATTCCAATAACTGTTGACCCAAGAGGATCTTGAAATGGTAACAATGGGGATCGTTTATTTAAAAATTATTTTTTGCTGCATTTGAAACATATACTGAAGTATTTGTATTCTGCATCTTTTTCTAATTCTAATTCCTGTATTAAAATAAGTTTACCTTTACTATCAAGAATTCTAAAGTTTAGACAATACATATTTTGAAATAAATGTATTAGTAGTGCCTGTATGAGATTCATCCTTAAAATAATGATAGTAATAATACAGACATGTATTATTACTATCAATATCTGTGGATCTGTCTAAGATTTATCTGTGGAGGGTACTAGTCTCTTAATATAGCAGTAATTTTCCTGCAACATGGATAATCAGTTCTGTGTACTGCAACTGCAGTTAAAATTTTGTTATGGAAAGGTAATGACAAAAGACAATTTCTTGCTGGCTGCTATTTCAAAGTTTAAAATCCTAATGTCTTGATTTTTTAAATATTGCAGTAAAAACTGAGCCAAACAGTATCAATTTATATAGAACCTATTAGTGAGCACTTCAAAAGTTTAACTACATGAAAATTAAAATCAACTTTGACACTGAAATGCATAACATTTATGAATTTTATTTTATATTTCAGGTGAAAAATGCTGAAAGCTTGACTATCTGAAGGGTTTTGAAGATTTTCATTTCAAAATAATTTTTTTTTTTTTTTTTATAAAATTGTGCCTCGTTATTTAAATACAAGTATATGTATATATGTAAATAAAAGTTTCTCTATATTTGTATTTTTGTTTGCTGGGATGTTCTTTTTGATTTAAATGTGAGTTTATATTCTTTCTCATTAAAGTATGCATTTGAGAGCACACTTTATTTAGCAGGAATTGTGAATGCATTATGCATGAATTATTTAATTTCTACGTAGAAAAGTATATTTATAGTAAATATATTAGTACTTTATAAAATTTTCAAAACATGGAGAGGTTCTATTTAGAGCAACTGGGTAAGTATATTAACATATAATTAAGAAGTTTACAAACCATGTAAGTATTAATGGATGATTTGGTCGAATATACCTGTAAAAAAACTTGTGTGTTACAAAATGATTATCTATATTTCCTGAAAATCTTAAATGTTACAATTTGAGATATTGTCATTGTTTCTAAATTAGTTGTGTGGGGATCACGGTATCTTTATCAATTAGAAATATATATTACTAAAATCAGCGTAATTAATTTTTTGTTTCAGTTTTAAAAAATTTATCTTGTGAATATCTTTTTTGTGTTAAAGCTAAGATCTGAAACATTCTTGGCAAAATATTCGTTTCAGGTTAATTAAACTAAAAGTTGTTAAGGAAAACTTTTTGACCTACGAAATTTTAAGGTTCTATACATTATAATATTCATAAGTTTCCTGTAAATTTTATTTTACATGCATATAGAAGCATCCCACTAAATCTCAGCATATTTTTTTAATTGGAGCTTCTTTTTCTTCTCAGTTATTCCTGTGAATGAAACAGATTTGCAAAAAAATAATGGATGCTTGATTAATATTTTAAATATTTGATATCTTTATAATTTTTAGGCATCCTTTCATCACTTATGATATAAGTTTGCAAAATTTTATAACAAATATATATTTATTTTTTTATAAGACTTTGAAAAAAATCCTTAAATTTTAATACCAATTATATTCCAAATATGGGTGTATAGCGCAGGTTTTTTTTTTCACAAGAAAGGATAGGGGGGAGGGGGGGGGAACTGAGATAATAAATATACAAAACAATGAATAATGAATTACTAGCATAAAATCGTTTAATTTAACGACGGCGGGAGGGGAGGGATTTCGAGTACTATAGCGTAAACTCATTTACTTAAAAAAACTCATTAGTCATGGATTTTATAACCCAAAATAAAGTGAGATATTGAACTCGAAAGAAGAGTTTGTCTACTCATGTTGGTGTGTTTTTTCGACACACTTTAAAGTGAGTCGTATAACCCATTTTAGTGAGTTGGTGCCGGGTAAATCAACCCGCTTGGGATCTGGGTTCTAGAACCCACTTTCCGACATGGGTTGTACGACTCACCAAAAGCGAGTTCCCCTGTGCAGTGGATTTGAACTCGGAGAAGTGGGTTCACCGAACGACTTTTTTTTCTCTGTGTAAAGTGGAAGGTCAAAATTTCACTGTGTAGCTTTTTATGTAGATTTTAATATACATTATTACACTCTGTGTTTAGTTACCGGATTTTTAACCGCCTGTTTCACTAAGCGGGTGTCACAGTAGTGTAAAGTTAAATTAACAAAGGAATAAAAAATTAAAATATACAATGGAAAGAATATTTCCAGTAATAAGGAATGAAACATTCTAGACACAGTCTAATTCTAAAGAAGACACTCAGGAAGGAGCTTTTGTCACATGATAATAACAGTGTCTCGCTCTCGACTGTCTCTTGAAAAACTTGCCTGTCTTGAAATAGTCCGAGCCAAGAATTCCACACAGGATATTTTTTCTTTCTGTGCTAAGCCTTATATCACCAGGTCATGCCATTATCCTAATAAATTCGCATTATAGCCTCAGTGAAATTTTTCTTAACTTGATTATTAATTTTTCCTCCATTTAAACTGTTATTCTTTCACATTCATCTTCATGTCCTAATTGTTCATCATTGGGATTCTAAGTATGTTTTTTTATTAGGTGTGAAATAACAGCATCATAAATATTAATTTAAATTCTTGGATTTGCGCTTTCTCAAATTGCGAATGATATGTACCACGCTGTCAAGCTTGAAAAGTCTTGTAATCAATGACATTTATTTCAGAATGTTGTATAGATTGGAATATGCATAAAACAGGATACATTTCTGAGTATATATCCATAATTGTACGCATCCTTATTGAATTAAAAGCCTATATTTTTACTGAACTAGCTGGGTTAAATAGGGAATTATATAACTATTAAAGGGATATATATACAGGATGCCCATAATTGAACTTCCCTACTTTAAAGTTGTCTACAGTAAAAAATATTGTTCAGAAAGTTATGAAATTTTGTGTAGGACATATTGAAGGGATGGGAATTTGATTGAGCGAATAAAATTTAGTTCAAAATTTCACCACCAGAGGGTGTTTTTTTTGATGAATTACACATTTAGCCAAGATTTACTGTAGTCAAAAAAATCTATTTCAACAAGACATGTTCAACATGACGGCCATCTTTTTCAGCTACCATTTGAAATCGTAAGATAGCATGTTCTACAGTTGACCGCAGTGTGTCAGGGGAAATGTTGAGAATATGTCGTGAAATGCTCTCTTTCAGATCAGGTATAGTTCTTGGTTTATCAAATCTGACTAGAGGTTTCACATGCACCCAAAGCCAAAAGTCGAGAGGGTTGAGGTCTGGGGATCGGAAAAGCCACGCATTTGGAAAGTGGCGGCTGATGACATGTTCTTCTGTAAAGTGATTTTTGAGAACGTTCTTAACACGAAGGCTAATAAAATTTATATATTTATATGTAAATATATATTTATATATTTAAATTTATATATTTATATATTTATAGTTATATATTTATAAATAAAATTTATATATATATATATATATATATATATATATACAGGGTGTCCCATAATGATTGGGACAAATTTGAAGGGGAGGTAGGACATGTCAAAAGGATTCAAAATTTCATAGCAACCCATGGTCGCAAACGTCATGGAAAAGTGGTATCAGACGTACAAGAAATAAAGGAATACAAGACAGAGATTATAAGAAATATTTATGGCTCATAAATATTACATATGCTGTGGTAGATGATACCATTTGAAATGGTTACAAAAGATGCTCAAAGTTTCCACCTTTACAAGAGATGCAAGCGTTACAGCGACGGACCATGAATTGGCGGACACATTCGAAATCACCTGGATTTGATTGGATATCTGCAGCAGCGCAAACAATTCTTACAACCAGATCCATTTCAGACTCGACAGGTGTTTCATACACAGCACATTTAAGTTCACTCCAAAGAAAGAAATCCAGGCTGCTTAAATCCGGAGAGCGTGGGTCCAGGCAACCGGTCCGCCACTCTTAATCCACTGTTGACCAAACGAAGCACTCAAATGGCTAAAAACACATCTTCCATAATGGGGAGGCGCCTTATCATGTTGAAACCACATGTTTCTTCTCACATTTTGCGGCACAGACTGAAGTAACCCTGGTAAAACCTCTTCCAAAAAGATGAAATACTATGCCGATGTCAAACATGATGGTAACAGGTAAGGCCCGACTAAGTAGTCACCGACCAAACCAAACGAAACATTCACTGAAAAGCGATGTTGGGCATCATGCAGTCTCACTCCGTGAGGGTTCTCGCGAGCCCATAAATGCGCACTGTGTTGGTTAAACACACCTCGCGTGAAATATGACTCATCCGTGAACAAAACGTAAGATGAAAATTTACATCTTGGCCACATTGGCCGAGATACCACTGCGCAAAACGCACACGTGCAGGATGATCTTAGGGGAGCAGTGACTGTACCCTTTGAAGATGATATGGGTATAAGGATTCGGCTTGCAAAACACGATGTACAGTATTCCGAGATCGTCTTACGGCAGCAGCGACGGCACGTATGCTGGTACTCGGATTCCTCTCTACGGCATCCAGCACATTCTGTTCCATGGAGGGCGTACGAGTCACTTGTGGCATACCCTCACTCTTCCTACTACATCTGAATGAACCATACTCACACAAATTGTGATGGACATTCGAAAACACACGGCGGTCAAGTATATCTCGCTGTGGGAACCGTTCGCGATGCAGTCGTTGAGCTGCTCGTGCATTGCAATCGGCCTGTCCATACACTAAATGCATGTCTGCCAGCTCCTTATTCGAATAATGTTGCATGTTCTTAAGGCGACTATTGCTCGAATGACGAAAAATACGATTTTTTTCCTCGGGATCTTTCCGCTCCAACACCACATAGCGGCGTACGTTGACGTTTGCAACCATGGGTTGCTATGCAATTTTGAATTATTTTGACATGCCCTACCTCCCTTTGAAATTTGTCCTAACCATTATGGGACACCCTGTATATATATATATATATATATATATATATATATATACAGTGGAATCTCGATCTATCGTTTTTCAAGGGACCGATTGAAATGAACGATAAATACGGGAAAACGATAGATTCGGAAACATAACAAAGCAATATGATCGTTGGGACTAGATAAAATGAACGACACATACGGAAAAACGATGGATCCGAAAAGATCGATCGAGATTTCACTGTATATATAATTATGTATAGACTATAAAGGTTAATAATATTCAGGATTGTCAGCGACTTTGCTAGAATAACGCTTCTATCCTATAGGAACACTTATGTAATTCCATCGAACAATCAAACACGAGCGATATTCCACACGTAACATTTGTATTTGGAGTTATAATTCAATGAACATTTCAGATGTCATGAGTGCAGATCAACTTGTCAACATTTCATTCAGTTATTTGTACCCTTTTGTTTGCATAAAGGATAAAAAACAGATAGTTCACACCTCTGGAGTAACACATGTATTAGAAACAGATGAAAACAAGTACCTCCCACATAGAGAGTACCCGATCAATTGTCATGCATTTTACCGTCAATGTATGATAATATGTCTGTCAACGAATGGTTAAAATGAAGCCATCAAACAACGCAGCATTTACTCAGCTCTAAAAATTTTAACCAGAATTCTGTCAAAATAATTAAATTGTGTGTAGTTTATTGTTATATTAAACAAATAATCTATTCTAAAGGAATTTCATTAAACTCCTACAGTGAAAATAAAATATTTTCGAATTAGAGGAAGATAAAAATGAATCCTTTGAATCTGAATTTTTACCATTACACTATAATATTTACTCTATTCCCAGTTCATTAAATAATTCTGTTCATGATATATTAATGATATGCCTAAACCATTCATTATTTAATACAATAAAATGCATGTAAATAGTCTATATTAATTTGTATTCGTAATTGTATATGTTGTGAATGGTTTATACGTATAAGATTTTAACGAATTGGCTGGGTTAATAACTATATCTTTTAATGTGTAAACTATAAATAATTAATAATTAATGAATTTAGGGATACAAATAAATATTCTTCGTCATTTCTATCGTTTTATTGTTGGTAACTTCAAAACCAACAAATTTCATTTATTTCCTGGCGAATCTTAGTTGTAAAGTATATAAGCCCTACAACCAGCTATCAATATTTGTTAATAATTAAATTTTAATGGGCTAAATTTCCTCCCACATCCTCTCACTTAAACATGCATTTCTTGCCTCTAACAGTGTGCATTAGTTCGCTATGTTAATAATGAGGGTCATTACATCTACTTTTTGTCAACAGGAATGGTTGAAAATTTTGTAGATGATAAGGCACAAAATGAATTCCTCCGCGAGCTAAATAATACCTGTTGGACATTAAAAAAATTTCCCTCAGTCTAAAATTACTTCTCTCAATAGAAATGTCAGGAAATGTTAAATAAAGTTTTGAAGTCTAAGTACTGTGTTTAACCTAACACCATGACCTTTATTTTTTATCAACTAATAAAAATATCTCTTCTCTATTACAACCAGTGTTTTGAGTTTCCAAGATTTTAACGTCTGACCTCCAATTTATAACAACATATGAATATATTCTATGAGTAAAATTGTCCCACTAACTGTGAGTAAAATTTTAATGAAATATAATTAGTTTCAAATATTTTTAGCCTCTGTTATAGACTGAATAATTTGTTCGTTACATTGTTACTTTGATCTAACTTTTTCTTGTACTCTTCAGCAAAATTAAATGACTCTCGTTTAGGTCGTTCGCTTACATTGGGTTCGTTTCAAATTTCTCTGCTGCCATCTATCGGTATGATTATAGAGTAAATTTTCTTGGCGGCAAGGCTATTATATTTTCGAAGAAAATGGCGCCTTCTAAGTGATGTGGCTCGAAAACTACGATAGGGCAACGTTCGAATAGTTTTGATAAATTGGTAAATAAGCCAAAACTGTTATCAAAACACTCTTTGTTGAACCAGATAAGCAACTTCTCAAAATAACAAGGAATTTTTTTCCTATTTTCGAATTATCAATAGCAAAATTTAAATTATCGCAAAATAAACTTCCATTTCCGATTAATATCGAAATTGGGTTGAATTCTTCCTAACTAATGAATTTTGCTTCGTTACATATATATATATATATATATATATATATATATATATATATATATAAATATTTGGATAATCTTTGGATAATTTTTTACTAATTATTAAAAATTTCTTTAATGAAGTTGAGTTATGACGCATTATTGGAATCTCAGATATCAGATGAATTCTGCCGTCTTAACTTGAATATCTAGATTCCTCACTTCCTTTATAAAACAAAAAAATCAGTCTAGTACAGGATTTCAGATGGCTATCCCTGGCAGGTCTGTTAGTTAGCAAACCTGAGCAGACGGGAAAAATAATATCCCATCTTCGATTGCTTAGTAATAAAATACATAAATATCAGATTACAGACGTTTCTTTAGCAGATGAATTGAAACATAAAAAAATGTATATTCATAGAGAACTATGCATGCTGCAATATCGCAAGGTCAGATAAACGCAGTTTGTCATCTGTGTTACCTATAAATGACAGGCAGAGGTTTCATTTGTGAATATAGAGAACAGACTAGCTTTAACTCAGATCAAGGTCTTTGGATCATTTTTCTTGGCAATTCCGAAATAATATCACGCTCTTTCCAGCTATTTGTGAATACCAAAATGTGCGTAGTTCTATTTTGAAGACAAAATATGAATGATATGACATTTAAATTGCTATTCTGCTGAATAATGTTTGCTAAAAACGGATATCATTGACTCTGGCTCTGAATACTACTGAATGCAGGTGTTTATCACTATGTCTGGAGTTCCGTGCAAGATCCGGTCGTAGTAAAAAGAGTTATCTCAATTGTGGATGCGAATTTTATGAATGGACATCACAGATAACTAACTGCATCTACAGATTAAGCCTGTGAGGAGATAAAAGTTGTAAGTAAATTTGTGTCACTACAGAGAGGACTCAAAATGTTTTAAGATAATTTGTTCCTTAGGAATGTGATAAAAGTTTTATTTTCAGAATGAATAACATTCCATCACTTGTAATATACTGCGACTGTAAATTTTTATAGCTCTGTCGCAGAAACTTTAAATGTTTCATTGCACCATCGATGTAAAGTGAGAACGATATAAAAAATTAATATCGCTAAATTCCAAACGTTCAAAGATGATTGCTTGTCGTAACAGGCTCAAAATCATTTTATTTTATGGTTGACTCCGTGCATATTCTATGCCCTACAATCGGAGGCACTCTTCTTTTTCCATTCAGGTTATCGAATTTTAAGACATTTTTATGACACAATGCGTTATACGAAACTTTAAACATAAATATACTTCCAGTTATAAGATGTATTGTGAACTGCTGTTACTTTAAGACGGATATTGAGTGATTTTGGTGATGTTGGAGTACATTTACAGCTTGAATACTTTTTTCTTCCACGGTGTTTTGATTAGCTCTTAAAACATTTATAGATTAACCTATTTTACAAAATTAAATATTAACCGTTAACTTTCATTGCTTTCTATAAGCTTTACTTATCTATACTATCAGCTGCACTTACCTTTTTAAGTACTCCCCCATATTTTTCTATGATCTAAATATGTTGTAATTAGTGAAATATGAGATTTTATCATATTCTCCACTCATGCAATACATAATATAAACGTTTATGCTTGATAGTTTCTATAAACTTCTTTTATAGAGATAAACATTTGTTTGTTTTGACCAGAATATCAAATAGGAAACATGTTTCCATAAAATATCAAGTACAAAAATTCCTCTCTATCCAATTTCTCGAATACATTCAAGCTTCCATTTCATCACTTGCTTCGAGGTATCTTTTTATAAAATAACTTTCAACTGTTACACACATGTAAAGGTACTTTACAAATAAACCTCGGGGACAACCAATCCTTTATGAACCTTTTACAAAAGTGTGTTAAAATTACTCAACTTAAAAAGTGAAACCGTCGCTATCTGTGATGATAATGAAAGAAGAAAACTCCTCGATGAGTCAAGGAGTCTCTAGAATAGACGCATTACTGCAACTCAACTCTGCGTACGTCCAAGAACTCATGACGGACATTCGTGGCATGATTTTGAAACTGGAGTTCCTCGAGAAAAAATGCAGTCTGATTGCGAGTGAAAACTCAGCACTGAGAAAGGAGGCCATTCACTTATCTTTAGAAAACATATTTACAGCGAAAAAAGTCAATACTGAAGGAGGAATGAAGACAAAATTAATTAGAAGATCTAGTTGGGTAAGTTAAGTTCTTTAAGTTAATTATTTCTTATTTTTCTTTATTTTTACAGTTTTACAGATTTCACAGTTGTTAGAATTTTCATTTGCGAGGTTTTAGTTTCTAGTCACTCGGGTGTTGTACGGAATTTGCTTTAAACTGTTAGTTACTAACTGTATACATAGTATGTAGCTAAAGTTTACTGTAACACTTGGAAAATCAACTTTCCAGGTTACTTGATCATCAATATATCATATCCTTCGCTAAATGAATGTTAAATCTAGAAGCAAGAGCGTTGTGTTAAATCAAGCTTAATTATCATTCCATTTAACAATTTTGTAAAGTTGTTTTTAAAGTAAGTTGTGTTTTTCCCTTGTAATAACGCCACCTTATTGTCTTCCCCAAATAGTTTAGTTGTAGACTACAAATAAAATATTAGAAATCCTTTTAAAAGAATGCTTTGCAACTGCCTATAGATTTGAACTTCTCCAGCACTAACAGCCGATTTTAATGAACTTTGACAAGATTTTAGAAGTGATGAGAATATAACAAGACTTTCTTTAGAGTTTTTACGGCCTTTTACAGAACACAAAATCGCAAAAAGGATATCATACTTAATGCTGCCATAGATTGGTCCTGCCAGATTTTCTCATTTACATTCATTTTCAAAAGGAAACTTTTCGCAACGCATACATTATAAAAAATTACTAGACGTTTTAAATGTTTTAAGTATCTTCTTTTAAATTCCTTGTATTAGTTTCAAACATTTATTTAAAACGTTTTGAATTTCAGCGCACCCAGCCCATCCGGTTGAGTTTAAAAAACCAATTAATCCATTGGTTTTTAAAATATTTCGTGACATTAGTTTTAACTGTGAGATCTCGATTGTATTTAACTTATTCGCTTTAATGTCCTCTTTCATATCATAATTGCTTTATTTTACGCAATTTTCCATTATTTCAAAGTTTAAAACTCATTTCAATAATACATTTTGACATTCTGTTCATTTAATTCACTTGACCCTCCTAATCACTCTGGTATTTATGATTTTATTATATAACTTTGACGGCCGGGTTAACATAACGTAAAATAAATTTGAACGGGGTTAACATAATTTATTTTACGTCGCCCTTTTTCCCAGAAAAGTCCAGCCAAACATTTAAACATAAAACTTTATTTATCATTATTTTAAGATAAAGCGATCCGCAGATTTCGGAAAGTACTATTAAAAAAATTATTAGTTATAAACGTCTAAAGGATTTCTGCTACACATGGGTTCTTCTATGTGCATGTAACCTAGATAGGGCAAATTGCAGGAGACATTGAATTCTTAATTTGATTTGAAAACATGCAGAAATTATATTTTTAGGAAGGTTTTCTATCTCTTACAAACCTGTTTATTACAATAACTGATTTCTACAGCTAAGTAATGCCCGAAAAAATCTGCAGATATCTAGAAGTCGTGCAATCAGAATCTTATTACCAATTTGTCTGTTTTTTTTCTATTATACTACGAAATGAAACATCTCGATGTGTTTTTGAAAATCCGCAGACGGTAAATAAAGACGGTAAAGATGATTTCGAGAATTGTCTGCACCTGTCTTCTATTTTTTCCCTTCCCATCATCACAGGGAAAAAAATGACTTTCGCGTTAAATGAAAATGTATCTGAGTTGTGCTTTCGTAATTTAGAAAAGAAGAGAAAAAACAGCTCATCAAATGCAAGGCTCTGAAAGGAAATGATAAATGTCTCTCGAGCTCCTCGCTTATAAAAGATGATAATAAAAGGATTTCTTTTCCATAGCACAACAAAAGTGTGATACTATAAGAAGTAAAGTTACTTTTCCAAGAAATATGATGTCTGAAATTTTTTAATAGGCTACAAAAAATTTTACTAACTTTAATAGTGTTGTTCTTAGCAATTCGTTTTCATTTTAAATGACATCGGAGGTTTGCTAAACGGTTCTCCTTATTTACCCCAATCTAGACCGTTCTCTTGTTTTGCAGATCCAAAGGACCATCAAAATTTATGCATAATATTTTCGATGACTTCCATTTAAAATAACTTCTTCATATCTTCTTCCCTGTAAAGCCAGTAGAGTATTTTTAGACCAATATATAACTCATATATACTCCATGCGCACGTGCCACCAGTAGATCTACCCTGCAACTGTACCAAGGGTCTCAAGAGGACTATCCTTTCGAGTCCCTTGCTACAGTTGCTTTGAGTCTATTGCCTTGAGCAATTTGTCATCAGCAGAGAGTCAATTATAAAAAGGAAAACCAATGAAGAAAGAAGATGCATTTATAGAATAGAGCTAATAAATATACTAGGGTCATTTGTATTTATACTGTATTGAGCATGTAGAATGCTCGCAATACTGAGATGTTCTTGGTTGTGTTCCGATACAGACTTCCCCCCATACCACCATCAAAAACGGCAGAGATTTTAAGTAAGGGAGAAATATATTACAATTATTGAAAAGATGTATGAAAACCATATTAACACACCTGAACACAATTTGAATTGCCGACAAAGTGTAGTGAAATGGAGTTAAAGCGACAGACAGCCAGGGGGCGAAGATCAAATTCGAGGAATTTATACCATCAACTGAACCACCTGTGAATTCTGAGGAATTGTTAGCTTCAATGACTTTCATATAATCCCCCTGTTCCTTTTTGGGGACAATGATGGAGTATGATGCCTTGGATATACTTTTTTCTAGTATGCTTATTTTATTTTAGAAGTCATTGATTTCCCCCCATCATTGGTAAAACTTTGCCCTCCGTTTCACCAGTACGCCATAAACGTTCTATCCATGGTCTTGCTCAAGGTAATGATCGCTACTGCACATGCCCATTACCCACCCACCCTCTCCCGGCCAGTTTGTTGAAAAGCATTTGATATTCCTAAACTATTAAAAATCATAGTTTAGCCTTCCATGCTTACTTTAAACGAGCTTAAAACTGTTACATTTGCCTGGAGAGGGAAAGAAACCATCTAATACAAAAACTTTTCTTTTAATGTAGAATGTCTCATATCAGGTACATAGCAGAGAAGATTTTGGGTCCTTTATATATTAACACAACCGAATGATCCCTCACCATTGAGAGTTTTTTACGGGCTTCGTTGATATCGTACATAATTTATTCATAATTGCAATGAAAGTTAAAACAGAACAGACCGGCACCTGGCACTAAAAGGATAAGGAGTTAGTGTCGTGTGGTGCACTGCTTGACAAGAAAAAACAAATATTCGAAATTGGTTTTTATTGGATGCACATCGCTTTGGTCAGAGGATTGGAAGAAACTATCGTTATTCAGAATCTTGAATTGACAATATAACAATATTTTAACCGAAAAAGTAAAATTAAGTGTCAATGTGCTAAAAGCGACAGGATAAATTGATGTTGAAGTCGACTAATAACGACATTTTATTTTTGTTAAAACTGGTCGTTGAGAGGTAAAATACTTCATTGGGGAATTATTTAAAATAAATATAAAGTTCTTCATATCGTTGAAGAACTACGTCTAATTAAACATTTTCGTCAAGTGAAAATTTTATGTTCCTGTTTTGCTTATTTTTTGTTCCTCAAATAATTTTGATATTTGTATATGCTAGGATTTTTATTTTTATTATAATTTTTATGATCAAACGACGGCCTTTTCACTTTTTATATCTAAAATATTCTAATGAAAGTATCTAAAGAAATGAAAAGATTGAAATGAACTAATGTATAATTTCATTGAGAAAAGAATGGTGAACTATCATTGGTTGTAATCAGATTTTTTTTACAATAAAAAAACTAAGTATCTTAAATATCGGTGGTGAGTTCCCATTACTAAGGCACGCTATTTTGAAATTAAAAGCTGTTGTGAACAGCAGACGTGTGATAAACTTGTCTCAGTCAGCATATTACGTGAATTAGGTTTAAGGGGGTCCAGGGCATAAAATTCTTCAAATTTTCGAAAAAAAATTTATTGCATTAAAATATTTTCTGTTCTTTTCCGCTTAAAATAACGTTCAAGTCATGTTTTTATCTGAATTAGAACAAGAGATATTAATTTTTAGTTTTTCAACATTCAAATAGCAGCCAATCTTTGTTTAAACCTTTAAATGCGTTTTTCGGCATGATGGTTTTTTTTTACCATTTCGCGTATTAAAATTGTTATAAGTCAAGAACCGTTAAAGATAAATGATTCAAACTTGAAACATGTCTATTTCAATTATTTTGCTTTAATTTTGATTCAGGAAATTTAAGAAAATATTTACTTTTGAAAATATGATTTTTTTTTAAAAATAACTTACATAATTTTTTTGAAATTTTTACTCTGAATATTTTTTTTTAAATTAATATTTTGAAAAATGCTGAATCAAAATTAAAACTTACATATTTCTGTTTAATTAGATGAAAAAGTTTTGAAATTCGACAAATAATATTTCGAGTTATAAAGATTTTAAATTACCCCACTTTTTAAAAAAAATTTAAATTTAAAAAAAATTTTAAAAACTTTATGAGAAGTTTTATGATGTGATTTTGTTTACAAATTATATGGTTAACCATCACAAAAAAATTCAAAATTTTAACTCAATAAATAAATTTTTTTTAAAAATGTGTCGTGGACCGCCTTAAAAAAAGGTTTAACAAATAATAGTACATACATTATTAATCTACTTCTGAATAATAAAGATAATATCTGAGCAGACAGCTTCTTAATATCGACAATTAAAAAAATAAAAGGGGTCTTTTAGTTTTGAACTAATTAGTAGTTGTTTGATGGACCGCGGAGCATTAGATGTGATTGCGTCTACTGACAGAGACAATCCCACCTAATACTCTTCGGTCTGATGAAAGAATATTAATTAGTACTAGTAGTCCCCCCTTTTATTTTTTATTATAGATTTTTAGAAGCCGCGTCCTTCTGTTATGCGTTTTCCGCAAGTTTTATGTAAATTAAAGTCAAGTCAATATTCTGAGAAAAGCAAACTATTTCAAGCAGCACTCTACTACTTGCTAAAAAATTATTTTCCTTTGAATCACCCATCTGGGCTTTTATATATATGCTTGTCAAAAGAGCGAGAAGAATTTATCACGATAAGCATTGCTAAAATATCTCGTGTGATGAATTTATTGAGATGGCAAAAGTAAAATTATTAAACAGGTAAGAATAGGGTTAGATTTATAATGTGAGTTATTATTTTATCAGACGATATATTTATATATTTTTTCTTTACATTAAAATTAGGTATATATAGTTTGTTGAAATTTGGATTATTTATAAAAATAGTATAAAAGAATAATGATTAAATAATGATGCATAGATACTACATATAATTTGTGACAATATATATCAATAATAAAACATTCTAATTAATGTATGCATATTAATACTAAACATAAAATATAAATATGTGTAGACTTTTATATATATATACTATTTGTATATACTAAATTTATATGTATATGCACATACTTTTATATTAGAACTTCCATATGATAAAATTCCTTCGTTATTTGCTTGCATACAATATCAATACACATAAATGCATTATTGGCACACTGGGAGCTTATTCTTAATGTTCATAGTCAGTCATTTAGGAATTATTGTTAGAACTAAAGACGAAACAACGTTAAAAGATGCATCAAATATTTACTTGCATTATTTCTATGAATTTCGATTCTATCTTTATTTACTTACCTTCTTGAATTATTCACTGGCACATTTAGGTGTCTGACCACGTATAATTATAACATAATCTACCTTTTCATCTCACCAGAACTTTTTTTTTCAGTATTGAACTTACTATTCCTGTATTTGTGTCTGCGTCTAAAGTCTAAGGTCCTGTTCACATAGAATCCGTCAGCGTTACTCGTATTGAAATATATTTAAGCAATAACAAACCTTCAAACGATTAGCCAAATAAGTAACGCTGAGACTGACGGATTCTGTGTGAACAGGCCCTAAATGTGTTCATTTATATAATGAAATCCACATAAAGAAAAATTATCTTTATTATGAAATTTTTCAGAGGGAAATTTCTATAATCGGAATACAGTTCGAAAGATTTTACTTTTTGTGATATTTTTTCCTACAATGTCTTTTTACCATCTGTTTTAAGTACACCTAACTGACAATCAAATTTCGTAGCGTAGATCTAATTTTCAGTTGACTGAATTCTGTACAGACAGGCGAGTCACTATAACAAGGAATAACGCCCCCTATCGTAGGGTAAGGGGTACTACGCAGAATGCTGGGGGTGATTGCAGACTCCGGTCGTGTCTTATATATTTTTAGAGAGAAAAGTTCGGAGGTGATTGCAGACTCCGAACGTATCTGGTATTTGCTTCAGAGTGTTGAGGTTATGATAATAATTTGTTCCTGTAAATAGTATTCTTCTCCTACTGTTATATACTATATCGTCTCCTGTACTTGTCCGTGCTGTGCATTGTTTTATAATAAACTATATGGTTTTAAAAAAGAGCTGGTTCTAGTTTGATAAAAAAAAGGACTTTCAACTCGACATCCGTCACAAATTCGATCACGTAATGAGCGCTTCTTCAATTCCACAATAAATTTTAAAAAAGGATGACTACATGTTTCGAAGCAGTTAATAGTTCAACAGGAGGCTTATAGAAGCATTGATGTGATTGTCGCAATGAACAGTACACAAATGCTATAATGATAAACTATGATAAACTATTAACTACTTCGAAACGTGTAGCCATCCTTTTTAATTTATTGAGGAGTAGAAGAAGTGTTCATTCCGTATTTGTTATTCACGAGTTTAATGAATGTCATGAATTCAATCATATGAACAAGAATTAAGTACCCTCTTTGTTACTTTTTACCGTGTTTTTATTTACTCGCTTTCTTGTTTGTTTGTGTGTTTGTGTGTTTGTCCCGTACAAATGTTGCAATCGATTTTTAACTAACTTCTCGACTAGCTAGACATTTGAAACTTTTATAATAGCTCAGAACACGATGACAATTCATTATTTTAATACATTTAGTCATCTTTAAGCGCAATTAAATTTATTTTCAGTTAATTTTGTTTTGTAGACTGGTGCAGCCATCTATTGGCCAGGACGGGAACGAAAAGTTAAACGCAAGTTAACTTCCAATTAACTTCATTTTCTTTCAAGTTGATGGGATAATTCATAAAAAAAATTTTTAAAAAGTATTTATTAATACATAGAATTGTCGAGTTTATATGATTCAACAGAAAATTTAAAAACATGGTATATAAAAAGTTCTTTTTATCTTGTAATTATTATCAATTTTATTTCGTTTTTAATGGCTCGGAAAAAGATGCCATCTATAATTTAGTGTAATTATAAAAATGTCGCCAGGTTATCCCCGTTATGGAGTATTGTGTTCATAAATGAATTTGTGTACTTGTTGAACGAACCTGCTATCTGGAATGATTAAAAGGTAATATAAATTCCCAAATGCTATAATGATAAACTATGATTAACTATTAACTAGTTACAAACATGTAGCCATACTTTTTAATTTATTGGGGAATTTAAGAAGTGTTCACTCCGTATTTGTTATTCACAAGTTTATTGTAATTCATGAGTTTAATCATTTTAACAAGTATTAGGTACCATTTCTGTTATGTATTTTTTCAATTTTATTTCGTTTTTAATGGCTCGGAAAAAGACGGCATTTATAATTTAATATAATTATGAAAATGGCATCAAGTAAAAAATGACGCCGAGTTATTCCCGTTATGGAATATTGGATCGTAAATGAATCTATGTACTCGTGGCCAAACCCGCTATCCGGAAAGATTAAAAGGTAATCTAAATAGAACAAGATTTCTTCTACTCAGAAACTGCAAAAAAGTTAAAAGTCCCCTGTTTAAATAGCGCTTAAACAGTGATAACTTAGTGTAGAGCGAGAAAAAAAGATATACCGCTGTGTAATCTTAATGAAGAGGTATCCAGAAGATTTCTCTTTGACACTAGCTACCGACCTTCCTCCTTGGAGTATAAATTTAGCACACTAGGTCAAAAGTGAGACAAACGGTGTTGTCGGAGAACGAACAGATAAAATCAATCTTTTCTTTTTCATTTTAGTTAATTCACAAGCATCAAAAGCGGTATTCTTTGATTCTTAGCACACTAAAGAGGGGGATGTAGAGGAATGCTTGAGACAAATATTCCACCTGTAAATAATAATGCAAATAATAATGTCTTAAATTAACTGATTATTGAAGAATTTGGTTAAAATTTGATATTTTTCATATATGTATGGTTCCCGGTATGAAGGTCTTTAGTAAAAAAAAGTGATTTTTAGATATTTGTTAGTATTGATAGAAAAAAATCTTTTGACTTGTATAAAAGGCTAAAGTCGATCAATTTTGTATACAAAAATACATTTCTTTGTACAAAAGACTCAAGTTGAAATTATTGTTCTGTGATTGATATAAAAGCCAAAAACTTGGTATATTTAAATCACTGTTTGGTTAAATCAAATTTTAACCAAATTCTTCAATAATCAGTTAACTTAACTAATTCTTAAGTCTATCACTTAATTTCAGAAAATATTACTTTTCTTTATTTTTTCCAATATTTTCTATTAGAAAAACCCCGTTTTTCTTTCATCAGTAATAGCGACATCTCTAATAAAACATTCATAAGCAACACACATTTATCTTCATAAATAAATATTTAATTGCTCTACATATAGATAATGTGTGAAATATGAGAAAGATATGATAGCATATCATACCTTAAACTTTTTATTCATAATTTTGTTTTATGTTTTGGAGGGTTTTTTTTTTGTATGCTTTCCCGACAAACACCTCACTTGATATGTTTGAAAGGAAATCCTCTTAGTACTGGAATGGGGATGTATAAACACACTCGCTAAAAAAATCCCTCCAAAAAGCGCTATTAATTGTAGTGTTTTTTTTATCCAACAAGCAACATTCTAACATTCCCTATTATAGGTTTTTGAATAGAAAATTTTGTTTTTTATTTCCAGAATAATGATTTTTCATAAAAATAGTCTTTTATCTAAAGATAATTAATAATATAAAAAATACTTTAATAATTTGAAATTTTGTTCAGATACAAAAAGCTTAAAATTTAATTTCAAAATTTTAGGCTTGTTTATTTTTCGATACAGATGCTGAACCAATAGCTCTACTTGCGCAATTTTTACACTTGTTTGCTTAGGAGAGGTTTCAATATAATTAGCTTCCAGATTTCTCAAATATTTTACTCAAGCAGTTTTTCGATATAGATGCGTAATAGCTCTACATTCCCAATATTTTCACTAATACTTCGGAAATGTTTCGATATAATTTTTCTTCCGGATTTCTGAAAGTTTTACTCAAGTAATATTTCAATATAGCTGCGATGTTAATAGCTCTACATTTACAATATTTTCACTTGTGTTTAGGAAAAGTTTCAATATAATTCGTCTCCAGATTTCTGATAATTTTATTCAAGAAATTATTTTTCAATATTGCTGTTGAACCTATAGCTCTATTGTTTAATAGTTTCATCTATACTTAGGGAAATTTTCAATATACAGTGGTACCTCGACTTTCGAGTGTCTCCACTTACGAGTTTTTCGAGATACGAGCATTCTCTCGGTAGATTTTTTTGCTTCACGTTACGAGCTAAAATTCGGGTTACGAGCAAGCTTCAGATATCCCACAGCGAATGCCATGCAGCGAATGCCATGTATTGAGCAGCGAATGCCATGTTACGTGCTCATCAAAGGAGAACGCAAGAAGCATATAATATTTACAACCTTTTTGTAAAATTATTATACAGTTGTATACATATTATTCTGAGACTACTATCCAGTCTTAAACCGAGAGATTAACACTGAACAATTTCCACCCGGGGCAGCTTGCTCTCCACAAACTTGAGTCGCCCTCTGAAACCGAACAGTGCCCAACATCTCTCGCAGAGAGATAGCTTCAATTCCCTCCCCCACACTGTAACTCCCCATGGGGTCTAAGGGATGGGATGACCTGGGTCCTAGGATCGCAAGTTCTCCCCATTCTACGGATTCTGAGAAAACGTTCTTCGGATTCTCAGAAAGAAGAATCTGGACATTACAGCCACAGTGAACGATGCAACAATCGCCCAGTTTCCGTGTCTCACTCGTTCACTTTAAGAGAGAAACTGGTAGTAAAAGCGAAAGTGAAGAAAGCGGGATGAAAAGGTCAAAAATTAACGAATAAGATTTAATTTTTCAGTTCAGCCTTTCTCCTCCTCTTCCATCAGCATCTTCAAGTCTGATCTCCAAGGTAAATGTTATGCATTACACTTAATAAAACAAATTTATTGCAGTACATCCTATTGTATTGCGTTTTTATACAATGTTCATCGTTTATAAGCCCATTTTTCTTATTTAAAAACATGTATTAAAAAATTGCGGTGTTTCGGGGGAGCCCGGAATGAATTAATGGCATTTCCATTCATTTCCATGGGGAAAATTGATTCGAGATACGAGTATTTCGAGTTACGAGCTCCGTCATGGAATGAATTAAACTCGTAACTCGAGGTACCACTGTAATTCTTTTTCCGAATTTCTGAAAATTTTATTAAAGAAATTTTTGCTGTACCAATAGATCTACTTGCACAATGTTTTCATTTCAGTTTAGTACAGTTTTCAATATAATTTTTCTTCCAAATTTCTGAAAAAAAATTTCAAGAAATTTTTTGATGCAGCTGCTCTACCAACAGCTCTAAATTCCTAATATTTTCACTTACGCCCTCGTTAGTTTACAATATAATTTGTTATCCAGATTTCAGGAAATTATTTCGAGAAAAATTTCGATATGGTTGCTGCAATAATTGCTGTACTTGCATAATATTTTCATTTATGCATAGAAAATGTTCCAAAATAGTTTGATAGCCGAATTTCTGAAAATTTCATTCGAAAAATATTTATACCTTTAAAGGGCGTTTTTTTAATTCAGAGCTATTTTTTGGCCTCAGAAAAGTTCTTTTTTTGAAATTTTACTCTCAATCAAAAATCCTTAAGGCAAGTTAATGAAAACAGACTTAGGGATGTAGTATAATATTTAATTAAGATATCAAAGGATTTTGGGGTACGTCCTACTAAAGATAGAAAAGCATGAAAAATTCCATTTCAAGGTAAATTTAAATCATACGCACAGTCTTAAAGTATAAAGGCCTGTTCACGTAGAATTCGTCAGCATCAGGGTAAACATTTTTAACCAATCATACACCAATCATTGACTTATTTAACCAATCAGCGCCGTCGGAATCTTTAATGCTGACGCTGACGGATTCTACGTGAATAAGTCTTTGTTGAGAAAAGTATGCAAAGTCAATACAGAATGTTTTGTATGGTAATGTGAGTAGAAAACAAAGGGATTTTGATAATTTATTCTAAATTGTATGTATTTTGTTATAAGCCGAGAAAACAAAAATTTGCCCTTTATGAGAATTTTTTGGCCCAGACTCCCTTAAGCATAATATTGTTTCATTTTCTATTATATTGTTGTATGCGAAGCTAAAATTTACAGTCAGGAGTAAATGTCATTGGTCCATAAGATTGTAAAAAAGTAATTAGTAGGAACTTAACGAAGAATGGCATGACATTATGTTCTTGATTCAATAAAAATAGTTTAATTTATTTTCAAGGTAATTGGATTAGGTATTCTCGAGAGGGTGAGAAAGTGATATAGAATAACAATGGACATATAATCTGTGATGTATCTCATATTTTATTGTGCTTTTCTATTACTAATTTCTGTACAAAATTTATCGCCATAGGACGTTCAACCAATATTGTAATAAAGTAATATTGCATATGTGGCACTTCTGCATTGTAAAAAAATGATTGGTTAATATAAGAACTCTTGAACTTTTGACAGCTTTGAGAATGATCAAAGAGTTGAAGCCTCTGCTGACTGTGAATTTTTTGACAGATTTACCAATGTTGTCAGAGGTGAATCAATCAGCAGAGGCTTCAGTTCTTCGATCGATGGCGAAGCTGTCAAATAATTCACAATCAGCAGAGGCTTGAATTCTTCTATCATTGAAAACGGTGTTAAAAATTTCGTTCATCCTCATCTCTTTCATCCTTAAAAAAGTCTCAGTGTTTTGATACGTTAATGGTCCTTTAATTTCACACTCCTGTGTGTTTTAAATTAAGAAAAGTTCTGGCTGTTTTCAACTTTAAACCCGTTTTATATTTAAACCCGTAAACGAACTACTATCTCCCTATGAAATCCTCAATAGCTGAAATGATTGATTCTTAAGAAAGATCCATGTGTTTAGCGTTTTCATACTTATTAAAAATTTCTAACTCTTCTTGATGTTGTATATTTCTTTATTTCTAGAATTTTTACATTTCGTTTATAGGTAGCCAGTATTTAAATAGAAAACAAACTCTATTCTACCAATTTTTTCCTCTTTGATATCAATATCCACTTCATTATACACATTTACGAAAGGTTTCAAAGTGGTTGCCTCAAACGTGCAAATAAGAGAATTATTATTCGGTTAAAAGGGCAATATTTCAGGCATAATTTATCACAGTGTTTCACGAGATACTGAACGCAACCTTCCTTGCTATAGGATGTTTCTCTTTCAGGGAGGACGTTTCATTCATTCTACAACCTCTTGTAGTCGATTTGTAAATTTCTAAGAAATCAATATAGGGTAAATGCGACTATACATTTCGAGTGGAAAAAAAAGCTACCATTTCATGGTTGTGTGGAAAGAGATCATGTATTCTATGCAAGGGTTTGGAAACATTCAGTGATAATTGTCCTTAAACTTTTCTTCTTTGTCACTACGCTTATGTCCAAGGTTTTTAAGTTTTGATGGCGTTTATCGCAAAGCAGCCCGGATTATCTGCAGGCCATCTAGTTCATCAAAAGTTATTGAAGGTATAAATCCTATATTCCAAAATTTTATTATTCAACCTATGTAACCTCTTTGTGTTTCGTTAAACTTAGGCTGAAAAGGTGACCAAATGAACGGATAGAAACAAAGAATATATAATACAAAACGGATTAAAATTTTATTGTTCCCCCAAAAAAACCTTTAATTACGATTAACTCACTTTAAATTACGAAGACTTGTTTCATCAAACAGAAAACGCCCATTCTTTTTACCTTAAAATTTTCTGACTGTTACGGGGCAGACGCTACAGGAATGCTCCCTTTGGATTTTGAAATCCACTGTTACGCATAGACTGGCATCATCTTCCTACTTAAAGTTTTATTTACTTTAAGTAGGAAGTTCTCTGTGTTCACTTCAAATTTAACTATTGGCTAAACGTCAGTACTTATTCTGTAAGATTTTGTAAGACTCTTTCACTCTAATTTTATTAAAAGAATGTTTATAATTTTTGTCCCAAGAGCTACTTAAATTTAGTTATGGCATCCATTAATTTACCCACCCATATATTTTCCGAGAACACGTCCATTTATCAGAGTGTTTTATTTTAGATATGTTAATCATGAATAGGGTGGGAGAGACACTCAAAGGAGCAAAGAAATATCTACAAAATTAGCATTTCTAATCTATTCAAAATACATTCAACACATCCCAGCATCCAAAATAAGATCAACGCCAAAGTATAATAATCTAATTTTAGCAGAGACACAATGCTTCAGTCGCTGGCACGAATTAAATGAGCAAAAGCCGCAAAAATAAAGACGAGAGAAATATGCCCCCCGAACACACCAGCCAGACATAATGGCGCCAACTGAAGAAATGAACTCCAACTTCCATCTTCCATTACGTCATGAACATCATCAAATCAACAGCACAAAAAAATAAAGGCCTTCTGGAAAAATAGTTAAAAACTACTCAGAATAAATAAAACGAGAAAAAAATAGATAAGAGGGACTAGAGTTTGGCAAGCCACCTCTTTTGCTCTTCGCTTTCTTTATTTCATTGCTTTATGTCATCTTATTTTTTTTTTCATTCTTTTCCAACGCCTAGATCTTCAGGCCTTCTGTCGTTCAGTGCTTGCACAGGGCTCATATCCAACGAACATGTTTTCTGTGCTCCTTTAGAATTTTCCCCTCTGTTAATGCTAACTTTGCGTTTCGGAATAATAAAGCAGTTTTTATATATATATATTTTTCCTTCACTCCGATAAAATTATCAGGAGCGTTCCGCGGTGTTTATTTCTTACCTATGTTTCATCTTTATGGTGATGTTCCAAGTTTTATGATATGAAAAAAACGTGACGTTGATGCTTATGTAAACAAATATTCTCGAGATCTCTGTTTGTCAACACTGTGAATAATTTCGTCGAAAGAGTGAAGAATCGTGTTTTCTCCTGCTACAGTTCCAAGAGAAGGAAATTTCCAGTTGCATTGGATATAAATAATGAAATGTGCTCTTAATTAATTCTGTGGTTCTGCCTTATCAATCTAATCAAAGGAAAAGAAGCTCTGCTATTCATATTTCTAGATCTCCTTGTTCAAAAATATCTCTACAGCATACGGATGGAATCGGACAGCGTTTTGAAAGTATGGATGTATTGTTTACATCGCTAGCCCACGGTATTTTCTTCACATCCCAGCGAATACCATGTCATATTACAAATGATTTATTCCTCAGTTCACTAGTTTTGCAATTCTGATTTACTAATTATATTTTATTAGTATCTATTTTTATAGTAGGATATATTAGAACCTAATTTTATTATATTTTCGTTGGTTGATTATTGATTATTCCAATCATTCCAGTCAGAATAACTTCCTGACAATTATATAAATACTAGTCAGTTAGAATTACATATCAGATTCGTATTTTGGCATCAGTGACGCCAATTCCATTTCTCCATTACAGTTCCTTTGTTTTTATTGATTAATAACTTTTAATTATTATTTTACCTCATTTATATAAACAAAAAATTTTGTCTCATTTTTAAAATCTTTTTTTTTACCATTTACAGCAAGCAAAAATCAAAAAAAATTTATTCCGGTAACTTGAATTAGATTCATATTTTGTCTAATTTTTTTCTTTCTTACGAACTGTCCTATCATTTTCATCCTAATGATTCAAACGACAGGCTAAGCTGTCACGTGTATTGGAAACAAATAAAACAGGAGATGTGACTGGATAAGTTAATGTGAAGTGTATCAATCACACCCGCAAATATTTAGCTCAACAAATATTGATCTTACCTGGAGTATTATTACACGGTGAAAGCATTCATTTGAAATCATTTGCCGCCGAAGTCACTAACAGCCTAGCAAAATGAGAGGACAAAGGGATGCATATCGTACTATGATGTACAGTCGGAAGCCTGATGTAAGTCGATTTTATGTTTGCATGCTTTGCTATTTGACAAATAAGGAATAAGAATGAAACTCAGAGTTTGAATGGTTGAAGTTATTATGAACAGAAATTCATAAAATATACTCTCCGTGACTTAAATTGTAAAAAAAAACCTAAATTAACTTTTATTTAAAAAATAGCTTTTCTTAAATAATTAATCATTTATTAATAATTAAAAAAGTCTTCATCTCTGATTGGCATTCTTATTCCTATCGATTTACTGCTTCTAGTTTCCAGTGAATTGTGTAAAAAATTTAGGCATGTTATCATATTTGAATAAAAATTTCTGATGGACCATGCAATTGCAATAAATATTTGTATGAACATATACATCGTTTAATATAGCTGTCTATAGTTTTAAGCTACAACTTGTCGATTTAAATGACAGTTCTAACATCTCCCACCTAATATTGTTCTCCCTAAAAAAAGTAATATGTGATAGCTGTTACAATGTTATGATATTTAATTATTGCTACCGGTAAAAAAATCTTTTTCACTCGAAGTTTCTTTATCCCTCTCAAAGTTATCAACTATAAAAATAATGTCATTAATGTTGTAAAGTCTTCACCGATTCTATAATTAAAGTTTTATCCTAATGGTTTTGTAAAGAAAATATTAATAAAAGTACAGAGATCATTTATCGTTTGAATCGATAATTTCGATCTTATCAGCAGTTTTTATTTCTTACACAAAATTTAGAAGCATGTAAGCACGTCCCGTTTCAAAATATTGATTAATAACTTTTAAATGAACTTTATAAAGAACCAGCTATGTGGTTTATAAAAAATATTTTCCATACATGAAATCATTCTGCTTATTTAATAATCATGAAATATCTTGTTGTTTGATAAATTAAATAAATATAGTTTCAATTAAATAGTGGAAATTTTTCTTTTGTTACGAATTATTTCCATTAATTTATAAAAAAATAATTCAGTGTTTGGATGTTTCCTCGTTTTGAAAATTCTGATTTCTGTTTGTATATTATCAATGTTCTATAATTGTTTTTACAATTTAAATATCTATATTTTTAAATACAGTAGATTTTTATATAAACAATAGCACTTGAAATGTGAATATTTTGTTTCCGAAAGTTCTTTATTTCTTATAAACATACCATACGCATTAAAATTGATAACTATAAAAAACTTACTTAAACATAGTTTTGAAGTCGAGATCTCAAAAATTGATGTTATTTTTTATTTAAATTATAATTTAGGAGGTTGGCATATCTAAGATTTAATTTTCAAAAAATATCTGAAACTTATATGATGTTTTAGTTTAATTTAATTTTTAATGTACAAACTTCCATTTGATTGTTTACTAAATTTCTCGGCATTGACACAGTGCTTCGTAATTAACCTGAGACGTCTTGAAATAAAAAAATAATAGGCAAAAAAGTATGAATTTTATAACTTATAATTTTTTTAAAATGAATGTAGGCAAATCTCTAAAACAGAATAGTTCTAACATACGCAGTATAGAGTTATGTGCCTCATAAAATTATGATGGATAATTAAGTACAAGAATGTTGCGTTGTCGTAAAATATAATTATAATAGATTTTGATGATTTTGTATCATGTTATTACCCTAATAATACTACATTTATCTCAACAACATTTTGAGTTTTTGGATAATATTAATTTTTCTTCAAAACTTTTAACATTGAAGTACACCTGATCTTGAAAAAATTTTCAACGATGTCATTTACGTCATTTTTTAACGTTTTTTTTCATATCTAGACTGACTAGCAGAGAAAAAGAATACTTGATGTGCTTTGACACCTACAATTTGCGATTGAATAACTTAGTTTCTTCGATAAAAGAAATTATGAATGCCATATTGATTAAAATTGTATATCAATAGGTAGTTTTGTGTTTTATGCGTTTTTTTATCTCTTTTAACGGATACCAAACATACTTTATTACATTATAACAATGCATTACTTTAGTCTATTTCGAGAATATTTTACTCTTCAAAATGGGTTTTTTTTAAATAAAATCGTCACATTTTGTTCAAATGTCCTAGAAAAAATAACTTTATGTTAGTTTGATGCTTATGGCACCGCTTTAAAACTTTCTCCCTCTCAAATGAAATGGGAAAAAAATTCTCAAAAAGCTAAAGGACATAACTCTTTTTCTTATATGAAAAATTCTTGTATATTCATTCCTCTTTTACACTTGATTTCCCGAAAAAAAAGTAAGCGCATATACTTCAATAACTTACTAGTATTTCAATGCATACTCATCAATACTTTACTAGTATTTTTATACAGATGATTGCGAGTGATAATGATGTGCAAATGCAAAATTGGCTAAGACGATGTGTATTATATACTTTTATGCATAAATCAAAAACTCGTCAATTTATATAAGATACGTCAATTTCTTTAGGTTCAAGATATCGTGTATAGAGATCAGATTTTATAGGTATAAATATATATATATATATATATATATATATATATATATATATATATATATATATATATATACACCGGGTGGCCATAATTAAACTGACAGTGCTCACAGTGTTCTGTAGCGCGATCTATTTGCGAGAATGACGCCACATTTTATAGGAAGATTAAACAAGACGGGGGACGAAGAATTCCGCGAAAAAATAAATTTGTTCCAAAAGTCACCGCTAGGGGAATATTTGGCGCTGTATAATAGAAAATAGAGTGTTAACAAATGCAAATTAATAAGGAATAAAATTACCTTTTATTATGCACATTTTCTTATTTAGTTCAAGTGCAATATGGCAACACTTTTAAAAAAGCGTAAAATCTACATAAACACCGATAAAGTCTCTTGATCTGCAATATCACATACGCTGAGCAGAAGAAGAAGTTCTTTATTCAAATTTCACGTTACATCCATTGGCACAGTGCCAGCTGCTTGGGTTTTAAAAGGCAATGTGTTACGTTTCGAATCAATCGGATTGAAAGTTTATGTGCAATGTCTCCTTCTTTAGTCGAGCGTGCGTTACTGGTCAAATTCTTTTACCTCAACCAGTGCAACGCGTCAGCCGCTCTTTGTGCTTTTAGAACGCACAAAAAAATGCGTAAAGGTAACGGTCCTGTGTCAGTTAATGGGCTAAAAGCAATGGTTGCGACGTTTGAGAAAACAGGTTCTCTGAAGGTTCAGTCAGGCAGAGGACGAAAACCTGTACCACAGGATACAATCGAAGCAGTTGCCACGGCGATTGTCGACAGAGGACCAGACAATATTGCTGCCACCTCTAGCGCTGGTGGATTAGCTCGGAATATGGATATGCCTTACAGTACGGTATGGAAAATCTTACGAAAGATTATCAACTTCTATCCGTACAAGATCAGCCGTGTACAGGAGTTACTGTAACCCGACCATGATAAGCGATTGACTTTTGCTCTAACCTTTCTTGCCAGAATGGAGGTGGATGATGCTTGGCCGTGGAAAATCTTATGGGGAGACGAGGCCCACTTTTACCTGCCTGGAACTGAATACCCAGAACTAGATGTCATTTTATCCAAAGTTTTCTTCAAAAATTGAGTGAACTTATGATGCAAATGACATATAATGCATCTTCCTATTATAAAAATATTTAGTGTTATAAATTTTATACTTTTAACAGTGTTAATTCTCTTTTGCAGAATTATGAAAATACAAAATTTTTCGAACAATCCTTTACTTTTGATGCAGAGATATATTTGATATAAAAGTAACCCTTTTTTGTGTATATAACACTTTATATAAAACAAACTTTATTGCCCGGCGTTGCCCGGGTAGATATATAGATATAAAATTTTTGATGCATTCCATCAAAAAATACTGGGATGCACACCCCGCTCTTCGTGTTCATCTGGCTAGACAGATTGCGCTTAGAGCGTTTCTACTGAAATGATATTCAAACAATAAGAAAGAAAGAAACTTTGAGCCTGCGAACCTTCGTGTGATTATACGTCTGATTTTATTGAGAATTAATAACACAGTGTTGCGTGATTCGACGTTTGGATTGAATAAGTTTACTGTTTAATTATATTTGTTAGATACTGTTTAATTATATTTAATTAGATTTGTTTGATCCACTGTTTAATTAGAAATAAGTTTTATAATTTACATTTGCCTTTATTATTCATTTTCCCCTTAAAAGCTCAGTTTTTTCCACATCACCCAAGAGACGCACTTTTTTCCACATCACCCAAGAGGTAAAGTGCAAGATGCATTATCCCCTTTATTTATTCAAAGTAAGGCGCGATTCCGCATAAGCCTTTTTTTCCTTACTTTGGTGATTCGGTTTTTTATTGTCGACAGGCCAAAAACCGTATCGGTTTTAAATTTTCCCAAGGCCAAAAACCTTATCGGTTTTTAATTTTCCAAGGCCAAAAACCGTTGAAAAAGCGAATTGTAATTCAGCTTTTAATTTTCTTAAGGCCAAAAACCGTAGAAAAAGCAAATTGTAAATCGGTTCAAGCGATGAGAAAAGCTGCAAATAACAAAGGACACAAAGCAGAGCCGGGAAAGTTGTGTTAAATCATACTAATTTGAACCGCATTCTTAAAAAACTCCCATCTCAGTTAGTCAAGTGGTTAAATTTTATCTTTTATCGTATTTTAATATTTCTTTTGTCAATTTATTTCGTTGTTATGCACATGACGGAAAATTAATTTAAAGTATCACAAAAAGGAAAGAAACCACGTGATCAGCATCATAAATTAAATTCTAAAAATTAATCTTTAAAAATTCACCAAAAATCAGAAAAGGGAGGTAAAGAATCGAAAAAGATTTAGTTTTAAAGGAATTTTTATGATCTTTCTCGTGATATAAATTTTAT
This sequence comes from Dolomedes plantarius, assembly GCA_907164885.2. Taxonomy (NCBI): domain Eukaryota; kingdom Metazoa; phylum Arthropoda; class Arachnida; order Araneae; family Dolomedidae; genus Dolomedes; species Dolomedes plantarius. Next base: position 109,873,612 of record OU015492.1, read on the forward strand.
AACCCTCGGATTATCCTTTAAAATGCAAACTTAAAAAAAATTATAAAAACAGCTTAAAAATTTAATTTTAAAAAATCGAAGAATTTTTCAAAAATCTTTCTCAGTGCACCCCTCCACTATAGACTCCACTATAGAAGAATCACCATGCAAAATTTCAGCTCTTTGTGTCCAATGGTTTGGACTGTGCGTTATCTGTCAGTCAGTCAGTCAGTTAGGCAGGGCCAAACGTTATGATGCCAAAGGTTACTATGAAGCTCTGTAGCTTCATGGTTATTAACAACCCCTCTTCCCCCCCACTTGGGGGAAGAGGGGTTGGAAATATCCACGCGGGGGGTAGGTTCGGGATTTCACTGATAACATGTTGTGGGGAACGGTCTGTATCCACAAGGGATACGCGCACCTCTTAGGGGCACAAAAAATCATTAAAAATTAATTTAAAAAACTAATTCAGCCCCAAACTTCGTTTTTGCTGCGCTAAGTTTCTCGGTTCCTAAACATTAACTGTGCCGAATTTGGTTCCGGTGGGTGAAACAGTCTATGATTCTATAGCGTACAAACAAACAGACAAGCTGTTATATATATATAGATTAACAATTTTCAAAATTTCCAAATTATTATAAACGTTGAAAAAATTAGGCATAGTTAACATTTTGAAATGTTCCTGCCCGTAGAGTCATATATGTTGCTAGCTACCAATTTGAACATCAGTATCTGGAATCCATCATAAATTATATCTTGTTATATTTCTTGCTATATATGTGATGAAAGCACTTTGTAATTGTGACGAATATATGTTAATATATATTTGTAAGATTTCGACCACTTTAGCTTTGGCTTTAATTTTACCGTATACCTCGGCAAATATATTTTTAAGTAGTAACTTGATTTTTAAAAAAGTAGCCAATTTCTTTTCACATTTAAAAATTATTTTATTTTACTAGCAAGAAATAAATTTTTAGATTTTAGAATTTATATTAGCCTGACGTTTAATTTATATTTACCTATAGATAGGTAAAATAAATTAATACTTAAAAGTCTGATTACGAATGAGAAAAGAATTGTTTTGGGCGAGTATTGCTGAAGAATTCTTGTGATTATATTATAAAAAGAGCGAAAATGTCCTTTTTATATCTGTGAGGGCTCCTTCATACCTGAGACAGGATATTTTCTTCTTTCTGATTATTTTCTAATGCGTGCCTAATATTATACTTACATACCATTTATTCTTATCCATTGAAATTTTTTGAGTTATTTGGGTATAATCTGAAAATATAAATGAAACGTGCGTCAAAATACACAAGGAAAAACATAGTCATGAACATAAAGAAGGGAGAATAATAGTTTTATGTAAAAGAATATTAATGATTATATACCTACCTGTTTGCATATGGAATATATTTTTGTCAAAAGATACAATGGGAAAACAGCGCATGTATACAGACAAATCGATATACACGGGCAACGAGAGAATAGAAAACGTTCCATGGTAGAATAGAAAGAAAGGATAATGCAAAATTAAAGAAACAGAACTAGATTAAGTATATAATACATTTCAAAATAAATGGTACCATCAGGTCTATGGAAGAACTAGAATAAAATTCAATGAGAGAAATGAACATGCATCCTCCATGTTACGAACCCATTTAACCCGGATGCAATGGATATTTTCTACGCATCGAAAATAAGGATTAGAGAAACATAAATGAAAGGTTACGAATTGAGTCCATTTTAACAAATAATATTTAAATTATACTGAAAATTACAAAATTCAATATACTGTTCAATTATATATATATATATATATATTAAAGTTTTTTTTAAAAATCATTTAAATACATTATGAGATGATCGGGCGTATGAATACCAGAGATTAATTTACTCTCGTAATAAGCTAGACTACAAATTCTACAATGCCGTTCTTATTTCACGCTCGCTATGTGAGCGGATACTAAATAGACAGAAAACTATGAGTTATAATGCAATATGTCTAAAACAATATTTGGGAAATTAGGGAGACAAATTTTAAATTCGCATTATAGATTGAAAAGTACGAGCAGATTGTTCCACATTAATTAGAAAATAAATGTAACTCACTGAAAACTTTAACTAACATTTTAAAACTCTGGTTCTGTGAGAAAGTTCTTGGTAAACACAATTAATTAAAGATCTAAAGCCCTGCAGCTTTAAATAATCATTTAATTGTATTTATAACTATATTTAAAATCTGTGCTTACTTAAAAGATAATCAATTTTTCTTGAAAAGATTTAGACTATTTAAACCTGTTTAGACATTTAAATGTCTCTGACATGTGAAGCTTCGATTCTGTTTGGATCAATTAAAATTAGAAAACCTAAGTTTTGTTACTAAAATATTATTGTTCCAAGTTGAAAGTTTTTCTTTTGTTTACAGTACCACTTGTAATAAGCGGGATGTGAATATGCGTTATCTCTAGACGGCAATGTAAATTGGTAGGGTTATCTAAAGACGGCTATCTAAATTACCCAGCCGAAACTGTAAGGCACAAATTCACGGTTCCGACGCTTCGGGGCGCCAGAGAGAGGCATTGTACAGTGCAACAATACGGTGTCATAAAACATCGAAAATTACGAAGTCAGTAGCTATAAATCTGATGTCAAAGGTCGAGAAGCGGGGAACTATCCGATGAGAAAATATCCTAGACACGGACAGGCGTCGGAGTTAATTAAAAAGCACCGGAACATTTAAGATGCGGCCAATGCGATGAGGGGGACTGAGAAGTAGACCTACGAACAAGGTGGCTCGTCCCTCATCCCAATAAAGGAGTGGTGCGAACGAATGAGAAGACAAGATGGCCACAACCATTAAATAAAAAAAAGAAAATTTATATACGAGTGTTGGAGCGTTTTAGGGACAGCCCTTTATTTAGAAAATGACAAGAAACTAACAGGGCCAACAAGAGACCCCCTTATTACAGAAAGAACGACAAATACCCTAAGCTACTACTGGGCCGATGAGAATCCAAAGAATACGAAATTTAATGCCTAGCGCGAGCTCCTTACTAAAAAGAAACAAAAAACAACGGAATAAGCTACTACAAAACCGAGAAGAGAATCCAGCGACGACGTGAAATTTTATTGCCCAGCGAAGGTCCGCAAACTGCGACAAAGTGCAGTTTAAAAAAAGAGCCAAATCAATAATGCTACTAGGCCGCTACCTGAAGGTGTACGCATCCTCTTACAGCGGCTTGAACGCGCAGACGACCGCCGACTAGTGCTGACCAACCCGCAGATCGTCATAGAGGTGATCAACGCAGAGCAACATCCGAGGTGTACTCCAAGTTATCGTCGACCACTGAAATCCCGAACTCTTTTAGTGAAGAGATACAGAACTCTCTTGATCTCTCTCTACGAACTATAGTGACCGACAAATATTATACGAACTGTGGTATCCAAGTGGTGGAGACGAGTGCAACCGATAACGACAGCAGCCCCATAGGTGACCATATTTGCTAATATAATTTCTTTCACATCCCTGCTTATCACATACGCGCCTCTTGTCCGAAAGGGTCGTCATTGCCAAAGTTATGATGAATAATATGAGTTGTAATTGTAAATGAGTTCTATATTGAATAATACTATATATTGAAAAATATTACTTTTGAATTATACGAAGACTTCAGCATGAAGCTAAATAATGTGTGTGTAAATAAATTGTAAATATGTATAACAAGAGTGTCTTTTTTGAGAGTTGTACCCCTTCTCTTAGTTAAGTTGCTGAAACAGAATTGGTCGCAACGCGACGCAAAGTCACTTATATACGATCACAGTCTAACGACCTCACGGGGTCATTACACACTGTTCAAAATAACTAAATCTACAATAAAAATTAACTTTTCATCTATTCATAGTACGGTCAGCAAAATTTAAATTACTTATCCATGAAAGTTAAATTATAATAAACCGCAACCAGTCTTGATAATTTGCAATTTTTTTATAAAAAATGCATTTCATAAATTAAAGCAATTGATATTTTTCAACGGTTTTAGATAATTTTAGTAAGTTAAAAAGCTAAAACTATGTATTCTTATTATATAATACTTATAATAATCTGTAATCTATCGGTTTAAGATAACGCAAACCATTTTTTATTCCTTTAAAGTACCGTAAAATCTCGAGTATAATTCTCACTTTTTTTTCACATTTTAGTCCACAAAATTGAGGGTGCGTATTATACTCGCGTACAGAAAAACCTTTAGATTTAAACATTGGATAAACGAACGTACAGCAGCTATAAGAGATTGTAGCAACAAGGTTGAGTGCGCATCTGCATTCCGTGATTCGTCCACCCGTTTACTAAGCAGGTATTCCTTTTAAACAACCGGAACTCACAGTTCGTATCGTCAAGTGAGGAGGATGATGATGGCGATATATATTACGACGGCAACAATAATTGTGACATGGACTCAACAACAATAGATCAGCTGTATTCTAGAGAAAGTGATTAAGACTGATAATTTGACAGTATTGTTTGTTTTAAATTAACAATTTTGAGTTTTGTGCTACCGAATTTGACGTTTTAGTTTCTTTTTATTACAAATTTTATTTATGTTAATAAATATTTTTGCAATTTTTAAATAAAATATTAAAAAGTTATGGGTGCATATTATAGTCGAATTTTAATTTTTCCCGAAAATTTCGCGCAAAATCAAGCAGGCGTATTATACTCGGGTGCGCATTATAGTCGAGATTTTACGGTAAGCTATATTTTTGAAAATAACTTTCAAACTGCAGTATTTTTTAATTGTATTTTTCTTTTAATTTGGGGGAAATGGTAGATGCATGTTTAGACTAACCTTCATCAACTTAGTGCTTGTATTTTTTTCCACTCATTTAAAACTGTTGTGATTTCAAGGAAAAACTACGTTAAAGGTTACTTTGCTTTCAACAGTTAAAATATAAAACCGTTTACTATAAATTAAACCACATAAGTATGCATATCTTTAAAATTTTATTTCGTTTTTACTTTCCTTCTTTAGTAACTCTTAAGATTTTACAATAATAAAATTATTTACTCCTTTCCTAAAATTCACTCTGGCCTGAGCAGGTATCCCCTTACTCATTGGTGATGTCAGTAACAGTTTCTGATGTGTTCCTTTGAAATATTCTGGAATAACAAGTTATAGAGGTTTAACACTTCTTTACCCTTAACTTTGGGCCTGACAAGAACTCGCGTAGGTTAGCATCAACCTAGCTCCTCCCTCAACTCTTCCTTTCACTTTTTCTTTAATCTAGCTGCTTGGTATTTATACTAATCGCGTATGCCGCAATTAGCATATCTTAAGCGGCTTCTTTAGATTTATTCACCTAAAAGTTCGATTATTGTGAATCGAATCTTATGTAAACCTTACAAAGTTAAGTCGATTAACACAAATCAGAATGCAATTACATATCGCATATTCAGATGCAACTTTCAAATATTACTTTCCTACCTATCTTAGGTTCGATTATTTTCATTACATAAATCGGGGGCTCTTATGCTGTGGGTCGCGACCCTAAATGGGGTTCAGTAACAGAATTTGGGGGTCGGTAAAATTTTGGCAACAGATCTCGAAGGGTGTCACTTCAACCCGAAATGTCTCTCCGTTATATTCTTCAGCATTAGTTAGCAAAAATAATTGCAAAAACTATTTTGAATTAAAACCAAGAATTACCTTATGGATACATAATAGAGAAATAAACCGATTTTTTCTCTCTTTAATTTTTTTTATCGTTTAATGTTTATTTGTATATTTATTTTATATATCTAGGTATGTAAATACCCGGTGTCGCTGGTAGAAAAGTTTAAGAAACCGTGACATAATTGTTTTTCTTTGCTGTAAAATCTCCACCCACAACCCCTACACAATATTGGTAAAATCTCTTTCAGGTAGTAATCTCCGAAGAACAATATTTTCCGTACATTGTACTGAGTCTGGAGTAAATGAAATTTTTCAATCAATCTTTAGAAGACGATATCTGTGGTTAATTAATTTACAGCTTTATTATTATTTTTGACAGTTTTGTGCATTTTTTAATGTTCAGAAGTCCGAAATTTGTCTTTTTTTTAAATTCAAAATCTTAAAGCATACGGACCCATTCTGCGTCCTTATTTGAGTAATGCCTCTTCATTCACGCTTACCACTGACTAATAGCTCTTTTTCCGGATTTTGAAGAAGTAGTCTAAAAATAATGATGTATGACTCAAAATAGGCGTAGTTAAGTAAGCCTCCTTCATTTGTTTAAGAACTAATTAAGTAACATTGTACTGGCTTCGTAAGTTACTTGTTGTTAATAGACAATCGTGTTTAAAGAAACTTTTCTTCTGCAAATAACTGAATATTTGTTATTCTAGTAAATACAGCTGTTTATTTCATTCCGTCATCACAAGTAAAATATTGCGTTATATTAAAGTTATTTGGTTTATTAAAAAATAAATAACCTTCAGATCCCCATTAAAAGAAGTGATTTTGAACATTTATTATTATTTAAGACACCCAATTGTTGCTATAATACATGTAATTATTAAGGTTTTTCAAAATTTTAACTTTAAATAAAGTGGCATAAATCCGTATTTTTATGCCATTATGTTCGATTCTGTTCACCAAAACTTAAGCATCACTAAGTTCGGACTCTAAAGAAAGAAATTCCCTACTTAAAAATACTTATATCAATCATTCTTGTGGTTTAAGTTTTATCACATAATTTTATTAAAGCAAGAAGTTTTCTAATTAACTCATATATTTTATCAATCACTAAGCAGTAATTCATGATAAGTAGCTTAATCAAATTGAAGTTTGAAATCGGTTGTATTAAATAGAAACAAAAGTTGTCAATAAATATTTTAACATTTTGATTGCCTGAATTTAACAAATACCGCGCATGTAAAAGGTACTATTTATTGTTATTGAGGTGAAATTATTAATATATTTATTATTGATTTAAACGGTAATTAAGAGTTTGACACACAAAATGATTCGTGAAACTGCACAAATTGGAATAAATATTGAATTATCTATAATTGATATATGTAATTACATATTTGAATGATTAAATTGAAAATTTAAGTATTAATATTTAAATTATATAGTGATTAAGAAGTTATTTCACTCCTTTAGAAAATATTTTTTGTTTTTATTTTTAATAATTATAGATTGGGGAGTAAATACAGCCATTAGTTCACATTAAATATTGTGATACCAGTATATAGTCGTAGCTGGTAAAAATTAATGATGTGTTATTTTATCATTTTATACAGTGATACATAAACGATCATTTAATGTTTGTTTAAGTGTTCCCAAGAAACATCTGAATGAGCCTCTATTTCTTAAGGAATTTTAAAGTTTTCCCTTTCCTTTCATTTTGGCCTTACTATGGCCGAAAGTCTACCCTGCTATGCTTTGGAACCAAAGTCTACATGTCTGAACCCCAGGATAGATACGGATGTTTATAACCGGTAGGAATTGGCATTGAGCCCTAAATCCATCTCTGTTTAACCCTCGTATTACAAAGAATGACCTTAACACTTCACACCACACAACCAGCCTTTCATTTCAGTCAGTAATGAGTAAACTAACTTCAAGAACCCGTTGTTCCAAGAGTCACTCATCAGTTCGCTGATCCTTCATATTGGCCTGTAGAGAAATTACGTCCTTCATCAGTCTTTATTTCTTTTTCGTAAAGTAATTCTCTTCCTTATTTTAAGACATTGCTTTGATACCTTATCAAATAAAGTCTAATAAAATTTATCGGCAGTGACATAATATAAATTACAATATATCACCTTGATAAGATGGGTTATGCAGATTAACGGAATATTAAATTTTAAAAACTGACTAATACTGGATGTTTTGTTGAGGAGTTACAAAATCCTTTACGGATGCATAATATATTCGGGTATTTTCTTGGTGAAGTGTCCCTGTTTTTAGTTCATCAATTAAATATAAGTACAAAAATTATATATATATATATATATATATATATATATATATATATATATATATATATATATATATATATATATATATATATATATACAATTTACCTTAAGATATTTTATATCCTCGACGCCTTCTAATGAAGACTATTTCTTAAATCAGTTTTAGCTTATGTGTTTCCGATTCCTCCGAGAACAAATTCACAAGGTTTCGAATATAAAAATATATATATGGTACGTATCATGGAATGGCTGTGCAACTAGTGTTGGCGAGTGTACATAAAATGAAAAGTGTTTTTCCTCAATTTATCTACAGTAGAGAATTATTTTTAAAAAGTTATAGACGCTAATATTTTTTACGGATTATATTTATGAAAAAATACCTGAATGTAATATGCATCCGTAGGGGATCTCAAAACGATTATTTGATAAAAGAAATGCCAAAAAATATCATATTTCTTTTTTCCACTTCCAGGGAAACAATTTTTTTTTCTTGTTTAGTGCTGTCAGTATTGGTTATAAAGTAAATTTGGTGTTTTTGTCCACATATTAAATGACTTTATAGTTTTATCCCAGGGAAAAGTATTTTTATTTTCTACGGATTTACGTAAAATGCGCTATGAATCAATCAGTATATTAAATATTAAGAAATTGCGATATTATTTAAATTGCTAATTCTCATTTCAAAATATTTTAAAATAGTGGTTCACAATATGTGAATGGTTTGTTAAATGTAACAAGTCTCTCTCAATGGAAATATAATTCTGGTGTGTATAGATCTAAAACTCAACTGACACACGGGAAGAAAGCATAATGCACTGATTCCAACTGATCTGAGCTATTATATTCGGTCATTTTCACTAAAAATAGACAGGAGTAGCCTGAAATGCAACTTAAAAATTTTCCTATTGACCCGATATTGATGACTATTTGGTTATTCTTAGGCAACTGCAATGATTCAAGTTACGAAATCCATTACAATTCAAATTACTATTAACTACTAAAGGCGTTTAATTCCTTATCTTTTTTTTAATTTCCACTTCCATATTATTATGCAAATATAAAGCGACAACACTTTTGCATAACAATTAAACAATTCTTTGCCATAAACATAAAAAAATTACATTTATGTTAAGACATTTATGCAACATAGAGTTCCAAATTATTGAAGAGGTTCAAAAATTAAATTTTGATAATCGCAGAAAAGAAATTGTTTTAGAGAAGAGATAACATTTATATTTTTTAAGGGTACTGCAGAATTCCTTCTAATTCAGAGATCTAAAATTAAATTCAGAGGATCGGTTTCTACTTGACCTATATATGAAATATGGTACACACTATTCGTAGAATATATTCGTTTCGTCGACAATACAATATATAAAACTTTATATGTGTGTTTTGCAATTGCATCAGTGTTTGATTTTATAACCTAAAGTATGAATCTGAATTCATAATTTGTATCGTTCACAGTATATTTGAACTTTATGTTAGGTGAAAATTTTATATTCACTTTATAGAGAATCTATGCTCACTTCTACCCAGACTTGGGTGTATATAATTTGAAGTGGCACTCTATTTGAATTATATACAAACACAATTTATACATGAAACAATGTTTATTGGATTCATTGCACATATAATTGGCTTTTACAGCAATAAGCATGCGTACTACTTGTACGGATTGTAAATACAGCTTTTAAGGACAATATATTTTTATACTCACGAACAGTAAGTCAAACCAGCAGTACTGCCACGTAAACTCCTGGCCCGTAAAAGCACTAGCGCAGGATAACACCTTTTCAACCTTAACAACAACTCCCTTTTCATTAATGACGCTGCGTGGTATTTATACTAAGCGCGTATGCCGAAATTAGCATATCTAAAGCAGCTTCTTTAATCACTCAAAAGTTCGATTCTTGTGAATCGAATCTTGTGTATACCTTACAACTTTAAAAGTACTTTATCTTCCCATCCGTTTAAATAATTCCTTTCACTTGATACATCTACTCGTTTGTACAACTCGCTTCCTGTAAAATTCCTCTCATGTAGATCCAAACTGATAACCTTCCCTTCATTCTAGTCAGTTTCCCGTTTGCATTCCGCTAGCGTAGTGTTTAAGCATACATCTACACATATTTTCTAAATTTCTACGTAGCTATAACGTAATATTTTAAAATTATTACTCTGCCGACCTATAATCTTGAAAATAGGGAAGAAATTTGTAAAGTCCGATATCGGGTACGTGAAATATAGATTTTATCTCTCTAACTGAATGAAAAGATAAATAAACTACGTTATATCCTTATATGTATTCCTTGATCGCGAACTATATACTATGTTTGGGTACTAAACAAAAAGATCGATTCCTGAATAGTCACATAGCTCAGTACTAATGAACCAGATCATGATTCATTAAGTTCCACATACGATATCCTTGAGAAAATATATTAGTTTCATTCACAGCATTTCTTAGCAACTTTGAGACGTTATATATGAAAATAATAATATCATTCATCTATACCATTAGTAATGATGAATACAAGAGAATACAAGAAGAGGAATTTTCATTGCCTACAAATCATCTTATATATATATAAATCAAACTAAAAATGAATCTCTTATTACATAAATATTATAAAGATATGACACAAAAATTTTTGAAGTGATTCAAATGAAGAACTTAAAAAGTTGAGTGGACAATTTAGCTAGTTAACATTGATCCTAATTTTTGAGAGTCTTGCAAATAGACAGTGGAACTCTCTTTTCTCTATACTCGGTACTTGTACACATAAACTTAAAAAAGGCACTTTATCTTAATTAACTTATTTCAAATAATCATACTCTAACGACGAGAATTTATAAACCTCATTACGCTTTTATTTGTTAAGTGAAAGATATATTTCTCTCAATTTCTTGGGAGTGTTATTTGGCGTTGGAGCTATTAAACACATACCATAAGATTATAAATTGCTTAAAATAATTGATAATCTTTAGATAAGATGTATATATATATATATATGACACGAAGCTTATATCGCGTAGCTCCCGCTTAACTTTTTCCCCTAATAATAATTATTGATATAGCAGTCAGTGAATAAAGGCCTGTGGCAAATAACTACAATTAGATTACATCCAAGAGTTTTATTCCTAATACTAACTAATTCAATTCAATCCGAGCCAAGTTCATCATCTCACTTCCCGAGACGCGCGACCAGCAACGAGAAAATCTCATCCCTCTTTCATAAAAAACTTTTATTTCAAGCTTCTAGCATACTATCTTACGTCACCACCGAACATGAGGCTTGGGCGTGGTCAACCTGTCAATCAAATCGATGCTCCATGCAGGGAATTTCTCTTTTTTGATCTGTTGGGTTTTTCTATGTTTTAATAAATAATTTTTTAAAAATTGCTGATGAATTATCCCATCAACTTGAAAAAAATGATCAAATGCGTAATAAAGAGAGCAATTATAAGAAATTTTCAAACAACAAAATTAACTGAAAATGAATTCAAATCAGCTTAAAGATGGCTAAAAGTATTAAAAGTATGCATTGTCGTCGTGTTCTGAGCCATTCTAAAAGTTTCAAATGTCTAGCTAGTCAGAAAGTCAGTTATAAATCGATTGCAAGATTTGTACTGCACAAACAAGAAAGCGAATTAATAAAAACATGGTAAAAAAACACCATGCACTACATATTTGCAAAGTTCATTAGTAATGATTTTATTTTGGTTCTTAGGATGGTTTTATCCGTTAACTTTTATATCGTAATAATATGGGATTAAGGTAACATTCTTTTGTTAGGAAAACATTCTTTTTTGTATATTTACGGATTTTTGTTTCAGTGCAGTATGTTCACTGCAAAATAAAATTCAAAATCAGTTGATTCTGACTTCATTTCCGTTTCGTGTGAAATCTTTAAAAGCAATAAAAGAAACCACGTCCACCATTACGACCGTCCAATTCTACATCGCACACGGAACTCGATCACTGAATTATTAAAACCACCTGAATGTAAAGGTATCGCAGGAAAAACCACCGAAAATTCAAACTTTCCTGATCCTCTCTCTCCCTCCAAATCTTCAAAAGCCAGCCTAACCGCGCCGAGACAATGTACAGCAAAAATAATCGCAGAACAAGGGAGCAGCACCAAAAAGACAACAACAGCATCAAAAAGAAAAAATAAGATTCTGTGAAAAGAACAAAATGACGAATCCAGACCTTAAACCGAGGAATCCTCATCCGAGTCTGCGGGAGGTACAACTGCATGTTGGCAAAGTGCGACGCTTCGGGACAAAAAATAGACTTGGGACGTAAGCGTAACGGATGGAACAATACGTGCAGGTAGTTAGTTCTTTTCATAGCTACTGCTAGGGTTTTAGAATGGGAAAAGATAGTCTCGCTTTCCTGCCGAAGAGAGTACACCCGAACTTTAATTTTATTGATATTATTTTCCGAAAGACGCGCGCTCCTTCGTTCCAAAAGAAAAGGATTATTTCATGAAATAGCTTAAATAAACCTTGTGTGTCACTTTAATATGAATTTGGATAAGTATACACACATTTATGTTGCAGGAGTATGAATATATATTATATATAAACATACTCAAGATATAACACAAATGGATAGTGCCACGCATACATTAAGTTTTGTACGTATATAAACACACACACACACACACACATATATATATATATATATATATATATTTATTTATTTATTTATTTATTTATTTGTTTATATTTATATAACTTCTCTATGGTCGCTAGTCATGGTTCCAAAAATAAGTGGCCGTTTTGAGGGGTAGCCAGCTAGTGAAGTTTCACTGTATATTTTATCTCTCTCTCTTGCTATATATATATATATATATATGTGTGTATATATATGTATATATATATATATGTATATATATATATATATATATATATATATATATATATATATATATATATATATATATATATGAACGTGGTGGTAATGGTAGGTGGCAATGGTATTAGGAAATAAATGAAATTAGTTAGTTTTGAAGTTATCAACAATAAAACGATAGAAATGAGAGGAATATTTATTTTTATCCCTAAGTGCATTAATTATTAATTTTTTATTGTTTGTACATTAAAAGATATAGTTATTAACCCAGCCAATTCGTTAAGATCTTATACGTTTAAATCCTTCATAACATATGCAATTACGAATACAAACTAATATAGACTATATACATGTGTTTTATTGTATTAAATAATGAATGGTTTAGGCGTATCATTAATATATCATGAACAGAATTATATAATGGACTGAGAATAGAGTAAATATTATAATGTAATTGTAAAATTGAGATTCAAAGCATTCATTTTTAATTTCCTCTTATTCGAGTAGATTTTATTTTTACTGTAGCAGTTTAATGAAGTTCCTTTAGAATAGATTATTTGTTTACTATAACAATAAACACAATTTAATTATTTTGACAGAATTCTGATTAAAATTTTTTGAGCTGAGTAAATGCTGCGTAGTTTGATGACTTCGTTTTAACCATTCATTGACAGGCACATTATCGTACAATGACGGTAAAATTCATGACAATTGATTAAGTACTCTCTATGTGGGACGCTATGTGTGATACTTCTTTCCATCTGTTCCTAATGCAGATGTTACTCCAGAGGTGGGATCTATCTGTGTTTTCTCCTTTATGCAAGAAAAAATGAACAAATAAGTGAATGAAATGTTGACAAGTTGATCTGCACTTATGACATCTGAAATGTTCCTTGAATAATAACCCCAAATACAAATGTTACGGGGGAAATATCGCTCGTGTATGATTGTTCGAATGGAATTACATAAGTGTTCCTATAGGATAGAAGCGATATTTTAGCAAAGTCGCTGACAATCCTGAATATTATTAACTTTTATAGTCTATACATATATAAATAAATAAATATATATATATATATATATATATATATATATATATATATAATCCGTATAAATTTGTCTATTCATACGTCTCTTACGTAAAGGAATGAACTGTAAACAGTACTGTTATAATAGTAAATTTAGTAATATAATTAGAGATATTGAGTTATTTAGAAGTTGACTTATTCCAGATGTATGAAAGTTAAAGTCGTAACTGAAAACATTTATTTATCCATTCCTTAAATAAAGGAATGCATTGTAAACAATATTTATATAAGTGATATATATATATATATATATATATATATATATATATGATCTTCCACAGAAGATCATAGGTGACCGCATTGATTTGCTGCTACGCCGTCTTTCGGCTTGTATAGCTGCCAGAGGTGGATTTACTACTTACTGATTTGTAACATTTTTCATGCAATATCTTCTTAATAAAACTGTCTGTTCTTCTGAATTTGTAATTATTTGCTTATCTCCTCATACACTACATACATGTTAAGTTTCGTGATAGTAGTTCGTTTCCTTTTGGGTGTATATATATTTTTGTGACAGAGAATATAAATATATGTGTGTGTGTGTGTGTGTGTGTGTGTGTGTGTGTGTGTGTGTGTAAGTAAGTAAGTGTGGATGGGGGTGACAACAGCACATTAAATAACTTTAGAAAAAAGTTATTTAAAGTTATTGGTCTAGAAAATGTAAAATAATCTCTTTTCCTGCTTCCTCAGCCAACATCACTAGAAGCTACAGTTCCAGAGAAAAAAAAATGAAATAAACCCTTCTTCCCGAACAACGACAATTTATATTTGCAACCCACACCGACGGCAAAGAGCAATAAATAACAGCAGTGTTCATGAACTGATAGATAGTAGAAAAATAAAATATATGAAAAAAAGAACACGTGTCACATAACGTGTCAGATTTTGTAGCGTGCGGACGAACGGTATCGATAAAAACTGGATCAGCGAAGATGTATGTAATGGCGCCATTTGACCCCTGGAAGAAATATTTTCACATAAAATGTGCCGTTAAGCCTGATTATTAGACTCTTTTTTTCCTGAAAGAATCGTAAATGCTTTTTACACCTTCCGTTAGTTACATCGGTTCTTAAGCATTTTAATGCGTTGGACCCCCCCCCCTCCCCTCTGATAATCTGGTGATAGCTATGGACCCTTCCATTTAATTTCAAATATAAAATTTTGAACTGAAAAAAAGCATCAAATAGTTTTAAAAGTTTTAGTTATATGAGAATGAGAAGGGACTGGAAAAGATATCAATATACAGTCGACTCTCGTTATAATAACCCCCTTGAGTCCAAAAAAAATTGTCATTATAACAGGTGGTCGTTGTATCAAAAATTTCAAATTAACATATCATTAAATGGATTCCATTTGGGGCTTTTTGAACCGGTTGTTGTATTGGAATGGTCGCTATAATGGCCAGCTGTTCTAACGACCATCAACTGTATTATTAAACAAATTTGTAATTTAATAATGGTATTGTACTTTAGTGTTTTTTAATTATCAAATCGAAAGCATGCATCCATCTTAGTTTCAAATCAAAAAGTCTTGAAATGTGTGTTTTACCTCAGGAATGAGTTCCTGGACTAGCAATCTCCCCTTCCCCCCTAGAATTGGTCCGTGAATCTAATCTAGGGTCACCTAGAATTGGTTCATGGGCCACCAAGTGGTCCATATACCACAGGTTAAGAAACCATGTGTTAGTATTTGGCGGGAATAACTTGAAAAACTATTGTTCATAACTTAGGGGTATAAATCAAAGCTTATCATATTTAAATAAATTCTCGATTTTACAACCGAGTAATTTCAGTGCTTTGCAGTCTATTTCACTGTTGTGCATTGTGTAGTACAGTAAATTACTTTAAAAAATTTTGATTATAACACAGTTCACTATCGATATTAATAATGAATGTGTTAACAAAAATGCAACCTATACCGCTACCGGTAGCTGTAACCATCACAATAATTTATTATTATGAAAAATATTATTATTATAAATATTAAAGTCAGCTGCGTAAAAGAAATTGACATTGTTTGTCAGATCAGAATTCTTTCTTGTAATCAGAAATTCATAACTAACAATTCCTTATTGCACTTATATGGCTAATTGCGTGTAGCTACTAAAATATTAATCAAATCCAAACTAAATTTTGTGAAGTGCAAACTTACGCACAGAAACACGGATAGTTCAAAAATAGCTCTATATATGGTAAAAAAAATCAGATACTAAAAATTTTGTTTTTGTTGTGCCTAATGCGCCTTGGCCAGAATTTTTCCCAGATCAGGTCCATGTAGGCTAGCGGGATAAGGGGTGCAGCTCCGTTTTATAATGCCACCACAAGGGCTGGAGTCCGATTTAGCCAAGAGCAACAGCTATTTTGACAAAGCACCCCCAGGGATGGCATCTGGGGGGATCGTACCCTCCCCCACCCTCTCTAACTTCATAGAGTGACTTTCCGGTCTACGAATATAACGTGCCCATATCCGGCCTAGATACGGAGGTATTTAACAGCGGTTGTCCGGATTCGATCTTAGTCGGGAGCTCGTTTGTTCGCGAGAGATGCTTATCTTTATGTAATTCTCCCCTCCCCCCATTTAGGTTACAATACAGGGTGGTCATAAAATAATTTTGCCGATATATGGTCCTCTAGCGGCTGTTCCGTTCTACCGATCGAGATGAAATTTCAGATATAGTTATTCAGAGGTATGAGCTCGGGATTCTGTGAATGGCAACAAAGTGGCGCTCACGCTTACGGTTATAGGTATAGAAACACGAAATTTTTGAATGGCAATGCCCCCTTTTTCCAGCCGCAAAATTCTCAGCGCATGCGAAAACCCTAAAGAGCGTTGGAACGGTACTTGTATCACAAAACAACGGACGCGTTATGCACGCATAAAAGACAGCTCTGCGAACGGCCAACAAAAACACGATGATGGCACCCATGTGGAAAATGTGTAATCCAAATAAAAGTTTTCTTTTTTCTGATCTGTGTTGTCAGCAGTGATTGGTGTCTTGCCTCTGTTATATGTAAATTTCCTGCGGGCGCCGCGATCGTGTTTTTGTAGGCCGTTCGCAGAGCTGTTTTTTGTGCGTGCATAACGCGTCCGTTTTTTGTGATACACGTACCGTTTCAACGCTGTTTAGTGTTTTCGTATTAGCTGAGCATTTAGCGACGGGAAAAAGTGGGCGTTGCAATTCAAAAATTTCGAGTTTCTATACGTATAACCGTAACCGTGATCGCCATTATGTTGCCGTTCACAGAATCCCGAGATCATACCTTTGAATAACTATATCTGAAATATCATCTCGATCGGTTGAACGGAACTGCCGCTGGAGGTCCATATATCGACAAAGTTTTTTTTATGACCACCCTGTATATTACATAAAACATAAAATACTAGGCCTATTTCAGCTTAGAACATTGTATCCTTTTACCTAAGGACCTGCTTAATACCTGTTTTCTTTCTCAAATGTGGTGGTTATATAACGAAATTATCCAAATCTCTGAAATTAGTAAATATTGATTCATATGTAGCAATACAATCGCAAAAATGAGAAACAATCATAATACAAAATGTAAGAAATCGAGCAAAAAAACCTGTTTATGACCACTCATGGAAATAATGCCCTTAATTCATAATGCTTTTACTTCACTCATTTTTTAAAGGCATACTGGAGTAAATTGTATTGCAAAATAACATACTGAAATTGTACCCCAATGGACATTTTAACCTGCCTTTTTCACATCACAAGGTGGCATGGAAGAAGTCAAAATATAAGTTTAAAGGTTGCTCCACTACTTTAGCAGTGAACTGCTTTTCTTCTCAAAATTATGAAGGATATTCGGTAAAGTGTTCGTAAATTTTAGGAAGGAAAAGGAAAGTGGTATAAAATAAATAAGCTTAGATGCTGGAATGTGTCCGCTGATATCAATTTTTATGTTTATTGTTATGGTGGCATTTATTACAAAACAAATCCTTCAAAAAACAGATATCAAGATATTATATTGGTTATCCTTTTTTTTATTATTTGTACATTAGTTTCATTTACTCCAAACGTGTATACGAATATTGTAATTTAATGCCTGGTGTTACGCCAGACAGTATTAGGTTTATGGATTTAAATCATTGGAATTTAGGTAGTTTATCGAATCGAGACCGAGCTGAAATTGAATTTAAGCCAACTATAACGGCAAATACTTCATAAATTTCAACATGGAGCATAAACTGTTTAAGTAGTACGCAGCCACATACTATATTAACGAAGAGATAATTTGTATATTCAGGATTTTTTTTCAAAAGCTTTCTAAATGTAAAAAAGCACACGGATATTTTTTGCCGAAAGTCCTGGCAAAACGTTTCAATGCAATCTATATTTCAATAATTATTCATTGTTTTCCTCAGAAACATCATTATGATAGCTGTCCATTGTTCTTTTCCTGGTTTCGAGGATATATATAATATGAACCAACTTTTTCTGAATATGTAAGGCGAGTTCGTGTATATAACGTAAAATTGGTTTATAAATGTATTGGTATTTTAAATATTAAAATTTGTTTTCATAGGCATCACAAGTCATTTATTAGATATTTTTCGAAGATTTTGTTGAAGACCATGGTTGGTAATACGGTCGTTCTGTTGAAACATTTTTAGGAATAATCGTGATAAAATACCGTTTTTATGATGCAATGATGGTTGAAGGAATTAAGACATTTTTTAGATGCATTGTAACAAAGTATTAAAATTTTTCTCGGTAGTTATATTGTTGATAATGATAAATGCAGTGCATTACTGAATTTTTCGTCTCTAAAAGGAAATATTGGACATTTTTTCTCCCGAATGTAAGGCACTTAGTTTGAGGACATTCATCCATGCAATCCGCAATCTTTCTTGTTGTTTTCTTTATTATGAGAGTTCCGTATCTTCGGTCCTATATGGGGGTAAAGCAATGTGTTTCTCCATGAAGAGACAAAACAGGATCATCCAGCAGGGATTCGAATCCGGGCTCTCGCATTGGTAACTTACTTTGCTAATCACCAAACAATGACTGACATCTGAATCCCACTCTTGGCATGGGCGTTTGTAGCCGTTCGAAATCGGCTTTAAGCAGTAGGTCCCGGGCTAATTAGTCCTCTTGTAGCAAAAACTGACCGTAGCGCTCCAAACCAAAGCAAACCAATGACTGACATCTTTAATATATCCAGCACCCACTGACCTAGAATCCTCCTATCACTTTGAGAAACCTAGATCTGTGGCTATACACTGGAAATTCCTATTTTTGCATAAATGATCCTTCTATCTAGGATGTGTTCCCTATAACTCTGTAATCGACTTCAAGGAATGTTAATTTTGCAACATTAGCTAGGAAGAGGCTTTGTTATTTCTAAGATGGGTTGGATTGTTTGTAATTTCCCATCATAAATAAAAATTTCGAGAAATTCCACTTTCGGAATCTTTTGATCGTTTGTATGCACTTTCATGATCAGGAAACCATAATAAAAGTGAAACTGTAGTCGAGAGCTGGTTTGTTCGCGAGAGATACTTATCTTTATGTAATTCTCCCCATAAAATAATTTTGCCGATATATGGTCCTCTAGCGGCTGTTCCGTTCTACCGATCGAGATGAAATTTCAGATATAGTTATTCAGAGGTATGAGCTCGGGATTCTGTGAATGGCAACAAAGTGGCGCTCACGCTTACGGTTATAGGTATAGAAACACGAAATTTTTGAATGGCAATGCCCCCTTTTTCCAGCCGCAAAATTCTCAGCGCATGCGAAAACCCTAAAGAGCGTTGGAACGATACTTGTATCACAAAAAAAACGGACGCGTTGTGCACGCACAAAAAACAGCTCTGCGAACGGCCAGCAAAAGCACGATGATGGCATCCATGTGGAAAATGTGTAATACAAATAAAAATTTTCTTTTGTCCGATCTGTGTTGTCATCAGTGATTGGTGTCTTGCCTCTGTCATATGCAAATTTCTTTCGAGCGCCCTGATCGTGTTTTTGTAGGCCGTTCACAGAGCTGCTTTTTGTGCATGCATAACGCTTCCGTTTTTTTGTGATACATGTACTGTTTCAACACTATTTAGGGTTTTCGTAGAGCTGAGCATTTTGCGACGGGAAAAAGTGGGCGTTGCTATTCGAAAATTTCGAGTTCTGTACCTATAGCTGTAACCGTGACCGTCACTTTGTTGCCGTTCGCAAAATCCCGAGCTCATACCTCTGAATAACTATATCTGCAATCTCATCTCGATCGCTTGAATGGAACAGCCGCTAGAGGTCCATATATCGGCAAAGTTTTTTTTTATTACCATCCTGTATAAGTATCATACAACGTTTGAATTAGAAGCTTAATAACACAGTGAAATTGTATATGGCTATAATGCAATAAAAATTATATGGGAGGTTATTTTCGTTCGTAAAAAATTGAATGAACACTTGATTGTTAAAAATAAAATTTATTAATGTATGAAATTGTTCATATTTATATAAAAATTCAAATTATAGAACAAAATTTAAAATGTGAAAAGCAATTACGTAATAGTCTGTAAATGTTCTTATCTAGTAAGGACCGAGGTGGCCCTATGGTAAGCGCACTAGCTTTCAGTACTGAGGGTGTTCGGATGGAATCCCAGCGCGCGCCATTTAAAATACCTCCGTTCGTGTCGTCGCTTCATAGGGAGCAATGCTGGTCCGCCTGTATGGTGCTCCCATAATAAAGTGGTCAGCAAAAACTGCGGTGAATAACAACAGGCGAATGTCTATTCGACAAAGTGCCTCCGCATTGGAAAAAAAATAAAAATAAATATCTAGTACGTTTTCATTGTGCGCAAAAATCTATAGATAAAATAAAACTCTCTAACATATTATAAAATATATAAAGGAAAAATTCAAATTTACTTAATGGACATGTTTATAAACTTATATTTACAAGAGCACAAGTGTTTCCATATCTTAAAAAATAAAAACTTTAAATATCAGAGCCACACATTCAAAATGCGCTTTTCTGTCTTTTTCAGCCGTTCACAGCCAAACAAATCAAATTTTTTCCGGAAGTTACTTTCACAAAATGCTCTGTAATGCTTTTATTCAATTTATTTTCAATTTCTGGGATAGGAACCTCAACTACTAGTGCAAGGACATTTTGTGAAAATGTAAGCACATGCTTCTACCAGAATTGCTCCCAAAAGTAACTTCATATAGAGACCTTTTTTCTGTTTATAATTCGATTGAAACTTGTTCCTCTCAGCTCTAAAAATCAGATATCCAATAGTATTGCAAATAAAGATTGTACTTTACAACTGTTTTATTGAAGAAAGTTATTTTACCACCTTTCCGTTTTTTAAATCAGAAATATTTTCCTCAGACATTGCAATCAAGTTGGAGAATAGTTTAGACTGTTTTTTTCGATGTCCTTTCATGTGTGGTGGCTCTGGATCCTATATTAGTACGTATTCTAGTGTTCAAGAAAATACAAACTGTAATCTGACTCCATCTTGTTTATTTGTTAACAAGATTAAAAACAAACACAAAAGTTACATTTTTAACGGCTCGTTATATAAATTATAACATAACAATAACTTATGCTGAATGGCTAATAATACAGCCAGGTAAACTGCCGGCAATAGGAAGGCGTGAAAAAGACAGGAAGGGACTGAGCTGCTGTGAACTGCGGTTGCTTGTTTATATCACAGTCAAGTGCTTTTCCACAAGCCGTGACGTCAGATTTGTCAAGTGACGTCACCACTAATTTGAAGAAGTGAATTTGGATAAGCGGCATTAACTAATTCGGATAAACAGCTAAACCGCATCGCCACATATGTTTCACACGGGAAAAATTCTAAACTCAAACTTCCGTTGGATTCGTATGTTTAGGCCAGTTCACATGTAACAAAAATATTCCATACCATCCCTCTGTCAGTGAGTTCAACGTTAAGACCTCGTTCATATTGCTTCCGGAACGTTACTTTATTGAAATATTTTTAACCAATCTCAGTAATCAGCTGAACAATTTTGGGGTCAATCGTTTGGAGGTCTGGGATTGATTAAAATTATTTTGATGCAAGTAACGCTGACGCTACGCTACGCTCCACTCCGGAAGCATTCTGAAGAAGGCCTTAGACTAAACCATGACAACTGAAATATAATTGAATAATAAGTGGCCTTACATATTTATGGTCTAAAATTACGAAATAGATAGTGAATAAATAGAGTGTGAACTTAAGGTTGCTATGTACTAACCCTACTGGAATCGCTCACCTTAATGTTAACCTATGGAGAAAATTTGTCTACTATTTACGGCTACATAAATGCTAATAATCCAAAAAAATTATATTTTCAGATAGCCTGAACTTTTCTGCATCTTACAGAAGAATTCATTTAATAATTTGCATCCACCAAATGAAATCTATATTTGATGAACTTACGAAGTTGATTTAACAGGATGGTCACCATACTTAGCAATATATGGATTAATTTAAATGCACGTTGTATGTAATAGGCTAATCTATAAAGGGTATACAGATAAGCCGGAAATATAATTTAATAATAAGAGTACTTATAAATTATGGTGCCCTTACATAATACACAAAAATATATACAAAAAAATTGGTATTTAATGTATTGACTGTAAACTTATGAAATTAAATTAAATCCCTGAGTGTTAATGTCTTTAATATTTTTGAACATATGAAATTAAATTCATTTGATCGTGACCACGCTGGATTGTATATGAAGTAGCACACAAGTGATATATTTGGTTCTAATCTGCAGGTGGTATTAGTACAAAATACAAATTTAAAAATGTGTAGTAATAAATCTATAGAAATGTTAAAAAACTGAAGGATTTACAATTTTAGAAGAAGAAATTAACATTTATTGAAGAACGTGAGAGGAAAGAATGATCGTTGCAATAGCTTTCGAAGAAATTAAGACATTTCGACAGGGAATCAAACACTCGCCGATGTCTCTAAGGAGTAGGATAATGTGAAGCTAATTAGAGAAAATCGTGACATGCATTGGATGGATATTGATCACAAGAAATAGTTATTTTTTTAGGTTTAGTAACCGGTAATTAGTCGTAGATGAGGTTATCAGTTATACATGGAAGAAAAATTAAGTCTTTTAAGGCTCAATAGTGAACATTTTGACGTAGTTTAATTGTGTAACTTTCGGGTAATTTTTCCAGAAAACAGATGATCTTGAAATTGAACCTCAATCTACTCAGTCAGTTTTTAATTTAAGAATAAGTGATGAGTGAATGTTTGAGTTAGACTCGAAACAAATAAAGTAATTTCCCCAGGGTTTCAAGGGCCTTATTCTAGTGTACTTTTTCTAAAGACTGGAGGCTCAGGCGGGTTAGGTTTTTATGTTATGTCTAGAGAGGACTATTAATATGCAATTAACGTTTTACAGATAGTATTTTTGTGTGAAAGGGATGTCTGCATAAACTTGGCAAGAATCTTACTTTTACAAAATCATGAACCAATGCAACGCTATAGAATTTTTTTTCAGAAAAGGAACTGGGAGTTTTATAAATCAAGATGTAGTTAAAAATTAAAGGTTAAATTTAATGTGCTTTACAAAGGAAAGGATTTTTGCAAACATTTTCCGTACAAAATATTTCGATCTGTTTGATTCATCCGTTTCGATTTTTAATTGTCATCCAATTAAAATGTTTGGAACTCGTACAGCTTTACCAGCATCCTTGCGGTAGTTATTTTATTAATATTCAATATAGATTTGAATGCTGATTTTTCATTTATTTATCTTCTTGACAGCAATCAAAACAAGCTTTAAAAATCATTCAATTAAAACGAAAAATCATAATGATATATTTTGTATTTGGATATTACAGTCAATTTCATATTACAAATTCCTACAAGGGATGTAATGGACCTGTAAATCCTTCCCGCAGTAGACATAATCAACTTTTAGGCCAACTTTGGCAGAAATGCTTGAAGCCAGCTTTTCGGCTAGCTCTGAAAACATCCCTGAGCCTACGATTCCCCTCTTGGATCTGAAATCAATCTGCCACTTGTAATGCGAGAATTTGAATGACTAAAACTTCAAATATTCTTCCAACAAAATAAAGTGCGGGTAATTGATAGTATGTAATATCTATATTTTAAATGGAATCATCATATTACTTCAAACTTGAATGATAAGAAAAAATCCACCAACTAAGAGTAAAAAGAAGCAAATTATACTATGACAACAAAAACCAATGATTTGAAACACCCTTCCACCAAAATGGCATAGTCTAAAAAGGAAAGGATATGCAACAGTGGGAATTTTTTCAAAAGCCTTTCATTAGAATTTTTTCCATACTAGTGAACTGTAAAAATGCTAAAGCTAAATATTGAAAAGTAATGTTGTCAGACAGAAGACTTTTTTACCTTAGGCATCAATACCAAAGTTGTTTAAATGGCAATTCACTGGAATGCATTAAAGCTTCAAAAAAACATTCAGAAAAAAAGTGCATAAGTTTGCGTGTAACGATGCTCCTCCTTTAAGAGGCGGGTGATTTTAATTATTTTCTAGGACAAAGGGGCATGAGTGGTAGATTTTATTGGGAGTTTGCCAGAGGTAGCCGTCCAAAACAAATATTAGCACAGAAGAACTCACCCCATCAGTTAAAGATGCTTATTTTAATCATCGTGTTAATGAGTGTTGGACTTGGAAATTTAAGAGGTTCAGATGTGTGTCAACAAAGAACCATATTATGTGCTGTAAATTGTGGGATATGGGCATAATAAAAATTCAAATACTATAAAAAAATAACGGTTTAAAATGCAAATTGATACATCATATTGTTTTCATTCTTTAACCTTTAAACATGCAGTCGAAGGGTAAAAATAATAAACAATGCACGAAAACTGCCATTCATAACTTCAATTCACAGAAGTTTGTTAGATAAATTAGTATTTATTATGAAATTAAATTTATGAAATATAATTTTTCTATCATGAAATGTTCTGCCTATATATTAAAATTGCTTCTGATTCCAGAGGTATTTACGATTTTATTGCAGAAATATTGTCAATTGCAAAAGAATAAAATCCTCATCAGACCTGTTAACAGTTAGTCATTGGCAACCTGAATTTGTTAAATCAGAAAAATGCAGGTTTTTAAATGTACGAAATAACACCTATAATACACAGATTTATGTTAACTCTGTTTGTGTTTAAAGTCGTCAAATTTTGTCCCTTCAAGCTGTTCCCCATCTTTCTACAGGCTTTTGATATAAATTTTCTATTCTTCAAGATCGATTAGCCATTGAGTTCAAATTTCAGATTCAGTGTACCATTCAACTTTAGAGCGAAGTTTTAAGTGCACATAAAAGATCATTTCCCTTTTACTTTTAAAAATTTTAAATGAATTCAAGTTACACATCAAAAACCTGTCAATCACTTTTTCTCCGCTTAAAAATTAAAATATAGAATTGAAGAGAGAAAAATAACAAATACCGCAGACTTTAGTTACTCAGCATTAAAATTTCTCGTATTATGAACAGCGTAAGTATAAGTTTTTCTAAAAAAAATTTTTAAATCATGACGGTAATAAAATATATCATTTTTTTTCCTATCGGAGGCACTTGTCGTTTAGACATTCACCTATAATTCACTGCAGTTTGCTGGCCATTTTATTATGGGGTCACCATATAGGCGGGCCAGCATTACCTCCTATCAAGGGATGACATAATCGGAGGTATTTTAGAGGCGTGGCGGATTCGATCCGACCACCCTCAACACCGAAAGCAAGCGCGCTGTACCACATGGCCACCACAAGCCTATCCACAAGCCTAAAATATATCATTCAAAAGCAATTTTAATAACTATGACCGTAGAGCATTTTTCCTCGACACACTGAAACTTCTGTAACCGGCCACCACCTTAAGGGTCCTATTTTATTCGGAACCGATTCAAACCTCCATAGAGCCAACGTTATATAAAAAGTCTCGTTTTGACGGCCCCTCCTCATAACGACCACTTTTTCTCGGAATCATTAATGACCGCCAAAGGAATTATCCCTGTATAAATACGTAAATCATTCATCAAAAATATCTAAAATGACTTTACAAAAATTTTTAACTTAGTTAAGTAAAATTTATTTGGAAAAGAAATATGCAGTTTGCAAAATGCGGTCATAATTCATAATATTTCACGTGAAAGAAATTTCTCCTTCTCGCTTACAATAATAACGTTCTTCAATTTTCATAGTAATGATTTCACTGGTTCAGCTGTCGGTTCTCAATAATATTATAGTATCATAATAGTAGGGACGAAAATTTTTCGGATATAAGTTATTTACGGTTAAAATTATAGACATGACGATTTCCTAGTAAAATTTTTGTTTTCATCAACCCCCTTTTAACTTTGTCATAGATTTGAGTTGTTTATCTGAAATATATTTTTCTGGACAATGAATTCGTCGAGTCTCATACAAACATCATTAAACGATCTAATAAATTCAAATTACCAGGAGTACACGGAATGTAAACATTTACATCACAAAGTCATCAGACAGAAAAACTTCTTTTATTATGTTCCTGCCCTAGTTACCCCAGATTTTTAGAAGGAATCCAAACATTTTCCAGAATATTCCAAACGATTCTCATTTATCATATTTTAATCATGAAACGCTGTGCATACTCTCCTATAATTACACGATACGATTTATGCATGTTAGTTTCCTGTTGTTATAATAGAGAATTACTCATTTCTTGACATACAGTGCGTGAGTGCTTTTCACGTTAATAGTGGTTTATTTGCATTTACAGAGTTTTGCAATTTAGAGAGAAGGGGATGGTTTTCGAGCTTTTACGGCTGGAACTGAACAGTGTTACTTTTCTGTCTTAAATTATACAAATCTTTTTAAATGATAGATATGCATAACTGGGCTTATGCATTTATTCGGGAATAAATTCATTTTTCTAAAGTGATTTTACAAGGAAGTGTGAAACGCTTCTATTATACGCATGTAAAAGTGTTGCAATCATATATATATATATATATATATATATATATATATATATATATATATATATATATATATATATATATATATATATATATATATGTATATATATATATATACAGATGGTTATCAAAATAATGGGAACACCTATCAATATTAGTGGTGTTTATGAATGTGCTTCGTATTCCTTAAAAAACAAGTATGGCCACCGGTATTGTTTTATATAATATAGTGTATGTATTATTCTACTTCACAAATAAAGCATTTACGGAAGAGTAGTTATTCCCAAGCCACTTCTAATAGATGCAAATACAAAATATCGTCCACATTGCTGCCACGAGCACAAATCCTTGTCGAGTAATATGTCGAAAAACGCCATTTGGTCCGACGAATCATTGTTCACAATTTTCCTCGAGACAGGACGTGCGTATATCTGGAGAACACCTACACAAGCATAAGATTCTGGCTGTCTTATCTCAACTGTCAATCATGGAGGTAGATCTATGAGGGTTTGGGATGGAATCTCATGGTTTTCTTCAGGCCCTATTGTAACCCTTTAAAGGGAGATTGAATTAGAAGGACTATGTCGAAATTTTAGCTCACTACTCCATCCTATGATGCAAACTTTTTTTTTTTTTTTTTTTTGAACGAGATGGCGTTCTCCGGTATGAAAATCCCCCTATACGTACAGCTAAATCTATCAAGTATTGGTTTGAAGAGCTTGAAAAAGGAGTAAAATATCTTTTCTTGCCCTGTACGATCCCCCCCGACTATAAATCATCCAACCACTGTGATATCTCTATAAGCGGATAGATAAAGGTATCGATATCCACCACAGCATCTCTACAGAAACTTTCACGATTTTTCCCTGAAGAATAGTATAATATATTCTTAACCACTATTTCTGACTTGTATAATCCAATTCCAAGGTGAATCAGGTGGTATTATATGACAAAGGTGATCCTGCCTCGTATTAATAAAGGTCTCCATGGTGTTTCTTAGTGTTTCCATTAATTTTTTAACCACCTGTATATATTATATATGTGTGTGTGTGCACGTGTGTGCGTGTGTGCGTGTGTGTGCGTGCGTGTGTGTGTGTGCGTTCGAGCGTGCGTGTGTGTGTGTGTGCGTGCGTGTGTGCGTGCGTGTGTGTGTGCGTGCGTGTGTGCGTGCGTGTGCGTAATTAGAGACACTAATTTTACAGACAATACAATGTAAATTGTATAATGTTTAAATATTCGAAATAGTTGGGAAGGTTTACGTCTGGTAGTTTTTATACTTTTTTCATTCATTAATTTGAAAATGTTCGGGTTTTTTGAGTAAAAATTTGTAAGAGACCAAACGTCATAATATATTTTTATCATCTAACAGCTATTAATCCAAGACATGCAATATCATTCGCAAAATGGTTTGAATTATTTTTGTGTTGGCTCTCTCTAAATTCTCATATCATATTCTAACACAGAGAAGTGATTACATTACCATAACTATACACCCTCGTTTCATTGCATACAGAAGTGACTTAAAGTTATCCAAAGATTTTACGAATTTCATTCTAAGGAGTAATGCATGATAAATATTCCAAATACTATTAAATAATTTTTCCGTACAGAATTCTTAATCTCTGGAAAGGAATGTCTCTCACCTTAATTACTGTAGCTAAATATTTAAAATTTAATTGAAGGAAAGGTTTTTATTGATAATGCATCGTATTTGCAGATAATTATTTTCAATAATATTAATGGTGTAGCTCAATGATATGTAAGTCCAAGGGGATTGGATCAAACTGGATAAAATTGTCTAAAAATTTCAATCGATTTTTCTCCTTAGCCCATATGAAAACTTCTGAACTTATGAATTTTCTGTTTAATTTTCAAGTTAACTATACACAATACAGGATTAGATGAATACCGATTATAAAATTAATTTAGACGGTGATAAAATTTACAAGGCATTTACGTTATTCAATTACCTCAGAGGTGAATTATTTTTTTATCCACCCTACCTACCAAAAAATGTTTGAACTTAGTTCAATGTTGTGAGTGGCTAAAACGCCTATATATCATTCAATTACTTTTAATGCTGCTGTGTACTAACCCTATTGGATTCACTCACCTCAATGTTTACCTATGGAGAAAATGTGTCCAAGGATTGCCGACTTTGATTTAAGGATTTGTTTTTTAAATTGTGCTTCATGACAGAAAAAAATTACACCTTGAGACATTTTTCGTTTCCTAAAAAAATGTAAACAATATTTTAAAGTTTAAATTATTTGGATAAAAAAAATCTGATATATTGTGTTTTAAATACTCATAAATTCCTTTGGTGGACGAAATTTATAAAAGGAATCTTGTTATAAGGTTCAGAGAAGTTTAGGCTATCTGAAAATACCATTTTTTATTGTATTGTCAGCATTTATTTAGCTGTAAATAGTAGACAAATTTTCCATAGGTTAACATTGAGGTAAGCGAATCCAACAGGGTTAGTATAGAGCAGCCTTAAGTTTCTTAGATACGACCAGAATGATCTGGGAAATGAACTAATTTGTTTTTATTTTAATCTTAGGTTAGATCAAATTCTCTGTACATTCACCATGCCACATCTACGGAACCTAGGTTTAGTGCCATAGCCATTTCCATAACAATCGGCTATCTTTTTTACCGGACTAAAATGCTCCTCATAAAACATTAGTTTATAAAATATTTTTGCTGCAATTGACTTTTGATTATTAACAAATTAAGTCTATTCATTTGTGAATCACTCGAATATAATTTTTTTTTGTGAATTCTTACTTAGTACATATTTACACTTACACTCTTTGTTACTTGCTAACGATTACTCTGTTTTCAATTAGCACGGTTAAGAAACTGATTGTTTTCGTTTTATAATGTGTCAGCAAATTAAAATTATCGACAGTCCCTTATCTAATTAGAAAGCATGTGATCCACTATTTAAAAAATTCTAAAATACTCTCTAAGCTCTAATTTTTTGTCTCACTGAGAGTAATTAACAGTAACGAGAGAGTATAAAGCAATTCTTAAATTTTAAAAAGATCGGTTGTTTTTCAGCGTATTGATACATTTTTTTTATTTTTAAAAGGGAAAAAAATCTTATGTTAATGTAGCTTAAGTTATTTAGCTCTATGTTAAACTTATTGAACATGAATAAGAAATATCTATGAATTGTCAATGCAACTCACCTGATCTGTCATTCACTGTTAAGTCTGTTACTGTAATATTTTACAATATGTAAGAACATTCACTCCATTATGAAGGCATACGCAAATACATTTGTACTTTTTAGACATTTTTTTACCGCTTGCTCTAAATTATCGTTTTGATATGCATATTACTACCAGTTTCATTGTGTAACAAGATCAATGACGAGTATTCGCGGTTAAAACAATTTTCTTGACTTAATCTAAGAAGATGAGCTTCAAATTCAGTAGATAGGGGGAAGGGGGGGGGGTGAACCTTGACGAAAATTATTAGAACTTAAATTCGAACCAATGGGGAAAACTGACCATATTCTTAGTTCAATACAAATGACAACCAAAATACTACTCTCTGATAACCGGATTGAGTGACATAAGTCAACAGTTGTACTGGGTAGGTTTGCTTTTTCAGACTAAGAAAAAACCATAAAGTAAGTGGTGCTTGAATATTTTATTTAGATTTGGTATGTGATAAACATAAAAAAACTACACATTCGCTCATTCACTGATTTACACCTATCAGGAACCGGAAGGAATATACAAGGGCGAGTACGCATGAGAACTGTGACGTTAAAGTCAAAGAGAAATATTTTGTTTTAAACATAGCAAAGCGCAATGAACAAACAGTGTATGAAAATGTTATAGTCAAGTTCACAAAGAGAAAAAAAGAATACAGGCAATGTACAGTTACAATATTTATAGGCAAATTGTTAAAATTCTAGCTCTTGTTACATTTTAATGCTACATTCGCGAGCATGTCCCTACAATATATGTGGATTAATTTACTTTTATTAATTAAATGCTCAAAATTAAATTTTGTAATTATTATGGTGGACGAAAGTAATATATATATATTAATTATTAAACACTGACATGTGACCATGTAGACAGATCTTGTTTGTATGCATTTTAATTTTTTTATCTTATTCTAACACTTTAAATTCACAGTGCGTGAATATATGTAAAAAAGGCTATATCAATGTCCATATATGAAAAACATTGTTATGAAGATGCCAGTATCCTCAAATCTTTCCGAACGAATTCATAGAAGGGAATTTTTTATATACTTACTGCCTCATTATAATTAACATATCAAAACTTAAAACTAACATCCATGAAATATGATTTGCATTTTTATCTACATGATCCAAAAGGCAGTAACTCTCTTATTTTTTCCACAATAAAAATTACTATCGATGGTCGACGAAAGAAATATCCGGATAAGATAATGTAAGAAACAAATCTTTTTCATGTTTAATGAACAAGGCGGGGCTAATAAAGTGATAAATGTTCTCAATTGTTAGGCCATTTCCTCCTAATTTCATTGAACATTCCTTGTTTTTTTTCTGATTCACATTTGTTTTTTGATATCACA
This sequence comes from Dolomedes plantarius, assembly GCA_907164885.2. NCBI lineage: Eukaryota > Metazoa > Arthropoda > Arachnida > Araneae > Dolomedidae > Dolomedes > Dolomedes plantarius. The sequence goes on from OU015492.1 coordinate 109,905,071, forward strand.
GTGAAATTTTTTGAAGTTTTCTCTCCGTCAATCAAAACACACGAAAACACAGCCATATGTAATGTAAATATATTTAGTTATAATGTATAAAAAAGAAAATAAACTCTCCTATAACGCAGAAAAAAAATTGCAATGGCCCTCTCATAACGTGGTACGCGGATTCCATGGAATGATGTACAAATAAATCTGATTTACACTAATTCAATGTTTCTCATAACGTGGTTTCCATATAATACGGTACGAGGATTCCATATAACGTGGAACACATTAATCTGATTTACGCTAATCCTGAGTTTCTTATAAGATGTTTACATATAACATGGTACGCGGTTTCATTTAGCGCAGTACGAATCAAACTGATTTACACTAATTCTGAGTTTCTTATAACGATGTTTACATATAACGTGATTCAAATTAATCGCGTTATAGTAGGGTTGACTGCACATAATATGAGACAGAATATATTTCTAGGACCTCAATTTAACCAGCCTTTATCTTCTTAATTTCAGAAGCTGATAATTTTCTACTTGTTATCTGATTGCTAATTTATCTATGTCTAACTTATCTTATTTGGTGAAATTTGTATAAATAGTGTTTCTACCATTCTTTCTAACCTATTATTATCTATATGGACCTAAAATGGACGCAAACTAAGTATGAATATTTATAAACGCAAATGGACATCACGAATATTTGCCAAGAGTTTGTATTTGCGCTTCAAAGAGCTTCGTAAAGATGGTTCTTCTTTTCTGATATATCGAAGCATCAATTTACACACTTTGCTAGATATTCTTCATTGGGAGTGAATTTGAGTAGATACTCAAAGCAAAACATCAGCATATATCCTCTGTTTTACCCATCAGTCATTAAATTAGCCGCTTACAGTACATAGTTCACACTGAAGTTTATTTTTTTCTTTTGATAGTATATCAACAATTACTAGAAATACTATATTTTCAATTTCAAGACTATTATTTAAACCCTATTGTTTAGTTTTAACTTTCTACATTTAGCCTTTTACTATTTTACTCCTCAATCCCATTTTTCAGATGCTTACTATCTTTGTTTAATTTATTGTTCCTCCCGCAACTTTTGAAAAGCTCTTTTAAAGCATCATACGACTCTTTTTCGGGCGTTGGGGGAAAGTACGAGTAGCTATACAGATTTAAGTAAATTAAAGAATTAGTTCATCAGTTCGTTAGTTTATAAGAATTCGCTGATTGCGACACAGATATTAAGAGATGTTCAAGAATGAGCATCTTCTGTGAGTTGTCTTCTGTAAGTCTTCAGTATGTCACTTCTATCAGGTCTTCTGTAAGTTGGAAAAGCAAAAATATCTCCAACGAGAGATATGACCAAAAGCCACGAAAAGCAGCAAGCTTATAGAGAAAATTGGGAACAAAACAAAGAGTGAGATTTTAATAAGAGTATTCATGGTATGCTTGCTCAGAATACGAGCCGAATCGCCCTATTTAATAGCAGCTATCATTCTTCCCCAACTTCAAATCCGTCTCTACCTAATTCATATTCGTTAACGGCTCTTTTTATTCTTACCAATTGTAACTGGTAGCAATATCAGTGTTAAGCAAAAGTAATTTAAACAACTTAGAAACTCATGCTTCTCGGGGTTTTTTTAAATACAAGATATTTCTGAACAAAGAGTAACCTCTATTGACACCTCGGACCCCCACCCGCTAGAGTATCATCCATTTATGCACTGAAGACCAGCCGCTACGTAGCAATACCTGAATACGCAGACGAAGGTTAATTTCCCAGGTTCAGTACTTTCCATTGCTGTGGGGCTCGAGGATGCCGGACAAACGGTACAGATCCGTCATCCACTCAAGGCACCCCAATCCCCCCTGAAGAAAGAGTAAATAAGAATTTTAAAGTTAAAGGATATTCACAGAGGTTTTCTACCGTGTAAATGCTTTCTATTGTTTTTTACTCAAAAACAGACAGATAACCGTTGGTTATCTGTCATCGGTAGTTAAGGCGTCGGTGCAGAAATGATGACATAAACTTCAGACGTAAAAATTTCAGTTAGGAAGATGGCCGAATGGCTAGGGCCCTCACATTCGGTACCAAAGTCTGTGGGTTTGAGTTCTACCCTTGTCCTGGACGTTTGTAGCCGTTCGGAATCAACTTTATGCAGTAGGTTCCGGTCTAATAACCCTCGTGTATCAAAAGTTGACCGTAGCGCACCAAACCAAAATTTTAATCTAAATAATGTTCGCCAATAAAAAACATACATTTTGTACTTGAATTCATTAAAAATATTTTTGTCGGACATGGAGGGAAAAACCAAGTACAATAGTTTGTATACGTGTTTTGAATATTTATGTTTAATCCTTTATCATGTAAATTAGGATAATTTTATAAAAAGACTGCATTTATCATAATCTGTCACAGATTAATTTCTAGATTTCCCTTAGTTTTATCCCCGTTAAAAATTAAAGTTTAATAGGTCATACTTCATGCAATGAATTTTTCTTGATGGCAATAAGACGGTAGGCATATATGAATTTTCAACGCCCCGAGGAGAGAGCAACTTTTAAAATTATTGCCTATATCACTTGGATAAAATGAACAGTGCGTATCATTAAATTCATCCAAAAGTGTAAAATTTCATTTTACCAACATTAGTTTTTACATTAATCTGACGGTTTAAAAGTCTAAATGTAAAGCGAAACCAGTCATTGCCTTCCGTAACTTTTAGTTATATAAAAGTGTATATTGCTACAACTTTAAGTACAATATGTGTGTATATTTTTTGAAAAATTAAACCAACACATTAGCCCCAGAGGAATGCATTTTAATTTATTTCGATGTAGTTATTTAGTCTTTACTAGAAATATTTACTGAAACATCTATGCCTTATTGTTGCCTTATTTTTATATAATGTAACATATAATATATATGCCTTTCTGTTTTTACGAAGCTTAGATATGCACAAATTCTGTTTGTAGATATTATATGCTTATCTTGTAATAACTGATACAGAAGTTAAAGATTAAATTTTACTGGAACAATATATTATTCAGCTAATAGTTCTAAAATACTGCAAAAAAATTAAGAAACCATAGCAGAAAAAGCTTCCTTTTTTACCATGGAATTCAACCATTAAAATTTTGTAATGGACAATGAGAAAAAAATTATAGAAAACGACGTTTATACTTTTTTAAATACAGCTGAAAATTTTTAAACGTAAAAAAATGTACTTTTTTAAAAATTCTTGATTATTTTATACATATAGTTGATGGAATGTGGAGGAGGTTTGCGGTGGAAGAATACCATTTCTTCTCAAAAGACTCTTCTGAAATAAACGTTTGAATAGAGCAGAAGAGTCAAATTCAATAGGATACGAGAGCAAATGATGAAGCTACCCTGTTTTCTGTTTCGGCTTTCAAAAGCACCCAACGAACAAACAAAAAATAGAGCTCTCCACTTTGTTTGCATAAACTTTCCGCCATTATAATGATTCAAGGGGAGAACTTATCATCAGGCACACAATCCATCTTGCGAGAGATCCTCTCCGGGCGGACGGAAAGAGAAGATTAAAAAATTTCCGTCATTAACTCCGACCACCGTCATTATGAATAATGAACGCTCATGCTTTTACTCTAATTGCCAAAAGAGTGGTCGACAAGCAGACACTGGACAGGAGGCATTGCTGACGGAAAGTTGAGGTGTTTCCGGATAATGGTATTAATGGAGCGGGTATATGTTTTAACTTTGCACCCTAGATTTCGAGAGAAAATATGCCATAGCTGACACATTTTTGTTATTTTTCCAGGTTTTAAAATTCTTGCAGGTGAAAACCGAAAATAAATTCTACATCTACACAGGCATGGCAGGACAGTTACGGATAATTAATTTAGATTCCATAGCAATATTTGCCGAAACGGGGATAAAAGTAACAGCCTATAGCCCTTTCTAATACCCTGGTATAAAAAACTAGTGTTAAAGGAAATATTGGGTATTTTATTTTTTTAATAGGAAAGATATGTTATCAGAGGGTTCCCAATATTAAACAAAAGTGATTTTTCAAACTACTATCATAAATGTAATGCCTTAGGATTTTATACTCGTCAACTAACTTTAAATCTAAACGTACAGAGAGTTTATTGTGAGTATAGTTCTGTTAATTACTATATCAAGCTGCCTCAAAGTATTTTAACACCACCATTTAAAGAAATAGAACATGTTTTGTGATTTTTACAGTTCCCAAAATTTAATACACAGCTATACATTAGCGTACATCTGAGTAAGAACTTCATACAAGAAAATAATAAAATCGCTACTTTACTGCTTTAATTTATTTTGGCAACTGTCACACACACCTCAAAACATGTGACCAATAGTTTATGTATATTTACACTTTTTTTTAATTTATGCATAGAAAAGGGAAAAGTTAGTCCATTTCAGTTCACAGAAATTTTAAAAATATGCTAATACATATGAATTCTCAAATATCTCAAATATTCAGTGTTTCTGTAATAATAAGAAATATTAAAGTTTCTACTATAAATATGTTAAAGAAGCTGTGGACAGTGTCTCATAGTCTTGAAAGGCTGATATTCTACAAACTAACCCTTCTAACAAAGGAAGAGTGTGTTTTATCCAGTTACTTCCCTTTCTCAATCATCCTCTTTTAGGCGAATGTCACACGGTGCAAACCTGAGAGTATTTATCTTTTACTGTTTAGTCACTAGACTTTGCTGAAATTATTTTAATGATGGGTATAGGCCACGTTCTTCCTTACATTCCATCATTGTTCTTTGCAGCGGTCAAGTATCACAATTCGGACCATGTCAGAGGGGTATGTAAACGCGTCTTCAAATCCCGATGCTGGTATTCTGCAGTAGACCTTGTTCACATTGCGTCGGTCAGCGTTACTCACATCTAAATAATTTTAATCAATTTCAGGCCTTAAAAACTTCTCGGATAATCGTTTGAAGGTCGGTGATTGGTTAAAATTATTTCGACGCGCATAACGTTGAGGCTGGCGGACTCAATGTGCCCTAACTATCCCAGAGCTTTGAGGAGGTATTATTTTCAATGACTTCTCTTTCAAAGTTTAATAACACTATACATCTGAACTGTATCAGCCAATATCAATAAATACTTTGTTCCAATTTCCGCTACACATTTCAGACACTAAAACTGCATTCTCACTAAATACTTCCCTGTTGTTCCTTTTACTTACAGAAAATTATACAAATGTCTCCAAGCTTTGTCGCACACACAAGCAGAAACACATAAGGGAACAAATGAACGTAACTTTTTCCAAGTAGGCCGATGAGTACATAGAAACACAATAATATTGGGGAACATTTATTCTTGCCTGGAAAAGGTACTGTTGCGTGGAAGTTTCTATATTGATCTGTGGAGATTACTGAGAAGAATGCCTTTGATACCAGTTTTTATCGGTCATTTCAATTCATAAAATTAGTATTAATAATTCTCATAATTGTTAGTCACCTTTTGGTTACTCGTAGTTTCATAATTAATCCTTAACTTAGCTTTCGTTCTCCGTGAATTCTTAAATTTAATACGTGCTCATATGTGAAAAATAAAACAGCATTTTGTATAACACAACTGAGCTATATTACCCATAGTTAAACAATTTTTTTCTAACTTAGCAGAGGGTACATTCTTGCGTTTGGTTTGGTTTGGTGTGTAGAGCCACGGTCAGCTTTTGCTACACGATGGCTAATTACGCCGGGACCTACTGCGTAAAGCCGATTCCGAAGGGTTACAAAGGTCCATGTCAAGAGTTGGATTCGAACTCACAGATGCTGGTACCGATAGCCATCACCCTAGATGTTCGGCCATCTTCCGTCTACACTTTCTTGGGACTATTGAAATGATTATAACAAAAAATTTAATTTTTCATGAGTATATGAAAAGGGTATGAAATAAGCATTGAACACGTAAAAATCACTTAATAAGAGAAATATACATTGTATTATTTTCTATCTGTGAGTAAGAGTGTTAGATGTCTGAATGCTTATTATATCAGATTTGTTTCTCCAAGGCCTGTAAAAATCTTTTTCAAAAGCACGAAATGGGATTTGAATGATGTTCAATATTCTCTGTCTTCAAAATCTACCATTCATGACGAAAATGATAGTAACCCCTGAATGCTGCTAAGATTGTACAAAACTTTCTGAAAGTATAAGTGTTCTTATACTTTCAAAACGAAACTAGCAGCTAAAATAGCAACTAAATTCCAGTAAGCAAACTGCAAAAGTACCATTCTAACTCAACATGTACAAGCAATTGTAGAAGGGAAACAAATAAGCTGATCCTAACCATTTTTCAGCCATAGCAATTTAGAAATTGGAAAAAAATTGTCGCGGTGGACTCTATCCGTCTTAGATGACATCTTTCTAGACAACTGGAGGAAGACCGTTAAAATAATTCTGTCATTAACACCCACCAATTACCAGTCATTATGAATAATGAATGCAGATGTTAATACAATACTTTTCGAAGGGAATACCCGAAGGGAGCGAAAAAAATACCTCTGAATAGGAGACATCATCTACGCTAGGATATGACGGAAAAGGAGTTGATTAATTTAAATAGGGTTAAGTTTGTATATTAGATTAAAACTTGCTTGTTATATACTCACGGATACCCGCTTGTTAAACGTTTGAAATTATTTAAGCGGCTGAATCAGGGATAAGACAGCATTGTATGTATGAGTAAAGCGCATCTGAAAAGAGGAAAATTCTTGTCTCTCTATTCTAAAAAGAACTAACTGCCGCTGCCGCCGCCGCCGCTGTCAAAAGCTTGTCACGCTATCTCCTCCGAAACCGCTGGGGGTATGGGGTCGAGACCGATACCAATCGATGCATAACAATGTGGGGAAGAAAGTAAGACATGTCTCATATTCGTCGGACTTTAAGTTTTTTTTTTATTTTATGTTTTGTGGGAAAATATTGACTTTTTCATGTTCAGATTACGATAACTCGCCAAAAAAGGATCGTATAATTTTTTTTTTTTTTACAATCTAAGACTACAGACATTTCTCCTTCAAACAAGACCTCATTCGTTTAAAAATAATTTTAAACAGACTGATATTTTTATTAAAATTGAAAACCCTTTTTTTGGAAAAATTTATGCGTTTCGAGATATATAAATTCGATGCTCTCAGACTTATTATGTTACAAAGAAAATATTTATATCAACTGGAAGATGAAAGCTTTCTCATTCATATAAACTTCATTTCAAGTCTCTATCTTAAAATTTCGATTTTTAATTGAATTTTAAAGAAATACTTCAAAAAAATCTTCTCATTCGATTCCTTTGAAAGAAGATCCGATTTTTCACCCATTCATCCATTTCGCCGGGCTTCATCCATTTCGTCGGGAGGGGGGGGGAAGCTTCAACTGTAAACAAATGAATGACTCAATCGCTGTAAAAAACTATTGAGTCATTCATTCACTTGATTCACCAGAGGAGCGAGCGTAGCGAGGCTAGGGGCGAAGCCCCTAGTTTTAAAAAACGAAATTCATTTTGGCATCATAGACTGTCATTATTCATGGCTTTTCAGTCACTGCAGAAAGCATGAACTTATTGGAGACCCATTAGTGAGGGTAATGGCATGGTTTTTAGTTGGTGTACACAGTAATAAAAGTTTCTGTGTTCAATTCCTGAGCTTGTCAGTTGTACTTTCATTGGGATAAATGGAAATAAATTGAGAAAAACAAGGATAAATATGATCATATGAGGCCGAATGTATATTATTTTGAGGGCTCAAATAAATTTCTAAATTTGTTTGAACTTATGGGAGACATACGCATCCGATCTCTTTTTATCGAGGGAGGAGTGTGGGGTTACTTAAATAATTCCTAAATTAACTTCGCGGTCAATCATATATGTTCATAAAGAGAGGATACTATTTTCGAGCTTATATATATATATATATATATATATATATATATATATATATATATATATATATATGTCTGTGTGTGTGTGTGTGTGTGTGAAAGAAATGACCCGAATGGTCATCGCCTGATAACACATCGTGTCCGAAATTAATATGATTCCAATTCAAAGAACAAATGCAGTTTATTCCATCAACACAAAATCACTTTACAATGGCCGCGTCCAACGCTGTTCTGGCAAGCACACCCAAGTCTTTCTCAACGGGTTGCCAGAAATTGGCGAGGTAGGTTAGTATTGGAATGACAGGGTAAAGGACGGAAAGGTTACCATATATAGAGAAAATTCGTATTACGGGCGATTAAAGGTTAGGGGTGGTTAAAAATTTTATTACATATATATATATATATATATATATATATATATATATATATTCAGTATCGAATAGCTTATTTCCATATAGTTCACATGATGTATATTTCTTCACATTCCGAAGGGCATTCCTTTTTTTTCTTTTAACCACCTATTAAGTTTTTGCAGCAATGTTTCCTTTTTAAGACATGCTATCAGTTTTATACAGGAATTTTTACATCAAGCTAGGAACAGTAGTCAGTCATAAATCTTGAGACATATTAAGTTAGTTCGCTTATTTCAAGATATATTTTTCTTTTTGTAATAATAATTTTTTTTCTTATCATCATTGTCACATTATTCATCTAATGCTTGGTGGTTAGAATATTTTAAAATACTTAACGGAATCTTTAATTTAAGGACGTCCAGTCAGCTACTAAAGTTTTAGAATAACCTAAAATAAGTTCTACATTAAGACTTCTATGGCAAACATTTGCTCAGTCCATAGTAATGTGAATTGTTGGTAGTTTAAATATATTCAAGCAAACAATCACATGCGTGGTTAAATATAAGGATACTCTAACGAAATCCTAAGTGTTAAAAATGACGTCATGGGACAAGTATTTTCTTTGCAGCTTTGGCAACGTTTACTCATAAATTGCTTATAATTTTAATGAAATGAGTAAGTAGAGCGTCAGTAAGGTTGGTCAAGCATTAAATGATTTCGTGGGATGCAGGGCAGTTTTAATTAACTATAAAATTATCGAATATTTCCTCAAACTAATTATTAATTTTATGTTATTGGATGCAGAGTAAATTTTTAATCAGTCAGAATATTGATTAAGCACCCAGATAAAGTTAACATATATTTCCGACAAAGCAATCACACCGAAAACAAAACATTAAGTTTAATAAAAGTATCAACAGGAATTTCCGTAATATATTTTCCACATAATAAAATAAGTTCATAGAGTAAGTAAAAAAAGACCTCAGATTTTAAATTGTAAGCAAAAATTAATTCTTCAATTTGTGCATGTTTGTACATAAAATAAATTGAAATCTTATGTTTAAACTAATTTTGCGGTTAAGAAATGAGATTTATTTGAGATTTCCGAATTGTCATATAATTTTTTATCTCTGTCACTCTATAAAATATATATATATATATATATATATATATATATATATATATATATATATATACCGGGTGCGTCATAAATTCGTGCAAAGTTAAAAAATTCATAATAAAAGAAGTAATGCTAGGAAAATTTTTCTGTTTACGTCAATAAGATTAGAGGGACATTGGATTATTTCCCTTGTAAAAAAAAAAAAAAAAAAAAAAAAAAAAAAAAAAAAGTTTCCAAAAGAAACCGAAAGAGGGCGCTTACGCGTCATACGGAGTCGTTTTATGTAAATCAGGCAAATTCAAACAGAAAATCAAACAGATCACAATAACATGAGACTGTGGATTTATTTTAAAGTAACATATGTTCAATATTACTAACAGGACAAGATAATAGGCAAGTAAGGTGCGTCACTAAGCCCATTACAGCGGATTCTAGCATCGATAGCTGAGACTGTCTGTCGAATGACATTTTTCAGTTCCATCAAACTGGTTGGGGAGCCCCGGTACACATGAGACTTTAAGTACGTCCCCAACTAACAATTTCCAAGGGTTGTCTGGTGATCGCGAGGGCCATTGAACCTTATAACCACGACTTATAGAACTCGGTCTTCAGTGAAAGATTCCAACTGGAACGTCTTGATATCACATGAAATGTGGGGTGGAGCACCATCCTGCATGAAGGTGACAACAGGTAACGCATGTCTTTCCTGCAATACAGGCTTAACGTGGTCACGCAAAAGCGCCATCTTTCGGTTACTTTTGGAAACTTTTTTTTTTTTTACATGGAAAAAAATCGAATGTTCCTCTGATCCTATTCGCGCAAACAGAAAATTTTTCCGAGCAATATTTCTTTTATTACGAATTTTTTAACTTTTTACGAATTTATGATGCACCCGGTATATATATACATATATATTTACAGCGGAGGCACTTGTCTTCAAACATTCGCCTATACTACGCCGCATTTTACTGTCCATTTTATTATGGAGGCACCATATAGGTGGACAGCATTACCCTCTACGAAGGGACGACACAAACGGAGGCATTTTTCATGGCGAGACGCCGGGATTCGATCCGAAAACCCTTAGCACTGAAAACCAGCGCGTCGTACCACAGGGCCTCCACAAGCCATATCTATAAATATATATATATATATATATATATATATATATATATATATATATATATATATATAAATATATATATATATATATATATATATATATATATATATATATATATATATATATATATATATATATATATATATATATATATATACAGGGTGTCCCAAAACGACCGCATAAACTCTGCACAGCTAGATTCCTCGTTGGGAGTACATAAAAGCTGCCCAAAGAAGCGTTCTTGTACGATCCATAGTTTACGAGAAAAATACGAAAAATAAAGTATGACGTCACTGCCGGTGCAACAAAAAAAACACTTTATTGGACATATCAACAACAATATTTGCATATATTTCCAGACGATAATGTTTAAAACGTTCGCCGCGCATATCGCGTCATGCATACGCGCGCGCCATGGAATGACGTTAAGCCGCCGTTGAACTGGTATTTAAAAGGCTGCATCTTGCAGCTACCGGTAGTCTTCGTATGGTGGCCATTTACTCCGTTCGTGACTACTGCGACATGTACTTGATGTACGGCCGATGTAATGGAAATGCCTTACGAACTGCTAGGGAGTTTGCCCGTCGATATCCGTCCCGCCGTCCTCCCGATGTCAACGTCATCCGTAGGCTGGACGACAGACTGCGAAATACGGGAAGCGTCTTGCCAACAGCCAATCTTCACGATACTGGAAGACCGCGGAGCGGCCTGACGGTAGCACAGGCAGATGCAATACTGCAGCGGGTAGAAGAGACGCCCGAGGTAAGCACACGTGCATTAGCCCGTGAGATGACTTCGAGTAAAATTACTGTGCACAGGCTTTTACGGTCTGAGAGGCTACACCCATTTCGGTACACAACCATGCAAGGTCTGAAACCAGATGACTTTCAGAAATGCGTGGCCTTCTGTGAATGGCTGTTGCAGCAACAGAACACAGATAATGGTTTCATTGCACATATCCTGTGGACTGATGAATCATGTTTCACTCGTGATGGGGTATTCAACCATCACAACAGCCATATGTAGTCCCAGGTCAATCCGCATGCAATCCGGCCGCAGAAACATCAGGAACGTTGATCTCTTAACGTGTGGGCCGGCATACTCGCGGATCGCCTTCTTGGACCATATCTGTTGCCTGAACGGCTCTCGGGAAGTCGTACTTGGTGTTTCTCAATGAGGTCTTAACCGAGTTCCTCGATGACATACCATTAGTGTCAATACAGGGACTTTGGATCCAGCATGATGGGGCTCCGGCGCATTTCTGTGCTCCTGTACGTGGTTGGCTGGATATGGAATACCCCGGCCGCTGGATCGGACGTGAGGGTACGGTTCTATGGCCGCCACGTTCGCCAGATCTTACACCGTTGGATTTTTTCCTATGGGGCCATCTCAAGGAACTGGTGTATCGAGACGTATTGACAACACAAAAGGACTTAGTTGCTCGTCTGCATGCTGCTTGTACTTCGGTGGACCCCGCGATGCTGCAACGTGTGATGACAGCCATTCCACGGCGTGCTCAAGCCTGCCTCGACATGCACGGCGGACACTTTGAACTTCTGTTTTAAATTGTGCATGCTGTTGATATGTTCAATAAAGTGTTTTTTCTTGCACTGGCAGTGACGTCATACTTTGTTTTTCGTATTTTTCTCGTAAACTATGGATCGTACAGGAACACTTCTTTGGGCAGTTTTTATATACTCCCAACGAGGAATCTAGCTGTGCAGAGTTTATGCGGTCGTCTTGTGACACCCTGTATATATATATATATATAAAGGTACCTAAGAGAATGTCAGAAAGGTAAAAGACTGTGTGGAAGATGTCTAAAGTGGGTGAGTGGTCATCGTAGATTTCAATCGACTTGTGTGATCATAAATTTTATTTAACGTAATTTCTAGAGATATTAAATTAACCTCTATGGGTGTTAAAAATGCCTGTTTTTATCGAGTAGATGTTTGGAACGTTAATGTACACTCTCGAGGTTGAAAAGAAGTTGATATTTTATATGTCCCTATTAGAAAATGAGGCCTAGTATACACTTTTCAATGAAGGTGTCTTTGTTCCTAACAAACAAACGAAAATCAACTTTATTTTGTTTATTCGTGCGATAGTTTTTGCATTTTTTAAAACCTAAATTTTCCGCTCAGGTTTTTCGATAGATTTGAAGATTAAAGAGTCTTTGTTATCTGAAAAGCACTCACGTGTGGATTTTTGTTTCTTATTTATTTAATAATTATTGTATGTCATGTGTATTATTTCAGATCTTTTAAAGTTATAAAATTTATGAAAAAATTTTAATTATTAAAATGATGTTATCGAAGATCATAGAAATTCGTCCAGAGAAGAAAAAATTATGAAATATATGGAAAAATTTGAAATACTTTATAATGTAAATTTCTCAATAATCCATTTTTTTTTAAAACACTTACAATTGCTACAAACAGTTAACTAATAGTCATTTACATATCAACAATAGTCTGTAAACTTCCTCGCCAAGGTTGCCCGCCAAAGTTGTCAAAGCATTAAATAAAAAAAATATGATTTTTCTTATTTGGTTATTTTTACTTCGAGAATTCATTCATATTTTATCCTATTTGAATTCTTAGTATGGATCTACATTTGATAATGATAGAATAAAAAAGTATCAGTTGATGTCTTATATGAAAATATCAAGGCAAGAGATTATGAAAAAAAAATTATATATATATATATATATATATATATATATATATATATATATATATATATATATATATATTACAGTTCTTATAAACTGTCTTACAATTGGTTGGAAGGGAGCGTGAGTATGAAAAGCAAACTACGACAAAAATTTTCACAGAAATCGAATCTATTGGTGTGTAAGTTCATTTATTTAAAATTAATGTACATCAGCACGATTAAGACAGTTCCCTTTAATATTTATATGTCATTAGACGTCATGAGACTTTTATTTCCTTGAGCATATTCACCCCTTAAGCATATCCTTTCTTGGGCATAACAACATCCACTCTTTAATTGAGTTTAATTCTAATGCAGAAAGTAAACAGAAGCTCTCGTCTAAAACAATGTAGAATTTAAAGATCAGGAGAGAAAGCACCGTATTTTTAATTAACTTTAAAATTATCCAATATTCCCTCAAGCTAATTATTAGTCACATCTTGTTTAGTTCAAAATAAATATTGGCTTAACGAGATAATCGATTCTATGCATCTAGATAGAGGAAAAAATTAATTTAAAACACCTCAGAAGGTTAAGTATGATGCTATTCTAAAAAATTCAAGAAAAGTAATGACATTATCGTATATATTAAGTTTATTTAAACAGGGCTAGATATAATGGCACTTAAAAATATAAACGAGAAAAGTATACTCAAATATCGTATATATATATAGTACTTTAGGGTAATAATTTTCGTGTTTGAAGTAAAAACAGCCCCAAAGATCGTATGTTTTCATGGCATTTTTACACTTTTCTGTGTTGAGGAACTTATGTGTAAGTTTATGTTATCCGTTATTCAAATAGATATTTCATAAATTTTCATCAGACTTAATCGGATATATCATAAAAATCTGTGTTTGAGTTAAATTTAATACGTTAGTTTGAGAATAAGCGAACAATTTTAGATGACACAGCCCTTATTTTTTTACGTTTTGTAATTAATTAATTGTTCAGTCGTTTTTTCTACTGGACGCTGAGATCTCTGAGATTACTTTATTGCACTCTGAAAGTTAAACATGTTCGATTCTTCATAGAACATAAACACTGCTTAAATTTCCTTAAAACGTCCTTAACAATTTATACCGCTCCCATCTAGAAGATAAAAAGGGCGTTGCAGGATTTTTAAATCTTCCCTCCCTTTACATTTTACCTACATCACCCATGTCGTACTGTGTTTATCATTGCGAACTTCCGCACTGTGGTCGAGATCGAATCTCTGCTAAAACATGGATATTCTTAATGCACCCTCAGAGGGAGCAATGTTGGTTAATTTACCTTACATGCAGTTCCCATGATAAAGAAGTTAACAAAATCCTGGTTTGTATAGGCTGATATTTGTCCTGAGAACAAAATGCCTACCGCGTTGGGAAAATATTTTCCTATAGTATATAAAATATCCTACCATTAATGTATTTTGGTACACAGTACCAGATTAATTACACAGTACCAGATATAGTTTACTTTAATGCAAGCCATTAAAAATGCAGTTACCTTTTAGCCCACGTGTCAGATTTTGAACAGAAAGTTGTAAAATTGACCTGCAAGCAACCACATTCTTACTTTCAAGGGGAATGAATGAGGTTTACCTCATGGCCAAGCGTTCTGTACAGGAAATTTCAATTCAATGAGTAACTACTGTATGGTATGTCTACACTAGTCTAAGTTACCGTGTGTCTTAGTATACAAATGGATCAAACTTAACGGTGAAACCAATTAACAGCAGACAGTCTTTTAACAGAGACAAGTCTTTTGTGTGAAGATCATCTCTAACTTTAACTTATTACTATTCAATGTCTTATATATCGTAGGGGAGAGCTTGTGAACTGTGATTGCCATAAGCTCAGATCGTCGACCCTGGTATAAATGTTATACCAGGATATGAAGGTCTAGGCACGCATATCAAGCCGTAGTTCAAATGAATCAAATACTTGAGGCCGATTGACAGGTTATAAGAAGATTTAATGGAGTGTTTATTCGACGCTCAAAATCCATCAGTCAACGAATCTAAGTCCATCAACCTGAGTGATTAACGCATTGGAAAAGTTTCTTTTTGATTGTATTCGTCCAATAATTACAGAGGCTGCGTCATGGTACGTGATACATTGTCAATTCGTATAATAGTAGAACTTTAGGGAAGACCGATTTTAAACGTAGGATTACGTTCCTCAATAAAGGTCCTGCGGAGAGAAAAAAATTGTCCTGCGTCGCGAGTTATAATTTTGGCAGCGCGCCAAACCCGGTAGCAATAAAAAGTTAAACAGTAAAGTACCAAAATGCTTAAAAAAAAGTAAGCAAACGGTAAGTAATCCTACGTTAATAACCCCCAGTAGTTTCGTTAGAGGAGACTACCTGAAATTTTTTTAACTAGCAGGTTAGTACACTATACAAAACTACTTGGATTGTTACAAAGTCAAGACCATTCGTGGAACGAAGAACATAACGTTCCGAAAAAAAACACCCAAGGAAAGATTTTATCTCATTTAAAAAGAATGCTGATCGGTACACAAAAGAGTATTGGTTGTGGAAGTAGCAAAAGAATACAGTTTACCCCTTATGTTAGCAACATAGTAATGTATAATTTCATCTAAAATTTAACTTTTCGGATATTAATGGCAAGGCAGTATAAGGATCAGACATTTCCAGCAATACATATGCTGATTACACTATTGAGAATCTCATTATATTATGCATTTAAGATGTTTTAAATGTCTTTTTAGTACTGGGTATCTTTTGACGGGGTTTTTTTAACAGATAAATGCCAAAGTGAAGTACTTTCCTACATAGTAATTTAGTAGCGCCTCTACAGTTCTTTGATGTAACCATTAATTTGCTTATACAATAAAAATTATTACGCATTGTTTGTATTACTGATGTGTCCTCTCAGAATGGTAGTAGCTAATTCATGATTACATATATGGATTATTTAAAATTATTCGATTTACTGTTTCTTCAGTAATTTTTTTTTCTTCTAGCTCTTAGAAAGATTTCAAATTTTCAAGAAGGTAATGTTAATGTTTTCAGCCCTCTACAAGTTCCTTGATACTGCTGAGATTCTTCTTTATATTTAATCCATATAAAGTTTCAAGATAAAACCTAATTTATATAAATTGCCCTTTAATTTCTCAAAAAATATTTTCTGGTACGGAGCTGGCAACATATTTATGTGGAAAATCAATTTCTTATTAACAGATTTCTTTTCCTCTCTATGATCACTTTCCCCGTATCCTACAGGAGGGAAAGTTAAAACGTCTCATGCCAGCGACGATTATCAAGCATGATTGCTTGATAATTATGTAGTTGCTAGCGACTACATAATTATCAAGCAATCCTTAAATTTAAAATATAGATACGTCTCCCTGATATGTAGCATATAAACGTGATATTACACAAGACAAACAATTTAAGCATAATATTAACAGTCTTAAACACATCTTTATGATTCCTGCTCTCCCAAGCATCTTTTGCTTGATACGTCGACATTCACTTAAGAGTAATTCATAAATATTGCTTGACATTTAACGGACTTCATGTCAATTCAATCAAAAGCTTTAATATACGGATTTCCCCCTCTTTACAAAACTTGTGGAGCTGAATGTAATCCCTTCATAGTGCAAAGTTCCCTATTATTTCTGCCTGTATAATTAATTCGCCTTCATTTGGATTCCATTAATCTTGAAAATTCCCCATTATGTCGTGTATAGGATGAGATGAATACGTGTACGATTTTACGCCGAGAATGACATATTTCTCTGAATTCGAGATCTTATGAGTTGAAATTGACTGAAATTTCAAGTACATTTATGTAATTAAATTCTATTTCCGCCACACTTATTAAAGTTATTAGATAAGGCAATTAAAAATATCATATTTGAATAAGTTGTCATTATATTTTACAAAAAAAAAATTTGAGAAAAGACGTTTATTTTTCTAAAAAAAGTCTACGTAAACCAGTCAAGTTAATTAGTTTTTAGTATAATTATAATAAAATAAAATATGTAAATAATTTTAATACCTCTGTATTAAAATTATTTACATATAGACTCTTATGAATTTCCGTTACTGCCAGTTCAAAGATTTCACAGCCGAATTCAAATATATGTCGGTTTTAAATACATTTTTTTACTCTTAAAACATACGGACCAATGAAATGTGTAACACAATGTTCTATCTCGGGATCTCCCAATAGTGAAATTAATTTAGCACCAGGTTATTTTCTTTACATTTCATCTGACAAACAGATCCAGGCACTTTATCAATAACATTCTTTTCAATTGATGGAAATTTTCTGTGAGGACTAACTACACCGGATGTTTTTTGGTTTGTTTTTACACTAAGATCATTACATTCAACAAATTTAGTCCTTCCTGAGAAATGAAAAAATAGCATATTCAGTGTTCTGTCTGCCTCCACGTCTATCTACATTCAAAATTTTATGAAAGTACTTAGCGGGGACACTGAAATATTAGTGAGACTCAATATATTTCCTTTCACCAAATAGAGTCTAAGAAAAAGGGATAGGTGATATTCTTAGACTAAAACCGAATATTCTTATGTTGATTTAAAAATATATTTATGAACTTGGTACCAGTAGCACTATTCTAAATGCGTAAGTAAACTCAGTCCCAAACCTTCTGAAAACATTAATCATTATATCTTCTTTGCTGAAAATATACTATGCATATTCCAGAATAAAATTATAGAAACCACATGCTTTTACTATAATTAGATCGCCATGTACAATATTTTTATTTTGTACTCTCTATGCGCACCATGCTGTATATCTGTACTTTAAGTCTATCTCGAAATAGAATTTATCATGATATATCATTTTAAAAGCATAAATCTAAAATTCCTTACAAGGTATATCTATGAAATATCTATGGATTTTTTCCAGAGATTCTTTGTTCTATTTAAACTATCTTCGAAGTATCTAATTACCGCCAGAGAACAGAACATGATATTTTTGATACATTATGTTCTGATATATCTCTGATAGTATTTTGATCCTAACAGGAAAAAATTCGGTTATCATGATTTCTCAGTATTTTATATGATTTTTAAATTTTTTGCGCATGACTTTTAGAACTCAGAAGTGCCGTTTAAGTGCCGTAGTTAACTTTTTTCTGATTTTCCATTTTTAAATGTTTGTTGCAAAATAAAACATATTCATGAAATTTACATTACATCCATAAATGTAAAACTGTTAATCAACAGTATGAAACTATTACTATTTTACACATATTTGTTTAGATTTCAAAAAACGTCTTCTCTTCCTCTGCGATGAAATTCAAGTATCATGTTTTCCATATGGGAATAAAGAAACCTTAAATGTCATGCTAAAAAATTTTACCTATTTTTATATTTGTGTTTCCTTAAACTAGTAAAAACAAAAAAAATTATCAAACCAATTTATGTGCTTCACGGTGCTGATGTTCTTTTCTTTTTAATTTCAGTTTGAATGCAATGGGTATGCAACTAACCACTTCATTCTTAATCGCTATTTAAAAGGATTAGATGCTCAAAGTTCTTTTTTATTAGCCACAAAAACCACTCAAGTGGGGGCTTGTGCATTCATAAATTAAACGTGTCCGTAATCAACGAAGTCACTTTCGTGTCCTCAGGAAAACAAAAGTATTATCTCAAACAAAGAAAATCACATGGTGATTTGACGAAATTAAGCATCTTAACGACTCGATTCGACTACCACTCCACTGATGCTCGAAATCTGTCATTGTAAATTGCTCTGATATATAGGGTCTTTGCCTGTAAATCTGGCTGTAAACCTTAAAAGATTTGTAGTTACACATAAGATTAAAAATATATCCCTTATTTTTCGGACCACAATAAGATACAAGGGGCTATAAGACGTATTTCAAATTTATTTGAAGATTTTTAGAAAAGGATATTTTGTTGATTGAATTTTGTCAGGTATATAAAGATATTTTTAATTTCTTTTGTAATAAAGATAACAACTATATATAAAATATACAATAAATATTATATCTTTGTTTACTGTGCAAAGGGTTTTAAGTCCAAAATGGACTAAAATGAGTTATCAAACCATGCATGTTTGAAAAATCAAGGGCTACTGCAGGGTACAGAAAGCTAAGTCTAATTCCACTCCTAAGTAATTTTATTCATCAGGGAAAATTTGCGATATGTGAAACAAAACGCAAACATGTTAGTGTTAAAGGGGTTATGTCTCAATCAAGGACTTAACACTCTTTACTCAACAAAAATAAAATTAGAAAAATTTACTTTTAAAAAATAATTAAAAATTAAACTTTAAAAAAACTGACTTTACAAAAGCCGTTTTTTTCAACCCCGTTTTTCTCAAAACTATGATTTTGGACTTGACACTCTTTTCACTGCAAACACAGATATAATATATGCAATAAATATATATATATATATATATATAATATACACTGCTTGACAATTGCTAATGAACAACTGGTTTTTTCAAACTAGCGTTCCCGACAGCAGACTAATCACAGTAAAATGAAATGCAGAGGGCGTAATAGGGCAGGACCTGTTATCTGTATAAAAGGCAGTGCACGAAAACTCTTTATTCATTGGACACTCCGTTTCGTCGACAAGCACCATTTTTCCTATTTCCCCAGCCAAAAAGCTACTAATTGCTTCAAAGTACAGCTTTCGACCCGCTTCCGACCCTCTTCCGAAGAAAATCTCCCGCAGCGCGAGCCAGGAAAACGGGAAAATCTCATCAACCCGCAAACAAGATATTCAGCTCGCTTTGGGGTGAGGCGGTGAACACATTACAGGGTGGCTAATAAATACTGTGACAAATATCGAATCATTTAATTACACACAGATGAAATAGAAAATGGAAAATACAACAATATTATGAACATTATACATGAAAGTTTACCATGAAATAATTTTACTCGAATCGACCTCCATCTTTATCGATTACTAAAGATAATCTCTTACGCCACTGTCCTATTGCGGCACGAATCATTTTATGAGGTAATTTGTCCCATTCACTCCGTATGGAAGCTTTGAGGGAGTCCAAACTTCTGTGCTGCTTAGCATTTACTTTAGACTCTAAAATCCCCCAAATGCAATAGTCTAAAGGATTTAGATCTGGTGAAGAAGGTGGCCAATCTTCTTGCTTGATAAACTTCAGGCAATCGGCATGGAGCCATTCCTGTGTTGTTTTGGATCGGTGGGACGGTGCAGAATCTTGCTGAAATATCCAATTCTTTTTGGGATACAATCTGTTAGCATGTGGTAATAAACGTGTAGCCAATACTTCCTGTTTGTAATATTCAGCATTGATTTTTACCCCTTTATCGATGAATTTCAGAAGCAGTTTTCCATTGTGTGACACTGCAGCCCAAACCATAACAGAATTCTTGTTCTGAAAGCGTTTAACAGTTCGAAGATTTTCAGGTATATCCTCGAAGGTTGCTGAATATACAACATCATTTTTAGCATTATAACTTTGTTCTGTACAAAACAGCTTCTCATCAGAGAAAATTATTTTTTCAACACTTTTGCTACCGTGCCGGTTCAGCAATTTCTTACATCTTTGTAACCTTTTTACTATTTGAGCAGTAGTCAAACCTTGAACTTTTCTTTTGCGATAAGGGCGAAAACCCAGGTCTTCATTTATGATAAGTTGCATAGTTCTGCGACTGATGTTCTCTTCTGCAGCCATTTTATTTGCAGAACGTTGTGGATTTCTTCGTATCTTTTCACGAATTCTTTTGATACGTTCTTTTGTACGAACAGTGCGTGGACGACCGGACCTTGGTCGATCTTTACAGCTATTGGTATCCAATAATCGATTTATAGTCCTATATATAAACGTCCTATTAAAACCAAGGCATTTTAATTGTTTAAATATTTTACCTGCAGAAAATCCGAGATCAAAAAGCTGTTTAACCATTAACCTTTTGGCTTCCATCTTTAAAAATATTCTACATGTTTTACTTTAAACAAAAATCGTCTGCGTTTACAAAAAGTTGCCAATCACACAAATAGATAGATAAATTGTTTTTCCAAACGATTAAAATTAACTCTTATTTTTTGGAGTGTTACAGTATTTATTAGCCACCCTGTAGATAGGTCAGTCAACCCATTTTATTTTCAACCCACATGAAGTGTGTCTGCAAACCTGGAACTTTCGAAAACTGACGGGCTTTTTTTTCTCTGTGTAGTGGCGAAAGGGAACAACCATCTCACTCCTAGTCAGATAGCTGCAGACCTTGCAACCCCTACCAGTACACATGTATCAGCCAGAACCATGTCTAGGAGATTAAATCAGGTTGGTTTGTATTCACGGAAGCCTGTTCAATGCATCCTACTTCAACCACGCCATCGTCGAGAAAGATTACGTTGGTGTAAGGAATATATTGGTTTGGGTCAGCAGGAGTGGTCCATAGTGATGTTCTCTGACGAATCCCGTTTCACTATGACAAGTGATTCTGGCTACCAGTTAGTGTGGAGAGAGAGGGGAACACGTTATGCACCAAAGAATGTTCAGGAACGTCATCGGTATGGCCAAGGCGTGATGTCTGGGCAGGCATTATGCACAATGGTAAAACACCGCTTCACATCTTTGAGCGAGGTACCTTTACATCGCAGCGGTATTGTAGAAAGATTATTCTGGATCATGTTCGCCTTTTTAGGGGTGCGGAAGGTCCAGATGTTCTGTTTATGGACGACAATGAGCGCCCACAAAGGACCGCTGAAGTATCAGACACACTATAAAGTGAAAATATTGAACGTATGACATGGCCTGCTTACTCTCCTGACCTAAATCTTATAGAGTATGCCTGGGATGCTCTTGGCAGACGTGTTTCTTAAAAAACTTGCCCTCCCCGAACCATGCAAGAACTGAAAATCGCCTTGAGAGAGGAGTGGGACAATATCCCCCAAGGACTCGTCAATACTTTAGTAAACAGCATGAAAAACAGATCCAAAATGTGTACTAGTGTCCGAGGAGGTCACACATCTTACTAAGGTACTCAAAACAGTTTCATCATGGCAGAAAGACCCATTTTTCGTGAATGTTTGGAAATGTCCAAAGAGCATCTATTTTGGTTTTCGTTTTCTTCTTTTTCCATGTGGCGTAATCTGTACCATTTTGCATAATATATAATGCACAGTATCTCTACTAAATATGTACGAAGTTTCGTTTCTTCAATCAATGTAAATTATGATATATTCCAAAAAATGCGACTGTTCCTTAGCAATTGTCAAGCAGTGTATATATATATATATATATATATATATATATATATATATATATATATATATATATATATATACAGTGGAATCTCGGTCTATCGTTTTTCAAGGGACCGATTGAAATGAACGATAAATGCGGGAAAACGATAGACGCGGAAACATAACAAAGCAATATGATCGTTGGGACTGGATAAAATGAACGACACATACGTTAAAACGATGGATCCGAAAACGATCGATCGTGATCCCACTGTATATATATATATATATATATATATATATATATATCCACTGTATATATATATTCCACTGTATATATATATATATATATATATATATATATATATATATATATATATATATATATATATATATATATATATATATATATATATAAAGTGTGTCCATAATTAAAGTCCCACTTTCAAAAGGCTGCAATAAAAGAACCACTTTTATTGCAGCGAATTTAAAGGAAACGATTTAGCATAATAAAAGAAAGTTCGAAAATGTTACAGCGCCATCTATTGATACATTTTGGAACTTTTTTTATTATGCCAAATCGTTTCCCCCTTCGTCCAGTATATTCAGTTCAAATTTGAAGTCATTCTGACCAGTGGTTCTTTTCTTGCAGCCTTTTGAAAGTGGGACTTTAATTAAGGACACCCTGTATATATATATATATATATATATATATATATATATATATATATATATATATGTATATATATATTATCACGTTCCCACAATGTAGCTTCACTGCCGAGGCCGTAGATAGCGTTAAACCGAGCCTGGCAAATCTCTAGCCAAAACATTCACATAAATTATCTGAGAGGACACCGACTTAGAGTAAATAAAATACTCTTTATCGAGTTATGCATTTACACATATGTACAAAATTTGCAATACTGCCCTTGCAGTAGAGAAGTGACTCACCGCCAAAGTTAACAATTTCATGGGGACGCGGACCAATGCACGCGTCTGATCCCAAGCTTGCCGGCCAAAAAAACTCCTCTCTCGGAAACATTCCTCTGCCTTCACAGAATTACCGCTGTCCAGCGTCGTCGGCAAAAGTAAGTTCCCCGAGACAAAAGGCTACCGCCTTTTATCACCTCCTCCCCGGTTCCTTCTCGAAAAGCCTGGAATATTCCGGAAACGATTAATAGTCCACATTTCCGGGTCTTTTACGTCACTTCCGCTCGCCATCCTCTGACTGTCATTTCTCACTTGGGCGACACTCAGGACTAACCCCCAATGTCAGGCGAGGGATCCTACCTTTTCATAGGTCATTCGTCACTCTCTGTCTCAAAATTACTGGTCTGTCGCCCTCGGGTCCCGTTAACCTGCAACAGATGGGACTTTCTGGAATAGAAAATATCATTATTCCTTCCTTTAGAGTTCCTCTGCCACCAGGAAAATCTATCCAGATGCCCCGCACACATCTGACACTCTTTCAAACAGTTCTCAAAAGAACACATGTGGGAGAAGAGACATATAAGTCCACTGCTTGTGGAAAAAAGGGTCTGCCGACGTATAATATGTATAATCAATATATATATATATATATATATATATATATATATATATATATATACTATACATAATAAAATAGTAGTTTTATTTTAATACTACCTTCGGACCATAAGACGCACTCCAATTTTAAGTTAATTTTATTATGTAAAATTATGGTCCGAAAAATATGATATTTAATTCAAAAATGCTTCAGGACAATACTGTCAGTAAGAAAATCGCAACACTTATATGTGCACCGCGTTTGGAAACAATTAATTTAAGATTAAATTAAATACACTTTCAGATAACTGGTTGAAATTAATTCATTGTTAAATTTATAAAGTTTATGTTTTTCTGCTCATACTGTATTGCATTTACTTATGAAAGACGTATGGATTCTATTTACGACTTATCCTTTGATATATACTCTTGCTGCCGTCTCGCAAAGAGCAAACTTTATTTTATCTTAATGCATTAATTATAAACCTTTTACGTATTTACAAAACACGCCCACCTAGCTTTAACAACACGCAAGGTAAATTGTTTCATACCTTGTAAGCGTGAAAAAAGAGGAATAAATGCACGTTTAGCGCAATCCATAATGAACTAACTCAAGGGAGTGATTTTTCATAGGAAAAGGGAGAAAAGTGTTCATATTACCTCTTTTAGAATTTCAAATGCTACAGATTTTTAATTTTAGTACGATTTTCATTAAAATAGACATAAATGAACTAAACATTTTATTTGAAAATCGTACGGTTCTTTTTTTTTCAACTCAGCATTAAACGAAGCCCCCAAGATGTTTAACCTTCGAAAAGAGAACGGCATCTTTCAAAAAACCAACCTGCGATGTTTTGTCTACATTTTGTACTTTTTGTAATAAAAATTTAAGAGTATACACCAAAAAATAGCAACAAAATGTCCAACAAATTAAAAGCCCTGTAATTTAAATAAACCAAATCTTATCAGCAAATTTTACTTACAATTTAGAAATTAAGGATCTAAAAATTGTTCAGAGTAATTAACGCAATTCGGTAATTAGAGAGAAACGTAATTTTTTAAATTAAGTAACTATCTATATAATTTCATCTTATTAAATAGTTTTTAAAGTAATTGATTTCGAAATAATATGAAAAAGACATCAGAAAAACTAGCCTAAAAATTACTTTTTGTTTTGTGTACGAGTAAGTTTTTAAACCTCTGAAGTAAAATATATCAAGCAATTTAGAAACACTGAAAGGTAAGCATATATTTGATCTAGTAGTATTAATAGTATAAAAATAAAAGTAAAAATCAGTTTTTTTAATTTTATATTCATAGGTTAATTGATCCGGTAAATTAAATTATACAAATATATCCCTTTTATTTCCAATATATCGTAGAAAGATCTTAATTGCCTGTGTATTTCTCATTTTTAAATATGATACATTTTAAATCAGTATAATGCAATTTATTTAGCTCTCTGGCCAGTGTAACGAAAAATTCTCTCTTAATATATGCAATGAATAAAATATATCACTTAAATTCATATATAAAAAAATGGAGCTAATTTCCAAATTATATATTTATTTCTAATAATTAAATCCTTTTTTCTAGGACCTCATAAAAATTAATAACTATTAACCCAGGACTTCCCCCTCCATTATGAATATACTCACAGATTTTTGTCCTTTTTGAAAAACTTCAAAATTTTGTTGTTGTTCGTAAATTAATTAAGATGATTCATATACTTTAATACAACTGAAATTTCTCACTTTTTCAGTTATTTTTTTAATACTGGCGCATATATGGCTTGGTGGTTATTTCAAAAGTTCTAATTTCTTCCCTTAACTTCCGATATCCTGCAACCTC
Source organism: Dolomedes plantarius (assembly GCA_907164885.2). NCBI lineage: Eukaryota > Metazoa > Arthropoda > Arachnida > Araneae > Dolomedidae > Dolomedes > Dolomedes plantarius. The sequence goes on from OU015492.1 coordinate 109,930,865, forward strand.
AAGATGTTTATGATATTCTTTTGCCATTATATTTAGTCGTTCTGTTATCGTTTTAAATTTTATGTATATGATTCTCTAATCTTATTTAGCGTCAGGTTAAATTGTTTTCCTTTTAATAATACCGGGTGTCCCAAAAATAACCGACAATTTCAAAAATCAATTTCAGAAAAACGGAAGGCGATAGAAATGTACGGTTTGCTGCATTCTGCTTAGGTAACCAGGGAATTTACTCCCACCAATTTTCAAAATTAGTTACAAAGTTCGTCAACAGATGGCGCTGCTGACTATGAAAATCTATAAAACAATGTTTTCAAAATAACCACCGTTTGCAGCAACAGCGTGGCGCAGTCTGAGATCAAAATTCTCAGACGCCCCGTGCAAACATTTCAGTTTGAATGTTCTGACAAGCAGCAGAGATGTATTGTTCCAGTTCATCTACCGTTTATGGATTGTGACGATACACCTGATCTTTCAAGTACCCCCAAAGAAAAAATCGAATGGCGTCAAATCTGACGAATAGGGAGGCTAATCTACTTGCGTATGCTTCTTGCGTATGCTTGTTGCTTTGAAAACATTGTTTTATAGTTTTTCCCAGTCAGCAGCGCCATCTGTTGACGAACTTTGTAACTAATTTTGAAAATTGGTGAGAATAAATTCCCTGGTTACCTAATCAGAATGCAGCAAACCGTACATTTCTATCACCATCCGTTTTTCTTTAATTGATTTTTCAAATCGTCGGTCATTTTTGGGACACCCGCTATATCAGAAATTGAATTACCCTGATCAAACATCAGGATAATACTATAACGTATTGTGCTACCAATTATTATATAAAATCAATCATATTATTCTCAAATTAACAGAGTCATTCCCCGTATGAGTACTTTAAATTAATTTTTTGGGGAAATTTATCAAGGTATTTAAGTTATCTCAGGAGAAGAGAACATACCGTATTCTAAAATTTAAAAGATTCTGGGGGTATGAAGACTTCAAGACATTTATCATTTAAAAAAAATTGCCAGCATATTGCGACGCTATTTCTTACTACATTTAAAGTTATTAGTTAAGGAATTAATGTCAGAATTATGGCAATTTAATTACAACCGGACAATAAGTATGTTGGCAAAAGCGTTTCTGTTGCAGGCAAATGTCATCATAGTTAAGAAGTAAATGCCATCACATATGTGAGTCAACTTATGAGCAAAATGTAAAGCTGCTTTGTAACAACACAGAGATACAAGGCTGTTTAAAAACTTATCGCGAATGTTTCAATATCATTTATCGTTTTTCAGATTTTTGTGTCGGCGCAACGACGTAATTTTATTACTCTGTTATGTCACAGAAAGGTGCCTAAACAGACATTTCTACAGTGCTGAAACGTAATCGTAACATGGCCGCAACGTCACTATAAACGTTTCCGTCACACTGAGATTAAATGCTGTGTATCTGTTTTTTCCACTGAAAACTGTTTTCTAGTTGAGTGACTAGATTTGATCTTCATGAATGCTTCTTTATTGGTTTCTCTTTTCTTTTCTTTTAATTATGGGATACAAATTATGTGCCATTCATCCTGTTCCGACATCTTCAAATACACTAGCTGAACGTTGCAGTTTTGTGTTGTTCTCAGAACAGCATAATCTCAACCCGAAAAAGACATTTGCTTAAAAATAGGAGTTACAAATTTCTAAGACAATTCTATTTAATAATTAATTTTTCTCACTACTTTCTTAATGTTACAACGTTTGTAACTGATCAGAACTTTTTTATGTACTTGATATACATACTGATGTTTATTTTATCTGCTATAATGTAACAACCTACGTTAGTATTTGAGAAGAGAAAAATTTTCTTTGATTTTTTTTTCTGTCCGGTCTTAAAGCACTGTACTCTTAATTACATATTCCCATTCAGTATTATCTAACGCAACTTCGTATACTCATTCAGATAATAATCCAACTATCTTGTGGCTGGATGGTCACTGAACTCTAGAAACCGAGACTTATTTATATAAGTCTGCGAAATTTCGAGTCCATGATTTGCAGTGCCGATGGTTCCGTGTTTTTCCTGCAGTGTTCTTAATATTCAGTATGAAGTCTAGGTGGAAATATCAATAACTCCCCAGTAAAATAATGTGGGTGCATAACCTCCTCCACGTTTGATGCAAAATTTCCAAGATCAGTCTAGAGAACAATGAGTAAATAACACAGCATGAAGTTCTTGAGCCCGAAATTTCTATTTATCTGAGAGAAGCCACCATATATACAACTTTGAAATTGACTTTACTCTCTATAATTCTTATTCACTTTTCCGAATTCCGTTCTTTGAATATGCTTCTTTCTTTCTGGAGCCGGTGACAAAGGTTATTGGCCAATATTTTTTTTATTTAGGGATTTAAATGTAATATTTTCCGACGATACTCAATTTCTTTCCACTATGATCTTTTGCTATATGCTTCTTAAAGAGACAGGGGACTTCAAACCTCGTTTTTTTTTTAATTCAATTTTTACTCACTATACAAAATGCGAATAATCAATATTGTTTTTTTACTAAACTGAAGGCACTTCGAATTAACAAATAGGTATTTTGTGAAAGAATAAGACCTGTTTTTCAAAATATTCAAAATTTCTAGAATTTTTCAAAACGCTTCATGCACCAAAATTTTCTTCTGACTTCTTCCAAATTTCTTACGATTGTTAATTACAGTGTTTGTCACAAAACTGTGCATCATGCTTTGAAACAAAACATATTTCTAAAATTTATAGACCATGAAATAAAGAAGGAGCATGCAAAAACATAAAAAAATAACAAGCAGATGGATGAAAAAAAATATTTTTGAGTTTTGATTTATACAGAAAAAAAAAATCAATGCCCAATTAACCTTTTCCTTACGGGGTGGGATAGCATGTATCCCAATAATACGGGCCCAAGAATGAATATATATATATATATATAACCCCCTTAATGGCCGTTCTTACAAAGGGGGTATGAAATTTTCCGTTCTAGAGAGGGAATCGGAAAAAAGGGCCCCATAAGCTAAAGGTTAAATTTGAATATCTATATATATATAACGCGTAGGTATGCGGCACAAAAATCGACGATATTTCTACACTCAGAATGGAAACGGCTGCAACTACCGGATGTAAACATTAGCGGCCGTTCACAATTTAAAACCGCGTGTGTGCAGCGGTGACATTAGTTATAACTGCTGATGATTTGACAAAATACGTCCAGACCTATCAAATCCAGTGCTTAGTCATGGACAGTTGTATGTAGGTTTATCTAGAGTCCGTTTTATTGATTCTGTCACTGTAGTATCTCCTACTTCTGAAATACTCAACTGTGTATATCAAAAAGTTTTATGAATTTCATAGTTGTAATACACACTGTATTTTAATACTTGCTGAATTTTTACTCCATTTTAGAAGTGAATAAATTTTCCCAACAATTTATTATTTCATATGATTAAGTGAAGATATCTGAATTGTGAACAATAGTAGATACAAAGAGTAATGTAGTCCACACCATATTTTGGTACTGGCTGAAATTTCACTCCATTTTTTAAGTGAAAAAAATTTCCCCCAACATTTCTTACTTGATGTAAAGTGTAGATATATTAATTTTAAAAAATTGTACATAGAGAGAGGGGGGAGGTAATTTTTTAAATCATTGGTGTTGGGTTTCTCAGTTTTATCTTTAACTGGCTGAAATTTTACTCCATTTTTTAAGTAAAAAAAATTTCCCCCAACATTTCTTACTTGATGTAAAGTGTAGATATATTAATTTTAAAAAATTGTACATAGAGAGAGGGGGGAGGTAATTTTTTAAATCATTGGTGTTGGGTTTCTCAGTTTTATCTTTAACTCTGTTCTGAAGTAATGGAAATTCACATTTTTAAATCATGATGTTTTAGAATCAGCCTGATAGTGAATTTAGCAATGATTATAATTTTTTAGCTGAGCTCCCACTACCCCTTAACAACGTATATTTATTATGACAGGTAATGGTAAAATTCCTTACATATGTTACTTTCAGTTGAGTTGATTAGCAAATGAAAATATATAACTAAAAACGACCATGCTGATCACGCAGCGGCTAGTATATATATATATATATATATATATATATATATATATATATATATACAGTCGAACCTCCATATATCGAAGTAGCAAAATGCCGGAAAAAAATTCGGTATATAGAAATTATCGATATATAGAACTGATCTTAGTTTTATCATAATTCTCCTAAAACATTAAAATTAAAGCTAATTTTCGTATATGAATCTCCATTTCCAATTTATATGCGAATCACAGTAAATGAAAGTTAACTAAAAAATGAATTAATGTGAAAGATTTATTGAGCACAATATACCTTTAAAAAAACAATAATCCAGACAGTAGTTACAGTGATCACAGTTACATTCTTTAAAAAAAAAAACTACGAATATCTTGCTGAACAGCCAGTTTTGCGGACAGTTCATCAAGGAAATGCTCGCATTTATTCAGTCCATTAAAAACTTTATCAGGGGTCCACGAAGTATTGTTTCAAACGCCAAAAATTGGGAGATTTTATTCTAAAGTGGAATAAAATCTCCCAATATGTCGTGAAAAAAATTTCGATATATAGAGATTTTTTCGATATATAGAAACAGTTTTTCTATGTAATGAACATGGAGATTTGCTAAGAGTTCGATATATAGAAAATTTCGATATAGGAAAGTTCGATATATGGAGGTTCGACTGTATATATATATATATATATATATATATAGATGGTAAACTATATTTAAAAGATGAAAGTTTTTAAATGATATGGGATGCGCAAGAAGTATTTTGGAAAAAAAATAGCATTTTTGAAAAGTTTTTGGAAAATAGGAATTATTCTGCAAAACAATCTTTATTTTGAATTCTAAGGGTCTTTATTTTAGTAAAAAAATAATATTCATTATTCTCCTTCTGCATGTACAGTTAAAATTCAAAATTTAAAAATTTTTGAGGTTGAAGGTCCCTTTTCCCCTTAATGGTCCATTATCGCTCTTCTCAGCAGTCTGAAAATGATGAAACGACTGTGTCTCAGAAGCGGGGTTTGAACCCCTAAGCTCGAGTTCCTACCCTCGAGACGGCATTCTACCTCATGAACTATCATTCACTGACATAAATTCATAATTTATGATTTACACACTTTACAAGCTATTACCTATGCACCGCCTTTTCGTTTTCCAAAATTTTTACTAAGGAAGTATATAATTCATACACATTTAGGTCATTAGTCTATATTTCTTGGCACTCAAATGCATTTTCCAGGAGAAAATGATGTTTCTTCGGTTTTTATATTAATGATACACTGGAAGTTTCTAATAATTAGAATGAGATTCTTAGGACAGGAGTAATGGATTATTCTCGTGTTCGTTCTCCAAACAAACCTCTTAAAAACGCTTTTGCTAAGGTTTTTTTTAATTGTAAAACCTCAAAAAACAAAACAAAACTCAATATTAAATGTTTGGAAATATCAGTCTTTGTTATGTATACATTTATATACGTAATAACCAAACAAGAAAAAAAATCTTTATTTATCCATCCCTTTTTACTGAATGTAACAACTTAATTACCACGGACCAGACTGTTTTCTGCTCTCGAAAATATAAAGAGCTATTTTTTACATTCCGTAATGAAAGGTGAAATTAGATTTCTCTATTTTTTTTCACTCGCTCTTTATGAGAGTTTAATTTAAAAGAAATGCATTTTCCCGCTAATCTGTTGAAGGAGCGTTTAAAAAAATTAAATGATTTTTTTCTAAATATTAGGGGATAACTCTCTATAAAGAAAAAGGAATTCTCAGTGGTTAATTGTTTGCATCACATAAAGAATTACAAATGTTTATAACAGGGTAAATTTTTATTGGTAAATTTTCTAATGGTAAATTTTTATTTTTCCTGTTCAATTATATCAGAAAAATTAACCAATGAGTTTCTCTAAAATTAATTTATATAATTAACTGCTTATCGAGAAATTGAACAATGTGTATTGCTTACACAAATAGAAAACGCAGCTTTTCACCTGTCAATTATTGTTAAGTTACTCTTGAGAGAAATGCCGTTTTGAAGATACATGTAAAGAATATTTATATTTACTTGGTTATTTTAAAATTGAATCTCGTGTAATCCATCGAAGCTACGTGAATTTGTACTAAGAAGCCTCCGAATGAATCATTTTTTGTAAGCTTCACTATTCTGACATAAACCTGTATTTTATACGTATATCTATACTTACTGCATACTATATTTTAAAAAATGAATACTCCAAACTATTTCTCCAGTATTTGATTCTTTCGTTTTAATGGACGGTAATGCCCGTCCCCATAGAGCTGCCATCATTGACGACTTTCTGGAGAGTGAGGGGATGGCGCGTATGGAGTGGCCGGCTTACTCGCCGGACCTTAATCCAATTGAATATCTTTGGGATGCCCCCGGCCGTGCTGTATGTAGACGTTTCCCACCTCCAGCCACTCTCAGAGATTTAAAAACTGCCCTATAGGAGGAATGGCGATTAGTGGACTCTGCGGCGGTGGATCACATCGTAACAAGCATAATCACATGCTGTACACTTTGTATGAAGGTGAGGGGTGCTCACATACCCTATTAATGTCGGTTTTTGTTGTTTGTTTTGCATTTAAACATCATTTTGTTAATGACGCAAATATGACGTCATCTTATAATTTATGAAAATTCAATATTTTTTTTTATCTCTGTATGTAATTCTTTGTTTTGTTTCATGAATAAACATAGAGCTACTTACTTGCAGCATTTCATGTCAATCAAAGCAGAACTTGTCCATTTTTTCGCATTTTACTGCTCCGTGCTTAATTTTTGGAAGTGAGTGTATATATATATATATGTGTGTGTGTGTGTGTGTGTGTGTATAATATATAATAAGCACATTTTTAATTTATTGATCGCTGATCTCTGGGATCGAATGTAGAGATATATTACTGTAAAATTCTGAGTATATTTTATGGTAATATTTTTTTAACATTTACGTTAATCCTATTTCTAGAATTCAAAACATACTAATGTCCAGAGGATATTAAATTAAACCAAAATTATATACACGAAGGCTTTAAAATAAACTTTTAATGTACTTACACAGCAAGATGCTTACGGTACTCGTCTATGAAAATGCATTACAAATGTATGAATTGTCTTTTCAATGGAATACGCACTTGTCTGAGGACATTCGTCCATATGCAAGACAATTTTGTTGGCTTCTTTATTCCCGGCACAACGTGTAAGGGGAACCAACATAGCTCCTTACGAGGGGACACGACAGTAATAAGCTCGGGTTCGAATCCCTTGGTGGTCTTGATTCAAACCCTAGCCCGTTAATCACTATAGGAGGTGGGCGGCGTGAAAAATTATAGGATGTGATGTATTAAGTGGAAAGATACAAAGGACAAATAGCGAAATCTAATGACATTGCCTATTAACGTATAACACGCCTTTCAATATAAATGTCTCTGATGTTGCAAGATTTGCTAACGTCTCATTATAATAAAGATAAAAATGCCACCCCATATTTAAGTCACATGTGTTTTTGCAATGTTGTTTGAAACACTGCAAAACACAAGAGAGTTTCAAAAGATGTCACTTACCTCCGAAAATATAATTATCCCTGTTTGTTATATAGTGTTGCCATGGTTAAAAGGCATTGTATTGTCCCAATGAAACATACCACAGTAAAGTCATGAGACATCAATGCAGATGTCACTATCACCCTCGGTTATCTTTTTATAATATCACAGTGCTGTAAAGGATGTGAAACACTACATCACTTAGATTAGAACTGTTGTGGGAGGGGTCGCTTTCAATGAGAAGATAGCTACGACAGTATAATTTAATAAAAGTAATGAGAGATAATTGCTTTGATCTTGTCATATTCTTTATTGAAATTCATGAGATATGAATTAAAGAATTTAAGGCATATGATTCTTCATGCTGCCGTATCAGCTTTGAAGGTAATTTTATTTTTTAGATAATTCGGATATTACTTGATATTTTTCCTTTAATTATTTTCGAAATGACCCCGTTTTTTAATTTAATGTTCCCATTAGATAATAATTTTTAACTATGGTAGGAAGAACGTAACTAGAAATGCACCAAATATTCGCTTTTTAGTTTGATTCAATGTACAGTTCCTGCATAGCTTGTACAATAAATAATGGTAATAAAATGCTTTTTGTTGTGAAAGCTTTACTAAAGAGTCTCAGGGCGTTGACGTGGATTGACTCAGAAAATTATTTTTATATTTTTAATGTCTTGTTAACAATACTATGTAATTTTTTAAAAAAACATATTTTTTTATCGTAATATACGGAAAGTCTGCTTATTTAAGGATTTCGTTTTGCTTATCACCCGTATTACCCGGATTATCTGGATTTTTGATTGTCCTGATTGCCTATGGTCTCAGTTAGGTCAGATAAACGTGGTTTTACTATATTTGAAAATACTAAGTACCTGACCAATTTTTCAACAGAGTTCAAAACATTTAAAAGCCTAATAGCACTTAATTGAAAGTATTAAATTATGATTTTTTATTTCATTCAAAAATTATCTACACTGCTGTTAGTTTAGTAATTTGGTAGGTTAATTGCTTATGACACCAAATTTTGAAACCTTTAATTTCAATTTACAGCATATGGATAACCCCAATTAGTTTTATTTGAATTTATTTCGAAATGAGGCTAAAGAAAGTCATTAACCTAATACCTTTTATCTAGGCCACATATATTGCAAGACTTAAGCCACCGAAATTCCTCAACAAAATAGCTTCAATCTGGAGCACATAGAGGTATATCTTAAACGAATCTGATCATTGGATCAGTTTGCATTCCTTTGTTTAATTTCCTTCCAATCTATTCAAGGCAATCTATTCTAATAAGCAACTAAAACTTTTGAGTGATAAAAATTATTGAATTGAGGAAATCATGTTCCGAAATTGCATGACTGAAAACAGAATAAAGATCTGACGTAATATGTGATTTTATCAGTCGTAAAGTTTTTGCATATTTGGTAATATTGATTACTGGAGCTTTTAATGTAAGAGATTAACCTAATCTAAAAACTTTTAGTATTGTCTTTTTTAAGTGACATGCAGCTTGAAATTAAACTCGTATAACATTGAAATTATATTTTGAAATACTCTCTGTCCTATAAAAATGCAAGTCAATGCAAAATTGCCATATTCTAGCCATCTGGTTGTTCGTGTACTTTAAAACTATTGTTGAAGATATAGTTTTGCTTTTAGTGGCAATTTAATTTTTTTATTTTTTATTAAATGAAGTTCACTCTCTCAAATTTTATCCATTCAATCACTTTCAATCATATGCTGAATTGTTATAACGTTGTACGTTAGTTTTTAATTTCGTAATCTATACTAATATATAAAGAGAGAGAGCGGATTTTGTATGTGGAGGGTAATCTCTGGAACCACTGCAACTATTTAAAAATTTCTTTCACAGTTTGAAAGGTACATTATTCCAGATGGACATAGGCTATATATTATGTATATCTGATCAGCAGAAAGAAAGTTAGGGCCTAAATGTTGAGCTGATGCTTCACTTTTACAATTTTTCCTTTGTCAACCATAGTCAAGTAACCATATCAACACATCAAACGATATTTTCATTTATTATTAGTAAAACATTTAACATTTGAATTTTCATTGTCAACCATAGTCAAGTAACCATAGCAACACATCAAACTACATTTTCATTTATTATCAGCAAAACATTTAATATTTTAAAGATTCAAGTGGAAGAGGTATTGATAAATACAAAACGGATTTTTGAAACTGGCAACGTTTAGGGGTTTTTTGAAGATAATTACATTTGAAACTACGCTTTTTATTAGACATTTAAGATTAAAAAAAATTTCAATTTATTGGCTATCAACTGGAAATTTATTGGTACAATATTACAGAACTTTATTTAACTTATAAACAATATGTTTTGAATTTATTTACAATTTTATGCACAATTTGCGTAAATCGAACTTGAATTATTGAACTTTAATCAAAAATCAGTGTGTTTCATTGAAACTGTGAAATTAATCGATTATTTCAAATAGGCCTATGTTTGTTCCTTTATAAGTGAAAAAGTATTACTTCAATTGAGCTGAAATTTTGTATATATATAGTTGATAGTTCAGATTAAAACATAGGCATATTATTTTTTGAAAATCGGGCGCCGGAGTTTTTTTAATTAATGTTTTAATGATTTTGCCCCTAAAAGTTGCTTATTTCGACAGCTTTCGAGGCTGTCCTCGCTGACAGCGAGACTATGGGGCCGAATCGTACCAAAATTGGCACGCGGGTGGCCTCCGGCACGATTCAGTGCCTGACGTAGCCGGAATTTTTAATTTTTAATTTTAAAAAATATTAAATTTTTTGTGCCATTTTTGGTGTTTTTTTCGTATTTTACTGTGTGTAAACTCTGTAGCGGATAGGCTATGGGGCCGAATCGTATCAAAATCGGCATGCGGGTGGCCCCCGGACACAATTCAGGGCCTGACGTCAAAAGTTTCCAATAAAAATTTCCTTTGCCATCACCATCAACAAATCCCAAGGTCAAACATATAAATATATTGGACTTGACTTACGAGAAGATTGCTTTAGGTACAGTTATTGCTCATGTTATGTACAGTTATTGTTTATGTACAGTTATTGTACAGTATTTGCTCATGTACAGTTATATGTTGGTCTCTCTAGGTCAGAAAATGCGGAGAATAAATTTATTTTAAAAACTCACAAAAACAAAAAATGTGGTATACCATGAAGTTTTAAAATAAATTATACCTACCTAATATCTACTTAAGATAGATAATTGTTCAACCCGGACATTGTCAGGACGGGCCGCTAGTATTATAATTAATTGTGATATTGATTTATTATGTAATCGTGAAAAAATATTGAGATAAATACGTTTCATGACTATTATAATTTTGCTTGTTTTCTGCTACTTTAAAACTTCTATATTTCTGCCATCCCATCTGTTCATAGTTGCTATTTCCCGTGGTGTCAGCCACTGTAATGCCTGATGTTGATAATTCATATGCAACTGTACTTAGAAACTATTAATACTGTACGGGAGAGAGATATCTTGTGTAGAGTACTCGCTGAAAGGATACACGCCATACATACATTTCATTGCAAGAAAAACACCTCTCATGGAACTTTTCTGCTTTACTTAACTCGATTAGCATGCAAATACACTTAATAGGGTTTATTTTTTATTCCATTTTCTCAGTTAAAATTTCCTTTCATTAGGGAAATATATTTTATTTGTAATAGTTTGATATATCGACAGAAAAAGCAACGGAATTAGTCCATATTTCAAACTATGTACAACAGAGTTACGTTTACTTGTTTCTTAATGCGCTCTTGTGTATTATACACAAGAAAAGTAAGCTGTAAGTAATGTAAAAATCTCTGTAATGCATATATATATATATATATATATATATATATATATATATATATATATATATATATATATATTTCTCAGATTAGAAAATCGGAAGATTCCCTTCTAACAAGTATTAGTGGTTTGGGTAAAGACTCACTATGTGCTTTATCCGAGACGAAAAATGGTGGTCCTTTTAAAGACAAGTTGGTAGGATTTACAATTTCCGTCATCATTGGTAACTGTAAACAAAATGGTAGAGGAGACAAAAAAATCGGAGAGCAGTAACGAGAAGATAGAGAAAAGCACGCCAGCTCTAACCTAATCATATGGATGCCCTTTTAATACTGAAAAATTGAATTTAATGCAGAATGATTTTAAATGCGAACTCAAGAATGATTTTAATAACGTAGATGAGAAGCAATTTCTCAGTTCACTTCAAAAATAGTTACAAATAAAGACAAACTCTCTTATGAGGAGTAAAGAATGAAATATTTTTATTTTTTTTTTGTTAAGATTTTAAAGGAAATTTAAACCATACTTATTGTGAGAAAATTTATTTCTTATATTAAAATGCAACACCCGTCACCGGCGATAAATTTATCTTTTATTCCCTTATTTCGATATGCTTATACATTGAAATCAATTTTGAAAGGATTTTCTGTTGCTCTAAATTAAATTAAATTTATACGTCATTTTTTCTTATAAGTTTTTTTCTCTGGCCCCGAATATAAGAAGTAAAAAGGACGCTCCTCGACTACCTGAATTTATTTGAGTTTTATAAAGCTTATGGTTAACTAAATATGTCAAATTATGTCGAAATTTCCTATTGTTGGTTAATTTTATTTCCAAATACAAACGATTTCAAATCTTCAGATGATTGAAAAAAAAATGTTAAGAAAAATAAATGGAAAATGTAGCTTTTATAAATTTGAAAACTTTTGAATTGTTGTTAATGTAGACAAAGAAATTTTAAGAATAGGAAAATTTTATTCTCATAAAATATATTTTTAACAAATATCTTTAAATTTAAAATAAAAACGGTTTCTTATTAAATTTTATAAAAGGAGTCCAATTACATATATTTCATTAGCATGAGCTATATATACATATATATATATATATATATATGTGTGTGTGTGTGTGTGTAATATCTTATATATTATGCCCACCATTCTAGCATCTAAACACCATTTCCTAAATAAGATTCCCAGTAATATTAATTTATCGCTTTAAAACCCCTTAGCCACAGAACTTCCCATGAATCTTATGCCTTTGCATTTCTACACGTGTATAGTCCGAATTCAGGAGTGGGTTAGCTTCCTGAGCCCCTAAATCTGTGACACTACAAATAATAGTCACATGTCTACCTCTCCCTCTCTCGTTTAATGTTGAAAGATTTTTTATTCCGAGTCATTCTCCTGGAATGAAAAGATGTATTTTCGCGCTAATAAACGATGTACTGAGAAGTTTGGCCGACTGCATTTTAATCTAATTTTTATTCCATTCAGGCTTAGTCTATCTCCAGCCATATAAATATGAGTTAGTTTTTCCTATATATATATATATACATGCCTGTGACAATTTTAAAAATTTATTTGTTTTATTTATAAAATGCATTTTATGAGTATGAATTCGATGACGATTCCTTCGTTTCACAGTTAATCAGTAGATAATAATTCATCCGAATTATAATTATTCTAAACTTGTTTAGATCACCCATATTTCATTAAACGCTTGTTTATCTGGTATAAACGGCAAGGAACCAGATGACATTTGGAATAACCAGGAAACCGCAGCTCGTGATAAATTTGCTTTTGAAAGATTAATTTGTTGGAGGAAAGAATTCATATTCACTATCTACTCTAACAAATTATGCATGCATTCATAAGCAGAAATGTACCGAATGAATTCCTTTGCGAAGGCGTGATTTATTCTTTTAAATGTGGAGAAATTTAATATGAAGACAATTTGACTGGCTATACAGTATGCATGTATAAATTGTCCACGTCATTGTTACGTGTTAATGGATTTGTTTTAACAAAAATGAACTTGTCTTTTACACACAGACAGACAATATGTTGGCATAATAAGTGTACGGTTATATGAATTATGTTGCATTAGCTAATTAATTAAAATACATTTGTTATAACGTTTTTAATTAAAAATAGCTATAGATATTGTTATGAAACTGGACAACTCTATCAGATTCTCTTCTCATGAAATTTTCAAGAATTGAACTTCGGGCGTCTTTCTTTCCTGACTAATAAAATGTTCTTTTATCATCAGGCCATTAATAAAGTTGGAATTAAAAAAGTTTGCAACTTTATAGCACTCAACCCTACATTGATTTTTTAAACATATCCAATCCTTTATATTTAAAATTGTTTCTTAGAATCTATAAACTAAATCCAAATTTTGAAAAGATAAATTTCAAATATCATCAAACTAAATAAATCTAAAAGAGTTCATGACATCTGTACCGAGTAAAACATCTCAATTCTACTCAATTCTCTTGAGATCGCGATAAAAAACACGAATGAAGTTTACTTGAGAGCGCGTCTACGTGATGTTACAGTCAGAGCTTTTACCTTGTATTTAGCGAGAGCAAGTATCTGCATTCAGTTTGAAAGAGGTTTTTCAAAATGTGAATGAAGATGGAGGAAAACAGTAAGTGGACCTTATTAGTTACAGTTAACATACACTTGGCTATAAATAGAATGTCGAATAGTTTAAAATGAATAGTAAATACAGTTAAAAATGCTTCATCAGGCGCATCAGGAAGAAACGTATAATCTGAGGATTTATAGTCGCGTTTTTTTTTTTCGCTTAATATCATGTATTCATACGAAGAACTTAAAACTGTCTTTAACTTTAAAAAAAGGTAACAATATATCTAAATCATAGTTATCTAGTTGGTGTTAGAAATAATATTATTGTGACTGTTATAATTTTATTACACTAACACACACTAACAAAACACACACTAACAAAAAAAATAATTTTAGGTAGTCTCTTCTAACGAAACTACCGCGGGTTATTAACGTAGTATTACTTATTGTTGCTTACCTCTTTTGTATGTATGTATTATGTATATATGTATATATACACTGAAGTGCCACTGAATTAGGGATACCTACCTAGTAACGAGTTGGGCCTCCTCTGGCTTTGATAACGGCTGCTACACGACGAGGCATAGATTCAACAAGTTTCTGGAAACGTTCCACGGGAATGGCTTGCCAAATATTGGCTAAAGCTGTCCATAATTCAGTAAGGTTCTTTGGTGCTGTTTGATGGCCTTTCACGCCTTGTTCCAAAACATCCCAAAGATGCTCAATAGGATTTAAGTCAGGGCTTCTAGGTGGCCAATTCATGACAGAGAAGTCAGAGGAATGCTCATCCAACCAGCCAGTAGCTAACCGGGACGTGTGAGAGGTACAGTTCTCTTGCTGGAAAACTCCATTACCCTGCGGATAACAGAACAGCATAAACGGATGGAGGTGATCACCCAGCAACTCTACGTACCGAATTGCATTCAGGGATCCAGGAAAGGGAGTAAAAACATAAATATAATCTTAAATAGCACTGTTTAATTAGAATGCAAATAATTATTTATTGACTGAAAGAATCGAGCCTCTTGTATATTTTGCTGATCCGTGACATAGCTTAGTCTTATGCACTCAAGATAGATGAAGAGCAGTGAATCCGAATCAAGTGTCTAGGGGTGACCAGTATTTTTAAAACACTCTTATGTTTTCGTTCTAATTTAATACTTCATTTAAACTTCGTTTCCATAGATTAGTTTTTATAACTTATCTTATTATAAAAAAGAAGGAATAAAACCCGTTGTAGCTTCTGGAATAAGATTTACTGAACTACAAAATGGAAATGCTACTTCAGATCAAGAAAGCTACCTGTTTCGGGGTGTAAGGTTTCTGGGTAGTGAATTTACCTGTTTGGGGTATCCCACTTTTGTATCTTTAACATGCTTTCGTACCCTTTTAGATTTACTTTCATTTTTGTAATATATCTAATACAGTATTTCATTTTTACTGTGTGGCTTAAGTTCAACGAAATTCAACCGGTTCCCAAATTAGTGAATAGGAAAGGCCCCACACAAATCACTAAATTTAGGCCATAAATACTCAAAAATTATTTTTGTTTATTGCTTCAAAAAGTCCTTAGTTATAGGTAATTTAAAACCCTGAAAAATTTGAATTACATCTCACATCACATTTTATACATCATCTATAATTGCGAATATATTTGTTTCATTTATTGTACACTGCTGGCCACTGTAAATGCAACACCCTGAAGGAAACATGCAAATAACATGAAATTTACAACATGCATTAGCGGAGGTGAGATATGCAAATGATTACAATTTCAGCGCAGACGCACATCACGCGCGCCTGTGGCGCCACTTCAAAGCGCAATTTAAGGCTTGGAGATTTCGACGATTTCAAGTTCGGCAATTGTGTTTATCTTGTGGTTTTTTCAAAAAAAACGATCAATTATGCCTCGTCGAACACAGCGATCATCTTTTGATCAAGTATCCGAGTTCGACAGAGGAAGGATAGTGGCCTACCGAGATTGTGGATTATCTTTCAAGGAAATCGGTAGTCGTGTTGGTCGAAACCAAACAACTGTAATGCGGATATATGATCTTTGGATGCAGGAGGGTACGACGGACCGGCGTGTTCGATCGCATCCACCTCAGCGCACCACTTCACGTGATGACAGGCAAATTGTGCGCATGGCAGTGACGGATCGCTCAGTCACATCACGAACCATAGCACAGCACATGTAGTCTGTAACGCATCATCCAGTGTCTGCGCGTACCATTCGACGCCGTTTACAGCAGAGTGGTCTGTCCGCAAGACGTCCATTGCTTTGTCTACCCTTGACGCAGAACCACAGACGTCTCCGCCGCCAATTGTGCCATGACAGAAGGATGTGGACGGCAGAATGGAATGAAATTGTCTTTACTGACGAGTCACGCTTCTGTCTGCAACACCACGATGGTCGCATTCGAGTCTGGAGACACCGTGAAGAGAGGATGCTGAACAGCTGCGTTATGCACCGCCACACTGGTCCTGGTATTCTGGTATGGAGCGGTATTGGATATCACTCTCGCACTCCTCTAGTACTCATTGCCGGTACTTTAAACAGCCAGCGCTACATCTCCGAGGAGTTGGAGCCAGTTGTCCTTCCTTACCTTCAGGGCTTGCCCACAGCCATATTTCAAGAGGATAATGCGCGACCATACGTGGCACGCATTGTCCAACAGTTCTTCGTCAATCGCCAGATTGAATTGCTTCCCTGGCCGCCTCGCTCTCCGGATCTTTCGCCGATAGAAAACATGTGGTCCATGGTTGCTCTACGATTGACCCAGATTCCATCCCCAGCTGCCACAGCAGATCAACTTTGGCAACGTGTGGAAGCTGCTTGGTCTGCTGTACCCCAAGAACTCATCCGAAGTCTCTTTGAATCAATGCCGAGGCGTGTGGCAGCGGTGATCTCCAACAATGGAACTCCAACAGGAACCACACTTCACAGAAGTCTATAAATTTAATCATTTGATACTTGGTCAACATGTTATCTACAAAATAAATTTTGTTGTGATATCTCTTGTCTTTCTTGGTGTTGCAATTTGGGTGGCCAGCAGTGTATTTATAACTATAAGCTCCAAGCCCTTTACGACGTTAAATTATTGTTAAATATCATATTACTTATTTCTTAACTTTATAATATTTTATTTAATATACCAAGTTTTTTGGGAAGGAAATTTTCTTCTGCGTTTTGTCTCAAATTCGTAAACAAGTCTCTGAAGTCGGACAATAGAAAAAGCATAATTCGTTTCGGTACTTAAAAATACATAATAAACTATTGTTCATTTTGATTTTTTAAGTTTTCTTTTGTTTAAACTTAATAGAGCCCCCCACTGTGCATTCAGTTCTGAAAATTCACAATTTATTTTTATGTCTGTTGTCAATAATTTGTTGTTGTTGTTTCAAATGCCCCCTGGATGGAATTCATTCCAGACCAGGTCCATATAGGCTAGCGGGATGAGGGGCAAGGCAGTTTATAAATGCACCAAAGAGATAGTTGTTCGGCTTAACTAGGTGCCAGGTGCCATCACAACTTTGATAGAGAAACCCCCCGGCTCATATATATATATATAAATATATATATATATATATATATATATATATATATATATATATATATATATATATATATATATATATATGATTTCCCCCCCATCGAAATAAGGAAAGTTCTTGCTGAAAGGAAGACTTTTCCGTTGACATAAAATTTTACAAAATTTTAAGTACACTGTATGCAGCAAAGGTAAACACACATTATATCATTGACAGAATAAGAATCTTCATGTTCGAATTCAATTTCAATATTTCATACTAATTGCAATAACTAAATTTCAATATTCAATATTCACTATCCAAAACAATATTATATCCACAAAAATAATAACCTCTAAAATAATAAGTCAAATAAATGTACTAAATTCTTTCTCAATATTTATCATATTTAATTTCTTATATAAACACTATAACTTCCGTAAGTAACACGATATTTTTATTTAATCTTACTGCTAGCATTTTGGTATGAATCCTCCTATTATATAACCTCTTACCTCTTAAAAAATACCTCTCTTTTTATCATATATGAAACATTACTTTTTTGTTTCTTTTTATTTATCCTTTATCATTTTGAGAATTTTCTGGAATGGGCACTTCCTCTATAGCAGACGGATGTTAATATTCAACCGTGGCATATGGGACGCTTTACGTAGATTAGAAAGAGCTCCGATCCTATATGGTTATAGATATCTGCTCTTTGAAATTTCTACTGTACCAGAAAATCTCCTGAAAAACATATTATTCTCATACCTTTATTTAACTTTCAACGACATAATATACTCATGAGGATTCAAAACCATATACCTTTTTCAATTTACAACGTAAAAAAGTACAATGTTTAGGTAACTTGTGAAGAATACTAAGTTAGCAATGTTTGTACTTTCATACTTCAGTAAAATAAAACAATTTTTTATACTCTTATAATTTCTTAAAATAGATTACAAACCGTTTACATAAGTTGAAAAATATTTTTGTGGATAAATTTAAAATTTAACTATTAATTATTTTAATTAACTTTTATTCATCTTTTTCCGCATCTATATCCAACCCGAAATTTAGAAACCGAAACCTATCTTCTTTTACCATTTGAAAGGAGAGAGAAAAAATATCCAATGATCAAAACATCAAAATAAGAGCTTTAGCTTTTTACCCGTTTCGAGTACATCCAAACGATGAGGAACTAAATTTATTGCTCTCCTTTCGGGGGGAATAAGTTACCTTTGACCCTCCATATGTTGATAGCACAGCGCGGCACAGTAAATTCGGAGGGTTTGACCTACTTTTTCCATTCATCTCTTTCACATAGAGGGTTCTTAAGCTATACGCGAAGTAGATACTTTTTACTGATTTGTAAAAAGATAAAACTGATTCCGAATTTATATTAAGCAAAAGAGGATTACGTTAGATTAATAATTGATCAAATTGTCTTTAAATCATCAACATTATTACGAACACAATATTTAGACATTAATTACAATTTTACATAAAATTTTATACACTTCCAAGATAAATTTAATTTATACTTTAACAACATTAAGTTTCACCATTTAATCATGAAGAACACATATGAAAAAAGTAATTTGATATACAATTTGTCTTTCCTTTAATTTCTGTTCATTTATTTATTTATTTATTTATTTATTATTACCATTATTTTTTTTTTCCTCGTCGGCGTAAATTAATTTTAATTTAGTCTCTTAAAAGATGATTACAAATGTTTTAACAACGCAAAAGTTCTTGGGAATGAACTGTTGCTGGCGAAAGTTGCTGGCGTATTTCTTCTTATTGCAGCACAACACAGGCCAATGTAGAACACAAGCCGCACATATGAACACAATTTTTTAAAAACGCGGAATAATTTTATGCTGTAAGTGACACATAAGAAAAGGAGAGCCACGTAAACAGTGACTTGAGCACTCATATTGAAACAAGGATGATCCGTTGAGGTGAAAACGTAGACATCGCATAACTTTCTTGTACGTAAAAATATCATTTGAAGATTCGAAAAAAGCTTTGGAATTTCTTGTATGGAATTAAACACTTGAAATCCAGCGGAGTTAACAACATGAAGAAACTGCACAAATTTTTCCAGATTTAAGCACATGACGTAAAGATACTTGAAAATTTTCATTTTATGAAAGATATCCGCTGAGGATTCCAGGACAGGTATAAATCCTGTCGACTTTATATATGTGATAATAATCACATTTGGAAAATTTAGATGCAGTCGGGCGAAGTGTTGATCCAGGAAAACACTGATGATATCTATGGAGATTAACACACGCGAAGCCATAGAAGGCAGCACACAGATTTTAGTCGATATCCAGGAAATCCCTTTATTTAATTGTGAAGGATCGCGAAGGTATTAGCTGCCACATGACTTGTCCTGCGTACCTGCCAGGGCGGGACGCCGATTACATACAGGCGCGGACAGCAGGTCCGACAGCGACAACAGTTAGAAACGAAGAGAGAGCGGACAGCATGTCCGACAGCAACAACAGTTAGAAACGAAGAGAGGGAAAAGTCTTGCGTTCATGCAATATTAAATGGGTGTTTTGCGATATTTTCGCCAGAGGACCTAAACTACTTAATTTTTAATTGGGCGACTTTAGATTCGTGGAGTTCACGTGTCCACTTAAGTTTATCGGGGACTTTATTGCTAGATACCGCACTTGTTAAAACCGTGAACTGTTGAACTGGGCATAGGATAAGTGGCCCATAAAGTTCTTGCAAAGTGGGTTTTTGACGTTAAAAAAGACATAATCTCAGAGTGTTCGAGGGTTCTTCAAGAATTTTGACACTATACTGACATTCGAAATCTCATAAACTTCTAACACTCATATCTGAGGATGTTATTGAGTTCAGATACTTCACATGCCTGCTTAATGATCTGCAGGGCTACGATAAATTATACTTACTTTACTTTTAGGTCGCAATTTTTGGAAAAGGGGTCGTGCTTTATTAAAAAGAGAATTTAGAATACGCTTTAAAGTAAAGTAATTTAGGAAGACGCGTTTTCTTGTTACGTATATATATATATATATATATATATATATATATATATACATATATATCTGTGGCTTGGTACAATAAGTGCCTAAGTCAGTTTTTTTCAAGATGACTTTGTTTGCTTATGTCTCTTTAAAATAATATTATTTTCAATGTAACAAGTACCCAAGTCTGTCCGATAATTTAAAGTGTTTTCTAAACCATTGTACGGACTTGGATACTACTTACATTGAAAATAATATTTTTTAAAGAGACATAAGCAAACAAAGTCATCTTGGAAAAAACTGACCTGGGCACTTCTTGTACCAAGCCACACACACACACACACACACACACATATATATATATATATATAAGGCATCTGAGGGGATCGTATCTTCTTACACGCACTCTGATCTCATAGAGGGTCTTTCTACGGATTTAACCTACGTATATCCAGCTTATACACGGACGAATTGAATAGCTCCTGTGGGGATTCGATCCGAGCATCCTCAGCACCAAAAGCTGACTCACTATTACTAGGCTACCTCGAGCTGTTGTCAATAAACTGATAATGCATTGTTGATAAAACTTCGGTAAAATTCAACCGTATACTTGTATTATTTACAAGCTACAAATTATATCAATAAAGGTAGTGGCTATAAGCTACAATTCTACAAGGTGGTGTATCAACCTACAATTGATATCAATAAAGGTGGTGGCAGTTTCTTTGAACCTAAGGAAACCTTCATAACTTAAAATCCTCAGAATCGAAATTTTATACAAAAACGATTTTTCCATACATTCTTTTGACGGAAAATAAAACTGTCTAAAATTCTTTCTTTAGACTTGTATGAAATATTTCAGTTTGCAATATACGGCAAAAAATTTCACAGTGACCTTTAAATTTATAACTGTATCGAGACTTGACAATATCATTTGACAACATATGCATCATAAAAATATTTATGCTGTTTTCATATTTGATTAAAATAAAGAAATTTATAATTTATGTAGCCCAGAACCACATTTATCAAAGCAAAAATGTGTTCGCTTGAATGCAAATGCTTTCATGTCGTTAGTGTAAATACGGATGACGGTACTCGACATTAGTTATGATTAATTCACTCGCCTGCTCTTTCACTGATATATAACTCTCGATCTTGGCATACTAAAGCAGAGATAAATGAACTGTGCTGATAAAACGTGTATTATGTCGGTAGTATTAACAAAATTGCTTTCTGTAGAGACACTGTTTGAGTGGTCATGGGAGAGACGGTTTGCTCTATTTATTTAAAGAAAACGTGTGATTAATTGAATAATACAAGCATGAAGAGTATTATAATTCCATATTTTGTTATACGGCACTATATTTCTTTGTGATATGACTCATAACACCAATTTTCAATATTTTTATCTCATATTTACAGAATATAAAGAAATCTTTAACAGTTTTAAAGAATAGGATTTATGAACAGTAATTAAATAGTTTATACTTATTACACACACTCCCCTTGATGCCATCAGAGTGCGTTGGATAAACGAACCTATTTGATCTCGAGTTATGAGAACTTAGAGTATTGATATCCTCAGATAAAACTGTTGTCTTTCAGTATGCGACTGTCGTCAAACCGTAAATAGTTGAATTTTCCCTCAAGCACTTCTTAACATTGATTTCTTACTTTTTAACGTAGGATTACGTCCTCCATAATGGTCCTCCGAAAGTAAAATTTCAGATATCCTGTGTCGCGAGTTATAATTTTGGCAGCGTGCAAAACCCAGTCTGTATGTCTTGGGCAAGAAGAAAACTTTTAAACAGGAAAGTACCAAAATGAGTCAAAATTTTGACATATATATATATAATATATATATATATATATATATATATATATATATATATATGTGTGTGGGGGGGGGAGATAATAATCACATTTGGAAAATTTAGCACAAGGGGATTGACGCGTAGAACTTATGGGAGATGCAGTCGGTACGAGGAGTGATGCAGTCGGGCGAAGTGTTCATCCAGGAAAACACTGATGATATTTAGGAGAGTAACAAACATGGAGCTAGAGAAGAAGAACACAGCTTTCAGACGATATCCATGAAATCACCTTTTTATTCACCTATGAAGCATCGCGAAGGCTGCAACGGCCACTGGACTTGCCCGGACGGGGCGCAGATTATATACAAGGTTAAGACAAGAGCGGACAGCAGGTCCGACAGCAACGAGAGTTAGACACGCAGAGAGAGTAGTCTTCCGTTCCCGCAACTTTTAAATGAGTGTTTTGCGATATTGTCGCCAGAGGGCCTAAACAACTTAATTTGTAATTGGGCGACTTTAGATTCGTGGAGTTCACGTGTCCACTTCAGTTTCCCGGAATACTTTATTGCTAGATCCCGCGCTTGTTAGATCTGCGACTTATTGACCTGGGTGCAGGATAAGTGGCCTTAAAGTTCTTGGAAAGTGTGGTTTTGACGTTATAAAAGGCATAAATCCAGAGTGTTTCGAGGGCTCTTCAAGAATTTTGACATTACACTGACATTCGGAATCTCATAAACTTCTCGCACTCATATCTGGGGATGTTATTGAGTTCAGATAGTTCACATGCCTGATCTTCAGGGCTACGATAAATTATCTTATTTTACTTTTAGGTTGCAAATTTGGAAAAGGGGTCATGCTTTATTAACAGGATAATTTAGAATACGCTGTAAATGTAAATTTAGAGAAGGCCGGGATTTCTTGTTACACACACACACACACACACACACACACACACACACACATACACACACCACACACACATACATACACACACACACATACATATATATATATATATATATATATATATATATATATATATATATATATATATATATAGAGAGAGAGAGAGAGAGTGAAAGATTCATATATATATATAACATATAGATGCATATATGCATACAAAATAGGTAAGCAACGATATGTAATCCTACGTTAATAACCCACGGTAGTTTCGTTAGAAAAGACAACCTGAACTTTGTTTTTTAGCATTATATGCAATGTAATTAAAGAAACCTACATGCTAGAATAAGCAGTAAAATGTCCCTTAAAAAAAAATCTTTTTTGTAATCTCCCCGTCACTTTAAAATTTGCAAAAGCATGAAAACCAACCTCCTAGGAGCAGCCTTTACAATCAAACTAGCTTGCCAATCAAAGAAATTCTTTGGAAGATATTTTGGGAGAAGAAAGCTGGCGATAAGTCGTCTTTTTTACTAAGAGCTAAGAAGACCATGGGTTCTACGCTCGAGAAAGGAAATTGAAAGATCGTGCTTTAACTACATGTTTTGGATGTCTTGCTTTAAATTGGGATATTTAAGTCTTGTCGACACATACATAAAAAGCAAATTTTGAAGGAAAATACATGCTACGTCTGTAAATGTCAGAGTGGGTTAGGCTTACGGTTTAATCGAATGGAGCACCGAGAGAATTTCATTCAGGCAAAGAAGGATGTGAACACGTCTAAACTGAGAAATGCTTTACGGAGAAGGAATATGAATTAAATGCGTAGTGACGCGGATTGCAAAAGCAAATTCTGGCTTGGGTTCATTTTTTTTTAATTTTTTTTTTTAAGAAAATGCTGTTACCGAGGAATATAGTGCTGCTAATTGATTCCAAATGAGTAAAGATATGTGATTTCCGTAGTACCTTTTTCAGTTGGGATTACGATATACTTATGCAATAGATCAATAAAAACTCATAGAACCTAAGAAATTCATTGCAGATTCTTGAGTTGAGTCCATAATCCTTACCGAAACAGGAAAAGAGTGAAATCATCTGGTGAAATATATCGTTCTTGTCACCTGGTGAGTGATTTGGAGCGTTCACAGTGGGATAGAGCTGTCCATAATTTAGCACATTTACCAGAGGCTTATTGAAAGCAATCTTCAAAAGCATGAAAACCAACCTCCACATCAAGTCGCACATATTTACTAAGGAAATGCGTTGCAAATTCAAGAGTTCAGTTTATTATGTTGAGTTCTATAAGCATGTGTTTACTCCACGAGAGAGTGTCTTGAAATGATATTTTGTTCGTCACAGATGTAAGTTTTCAAAATAAATACCGTAACAAAAAAATGCTAAAAACAACCTTTATTTTTATTTTGGCCGAACAAACACAAATATTCCTATGCTCATATGATAATTTATTTTATCTGTATTCGTTACCGAAACTAACAAGTGGCACAATATTCTTCTATGACAAAGATGCAAATGTACTGAAGAAAATATTGCCAGCGCAAAAAAAATATCTGGCTGACAATTTGACAAGCTTTTTATGCTTCTACGCTTATTTACATCGATTTTAAGACCTCAAAGTCGCAGATGTTTCTTTGTTAGTCAGTAGATATTCGATATCTTTTCTAAAGAAATGCGTTTTAAATGATGAAATAAAGAGAAAATATGTGCGATATTTATAAAGCTCTAATCTTTCCTAGCATGTTAAAAATAAAGTTCCATTCAAATAAGATTCAACAGTGAACACAAACATAATTCCATTTTTAATGTAGGATTACGCTCCTCTATAACGGTCATCCGAAAAGCAAAATTTCAGATGTCCTGCGTCGCGAGTTATAATTTTGGCAGCGCCAAACCCAGTCTGTATCGCTTGGGCAAGCAGTAAACAGTTAAACAGAAAAGGACCAAAATTTGTCAAAATTTTGACCATATATATATATATATATATATATATAAAACAAAAGAGGTAAGCAACGATAAGTAATCTATCGTTAATAGCCCGTGTTATTTACGTTAGAAGAGACTATCTGAAATTTTTTTCAGTTCTTTGTTCAGTGATATTAAAAAAGAATTATCTAATCTAAACCATTTATCCAAAATAAATTATTTTTATTCACTTTATCTTTCCGAATTCTTACTAATTTTTTTATTGACATTTTACAGGGACTTTATTTAGACGACTACACGACAGAGTATTTTGACTGGCCTGTCTACTTTTAAACGAATGTGCCCTTTTTTGAGGTTACCGAGATTATTTTTCACTTTAAAACTGAGATACACTGCTACACCTTTCAAATTCTTCTCGGGAATTACAGTTCTACTTAAATTAAGTAAATCTTTTTCACGTAACTCCCTTAACGATTTGTTTTCGCGTCAGTGAACTAACTCATAAACTTCTTTTCTACTGTCTTTGTTTGCTTTAAGAAAAGCTTTGAGAAAAGAACTAAGCATATAACTTTGCTTTGAGAAAAGAACTAAGCATATAACATTAACATTAAAATAGGCACCGGAAAAACCGAAGAGAAATAGCATAAAACGTTTGCTTAGTTCACCTCAGTTTGACAGGGTTTTTTTGTGGTACAACAATTCATTATTCTGGTAAATTGGATTTTCAGCACAAAAACCGCATTCCACCCCGAATGTAATGCGTACCCCCTACTTCCAGATCCGAGTATATTGTCCGAGGTCACTTAAGGTTTCTGTGTAATAGTCCTATTAGATTCGCTTACCTCAATGTTAACCTATGGAGAAAATTTGTTTATTATTTACAGCGACATAAATGCTGATATTAAAATAAAAATGGTATTTTCAGATAGACTGAACTTTTCTACACCTTGCAACAGGATTCATTTTATAAATTCCGTCCAATAAATAAATTTATGAGCGTTTAAAACACACTATACCAGATTTTTTCCCAGAAAAATTTAAATTTAAAAATATTATTTGCATTTTTTTTAAACGAAAAATGCCCCAAGGTGTAAAATTTCTTTCTTTATTACGGAGTACATTTTAAAAAATCTTTAAATCCTACTTGGCAATCCTTGGACACATTTACTCCATAGGTTTACATTGAAGTGAGCTAATCCAATAGGGTTAGTACTGCAACCTTAATACCACGCATCAACCGAACTGAGTTCTAACGTACAATATGAATATATCACGGTGTTTCTGGATGAAAATATATTATCCTCTTTTACGTATTTAGACTAACAAATGCGCATGCATCCATCTACAGGAAACCGTTTAAAAAGAAAAATTATCTTATCATGTACAACTTATTTCTATAACACCCACATAATCGAATAAACGACATTAATTATTTTTTTTAAATTCCTGCATACACATAAATTTAGCTTATTGTATTAATTAATAACTATTCCTATCGCACAAATACCTATGAAAAATTTTCCATGCACCGCATCTCTAAAATTTATCGTTATTCCACATACTAATGTATTCTAATCTTTTATCAACGCATAAAATATTTTTTTTAAAGTTGTTCTCGTAAACTAAGAACTAATTAAAAATATTTCAAATATTTCTCCCGTAGAAAAGATGAATTTTGAAAGCTGCATTAAATTATTAAAGATTGAAAAGTTTTCTGAAAACAAAATCTTTACAAGTCATTATCTAGTCTTCTTAAATTTCTTTCCATCGGAGAGAAATCTAAGAGCTTTTAGTTTCATGATCTGGTAATATTCCATATATTTTAAATGGTGAAAGAAATGTTTTCTCCTTTTTTTCAATTTGTAACTTTACAAGTTGTGTGTCAATATTTCTGACTTTGTTTAATGTCTCATTATAATTTTAAATTCAAAATTAAATGTATGTGATTATTTATTACTTTTAGAGTTGAAAATCTGAAAGTTTTTTTTAAATGTTAAAAAAAAACATCAAGTGTTGTTTATGCTCAATTTTAAGAACATTTCACCACCAATAAGCGTGAACCATTATTTTTAGATCAACCTTCAACATGTTTGCCCAAACTTTTCTGTTTTTTGGCTTTAATTACCCTGCTAGGCCTTGGTTATCCTTTAACAGCTGGATGTTATGTTTTGTTCTGACGCAAAAATATAGCAATAGCAAATGTCTAAATATCAAGAATCATGCAGTTTTACCTGATATTATAAAATAAAATAAGTTCTAAATTTTAACATTCAATTTTCCGAAATAAATATTATTTCATGAATCTGGATATGTAATTAATCTGGCGAAATTAAATCTAAAAACAGAGACTTTAAACATTTAAAACCAAGCTTACAAATACAATATCGATAAAAATTGAGAAAAACAAATTCTTTTACAGTTATTGTGTAGCTAGTGTCATTTTAAACCATAGGGTAAGAGATATAATTATGAAAAATTTAATTTCGTTCGGACTCAATATTTCTAAAACTCGTCATTCTACTGAAAACTATTCTATTTTATTTTGCCTTAAACAAAACAATGAGGAAGTTTTCAACTGCCAAAATTTTGACATAAGGTTCTCGGAAAAATAGGGTTGTTTTAGCTACTAAGCAGTTGATGTTTACCGATGCAGTCTAAAAGTTCTGACAGATTGTAAGTTTTTCACCAGAACAAAATTGAATGGACCAAAGTTAAAAAGTTCTTTTTTGCAAAATTTCTTGGTAAATACATTTTAGGAATCCGTTAATCTATGCATTGCAGTATCACGTACTTGGCAAATATGTTTCTAACAATTATGGGGAATATATTAATCAGTACCTTTTACTGTACCTATATTTTTTCCTCGTAAATAACTTATTTTTACTAATTCTGTTTATTTTTTCGTAAATATCTTGATCTGTATTCAAATTTAGTCTACATAGACAACGTGCTGCTATTTATTCTTGTAATTACATTCCCCGATACCTTCTATCTTACCTAAATTTCCCTTCATACTCGATTTATTGCTTTTAAGTCAGATGATTAAATTGATCAGACTTCCATTCGTATCTGAATTTATCCGCATAGTCAAATTTTTCTTGTTAATTTTAATTATAACATTCATGTATGAATTTACCTTTTCCTAAATTTCCTCTATGTAGTCAGTAAATTCCTCTTAATTCTGGTGGTCATAAATACTTTTATCTAAATCTAAATTTTGTTTAGAAAGTTTAGCATTACAAAATCATAAGTTGAGTCCATAAGTTTTGCCCCTAAAATTTTATCTTGAATCTACAAATATGCTGTTGTATGTGTATGTTTTGTGCTTATATCAGATTAATGTCATATTGATTTTGGCAACATTCCATCCAGCAGTTCAAGCATTTTGAAAGAATACGTTTTCTTATACATGAAAAGCGTAAACAATAGAAAGTTATTTTTAACAATCTATCTCGTATTCATTATTATTTAACCCGAAAAACCTGATAGAATCTATATATTTCCTTTTTTTGCATATTTGGAATAATTTGGATGATGGAAGATAAAAGCATCTTCAAACCTTCTATTCTTTTGCTCTCCGCATGCAACCTAGAGTATCAATTACCTACATGGTCACACAAGCTTTTAGTCAGTACGTATTAGAAACATAACCTTTAACATCACAGAGGTTTTTACGTAATCCATCGTATTTACTCATAAGTGAGAAATGGATCTTAAAACGAGAATATATCAGCCTAAGCGAAGTCTGTGTCCATAAACAGGGAAAAGGAAGCAAAAATTAATGGTTTAACACCATTCTTTCCATCGAAAAACTATTTCAAATAAGTCTGTATATAAACGCAATTCTTTGGCATAAAAGTAATGACAATTCCATTTTGATAGACTTGTACACATCGGCTATCTGAACAGGTATATGTTTATTACAGAAAATAATATCTTTTAAATATATCAAACACTTACATACATATATATATATATATATATATATATATATATATATACAGTAGAACCTCGATCTATAGTTTTTAAACGGACCTATTGCACTGAACGATAAAGGCGGGTATATCTCAGATAACTATTATCATAGGGATTGTATGAAGTAATCGAAACATACGGCAAAATGATAATCCAGGGAATCAAATATTTTCCTTTCCAATTGTTTACCAGGAGTTATCACTCACCTTATAATATCCCAGAATTAAACACTGACCAAGCCCACACATTTATTACTATTCGCTAAGAGTGGACTACCCCTAACGAATAGTCGAAAACTCATGAAACTTTTGGTTCTATTTTATATACGGTTTTTTACGCATATTTTTAATAAAATCATCAATTCCTCCAAAAGCCGTACTCTTTTCTTGAGTCGATAATGGGATTATGCCATAATATATTTAAGGTCCTTGCGCATGAATACGAGCACAAGGACCATTAATATTCCTTGAACCTCTACGTCCTAAGCAAGGTTTTTTCTAACACCTTGAAAACTAAAATAAACTTATTATTTAAAGGCAGGCATTTCTGGCTGCTTCCCTTACTCATCTTTTCTCTTTTCTGCTTTGAAGTACTCAGTTCCCAAGATAGAGATTTTTTTCAAACATTGGAGTGCTAACGAGACAGCATACAGTATATTCAATGTAGGATTTCTTAAGTAAAAATAATTCCAAATAATTTTATACCAATGGCTGGCGTTTCATAAATCATCATAGTTTCTACCGCATAAACGTGCGATTCACAGTTTTGATTTTTTCTATAGGGAAAAGGGTTTGATTAGTCGGACATTAGATAACAGTTATTGTACAGTCTACGAGTTTTATATGTACTTTCATTTTTAAATATTTCTCTGCCATTAATACCCCTACAGTTAATTTTCATACAGTTAATTTCCATATAAAATTATATTGCAATCCCTATCTAAAATCCTGTGCTTTTGACTTCTGCAATCAAATCCATTTCCTATACGCTTATACTATATCTGTAAATATTTAGTGAAATCTTTCCTTTTTGACAATAAACTCAGTCACCACTTCAGTTACGTTCCACAAACGGCCGGACGATTACCGAATGGCTAGGGCGCTGGCATACCAGAGTCTGTGGGTTCGACTCGTACTCTTGGCATGGACGCTTGTAGCCTTTTGTAATCGGCTTTAAACAGTAGGTCCCTGTCAAATTAGCCCTCGCGTTGCAAAAGTTGACAGTAGCGCTCCAAACAAACCAAACCAACATTCCACGAACAGTCTTGAAACGCACATACTGCGTACTTTAGTTCATTGCAAAAGCACGAGGTATGTTTCTTTTTCATACAGAAAAAAATATTCGTGTAACACTAAAGCAAAAATTGGCAGTAGTACATCACCATTCACTCTAATCTTCTAAGTAGGGTTCAGATATGGGCTGACAAATTCAGCAATACTACCACAATGTCTTAAAACCACTCAGTCCTGGAAAACTCAGAACAGAAATACACAGTATATCGTCTTGATACTAATAGGGATTATCTCCAATGTATTACAATAAAGCATATTTTTCCGAGATGTCCGGGCACTGTACAGCATTCATAATTATTTCGATTACAGCTAGAGATCCCAAGCCAAAACCATAAAAAGCATAAAGCATTCAATCATGGAACGTTGTTTTTCTTGTATATGTCGAGACCAGCTCTATATTACTTTCTAAATGATAGAAGCCCTGAATAGTTGCCCAGGATTTTGAAATGTGTATGGTTTTGTTAATAACAATTACGGAACTAAGAGAAACGAAGAGGAAAGCAGTCCATGGCACTATTCTTCAAATGAATGCTGAATAAAGCCATGCTATTGAAATTTGTACACGTGGATAGTTGTTTATTACAAAACAACTGTGAAAATTTCCAATACATTGTGTACGTTTGAAATGCGAGTCTTTTTCTCTGTTTTTTTTTACTCTGATTAGTCTTTTTACATTTGCATGATAAGTACATAAGCACTGTAATTTTAATGGTATGAAAAATTTGGTTACATAACATTGATTTCACTGTTAATGCTGTAACCTTAAAATGCAAATTAAGGACAAACCTCGTACATTTTTTTAATTTCATTATTTATTCTCTCCTTATTAAATGCAAAATAATGCATTCTTCTCTATGATACTATCTGCTAGCTTGAGTTTTTGATTAAAAGTTTTGAAACTAATTGATATTTTAAATTTCTCGTTTTGCTTACTTAATAACTTCTTCAACGACAGATACTAAATTTCTTTCAAAATACTCATACTCTGAAATTTAACATTAGAAAATGTCTGATATTTTTATAATGGGGAGAAGTAACTTTTTCCCTTTAAAATATAATTTAAAAGGGATTATTGAGACTTCTTATATTTTTATCTAATTAAAGGTTTAATGATTCTTATAGGACAATTTAAAATGCTATTTTAAAAGTACGAAAATGAAGATAATGCCATATTTTTAAGACATTATATCTTATAATCACGCTGAAATTTGTGAAAGTTAATTTGTCGAAGATGTAATATTTATAGGAGGAATGACTACAAATTTACTCACATTGTAAGCTGAGTACTCGTAATCTTTTAAATCACAAGATTGAAATAACATATTAGATAATATCAGGTATAATAAATATAAAATAGTGTACTTTCTGCTCTATGCATACAATAATTCAGAAGATTGCAAAACAGCAAAATAAATATTACAAACGTAAAAATATCAGGGCAATTTGCATCTATTTCAGTGTATATATTAAAGAATCCTGATCATTAACATATGATAAGTATTGTGCTAAAAGATAATTATGCTGTTAAAAAAATGGTTTAGCCTTCAAAAAGCCTTTATGCTGATTTTCGGCTATTTAATAAATTGACACAAGCATTACTTTCTCTCTACGCATTCTTCTGTATTTGTCTATTTATCTCATTGACGATTAAAACTATCCACTACAGAACCCTTTTTTTTTGGGGGGGGGGGGGCAGAACTTTTTAACGTAGGATTACGTTCCTCCATAACGGTCCTCCAGAATGCAAAATTTCAGACGCTAAAACCGTCTGTCCGTACCTCGCGAGTTATAACCTTGGCAGTGCGCCGAACCCAGTCTGTATCGCTTGGACAATCAGTAAACAGTTAAATAGAAATGTACCTTAATGTTTCAAAATTTTGACATACATATATGTATATATATACATACTACATATATATAGATACATATATATATATACATACAAAAGAGGCAAGCAACGATAAGTAATCCGACGTTAATAACCCGCGGTTTGGTTTGGTTTGGAGCGCTACGAGGGCAAATTAGACCGGGACCTACAGTTTAAAGCCGATTCCGAACGGCTACAAACATGCCAACAGTGGGACTCGAACCCAGAGGATCTGAACCGAATGCCACCGCCCTAGCCATTCGGCCATTCCCTCGCAATAACCCGCTGTAGTTTCGTTAGAAGAGACTACCTTAATTTTTTTTTCACTATGCGATGAAATATATTATTTACCATAATGCTCTTAGTATGATTGAATTTTAGGGATTAAAATCAATGTATCAACAGTTTATGTATATACAAAACGTGCTCCCGAAGTGAACACGTGTAAGCTGTAGTGTTTACAAATCTTTTTTTTCCTCTTTTCCGAATTTATATTAAGGCATAAATATAAATATGACAATGAATTGAATGGTCTATTGAACGCTACCTTCCATATCACATGCCAGAAACAGAAGTTAACCTGCGGGATATCGCAGATCCTGGCCAATTTCGATAAAGAAGCAAGAGAGAGCAAGCTATAAAATATAATAAATAAAGGCCTTAAGGATTATTTTACATGATAGCATTGTATCCTAAATATGCACAAGAGATAACTTTATTTGAAAATTTTTATTGCTTGAACTTACATCCTGAGCTTCTTGAAGAAACATCCTCTATGAGATTTTTTAAGAAATAATCTAGATTTAGGAAATATCATATATCAGTCGTATTTTAACCATATAGCAGTCTAGGTAAATAAACCAACCTTAGTATTTCATAGTAATGTCTTTTAAAGTAAAATTTATATTCCGTGGAATCAAGCCTCTATACTAAAGTAAATATTCGTGCATTTCGTCGAATAATGCACAAACGCAACGTAATCTCTTTTTTTTTGTAGTTTTCTACAGTTTTTTTCTAGTAAAAAATATAAGTATACGTAATAGCAAAATAATTTAATCATTAAAAATGAATCAATAAATAAGCAGAATTCCGAAATAACATTAAACACAAAATTTTAAACTCATCACATTTTATTCGAGAACAACTTATTTATAATTTAGTACAGTGAATTAGAATTTCCATTAAGAGGATAAAAATTTGGAAGTTGTAAAAATTCGTTTATATGTCGAACTCTGTATGCTTAACTAAATGCATAATCACCAAAATGTATGAGGCTCAATATAAATATCAATATAAATCGTACGTTTGGGTTTCTAGTTAAATATTTTGTTTGCAAGTTGATAAATAAATACGACAAAGCTAAATGTATAAGCTTGTATTCTTTATGATCTGAAAACGTATATTTCTGTAAAAAAAAATTCTAACGAATGTATTTTACAATCTGACACAATTAATAATCATTATTATTATTATTATATGCGATCTATGAAATAATAAAACAAACGCAATGTATTCGTTATTATTTCTGCCTTGATTATCACTAACATCATTACATTTTATCAACAGTCCTCTAACATCATGCATCATGTTTATTTTCTCATTTCCTTCCTTTAACTGAAAATTAGCTCTTGTTGCATTAATCATAAAGTACTTGAGATAGACACAAAAAAGCTCTAAGATTAAAATCTAACGGCTAGTACTTATTAGACAATATTTCGCAACAGCGATATCATTGAAGAAAAATGTTATGAAATTATGATCTCTTATACGTACTTGAATCTATTTAGTAACATTATTTCCGACGTTTTTCTTATATATAACAATGATCCAGTTACACATTTCCAGACGAAAATTTCACGATTTCAAGTCCTTAGAATTGTTTTAAAAATAATTTATTTTATATAGACATCAATGTTATTTTAATGCCATCCGTAAACAGAAGGAACATGATTATATATATGCATATAAAACAGTTCCGTAAGTGACTGACTGACACATAACGCACAGACCAAACCGCTGGACCTAAAGGGCTGAAATTTTGCATGGCGATTTTTCTTATAGTGTAGGTGTGCACTAAGAAATATTTTTGAAAAATTCTTCTTATATTTTTAAAATAAAATTTTTATGCTGTTTTAGTAACTTTTGTTAAGTTTTCATTTAAAATAATAATTTGATGGTTATAAAATTTATATCACAAGAGAGATCCTAAAAATTCCTTTAAAATGAAATGTTTTTCGAATCTTTACCTCCATTTTCTGATTTTTGTGAATTTTTAAAGATTAATTTTTAGAATTTAATTTATTAAATGCTGATCACGTGATTTCTTTTTCTGGTACAATAAATAAATTTATCGTCACGTGTATAACAACTAAATAGACAAAAAATATTTTTTTTCTTGCTAATGCGGCAGAGGATTTGACATTATCCAAAAAAATATTAAACTACAGCAAAAGATTTTATGTTCCTCAAACTGTACTATATTCTTTAGTATGTCCTATAGCATTCAATTTGAATATTTTCTTCTACATTATTTTGTCTATAAAAATATCTCTTGTGATTTTTTTATAAATATATTTTTTTGTTTTTTTTACATCAATTGTATACATTGATCGTCCTATTTATTATAAATAAATAAATAAATATAAATATATATATATATATATATATATATATATATATATATATATATATATATATATTTGGCATTAATTGCATACATTGACCGTCGTATTTAATATGAATGTACTCCGTAGCGAAGTGCGGGTTTTCAGCTAGTTTAAATATATTACGATTTCAAATTAGTACAACTGTATTAGAAATCCTTTATTTCATGTAGACACCAATGTTTTTTTAATGTCATTCGTAAACCAAATTGATATTAGTCTTTAAATATATTATTTAAAATATGCAATCCTACAATAATATCTTTAAAGTCAAATTCCCCTTTATACAGATTTAATTTTTTTTTCATCTAGTGCGTAGGTTCTTGTTGTAAGACATTCGCCTTTTGTCATTCAATGCTTAGTCTTTTTGGCTACTTGATTAAGGGAGCACCTCATTTCTCCCTTTGAAGGGACGACACGGTAACGACCAAGCCTTATTATTGACCAGCCTTATGATTATGAGCCTTATGATTTGAACCAAAAGCCCATGACGCTAACCACGACACTGAGTGGTCGGTGATCTCACTAAATAAGAATTTATGATTTTATACAGAAATTAGTTCCAAACCAATATTTCTTATCAAACAGTGATTCTTTCAGACAGCATTTGTTGAACTCCTTTCATTTATTAATGATTTAAAAGTTTCTGAAGGTTATCGAAAGAATAATAATTTTATAAACAAATGTAAAAAATGATTAAATGAATTTTCGATTTTTTCATCGAAAATATAGGAAAAGATAATGTGAAATAATATAAATATACTAACGAAAGAAAAATTTTAACTTTTTTTAATAATGAAACATATAAATGATTAAAACTAAATTCAATAAATATTAAATAAACTTAAATAAACTTAAATAACACTAAATCTTAAATAAACTAAATCTCACTAAACTAGCATTCATAAAATGAAACATATAAATTATTAAAATTAAATTCACTAAATCTTAAATAAACTTAAATAAACTTAAATAACACTAAATCTTAAATAAACTTAAAAAAACTTAAATAACACTAAATCTTAAAAAAACTATATCTCACTAAATTAGCATTCATGATTTTATAGAGAAATTATTTCCAAAGCAATGTCTAATAATGAACTAAATCTCACTAAATTAGCATTCTTGATTTTATACAGAAATTATTTCCAAAGTAATGTCTAATCAATGTTTTTTTAATAATGAAACATATAAATGATAAACATATAAATCTTAAATAAACTTAAATAAACTTAAATAACACTAAATCTGAAATAAACTAGTAAATCTCACTAAATTTGCATTCATGATTTTATATAGAAATAATTTCAAAGCAACGTCTCTTGTCAAACAGTAATTCTTTCAGATAGCATTTATTGAACTCTTTTCATTTATTAATGATTTAAAAGTTTCTGGAGGTTATCAGAAGAATAACAATTTTACAAAAAAAATGCAAAAAAAAATGATTAAATGAATTTTCTTTTTTTTTCATTGAAAATGTAGGAAAAAATAATGTGGAATAATATAAACATACTAACGAAAGAAAAATTTAAATTTTTTTTAATAATGAAACATATAAATGATTAAAACTAAACTCAATAACTATTAGTAATTTTCCACAGAAAACTTGAGGAATACAGAAAATTAGCAGAGGCATCTTAAAATCCTCTATAGAATGTCCGAATGGCTAGGCCGCTTGCGTACGGTTCTAGAGTCTATGGGTTCGAGTCTAGGTATGGATGTTTGTAGCCGTTCGGAATCGACTTTAAACAGTACGTCCCGGACTAATGATCCCTCGTGTAGCAAAAATTGACCGTAGCTTTCCAAACCAAAGCAAATCATTATAGAATGTAAAATTGGCAACTAATTTGAAAAAAAACAGTATAGTTCTTCATCTACGGCTAAAGAACTAAATGTACTAGTTCGAAATCAGATGTCATTTTTGCATTCTATTTATATTTAATTGAGCTCTTTTAACTGCTTTAACTTTTAGTTGATATATATGATCTAAGATTTTTGGAGAGATGTCTATATTTATAGAAGTCATTTACTAAAAACTCAATGAAATTAAAACAGATTTTTGGCTGTACCTCAAACATTCGTGGTAAAAGATCTACAGCACTCTATTGTTGATTTTTATTAAAGGGAAAAGGCTCACTTGCAGATCACTAAAAGTATAAAAAGATAATGATGATCACTTTACCACATATTTCCTTAATTAACAGTTCTTTCCCTTGAAGTTCAATAGACTGCTCCAAGTAACGAAACCAGGACCTCCTGCGTTAGAGACATCATTACACTACAGATACTAGCGAACGAATACCCAACTTAGCGTGTCAGGTTTTTGACCAATATTCCTCACTGGTTTAGTTTATTTTATCTGTTAATTTTTAGGGAGATTTTTGCTCGATCGCATAATCACCTAACTAGAAATAACAAAAAGAGGAAGATGATGCCTTTGTAGCGTGAGGAGAGGTTTGTAGGCACTTGTTTTTCGGTATTTAAGAAACCGTATTAATAATTAGAACAGCATGTCATATCCTCTGAAAAGTGCTACTTTATTAATAGATACACTAAGTTAAAATCTTCTCCTTCGTAAGGAGAATTTCTCAGTCGTCTGTGAGTGTTCGCATGAAAGCCATCCGTTCCGATCACTTTAGACTTCTTTATATTTTATTCTAGAACAGATTTGGCATATTACTACGATTGTGGGCGCAGTTTTCTTTTGTAACTCTAGAGTGACATCG
The DNA here is from genome assembly GCA_907164885.2 of Dolomedes plantarius. Taxonomy (NCBI): domain Eukaryota; kingdom Metazoa; phylum Arthropoda; class Arachnida; order Araneae; family Dolomedidae; genus Dolomedes; species Dolomedes plantarius. The sequence goes on from OU015492.1 coordinate 109,968,657, forward strand.
GGGAAATCGCAACAGACTATCACCGATTGATTAATTGATAGAAATATGGTCTCTAGAATTACAACGAATCTAAAACCTTCGGGAGAAAATTTCTAACGTATACCGAAGTTCTTGGAGAAATCAGGCGGTCATAAACAAAAAACTGTGAGTTACAGACTCGTAACCAATTTCATAAAAGATTTTAAACTCAACTTTTACAATAAATTTATGTAACATGATGGATTTTCTAACATATATGGCAACAAATGCCCAATAAAACTACTACTAACAAATTAAGTTAACGAAACTGAACTGTACAAAATAAACAAAATTTAATCTACAAAACTGACAGACAGTCTCTATACTCCAATAACGAGAGTGGATCTTTCCATCAGTCAAAGCTAAAAAGACGAGATGGTGGATAAGCGTATATACTATAGAATATATTACGCTATAATATATATATATATATATATATATATATATATATATATATATATATATATATATATATATATATATATATACAGGGGAACCTCGATCGATCGTGCCCTGAATCATTGTTTTTCCTTACGTGTAGTTTATTCCATTCAGTCCAGATGATGCCATTTCTTCACTATTTTCCCGCATTTATTATTCAGTGCAATCTGTCCCCTGAAAAACGATGAACAGAGGCTGCGCTATATATATATATATATATATATATGTGTGTGTGTGTATGTATGTATGTATGTATGTATATGGGGGCTTACGTGCCATAGAATATATCTTTCAGTATATTTTGCGGCATATAAGCTATGAATTAAGCTATGCATTAAGGCCTATTAAGGCTTTTCCATAAATATTTTGCTTCTCATTTATTTGTGCTAATTAAAATCGTAGTTGAGCACAACGGTGTTGACGCAAAATGAGAACACCTTCCTATAAATTGACTTCGAAAATTCACTATTTCCCGTCATGATTAAGTTATCGAAGTCCAACCCCCCCCCTTCCCCCTTGGCTAATAAGAAGACTAAGAGGGAAAAAATTAGTTCCTTAAGAAACGTAGCATCTTAAGTTTCCCCCCCCCCATAAAAGCTGCACTCATTCCATTAAGTCGCAAATTAGAAGAATGCCGCCAGTGGTGAAGTCAGTAATTAACTTAACAGTTGCTAGGCGCACTTGCGAAATAATTGGAGCCAGAGCTTTTGACGGTCTGTCTTTGTGCCGCACCTGTTTTCAGAGAGACTCCGCAAAAGTTCCCGGACTTCTCTGAAAATGCAACAACCTGCATCAAATGGAGAAATGAAGTTAACGCACAATGGCAGGGAAATAATGTTTACATGGAAAAGAGAATTCCTGTTTAAAACAGCATCACACGCTTTGCTAAGCGATGTTGTTTTAAATTGGATGAGCGTGAGATGTAACGCACTCTGTACTAAAAGTAATTTTGCTTTTAGGTTTAATTCAGAGTGTATATATATATATATATATATATATATATATATATATGTGTGTGTGTGTGTGTGTGAGTGTTAGTTAGTTACTGTGTAGTAAACCCACTTCAACAAAGTATAATGTTAGAATAATTACAAGATATAAAGAACTTTTTATATACCATGTTTTTTAAATTTTTCGTTGAATCATATAAACTTGACAATTCTATGCATTAATAAATACTTTTTTTTTAAATTTGTTTGATGAATTATCCCATCAACTTGAAAGAAAATGAAGTTAATTGGAAGTTAACTCGCGTTTAACTTTTCGTTCCCGTCCCGGACGATAGATGGCTGCACCAGTCTACAGAACAAAATTAACTGAAAATGAATTCAATCCTGCTTAAAGATGGCGAAAATTATTAAAATAATGCATTGTCATCGTGTTCTGAACTATTCTAAAAGTTTCAAATGTGTAGCTAGTCGGGAAGTTAGTTAAAAATCGATTGTAAGATTTGTACTGGACAAACACAAACACACACAAACAAACAGGAAAGCGAGTTAATAAAAACATGGTAAAAATTATCTGCTCAGAACATATATTTTCTATTTAAAAGAACATTTATTGGTTGTTGTGTTATGTTGATTTATATTGGATTAGCTTGGTACGTAACACTATTTCTATTAATAATAATGTTGCTTTTGGGTTTATTTCAGAATGTAAATGTTTTCAATGCATCATTTTGGTACAATAGACTTTGCTTCTAAGACAGCCTATACAAAACGTATTTTTATCATCTGTTACCTAATCGTGTGAGTGAATGTCATCAAAAGTAACACTTTCCATCGCCAAAATTGTTCAGTAGGTAGAATAACGGACTTGAAATTTGGTGACGTTTGTACGGTCTTTGCCCCGGCATCTAACAAGTATATCACGATTTATAACATACTAAATTATAGAAGAAAATAAATAAAATATGCATGATATTTATATATAAGATTTCTGTTAGTGTTTTTATTGGTTTTAGAAAAATCTAGTTCATTGTAACTATTACGTGTGTGCACATATATTGAGAATTTTTAATCAAACTCATTATTATTTATTGAGCACTTAAAAAAAATCACAACATGTATGAACTATTTATTTTTGTCAAAAATTAAAAGTTTTTACAACGAGGCAAATCAACAGACGATGAACCAATGGTGTGTCATGTTTTTTTATCAAGTGTATAAACATTTCAATTTTGATTTTAATTTACCTTTTTTCATATTTTTCATCATTCTTCTGCCCCAAATGTGTTATTTTTATGTAATAATATTGTTTCAAGGTATATTTTAATGTCTTTAAACTATTTGGTGATAATAATATCGATTTCATTAGGGTTTTTTTTACTGGAAAAGTCATATTTTTTAAACATGAGAGTACTGAAAAGACTAAATACATTGTAACAGCACGTAAAACCTTGCGCGACAATCACTTGCAGCAGGGGATTCGAAAAAACATCTGTCGAGCTGAAGAAACGATCACTGATTCCCCCCCCCCCCATCGAATTCTAATGCCGCATTTACACATTCGCGATCGCGCCACCCACAAGACATTCGCGAGACATTCGCGAGACATTAGTCACGTTCCTGCATCGACACGAGTGACTGTTTTCACACTCCTACCTCTTGCTTTGAACAAGACTTCCCCTCACAACTTCCCGCCGCCATTCTCCCCTTTCCCCCCCCCCCCCCCCGGAGCCATTCGCCCCTTTGACTCGTGCCTTAAAACCGCTCCCGAAGCGAGCGCCACGATTGGCGAGGAGAAACGGCGAGAACACCGTTTACACATTCGCCCCCGTGATTCTACTCGCCACTATCGCGACTGCGTAAATGCGGTGTAACATTCTTTGGATCTGGGGCCTTAAGCCCACGTGTCTCATCTTTCCCGAAAGCTTGGGGTAAACTGTGTGTTAAAAATCCTCGGCCACCTTGGAAATCCGAAATCTGTCACTCGGGGGGCGTAATTCGGAGATTAATTAGTTCAGTGTATAGTTATCATTACCTGAAATTCTTCTTTCGCAATGTATTGAGAAGGTGTAGTTTGTTTTCCTTCAGTAAGTTTGCTGTGACTGGGAAAAATCAAATAAAAAGCTGATGAGGATTTTAGAGAATGAATGTCGTAGAGAAAAAGAGTATTTGTATTTCATACCAAAACTAAAATGAAATTATTCGCTCTAACTTATTCCCTGGCAGCCATGCATTACCATGTAATACACGGTTACCATGTAAACCTAGACACCTGGTTTGTACAAGTTCTTGGAATAAATCTGGCAGATTAAGAGATCTCACGAAAATTTTTTGTTGTTTATGCCCCCTGGCCGGAAATTTTCCATATGAGGTCAATATAGACTTGCTGACAGGTGCGGTTCCGGTTTATAAAATTTGTTGTTGTTTATGCCCCCTGGCCAGAAGTTTTCCATGTCAGGTCAATATAGACTTGCTGATGGGTGCGGTTCCGGTTTATAAAATTTGTTATTGTTTATGCCCTCTGGCCGGAAGTTTTCCATATCAGGTCAATATAGACTTGCTGACGGGTGCGGTTCCGGTTTATAAAATTTGTTGTCGTTTATGCCCCCTGGCCGGAAGTTTTCCATATCATGTCAATATAGACTTGCTGACGGGTGCGGTTCCGGTTTATAAAATTTGTTGTTGTTTATGCCCCCTGGCCGGAAGTTTTCCATATCATGTCAATATAGACTTGCTGACGGGTGCGGTTCCGGTTTATAAAATTTGTTGTTATTTATGCCCCCTGGCCGGAAGTTTTCCATATCAGGTCAATATAGACTTGCTGACGGGTGCGGTTCCGGTTTATAAAATTTGTTGTCGTTTATGCCCCCTGGCCGGAAGTTTTCCATATCATGTCAATATAGACTTGCTGACGGGTGCGGTTCCGGTTTATAAAGTTTGTTGTTGTTTATGCCCCCTGGCCGGAAGTTTTCCATATCATGTCAATATAGACTTGCTGACGGGTGCGGTTCCGGTTTATAAAATTTGTTGTTATTTATGCCCCCTGGCCGGAAGTTTTCCATATCAGGTCAATATAGACTTGCTGACGGGTGCGATTCCGGTTTATAAAATTTGTTGTTGTTTATGCCCCTTGGCCGGAAGTTTTCCATATCATGTCAATATAGACTTGCTGACGGGTGCGGTTCCGGTTTATAAAATTTGTTGTTATTTATGCCCCCTGGCCGGAAGTTTTCCATATCAGGTCAATATAGACTTGCTGACGGGTGCGATTCCGGTTTATAAAATTTGTTGTTGTTTATGCCCCCTAGCCGGAAGTTTTCCATGTCAGGTAAATATAGACTTGCGGGCTGGCGGGTGCGGCACCGGTTTATAATGACACCACAAGAGTCGGAGTTCACTTTAGCCAGATTCCATTTCAATTTTGACCGAGCACGTCCAGAGAATACATCTGTTGGGATCATATCCTCTTCCACCCACTCTGACCTCATAGAAGGACTTTCCGGTCTACGGATTTAACGAGCCTAAAAACGGCCTAGACACGGAGGTATTTAATGGCGCTTAACGGGATTCGAACTGAACACCCTCAGCACCGAAAATCGACGCGCTATTACTAGACTACCTGAGGAACCCAAAACGTTTTCTAGAAATAAATGGTAAAGACATAAAAACTTTGGAGCATATTTTCTATCCACTGAACGATCCCGCAAATGACAGGATCAATCACTTTTTGAGTATTTTCTCACGCACACCTTTAATTTTTGAAGCTAAACACACAGATTTAGCCTTGAATTTTTATTCCTTTTTATTTATTTTTTTTATTTATTGACTATGATGATTTTTTCTCTTGTTATTTGTATTTGTAATACGTTTTCCCATATGGTCACTGTTTAGCTCCCTTAAACGCTTTTGTGTAATGGCCATGATGGGGAACCGAAATTTCAATTCCTGTCTCCAAACCAAAATTCGGAATTTCCCTATTTGAAAAACTGAAAGTCATTAACCCTGACGATTAGAGAAACTCATATTTCCTGATTAATATGTTTGGCGACTTTCTTAATGTCTAGAAATCTGTGTGTGTGTGTGTGTAAGTAAGTAGGTAACCTTTGCAGCTAAAAGGTATAGATTAAATTCCAATTACTTTTATATTTGCAATGAATATATTTAAAATACAAAAAAAAATTAAACTGTAAGTTCTCGTCTTTATTTTTCCATTATTCTTTCTTATTCTAAGTCACACAAACTCTGTTTAGATTAAACTGCTCAGTTTTCCTCAATTTCCCCTTGATCAGTTTTTATTTGCGTTGAGTAAAAGCAATAAAACGCGGCAATTCTTTTTTTCCCCAAACCACCCAATTCCAAAGAGGTATTAGATTATCCCTTAAAACCAATACTCGAATATTTAACACTCGCACTGTTAACCTCATAACAATGAATCTCTCTCTCTCTCTCGGCTATTTCTTACACAAATTTTTCCATTATTTGAATTAGGAAACACACTTATTTTGTATTCCCAAGTCGCGCCAGCACACTGCCGATCACGAATACAAATTGCATATGTAACGGCGCTTCTCATTGGCTAGTTCATGGAGAGTGCCTGCGATAGGACGAGTGGTAAAGTCCGTTTTTCCCTATCAGCCGCATTTCGTGCCAAAAGCATCTCTGGTTATTCCCAAGCAGCTAGAATTGGCTCCCAATCTCAGTAAAGTGGGGATTTTGGCGAGAAAACGGAGGAGCCCGAGTTGGCAGTAAACAAACTTATCGATCACTACTGTCTGTCGCGTAGCATAACTATGCATCATTGCTAGCAACAAACATTCAGAAAATGTGGGATGCTGCAGTGGTTTCAACCTGTCTTTAAGAACTGGAAACAGGAATGTGATGAATCACCTCGAGGAATTCTCGAAACTCCAGTTCAGTGCACTGCTGTTGCAATTAAATGCATTTAAACCCATTTCTTTTTAAAAGCATTAAAATATATATAAATTTCTCAAATAAAAACGTGACAACATTTATTAACATACACGGCAGGGGCATGATTAAAGATATTGGTCATGCGAAATTTTAAAATCAGCTCCTTAAGCATTCTATGCATGTTTAAGTTAATATCAGCGCCGAATATCGCTTTATTCCAACTATATTTTCTAGCAAATCAAAGCACTTTAATACATTATAACAGAGTTAAAGAAGGGAAATTTAAAAGATTCTTTATATTTTACTACTCTTCTTTCCCATCATCCACATGGTATAGTGGATAGCGCCACGAGATTGAACGGAGCACACTTGGAGGTCGAATGCATTTTAAAGTTTTGGCGTACCTGTGCTGTCCCCTCATAGGGAGCAATGTTGGTTCACTTATACGGTAATCCATAGGCGTAGCATACTTCTAACTTTTTTTTTTTTTTTTTTTTTTTGGGGGGGGGGGGGGGGGGGGAAATTGAATTCAGATAGGAACCTCCTCAGCACATTGACTGCCGGACGGTCCTTAAAATATGAAACATTATGACTTTTTAAATTGAATAACAATAGAACTGTTGTTTGAGTAGTATTCAAAAGTTATACAATGAGAAAAATATAATATAAATATAATGAGAGAAAAGATCGCATCGAATTTTTGTTATGGATCATATCATTGTTAAAAACTACGTTAACCTTTTACACGCCAATGTTCCCAAAAGGGAACATCAACTTCAAAATTCTGTGAAAAATACAATTTTATTCATATTGCTCTATAAAAATTATTACTTAGAACGAAGATATGGATTGATTTTTTGGCATCGAGGTTACGTTAATAAAATAAATAGTGTCTAGGGGAAAAAAATCGTAACTTTGGCTTTTTTCTAACTTTTCGTCGAACAAAATTAAAAAATTCGTATAAAATTCAAAATTCAACAAATGATTTTAAAATTTAGAGGGAGTAATTAAAAATGATCATTTTCTTGGTAGAACATAATTTATATCAATAAAGATTAAATTTTGTTGTTACTATTAGATGAAAAATTTGTATGTTCCCAAAAGGGAACATTGGCGTGTAAAGGTTAGTTTTTCAACATAATTAAGTTATTTTGATTACAGTGCATAGGAGTATTGATAAAATGTTTTCGAATACGAGAGCTATTAGTACGTATCAAGGAAAGATGTTTATGACTGTGATCTACTTTCATTACGCCTGTTCACCCCTCCCCTCCCCCCTCTCCCCCACGTGTGTGACGGAGAGGGGGAGGAAGGGGGACTCCGATGGGTCTGAAGTGGATTACTCATAGCTGCCGCTGAAAAACGCGTGTTTGTTGATAGTTAGACGTTGTTTATGACTCTATTGGAGTGGCACATAATATGTTGGAAAACACGTGATTATGAGTTCTCATTATTTTCCTTTACTCTGCGATTTTCTTCAGTTGAGAGAGGATATGTCACTTCCATTCTAAATTGAGTATAGATGAATCCATAGTGCCCTGTTACGATCATCATTCGGGTAAATTGTGTATACGGGGTAAACCAATGTAGTTTGGTTTTAAAATATAGATGTTGTGTTCCAGCAGTGGCTATTCATATGCTATGAGAATCTATAGTGGAAAAATTTCAGAAATAGAAAACTCTTCTCTTGGATCTAGAGTTGTGTGGGAGCTTCTATCCAGTGTTGAATATCCAGAGATGCATGAAATTTTCATTGACAACTTTTTCTCATCACACAAGCTGTTCACTGAGTTTTCTGAAAAAGGGTTTCAAAGCAACTGGCACGATTCGAGAATTTCGGACAGGAAGATGCTTTCTCAAATCACCAAAGGAAGCCTCAAAATGGCAAAGAGGAAATTTTGAGTATCGAAGTGATGGTCAAGCTTATATTTGTCGCTGGACATCCAATTATTCGACCCATGAGCCTATCGTAAAACCAAACTATTTTGTCAAGCACCAAAAAAAAAAAAAAAAAAAAAAAAAAAAAAAAAAAAAAAAAAAAAGAATTGATGTTTCTCAGCCACATCTGATAAAAATGTATAATGAGGGGATGGGAGGTGTCGATTTAATTGACAGACTTCTTGGATCATATCGACCTATGTTTAGAAACAAAAAATGGTATTGGAATCTATTTAGCAATGTGCTAAGCATGGCTGTCGCTGCTGGATGGATTTTGCATTTACATTTGCACAAAAGTACAACAGCAGAACTATCGCATCTCAGGAGAGAAGCAACTTTGTGTTTGTTTCGCGTGAAATTGAAAATCCACTCTGTTCCTGGACCTCACGCACATTGCTATGAATCTTTCAGACAATCAGATTCACATTTTATTGTGCCATCAGCACAAGGATGTTGTGTTGTATTCCAAGCGAATACTAGAAAAAAAATATTTTGTGTGAGAAAAGACTGCATGAGAAATACTTTCCTACCTGCGATGGACAGCAGAAAACACGTAGAGCAAAAAAGCTAAGAACAAAAATCATTTTTCGTTTTCTTTTTCTTATTTTAAAGAATTTCGGTAGTTTTTTTTTCTTTCTCCTTGTATTTTTTAGATTTTCATTCATATTATTATTGTGCTGTGAATTTTTACACAGAGATTATCTGTTACTTCCTTTTTTCTAATGGTTTTTCAATTGTTTGATTAACATGCTAATAAATAATTGTAAAACTGTTTAAATATAGTAATTTTTGCTCATCAACTGTAAAATTAATTTTTTTTAATTTACTGGGAAAACTTTTTCTTTTGAAAGTTTCGTTGCACCTCTTGACTAGTTAAGGTAGTATAGCTCTTGAGCACCACCACGGCTCGACCCCGACTATTTTTCTGCTTAACCTGTGCTATTACTCTATAACTTTTAGAAATTTACTTATAACTATTTAAAAATTGGGTACAGAAATCGAAATTTGAATGTAAGGGTCGTTAATCATATCTTATAAAAACATGTGGAAAAACTAAGTGTTTCCCGCCAATGTTCCCTTTTGGGAACATGTTATAAATTATATACAAAAATTTTTTTCTTGAAAAAAAAAGTACTCATAGTTCATATGTTTGAGTTTTAATGTGATTTTTATCAATAAATAGTTTGTGTTACCTTTCGATCATAGTGCGTCGTGTAAAAGGTTAAGGCTAAAGATATAATTAGAATCTTCAGTTTCACAGTTTCAAAAGCGGAAAAAACCAACTTTTTAAAAAGATTTCTACAATTTTCCTATTTTAACTGAACTTCTATTAACGTTTTAACTTATTTCAAATTAAGTTAGGGGGGGGCACGTGCTCCTCCCCATCCCCCCCCCCCGACGCTATGCCTATGTGGTAATCTGGTATGGAAGTAGGCAAGAAAATTTCGTGGAGTAGATGGGCTTATGTCTTCAGGGCAAATGATTGCCATGCTCAGGAAAAAAGAACTATTAATTTTCAGTGCCTTCAAATTTGCATTTTAATGCATTTCAATTTCTCCTACAGATACGGTACATGACCGACAAGTGTCTCCTACTTTATGAGAGCTTCCTTTAGGCTGTGTCATTCTCCCGACAGACTTCTATGAGTCTGCCAGCTTTCATTATTTGAAAAAAAACGACTTTAGCTTTCACTGTAGTCCAAATTATTTATAATAGTGTAGGGATTGTTTGTTGAAACGGAACCTGCTAGTCTGATACATTCATAAAATAAAATTAAAACTAATACCTTTCTTTCCTCTCGCCTTAATCTTTTGTTTCCCAAGACCACATGTCTGACGACTCAGCACAACATGCCATTTACACAAGCCTTATTTCTTAGCCTCATAATGTGCTCTCCATCTTCCCTATCTCGATAAACGGGACTATTCGGCCCATTCTATATTTCCACATCGTAGAGAGACTGTGTAATGATCTTATTATAGGAGTGAATCACCTAGAAGCAATGGATGCATGCAAGGGTTGGAATAAGCAAGGAATACAACGCATTGACCTTACACATACATTTATTAGATAACCCAAATTTCAATTAACATGTCAGAGCTATAGTTTTACAATCAGTTTTATATTAACAATTTTGACGTACAATACCCAGAAGCAGAGGCAAACTATAGAGTCAAATATGATTCTTAGAATCTAACGGGGAGGCACTTACTATAACGGATGTATGCAACGATGATCGTAGCATCGGCGACCGGGACCCAGTATCATCTCCAGTGTAGGAAAACGTTGGCGGTATATTGGCTCTTCTCCACGGCTATGAGGCAGACGAGAGCCTCCGACATCTAACTCTCAGGAACCCAATCTAAAGACCGTCTCCTTCTTCTTTTTTTTTTGATTCCTTCCGTCCTTAGCGAAGCTGTTGTCCGTTTACAGGGGGCCATTCTAGCACGCCCCTCACTTTCATTGGGCAGTGGGCTGTTTCTCCTTCAGTGGTTCCTATCCCTAATTGGTCCTTTATTATACCGCCTCTGTCCATAGGCTATGTAGTACCTCCCCCCACATACGTTTATTTTGTAAAACAACTTTGATTCTTTTCCTCTGACTGTGGGCCATAAAATACTGTGGGCCATAAAATAACGACCATCCATCTTGTAAAATATAAACTTCAGATCACTATCACTGGCCACACCGACAGCTATTCTTCTATTTTTTTATTGTTTTACAATCCTGTATTTACCCCTGCCTCTGCATCCTTTATGATACATTCTTTATTCTCCACACACTGTGGGGAATTACACTATTTTCACTTCTACACTTATCATTGCTACTTTTGCTTTGTGTTAGTGGAATTTCGTGTTTTATCTATTTATACTATAAAACAGTTCCGTAACTGACTGACTGACACATAACGCACAGACCAAACCCCTGGACCTAAAGAGCTAAAATTTTGCATGGCGATTCTTTTTATGGTGTAGGGTGCACTAAGAAAGATTTTTAAAAAAATCTTCTTAGATTTTTAAAATTAAATTTTTAAGCTGTTTTGTAACTTTTTTAAAGTTTGAATTTAAAATAATAATCTGGGGGTTATAAATATTATATCACGAGAAAGATGATAAAAATTCCTTTAAAATGAAATCTTTCTCGAATCTTTACCTCCATTTTCTGATTTTGGTGAATTTTTAAAGATTAATTTTAAGAACTCAATTTATTAATTGCTGATCACGTGGTTTCTTTCTTTTTATGATACTTTAAATTAATTTTGTGTCACGTGCATAACAGCGAAATAAATTGACAAAAAATATATTAAAATACGTTGAAAGATAAAATTCAACAACTAGAGTAATTGAGATGGAAGTTTTTTAAGAATTTAATTCAAATTAGTATGTTTTATGGATATTAAATATACAAATTAATTGCGTACATTTACAGGTACGGGTACTCAGCTAGTATGTTATAATGAAACATATGGTAGGTTATTTTGTAATCGTTTAAAAGAAAATTTCATGTAAATTAATTATAATTGCTCCCTCTCTTTATGTCATTTAAGCTTAAACATTTTCTCAGGAGTGCTCTTCTTTTGGATTGTCAGGACACCTGTATTACCATGAACAGGTGAGATACGGTTACCAATCTTTGCGGTGAAAAATTCTTTTATCTGCAATTTTAGCTGTCATTGCATGTTAAAATGAACACTACTTTTCCTCATAAGAAATTTCTGACAAACCTTTGAATAAAAATCGTCTAAGGACGGAATGTAACAAAATATAACTTGTCAACAATTATTCCGGTATTGTCACCACTTTTCAACCTCTCCCGAAGGAGTTCATATTCATTATTTATATGTGAATTCAGCAAGTTATTCAGTACGTGAATATATTCACATATTGAGTGAATTTATTGGTATACTAGCTGAATACCCGTGCTTCGCTACGGAGTACATATAAATTAAATACAACGGTGAATGTATGAAATTAATGCCAAAAAAATATATATTTATAAAAAAAATCGTAATGGATATTTTTATATACAAAATAATGTAGAAGAAAACATTAAAATTAAATCTAATACAACATGCTAAAGAATATAGTACAGTTAATATAGTATAGTTTCAGGAACATTTCTTTTACTGTATTTTAATATTTTTTTGATAATGTCCAATCGTCTGCCGCACTTGCAAGAAAAAAAATATTTTTTTTGTTAATTTATTTCGTTGTTATGCACGTGACGCAAAATTAGTTTAAAGTATCACAAAAAGAAAAGAAGCCACGTGATCAGCATTTAACAAATTAAATTCTAAAAATTAATCTTTAAAAATTCCCCAAAAATCAGAAAATGGAGGTAAAGATTCGAAAAAGGTTTCATTTTAAAGGAAATTTTAGGATCCTTCTCGTGATATAAATTTTATAACCCTCAGATTATTATTTTAAATACAAACGCAAAAAAAAGTTACAAAAACATCTTAAAAATTTTATTTTTAAAAAACTAAGAAGAATTTTTCAAAAATCTTTCTTAGTGCAGACCTACACTATGAGAAGAATCGCCATGCAAAATTTCAAATCTTTAGGTCCAGCGGTTTGGTCTGTGCGTTATCTGTCAGTCAGTCAGTCAGTCACTTACGGAACTGTTCTTTATATATATAGATTATACATGTGAAACTATTCCTAAATTTCTATATGAATTTAGCTATGTGAATGTAAAGAATTATAGCTGAATGTAAAATCCGTTAATCAATTTGTAATTCATTTTCTATTAAACCAAAAATATATTTTAAAAAGTATAAAATAACACAGATTTCAAGTGTGATATATTTAATAAATATTTCAGTCCTGAACAAAATATCGATTCCGAGGAAAAAAACAAAATGAGTGGGAATGTTTAAAATGAAATACCTTCTAGCTCAATTTTTCAAAGATATTTATGATAGGAATTTGAAAAAAAATCCAAAATCGGCCATAGTTCTTGACTGATCTCAAAGTTAGAAAAGAAAATCATTCATGAAAAAAAAAATGTCGTTGAAAAAAAAATCTTACGTTTATTGGATCAAAGGATAACACTTTAACGTTAGATACTAGCAAGATGTCTTATATTTGTATTTTAAAATATAAAACAAAATTAATTTTTAAAAAAAATTATTGAATTTAAAATGTATATATATGCATATAATTCTAGATTTATATTTAAACTTTAATAATAAAAATAAGACATAAAAGATAAAATTCAAATATTAAAGCATAGTTTTATAATTGAATTTCAAAAGATAAAATATAAAATTGAATTTTAAAATTTAATTCTTGAATTTTCAAAAAACAAAATATAAAGTTTAATTTTATATTTGATTTTTAAAAATAAAAATAAAATATAAGAAAAAAGTACATCGAAATGTCAAATTGTTTATTTTTTAATTTAAATAGACAAAATATGTTACATGCATACACATAGACATTTCAAATATAATTTTTTCTTTATATTTGAATGTCATATAAAACTGTCTTTTTAATATTATTTTATTAAATAATGGAACAAAACTACTCCTAAGTAACTTAGCTTATTTCAGAAATTATAGAACTTTTTTTGTTTTTAATTCAGATTCATTCATTTATTCTCATTGGCATTATTCATTCTGACATAAAGATGCGTCGATTCTTTTAGAGAATAATATCGAGGCTAGAAACTAACAAATCGTAAAAGGATTAAAGATATCAAAGATATGTGAGAGGATAAAAAAAATACAATCACTCCAAAGGAATAACCCCTAATAAAGAAAAGCTGCAAAATAGACAAAGGGGAAAGTTTGATTCTTTCCAGGAGTTTTCGTTCCAGAAGTCACTGGCAAAATTCCTCGTCATACTCAGGGAGACAGTCTAATTGTCTCTGAATGTTGGCATATATAATTTAATTGTAAGTACATCAACTTAATTTTGTTTATGTGTGTGTACAGCACTTGCACACAGAGCTATATAATTATGCACATTTTCTAATAAATCTTCCAAGAACTTAGAAACCAGAAAATTCTAACATTAGGCATTATTTGATTCTTTATAATTTTCAAAAATATTTCTTTCATATGAGTTAATTTACCAGTAGGTATGTTAACTCATGGGAATATTTAATAGGGAATTAACTTGAGTGAATTAAGAAACTCATTAAGAAACTCATAGGAATAGTTAATTTACAATAGTTAATTAAGTTCATGTAAATAATATGAACTTAATATTGTTTACGGTTATGTAGAGCATATATTCAGAGGGACGTATGATTATGTACATTTTCGAATAGATCTTCCAAGAACTTAGAAATCGGGAAATTTCTAGCATTAGGCATTATCTGACTTCGTACTATTTTTAAAAATATTTCTTTTCGTATGAGTTAATATACCAGTAAGTATCATAACATCTTAGGAATAGTTAATTTATAATTATCTTCTTAAGAAAATCATAGGAATAGTTAATTTCCAATAGTTAATTAAGATGATGTAAATAACGTAAATTTCATTTTGTTTATGTGTGTATACAGCACATACTCAGAGGGCCATATAATTGCGTGTATTTTCTAGTACATTTTCCAAGAACTTAGAGATTGGGAAATTTCTAATATTAGTCATTATCTGACTCCCTACTATTTTTAAAAATATTTCCTTTCCTATGAATTGAACTTAGACGCAAAAGGTACTGGTGGTATCACTAAAATTACCTCATTTTTTTCAACGTCACTGGTGAACTAATAAATTTCAAATCAAGAATATTTTACTGGATTGAACACATGGAAATCTCGGTATAAGCCTTTTTATGGTATATTAAGCCATTTCCTATTTTTAAAACTGTTACATAGATGATGTAAAGAAATAAAAATATAAAATAAATATAAAATAACTATTACTTTTGGGTGAAGAATACTGAAATTCTTTTTTTATTATTTAGAGTGGGTTAAAAAAGAGAAGGAAATAAATAATAAATCTCTAAAAATCAAACATGGTTTTATTTTCTTAAAGCTAAATATAAGAATGTTATGTCGAAATGCCAACCTATCTACGCTGCCTATAATACTTAATTGGTTATCCGGTAAATGAAAGATCTTCTTTATCATTTTTAAGTAATAAAGAATAAAATAAGAATAAATACAAAAAATGCCTTTATCAAACAAAGCAATAAAATAAAATAACTTTTTCCGCGTTTTTGTTTTAGAATTAAATAACTGTCGTAGCTTTTATGGGGGAAATTGATATATGAGATTATGAGATGCTTAGATTTTTCCCTGTCTGACGTTATTTATTTACTAAGTCCAAAATTAACCATTTAGAATACCGTATGTTTCGGATTTCAAGACGCACAAGACGATAAGACATACCTGAAATTTATGGGAAGACTTTTAGAAAAGAATATTTTGTATTTTGTTAGGTATATAAAGGTATTTTCAATTTATTTCTCTATGTTAAACTTATTAAGTTCTTTTAGGGTTACTTTTAACTCATGAAGGGGAAAAATTTTGGCACTTGAGACGGATTATTTTACGTCGTCTTTTACGTAACTGTAAAAATACTGTTACAGTATATAAACCTGTGTTATCATGAAAACGACGACTGCCAATTGTGATACAAATTAAATTTTTTTAGCCCTGTTTACCCTGTTTACTCGTTTTATTTTAATATTACCTTTCGACCATAAGACGCAACACAATTTTAAGTTGATTTTTTATGTAAAAAGGTGCATCTCCGGCGCCAGGGAGGTGAGAGTTATCTGATCCTAGTATCAGTGCGATATTAATATAGCAATGAGGCCTGAGATGATACATTGTCATCAAACGGAAACAAAAGTCATTTCAACTATCAAAAGTATAGCGGTATTTAAGGTGATACATCATTAGATCAATAGAATCTTTTTTTCTTTATTTTAGAAGAAAAAATCCGTTTAGGTAACCCTACTCGAGTTACCCTTTTTTTTAAATATAAAATTTTTACATTTATATATATATATATATATATATATATATATATATATATATATATATATATATATATATATATATATATATATATATATATATATATATATATATATATATATATATATATTCAGTAAAACCTCGCTTATCTGGATCAGATTGGTAGACATTTTAGTTAATGTTCACATTAGATAATAATTTTTACGCCAAATATTCCGTATTTAGTTTGATTCAATGTATAGTTCCTGCATAGACTGTACAATAAATTATGGTAATAAAATGCTTTATGTTGAGTTTAAGAAAGCTTTACGAGACTTACCAATTCTTTGTTAAGAATTTATGTGAAAAGTTATTTTTATATTTTTCAATGTCTTGTAAACAATACTATGTAATTTTGTTACGCAACTGTTTTTATCGTAATACATCGTAAGTCTGCTTAGTTAAGGATTTTGTTTTGCTTATTACTCATATTACCCGGATTTCTGATTATCCGGATTGCCTAGTGTCCCAGTTTGTTCGGATAAACGGGGTTTTACTGTGTGTGTATATATATATATATATATATATATATATATATATATATATATATATATATATATATATATATATATATATATATATATATATATATATATATATATATATATATATATATATATATATATATATATATATATATATATATATATATATATATATATATATATATATATATATATATTATATATATATATATATATATATATATATATATATATATATATTATATATATATATATATACACAGATATTTTTAATAAATATAATGATCAATGTATACAATTGATGTAAACTAAAAATATATTTATAAAAAAATCGTAAGAGATATTTTTATAGAAAAAATAATGTAGAAGAAAAGATTCAAATTAAATCTAATAGGACATACTAAAGAATACAGTACAGTTAAGAATATAGTACAGGGAGAGATACCAATTGAAATAACTCAGAATTAATTAACAAACTATTATATTTGAGTACTGATATAATAAAAAGGGTTAACACAATCATTTGAAATTGTGATTAGCATTTAGAGCCCTTTTGAATTAAAATCTTCTTTTCGAAATAAATTCTTCTTGTTTGAGGAACATATCTTTTACTGTATTTTAATATGTTTTTGGAGTATAATGTCCAATCGTCTGCCGCATTAGCAAGAAAAAAATAAATATTTTTTGTCTATTTCGTTGTTATGAATATGACGATAAATTTATTTAAAGTACCAGAAAAAGAAATCACGTGATCAGCTTTTGATAAAGGAAATTCTAAAAATGAATCTTTAAAAATTCACTACAAATCAGAAAATGAAGGTAAAGATTCGAAAATGATTTCATTTTAAAGGAATTTTTATGATCTTTCTTATGATATAAATTTTATAACCCTCAAGTTATTATTTTAAATGCAAACTTTAAAAAAGTTACTAAAACAGTTTAAAAATTTAATTTAAAAAAATTTAAGAAGAATTTTTCAAAAATCTTTCTTAGTGCACCCCTACACTATAAGAGGAATCGCCATGCAAAATTTCAGCTCTTTAGGTCCAGCGGTTTGGTCTGTGCGTTGTATGTGAGTTAGTCAATCAGTCAGTCAGTTACGGAACTGTTATATATATACATATATATTTATATATATATATATATATATATATATATATATATATATATATATATATATATATATATATATAGTGAGACCTCGATAGATAGATTGATAGATAGATAGATAGATTTTAAGAAAATTGATGGAGTTTAAACCCATGAGTACATTTTTAAGAATTTTCTCCAATATAAATTGCTTACGGTTTTGTTCTTAAAAAATAACGTAAAATATTAAATAATTTAAAATTATGAAAATATTATTCCTCTTTTTAAAACATTTCTATGATCAGCATCAACATGCTTCAAAATTATTCTCTATGGCCAGGCTTATTAGTAAAGAGTGCTCTTCAACAAATTTAAGACTCTTTCACGCAAGATATCTAAATATGCTTGAATCGAAGAGTTTCTGTTCGAGTGGAGAGTGTGCAGTTCTCTAATTTAAGGGAAAATTAATAAACTGTAACCCTACCTTAAATAACCTACTCTGATTCTTACTTTATGAAGTAAATATTGTTTATATTTCTAAATAATTTCAAGATAAAACGAACTTTTTATATACCATGTTTTCAAATTTTCTGTTGAATCATATAAACTTGACAATTCTATGTATTGATAAGTCCTTTTTTAAAATTTTTTGGGTGAATTATCCCATTAACTTGAAAGAAAATGAAGTTAATTGGAAGTTAACTTGCGTTTAACTTTTCGTTCCTGTTCCGACCAGTAGATGGCTGCACCAGTCTAAAAAGCAAAATTAACTGAAAATAACTGAAAAATAATTCAATTCTTCTTAAAGATGGCTAAAAGTATCAAAAAAATGCATTGTCATCGTGTTCTGAGCTATTCTAAAAGTTTCAAATGACTAGCTAGTCGGGAAGTTAGTTAAAAATCGATTGCAAAATTTGTACTGATCAAACACACAAACACACACACAAACAAACAAGAAAGCGAGTTAATAAAAACATGGGAAAAAAGTTTGACTTTGTGACAACAACAAAATTTTCAGAATTTTTTCTTTCGATGTAAGTTGTCCACAAACTTATTATAAAAAATAAAGCCAAACATTATTAAGTAATAAACATTTCAGCAATTACTAAATTATTTGAAATGTAATCATAATTAGAATCAACTTATTATAGATCACTTATTACAGTTGGATTTTCAAACAGTTGAAAAGTGTGAAGTTATTCACTCAAAAATTCTCTGGACTACCGTCTCGAGTGAAAATGTGAATCAGTACCTCCCAAAATAGAGAAACAATTTTCGTATATCTACGTCACAACTCTAATGTACTGAAATCGAATAGTTTCTCCACCAGTGTTAGTGTCAGATAGTATTTTCATCCTCTAATTTGATTGAAAACAAAATGATGCGTTGAGTTTATAAATTCTAGAGCGAAGACTATTTATCTTCATTCGTGTCAGTCTGTTCTGTTCTAAAAATCCTTCGATTCCTTTTCAAAAAAATTTTTGTATTGATACAGATTTACTTCCCTGATTTTTAGCTGCTTTTTTTATTTAAAAAAGAAAAGAATTTAGCAGCATTATTTTCGTTTTCGTTTTTAATGGGCATGATACATGGAGTTCGATTCTTTATTGTTATATTTTAGTAGTTTTTAACTAAAGCATGCATTTAATTTTTTTGAACAGTCAGTCAAGAAAAACCATTTCATAATTTTTTGTAGTCGGTCCAATCTAGTTGCCTGGTTGTGTTCAATTTTATTTAAGCATAAAACCTTCCGGCAGAGGGCGCGTGCCCCTTTAATGAGTTTTTGACATTATTGCTTTTCTGTGTTTCAGTATTTTTAATTTTTTTTGTTTACTTTCAGTGTGGCAACAGGTTAAAATATTGAGTTTGATTTTGTGTGTTCTTTTAGTTTGTGATATATTTTTCAAATGAATATTTCTACGAAATATTAAAGTAACTTAAATAAAATTTCAAAGCAATTGAAGTTGTTTAATGATTCTTTCAATCTACAGTTCATTTAATATCGAATTTCAATTTTATTCAGGTTGCTATATACAAAACCAAAGGAAGGTTAATATTAAATCAATTAGTAGTCAGTTAATAAATTGATTCTAGATCTATATTTTTAACTAAGCTCATAATATGCTGAAGTTAGGATCTATTGTTTAATATTTTAGAAATTATACGAAAAATTAATGCTTTTATGTTGACCACACTTTTATTTCATTTGAAATGACACCTTCATTTGAACAAACTGCTATAATTCTAATGGGGTGTGAATTCCAATTTATTGGTCAAACCAACACCAATAATGCAATCAGAAATTATTCATACCTGCTCTCCCTCCCTACTAACCGTTTTACAGGTTTAAGTATCCCTGCTGCCATGTTTAACATATTACTTGTTAAATTATCCTAAAATCTGATATCTAAAATGCTCTCAAATCCGAAATGTGTTGTACACATACATATCGTTACATGTGGAATATTCAACACCTTGCCTCACTTATTATTATTGTGTTAACGGAATGTCGATGTTTTACTGTTAAGTACTGACGTGAGAATAATGTCTGATAAGTTCTTCGTCGCTTCAGTGCAAACTGTTTTAACAAGTTATGCACAGAATACGTAACTGACGTACATTATCCTAAAATAGCATGCTAGAAATTTCCGGACCCAAACAAATAGATAAATTCAGTTATCTTACTTATATTAATTTAATTTTTTTTTGTATTAACACTTCTACTACGCTTGTTGTTTTTTCTCTATTCTTCTATAACTCGATAAGAATTTTTTTAATAAATGAAAAAGAGAACTACTTTGAAGCATCAAGCTTAAAAATGTGTTCATTTCTCCCTTATTAACCTTGAGAACATCGATAAACCTAATGCGTAACAACTTGCACAATAGGTGAAAAGCTATCGGGCATTTCCCAGATTTAAAAAACTTTTCAAACAACAGCGTTTCAGCTGTCTCTTTTCTTTTGATAAACAGTAACAACGCTGTATAAAGAAATTGCACTTTACAGGAACACTTACGATGTTGCTGGTGCTCCTAGCTTCAAATACCCTTTATGTGCTTCCAATAGTTCTGATCATATTCTTTGTTGTAAAAAAAATAGCTGTTTTAGAGAGAAGAAAAAGTTTTGTTACTCAATTTAACAGAAAAAAATACCTGTTAGAAAAGCGATATAGCTCTGTTTTGATTTTAGTTTTTATTAAGTCTTTATTTAAGAAATGAAAAATTCGCGGATAAATTGATTGAAAGCAATATTATTCTTCTTGAATCGAGGTGGAATTTTGTCTAGCGTAAACTTGATCGCAAAGCTTTGGGATGTTAAGGAAAACCGCTTAATTTCCTCTTTCAGATTTTGATCAATATTATTAAGTTTACAGTCACGGTTGTTTAATCAAAACCTAACTAGGCTCAGTTATAAAAACATATCGTTATTTCTTTCAGTTTTTTTTATAAATTCTAGATAAAAAGAATGGATGAATCATTAACAAATTTTAAATTTTTTCAAAAAATCACATAAAAGTTCTATCTAGATTATTTTCCAATAAATACGCTGGTTTTATTTGAAACTTCACTAAACACGTTATAAAGCTGAATTTTTTCTTTACCTGGAATAATGCAACCCTAACGCTTGGACAGAGTCAACTAAGAAGACAAGAAACTAGACCTTATCATGGCATATGACATATGGGGCGTCTCATCCACCTTTCTTTGTTAATTTAGTTAAGAACTGAAATAAACAAAACGACGGAGGAGTTCCCTGAAATTTCCATACCTTAAATTTATATCTATGTCTTGAACAAGTTGTAGATTTAAAATAACCTCTTCCGAGTCTTCAAAGTTCGTGAAGTAGTGGCAACGAGAAAATTCCACCAGTCTGACAATCGCTGCAACATGTTCAAGTCTTGGGCAAAATAAAAGTCATAAAAGCTGCAAAAACAGAGTTTGGAGTTCCTAGCACTCCGAAATAACGTCCCACTGTTCCGGAACTTCAGGTGCTGCTCGCCGATGCCTGCGAAAGTTTTACTCAAAATATTGGACTCCTGGTTTCAAGACATGACAAGTTCCAGCTCATGGAAAACATCCATGAACTGGAACTACATAAAACATTCTCTTACTTACTCCTTAATACCTAAAACTTCTTATTTTATGTAACATAATATAAATGATTATTTGTCAAAGATGTTTCAAAGTTTTATCAGAGCTATGCTCCGTCATTTGAAACAATACAAATCAAATTTGACATGTCTCAATCAACCTAATTCAATAAAGATAGCATTTACTCACTTCCTCAACTTAATGTGTAATATACTTTCTCAACTTAATGTGTAATATAGGAAATCTGTTATACAGCTTTATTTATCTAGTCTTTGTTAGATTAACTAGAAAATGAGGTAAAGATAGATAATTTTCGAGTCTGTCATAATTTTTAATGTCAGTTTGAAGAAATGAAAGCGTAATTAGGGGTTTACTATGAACGAAAAAATGACCCTCCTGTCTAATAATACACATTGCAAAACCTTCTCTGATCCTCCCGGTTTCTTAATAACTCTTTACGCTACGTAGTTATTACCATGGAAATGCATTTCTAGTTTTACTGGGTTATACTACACTTAATCATAATTATCTCTATAATTACTCCCCTTTAGTGTATCAGAAAAAAAATATGTATTGATTTTTCTTATTTTGTGGTTGTAGCGCTTGTTTAGTAATTATTTTATGTTTTATTTTTAATGTTATCTAAGTATAAAGTTAGTTGTGTATTATCTCAATAGAGCCATTTGGTTGTAAACCATTCAATACAAAACTCTAAATATTTTCATTAACATATTGTAATATTATTTCAAATTCATGCTCTCCAGACTGAAATATTATAACAACAAACCTTCAAGGTCTAAATATTTTAAGAAATTTGCGAAGAAATCTTAATTTTCTTCCTTATTCGTGTTAAGTTAATAAGTACCTGATCTTTTTGACTGATTTCATTAACATGAACTGGCCAAAGGTAATTATCTCTTTTACCGA
This sequence comes from Dolomedes plantarius, assembly GCA_907164885.2. Classification (NCBI taxonomy): domain Eukaryota; kingdom Metazoa; phylum Arthropoda; class Arachnida; order Araneae; family Dolomedidae; genus Dolomedes; species Dolomedes plantarius. The sequence goes on from OU015492.1 coordinate 109,991,481, forward strand.
AATGTTTTAGACGAGTATAAATGTAAAAATTAGTTAATTTGTGATCTTTGCAGGAAGAAATTATGTGATAGTACTCATGTAAGGCAAAAACCCGGAATGATTTCGAGAGTTTCTCTAAGTAGTACTATTGAAATAGCGTGGTACTAAATGGTGTTTACAGAAACGTACAGGATTTTTAAATCACCAGTAATATAGTCAAATATCAATAGCTTAAACCATAATTCCTTCATATGAATATTTAAATGGATTATATTTTCCCTCCTCGATAAAATTTGTTTTATTTGAATAACTTTTATATCACAGTATACATACCCCAGAATTTAAAAACTTAAACGGGAAGTATAAATAATTTATCAAAAATTACATTGGGAATTTCATCAAGTGATATTTTGTTTAATTATAAGATAATTTTTTTCTTTAAATCTATTTTTCAGAGTCGAAGTTCGTTTTTGAGATAAATACAAAATCTTGCGCACACTGTGTGAGCAAATTGTTATAAAATGTATCCAATCATAATTGTAAATTTATGTATTCTCTTCTACACGTAACAAAACCAACAATGACAAATATTAAAAAATAGAATGCAATTTAATCCGTTAACCTCCTTCAAAACCAATATCAGAAAAATAATATGTATACCTGAACTTGGTGATTTTGAATGTGACCAAGTGATTGTTTGACCTTTGTGACAATCTTTGTTCGCGGTATTTCATTCGCGATTCATTTTAACCTGACCTGTCATAAAAATAAAAGCCTACTTTTGATTGTTGATAGGGTAATATGTAAACAATCGCATGCTTTGCTGAAAAGGCTCATATAAGTTTTCAAATTGCCCACGGATGCAAATTAAACACATAAAAATGATTCGTCGATGTCCGAGAAACCGCACTAAAGCCAGGCCTCATTACGATCAACGCATTAAGTGTTCAGGATCGAATTCGTTGAAATCTAGCTCAACTGCAAGTTGAAAAAAAAAATTCACATTGCACATCTGGCTGTCGGATGAGTAGGTCACGGTTTGAAGAACTTCTTGTAAATCAATTATTAAGCCAAACCGCTTTAAGGCATTCGGTGAACTGATGTCCAAACGCTCATCAGTAAAGACTACAATGGGCCTCATCAAGTCCAACTGATAAGAGAGTGGATTTTTTTCACTAACTTTACACTATACAATACGTAACTCACATCAATGCATTATAACGCTTTAATACATCACAGCACTTACTCGCATCACAAAGGTTATTTATACATCACTACGCTTTACAACATATATTTTCAGATACGTACAAACAGGTCAAATTTTCTTAGTTATATTTCTACAGTAGTAATCGTTGTAGAATCTGGCCAATGGCCAAGTTTTGATACCTCTGACATATTTTCTCTAATACCTTTCCAGCTGCTACACTGCAAAAGACAATGTTCAATTGTTTGTGCCTCGCCACAATGACAAAGGGAATTTTTCAAGATAGTTGCTGAAGCACCCATGGCCAGTTACAACTTGATTAACAAGGACGTCTTGTAAAAGCTACCCATCCCATTATCTAACCAGCTATTATGCTTGGTAGAGGAGGCGTAATGATAAATAATGCTGTTTTTCACAGTTTTGGCATCGCCTCTTAAGTCCATGGACTAAGGATCTTAATTTTCCCACTTACACTGCTATTTTAAACAGACACTTCTACACATTGTGGCAATATTTCGGTGAGTGAACATACTTTGTAATACACTTGTTGAGAGCTGGTTTGACATAGAGGACGTTGGAAATAAATTAACTTACTTGCAGTCATTATATAAATCCCATAAAACTTACACCATTGGGACAAAAGGAACATTAAGGCCGATATCAGATTAAAAAGTTGTTTGATTTTATTTGGAGAAGGACTATCCTACAACATTAATTAAAAATTTTGCGTCTAGACTGTCTTGTACTGTGTAAAAGCAACAGGTAGCAGCATCAAAAAATAAACTCACGTGGTATAAATTTCTTTTCTGTTCGACAGGGAATCAACATACATGCTCGCGTCTCCATATACATTTGATCTCATTGTGTAACTTGGTGAATACAGTCAAACCGAAAACATTCCTAAAAGTAAGCAACTAGACAAATACCCATATATTTAATAACTAAACGCTATTTTTCTAATTTTATGTAATGTTAAATCTATTTAAAATCTAAAACATAGCAAGTTTTATTTTAGACATGGCGAATTTTAATGATATTTTTTTCAACAATAAACAATTACAGACGAACTTTCAGACTAAAAATTTAAGGTTTCATGGCTACATTAGTTTGCTCCAGCGGTTTATCCGTAGGTAATACGAGCATAGACATTTCCCGAAATTTTATTACTAGACCATTTTCAGTCATATTAGGCCCCACAAATATAGAAGAAAAAGCTCAATATATGTAGGAAATTAGGAATTAACATACTTTTTATGCTCACATATGAATTTTAGTTGCTTAGTTTTTATTTCTTTCTCCTAACGCTCTAACTCCTGAACCTCAACAAAGTAACTTCCAATAAATAAATGGTTAAAATAGAAAGTAAATAACCCGCAAAATACCCACGCTTAAATACTGAAGCGTCACCTACTCATGACAAGTTATTAGAGTGGAGCATATTATATAAAATAAGATTACGTCAAAAGCAGAAATATTAGTTTCACATTCAGGCACACAAAGAAACATTTCCACGAGATGGGTTATGAAAAGAATGACATTGTGTTCTCCCGACAGAAAATTTGCGCTTGTTTCCTTTTCAAGAAATCAAATATTTTTTTTTCACGTTTAACAGAAATAACATGAAACCGGAAATATTCTTCCTTTAGAAAAATTTTTATTATTTTATCGCCTACATTTTGAAAATTTTTTAATTGTTTAAGTTTGTAGGAAGGTTGAATGGGAAGATTTAATATAGAGAGGAAAATAATGTTTATTATTTCAAGTATTGTCAGTATTTAATAGTTTCCAATCAGCAGTCTACATTCTCCGACTTTTCTAGTTTTATGTTTCGAAGAGTATTGAAAGAGTAGCATCTCTCTTTAATTGGTATAGCAGAATCCAAATGGTTATAAAAGCTAAAAAGGAATACTGGAAACAAAGAACTGAACCCAGAATCATTTTATGGCATGTAGTTATCACAAAAGAATATTTAAACTTTAAATATATTCTCTGATTTTCACTAGTTTTTCTCTGTTTTAAATATAACTTTTCCCTTTTAAAGAGAAATCACTTCAAGAAAATTAAAAACTTTTAAATATATGAGAACTATGTTTGTTTTGAAACACTTAGTTACTTTTTTTAATACCACAAAAAGTAATTATAGTCTAAACACGGACAAAACCTTTTTTTTAACTTTTCTTCCCAAGAAAAGTATGCATAGTTACCTGAATGGAAAAGGTTTATAGTATTTAAAAGTCTCGAGATACATAGTATTTAAAAGCATTTGTACGTGCACAGTATTGAGTTAAATTACTTTTTTAAAGATCACTATGTCTATCAGGGCCATTTTATTTATTTCGATAAATTAGAAAAGTAAACAAGGTTGCCTAAAACTACGAACAGAAAAAGAAAACGTAGCTTTGTGAAATCATTTAACCTGCTTTACCAAGTATATCTGTTCTTTGAATTTTGATAGTTATTACAGTTATCAAGGATATAACTAGTGAAACAAGCATAAGTTTCTCAAATTTATGAATTGAGTACCTGCCCTAGTAAAATATTTAATTTAATGATTAACTTTAAATTAAATATTTAACTAGGCGAGTAAGTAACAAGAGAGTCATAAAAACTGTTTTCAATCTTTTCTATTTTCCATAATTTCACTAATTTACCCTGGACAGACAGTAGGGTCCTTAAATTGAAATCCAAGAAATATCCCACTTAATCCAGATAACCGCCGAAACAAATAAACTGTTAAGTGTAACGGCCTCTTTGTGTTAATGTTATTTTTATGCCTGAACTTTATGAGGACTCTGTTATCCTTTGTTGGAATCTAGGAGGGCTTGGGGTGCATTGAGTGGCAGATCTGTACTGTATATCCGGCATCCTTGAGCATCCACAGCAATGGAAAGCACCGGACCGCGGAAATTAACCTTCGGCTGCGTATTCAGGTTTTGCTACGTAGCGACTGGTGCTAATTCTGCGCTGGAAGATGTTCAAAGGATTTGTCTTCAGTGATGATACTGCACACTTCTCTTTCAATTAAGACGATCAGATTAAATTAAGATACTTTATTTACAAATTAAGATTAGTTTACAGTATTTACATTAAAGATTACTCAGAAATTACTCTCCAACGAGAGTTCCATTATTACCGAACTGATCAGTTATTATGCACAATGCATTCTGATTCAAACATTTTGAAACGGGGGGTGATTCGCGGTACGGCGCTCGTAGCGCCACCAAAGATGAACTGCAACAACTGGTCTTTCAGGTGTTCATGGGCTGATACGCGAAAGCGGGGGAGCCGAGGTGTCAATTGAGATTGTTGGAATCTAGTGTCCTCTGACACTTGATTTCCATCTTGGGATAAAGCGGTTAACTCTTCTCGGTTAACAGCTCGAAGCAAGGGAGACGGTACAAGCCACAATCTGCCACGAGAGGAGAGAAAAAGACTGGACTTCACAATACACGATAAATATGTACAGAAAAAAAGGTAATCCCATTACATTCCAGTACTTTATTACACCAACTGTATAATTAAAAACAGTACATTAGTTCCGAGAAAGAAGATTTCCTGCATCTAATCTTGTAAGTTTATTTTTAACGGCATGGTATGGAAATCAGTTTTTACAATATCGAACAAGGATGCCAAAAGTGTGCTCAAGCCCAGACACTTCCAAAATTCCTTTTGAATAACGGGTATGATAGGATTAAGTGTGGAGGGAGAAATGAAGTCACTACAACGATGGAAATTGACCGACTTTGGAGAAAGATCTGGGGTTCCATGTCGATCTTCATCAAAGAGAATGCAATCCTGACCCAGGACGTGGCTTGTTAGTTGAGTAGCTAGAATGCCGGAACAGAACTAATTTTGTGGGAGGAGGGGTCCATTTTTCACTTTTAATCCAATACAGAAATGAAGATTTCTGGGAAATAGACTGGTCGTTATTAACAATGGTATTTTCCTATCACCAGTTATTATTCTTGGCTACTCCATTTTCAATAAAATCTCATTTGCTTTCCATTTTTCAGCCATCTTTACCTTTTAAGTAGAAACTTTAAGACTCATGCACCAGAAATATCACACAATCACCGCCTGCATGGATAACAATAAAGCTAAACAGCGATATGCTATTTATAAATGCACATGTAGTCTGACTAATGATATATCTATCACTATGTTTGTACTAATGTTCATTTCAATTCTTTCGATACATCAGTTTAATACGATGGACTGAAGCTATGAGTATTTAAAAGAAAAATTTCATGAGATAGAATGTTGGTTAATATTAATAAATTAGTTTTATATAATATATTTATACATAGAATTATGGATGAAATTTGAGTGATCATGGAAATACTTGTGATCACAGATCTTAACATTGGGAATTTACGAATCGAGAACATCCCTCTTTCTGTTCTTCATAGTTTCATTTTCACTGCTGAACTCAAAGAAATATTTTCGAGATTTCTATTAATACTTAAATAATTAATATTAAATATCAATTATTTAAGTATTACTATTTGTACTCAAGGTCGCTATCGGAGCAACATAAATCTCCAGTAATTTTTTTTTCGTTCTCTAAAAATCAACACTATTTTACTTCAGTGCTCACTTTAAATCTCGTTAAAAATATAATAAAATTTTTTTCTTTTCATAGAAAAGCTTGGTAAGCCCTAGAATTAGAGTATTAAAAATAGTTACGTCTTTCAGCTACGTAAGATTCAGATCAATTTTCATCCTTTCTATGGGGTATGTGGCCTGTCAGGAATTATAGTTGTTTTCGGCTCCTGATTTTCACCTCATTCTGGACGGAATCCTCATCGTTGAGACTTTGATCATCACTGTATTTGTTGGATATCTTTGAAGAAAAATGTCAACCATTTGACACTTATGCGGACTTTCATTATCATCCATGAATACGGACAATAGACCCTGGGCATCTTAAAAAAAAATCGAACATAAGATTTCACTATGTTTGTTTGTTTGTTTGTTTTTTTCATCAATAACAGCAAATCTAAAATTTCGGGGAAAACCTCTGGTCTTGTCCTTCAGTTTCACAAAGGACAAGCGATGGGAGAGGTCAACCTGTCGGTCCGAAACTTGTTGCTTATCATAATAGAGACTTCAGATTTTCCTTTATTTCAGCTTTTTAAAATCATAAAATTAATTACCTGTGTAAACACTTTTATGGGTTTATCAAACTCAATCGACTTTTTTTTCCCGCAAACTCCAATGAGTGTACCAGTGTTACAAATGGCCATTCTCATCATCATCGTCATCCTAGGCACTATAGCCCCGTGTGAGCCTTGGCCTACCGCTGTAGATTTTGCCAGTGCTTTCTAGCTGTAGGACGCGAATTTCTTATATCAATTTCGTGGTTGTTATTACAATAATTATTTCAATTAAATAATAGACTTGATGATATGAAACTTCTGATTATGATTTAATAGCTTAGCATTGCGAATTCAGATTGTGATCAATAAAAATTTACTAGAAACGTTTGATTATTTGAAAATAGAGTTTTTATAATTGTAGCTAATTAGTTACTTGTTGAGAGCTATCAACTAAATGTTCCTTTTATGGAAAGATTCGCCAGCTTTTAAAATTCGGGAACCAATGCCCTGTATGGACCTCAACCCCCATTCGGCAATTTGCCCTAATGGCGCCTTGCCATATTTATACATCCCTTCCAGAAAAAAAGTGACGAAATAGTGACAAAAAAGGGCAATTCTCGTTTCATCTCCAGTCTGAAAAATATCAGTATGATCAACCAATAAAAAAAATTCTCAGTAAAATCTTTCAATTAATTTCTGCCAAATTTTTAGATTATTTTCAGACAGATAAACTATCACTATTTCCCTCTTACAGGCTTCGAAAACTATCAGATAAGTGTCCAATTTGTATCTGCTGCAAATCTGATAAACTTGTTTCTTTTTAAAAGATTTCTACTTAAAGAATGCTATAGATGCGCCTTATTTCACACTATCTATGATAAGAAAGATAGTGTTTTTATACCATTGCATTGTTTTTTAAAACCATTAGTCTGAAACACAATTTCGCTAAAAAGATACAATTAATAGAATGAAATACTTTATACATTACATTCATTTTACGCCAGAACTTTGTATATTATATGGCAAAAAGGTAACCTATGCGTTACTTACGTGTATATATATATATATATATATATATACATATACAGTAACCACCGCTTATAGTGATCAGTGGTTATAAGAATCAACCGTTTATAAGAATCAATATCGCAAAAACAAAAACAAATGTATTATTTCCATGTTAAAATTTTCGCTTTAAAGAATCAATCCACCAGTTTTAAGACTCAGTTTGCAATCTTCGCTTTCCTTTCATTTTTCCAAAAAAGCCACTTAAACCCTTAAAAGGCACGAAGTTCTTTCTTTTTTTTTTTGTAAAGAAAGATTGATAAGATGGGATGGAATATAGTCATAAATTTCATCCCATTCTTTGTTAGACATAAAATAATAGGTTCTCCTTAAACGCTTTAGCACAACACTGTCCTATTAGCTTGACCCGGGAGCATCTTTACCCGTCCGGGTACGATTTCACTTTTCTCACACTGACAAAGAAAAATAGGGACTCTTTTTTCCCACCTCCCACATACTGGTTGCGACTTCCTGGACGCTGAAACACATAAATCTTCGGCGAAGTGTCCACTATCACTTAGGCAAACGTGACATTAATAGATTCAGCACGTTATCAAACCGTGAAACGTAAGCTAGAATGTGAATCTTCGTCTGAGACAATTAGTACTGAAAGAGGTATAACAGCCTCTTGAAAACTGCATTACGGCAAACTATCATAGAACACTTTTTCTTGCTTCCTTCCTGTAGTTGAAATGTTGAAACTGTTAAGCAGGTATGTTGTAAAAAATATTGGATTTTTTCTTCTCTTACTATAAATATGTGTATCTACTTATAAGTCTAAAAATTAAGTTGTATTATTAAAATTATAAAAAATAATTGTAATAGAAGATAATTAACGTAAATTAAAGAGTATTTTATGGTAAATTATCTAATAAATGTATATATTAGTGTGTGCGTGCCTGTCCAAAAACCTAAATTTCGGCTATAAGAATCAACCGCTTATAAGAATCAAAAACAGTAATAACAAGCGTGATTCTTATAAGCGGAAACCACTGTATATATATATATATATATATATATATATATATATATATATATATTATATATATATACACTGCTGGCCACTGTAAATGCAACACCCTGAAGGAAACATGCAAATAACATGAAATTTACAACATGCATTAGCGTAGGTGAGATATGCAAATGATTAGAATTTCAGCGCAGACGCACATCACGCGCGCCTGTGGCGCCACTTCAAAGCGCTATTTAAGGCTTGGAGATTTCAACGATTTCAAGTTCGGCGATTGTGTTTTTCTTGTGGTTTTTTCAAAAAATCGATCAATTATGCCTCGTCGAAAACAGCGATCATCTTTTGATCAAGTATCCGAGTTCGACAGAGGAAGGATAGTGGCCTACCGAGATTGTGGATTATCTTTCAGGGAAATCGGTAGTCGTGTTGGACGAAACCAAACAACTGTAATGCGGATATGTGATCGTTGGATGCAGGAGGGTACGACGGACCGGCGTGTTCGATCGCATCCACCTCAGCGCACCACTTCACGCGAGGACAGGTAAATTATGCGCATGGCAGTGACGGATTGCTCAGTCACATCACGAACCATAGCACAGCACATGCAGTCTGTAACGCATCATCCAGCGTCTGCGCGTACCATTCGTCGCCGTTTACAGCAGAGTGGTCTGTCCGCAAGACGTCCATTGCTTTGTCTACCCTTGACGCAGAACCACAGACGTCTCCGCCGCCAATGGTGCGATGGCAGAAGGATGTGAACGGCAGAATGGAATGAAATTGTCTTTACTGACGAGTCACGCTTCTGTCTGCAACACCACGATGGTCGCATTCGAGTCTGGAGACACCGTGAAGAGAGGATGCTGAACAGCTGCGTTATGCACCGCCACACTGGTCCTGCACCGGGTATTATGGTATGGGGCGGTATTGGATATCACTCTCGCTCACCTCTAGTACGCATTGCCGGTACTTTAAACAGCCAGCGCTACATCTCCGAGGTGTTGGAGCCAGTTGTCCTTCCTTACCTTCAGGGCTTGCCCACAGCCATATTTCAACAGGATAATGCGCGACCACACGTGGCATGCATTGTCCAACGGTTCTTCGTCAATCGCCAGATTGAATTGCCTCCCTGGCCGCCTCGCTCTCCGGATCTTCGCCGATAGAAAACATGTGGTCCATGGTTGCTCTACGATTGACCCAGATTCCATCCCCAGCTGCCAAAACAGATCAACTTTGGCAACGTGTGGAAGCTGCTTGGTCTGCTGTACCCCAAGAACTCATTCAAAGTCTCTTTGAATCAATGCCGAGGCATGTGGCAGCGGTGATCTCCAACAATGGCGGCTACTCTAGCTACTGATTTTGGCAGGAACCACACTTCACAGAAGTCTATAAATTTAATCATTTGATACTTGGTCAACATGTTATCTACAAAATAAATTTTGTTGTGATATCTCTTGTCTTTCTTGGTGTTGCAATTTGGGTGGCCAGCAGTGTATATATATATATATATATATATATATATATATATATATATATATATATATATATATATATATATGTGTGTGTGTGTGTGTGTGTGTGTGTGTGTGTATGTATATGTATATGTATATGTATATATATATGTTTATGTATGCTCTACTTTCATATATTTTGTTACTGAGTGAAGAATATTACCAGCCATTTGTTTAAGGGCAGAGGAAATTCTTCCTTTTGAATCATGTTTTGTACACTCATATTCTTCAGTCAATAGGCTGTTCAGTTCAAAAATTAAATTACCGTTAGTGAGAATTTGGTTTTGTCCCTAACAGTTTGTTAAAACATAATAAAGAAATAGTTCTGGGTAATGAAGTATTGCAAAGTATGAGAAACTTCTCGTCTCTGAACATGAAGCTCGCTGCTTGAATGTTCACTTCAAGAAAGATTGAACATTCATCCTTATAGTAGCATTTTACAACACTGACGGAGTTTTACGATTTACTGGTAAAATTCGTCCATCAATAGTTATTTTCGGGAGTTTTTAATCTAAATAGATTTTTCATAGCAGAACTTACTGATTTCCCATCCGAAATCAAATGTTTAACTTCAGCGTAAATGACATCAATATTTTACTTGTAAAATATTTTACTGTTTGTTCCAATAGTACCTTATCTTGACTCTGGTGGAGGGTATCGGAAGTAAAAAAAAATATTTCAGGTAGTATCTTCTAACGAAAATACCGCCGGTTATTAACGTAGGATTACTTTTCGTTGCTTACCTCTGTTGTATGCATATATGTATGAGTGTGTTATGTATATATGTATCTATCTATCTATATATTCATATATATATATATATATATATATATATATATGTCAAAATTTTGACGCATTTTGGTACTTTTCTGTTTAACTGTTTACTGCTTGCCCAAGCGATACAGACTGGGTTTGGCTCACTGCCAAAATTATAACTCACGACGCAGGACATCTGAAATTTTGCTTTCCGGAGAACCGTTATGGAGGAACATAATCCTACATTAAAAATTAAACCCTCTATGATGAGAAACTTTGCTGAAAGATACAGACAGTGGTATGAACCAAACTATTATTCCAATGATAGTTGAAATTATGAGACTCCACCCTTAAGAATACATGTGAAAAATTTTGCGAAATCTTTGATAAAAAAGATTATGATTCGTGCCCACTCAATTTCCTTCTGAACCTGTTCAACCTTCTGGGTTAATTTGTGCCTATCTGGTTATTAATTTGTGCCAAACAACTGAAAGCTTTGCACTTTTCCTTGTGAAGTTTGTTTGCAAATGATAGAATTTTTAGATTGATAATTTTCGTCTCATTTTTCCTCTAAAACAGCGGTTCCCGACCGGTGGTCCGCGGCCCTCAGGTGGTATGCGAGAGCCTCGGGAGTGTTCCGGCACCACATTTAAAAAAGTTGCCAAATAAATGGGGATTTTGAAAGCAATGTTCATTGAAGTAGATGGGCGGAATATATCCGATAACTATCAGATGTTGAATTAAAATTTCTTAAAAGTTTAATATAATTAATCTGTTATTATAATATAATACGTTACAATGCGAGTACGTTAATCCATTATCCCTTTTGCCTGAGGGATATTCTATACCCCCATACCCCCCTGAAAGTTCCCTCCTCAAGTCGGGGAGGGGGGGGGGGGGCACATGGTTCAATTTCTGGCTGTAGTGGTCCGCAGACTTCTAAGGGTTGGGTAGCACTGCTGTAAAAGGTGCGGAAAATTTTGCCGATTTCCATCGTTCCTCAGATTATTTGAAATATTCTTCCACTGCGGCATTCGAATCTTGAACTGTTTCTTAACTGGTACACAATCGAAACTTAATATCTAAGCCTCAGAAGCGCTTGTCTTGAAAAGAAAAAGTATTGAAATCCTTGAAATCTTTTGTAAACACGGAATTTCATTGGTTGAATCTTCGATGCGTTTGGTTGATTTGTGAACTTAAATTTTTTATGCATTCCAAACTTAATTTTTTTTCATTATTCCATTCTTTCCCCTCTCGAACCTCTTCAAGAATGATTTGTTCTGAACGCTCTTCTTCTTCCTCATCAACGCGCGGTGCAGGCCAAGACAGTCCCTGTCTGTTATCTTCATGCAGCCCGATCAGACACCAATATTCTCCATCGGTTAATTCCAATGATCTTAAGATATCTCTCGACATAATCAATCCATCTTGTACATGGTCTCTCTCTCCTTCTAGTACATTCTATTTTAGAAAAAGTCACTTTTTTAACAGGGACAGTGTCTTCATATCTATAAACATATCCAAGCCATTTGATACGATGAGATTTCATTACCCTTATTATATTTGCCTATATTTAAAGTATATTAGGGTTACTTATAGTTAAGATATAATTCATGGTTATAGCTAATTCTCCAGATGTTTCAGTTTTCTCTCTTTGTAAAATACTTACATGAGTGCCATTTCAGAAAATTTTCACTCACATCTTTTTCAGATCAGGACACCAGTGCTTGCCGTAAATATCGACGACAGTTTGGTCGGGACGAGAATCGAATTCGCGTCTCCAAAATTTTATCCTGGTTTTTTAAAACAGAAATTCCCCCACGATTTGAGGATAATGTTATTATTTCTGATCTCTTCATTTTTCCTCCTTTCTTTTGAGGGATAACGACATAGTATGTTGACAAAGATTATTATTTATTTACTTTTTGACCACGTTGATTTTTTTTCTACAGTTAATTTTCATTACACATTTGAGTAAAAGCCCATAATTGTTCTTTTCTCGATCTGACGGCAGTGTAATGACCATCTGCCTGGAGCAGAGGATCGAACTCATGACTCCAAACCTTGGTATGGGTATTCTACCAGTTGAACTTCCCTAGCTTCAGCCAATGACTAATTGGATATTTTGTTTTCCAATTAGTCATTGGTTGTTCCTAATGATTATTTTTTTCCAATTGCTTTCCCTTACAACCTCGTTATCGATAGTGTCTTTTTAATTTTTAAATTTCCTATAAAAATTATAAAGTTTATGTTTGATGATGGCAAAAACTGAATTGTTTTCTCTGTACCGTTCGATTACTGTTCCCAACTTCTAACAGCGCCAAAAAGATTTTATTTCATTAAGGAAGCACTCGGGTTATAATCAAATCTGCTTGAACTTAGAAATAATATCACTCTTATGAATAAAAAGTCATTGTTTCCTTGACCCAATTTATCACTATTTAACGTGATTTTTTTTTAAGCAGAACATATTTCTTTAACGGTCTCATTGAAATCTTCAAATTGTGATAATTGTAATATCAGAGAAGTTTTATAATAATATACTTAAAATGGTTCATATGAAAATGACCTATACGCTTCATTTTTCTACTTTTACTATTTCGTTATATACTATATATTTTTATACATTTCAGGGTCATGTATTTCAGATACTTAGTCTCTGCAAGCGAAAGCCTAAATTCACTGATCAATTATTCATAGGAGGTAGAATGCTGCCCAAATTTTCTTTATCTTTCACCCATATCCACGCACATGCACTGTCACACCAGTACTTAAAATTCACAGAGATAACATATTTCTTTTGTCCAATCTTTCTACTGTATACAACGCGAAAGAAGTAATAATAAAAAAAAACACGTCACCTGGCAACCACTGGGCGACCATTTCACACGCCAAGCTGGCGATTTTCCTCCGTCCCCGGTCGTGGTAACCCTGAGGCATCCCTACTTCCCCCCCTCTAGAGGCAAAGTGGAACCCGCGGCACTGCACTTACAGAACAACCCCGTACATCGCTAGGAATTAGAACTCCAGTTCAACATTAACTAAATGACTTAAATTCTTTGAACACATAGTTTCAAGTAGAACCCCCGCGTTTCACGTAGGATTTCTTCTAGCATTTTTCATGTTTACGTATTTCTTGAAATAATTGATCTTCTAGTTCCTGCCTCGATGAAACTGATCCAAAGAACTGTGAGTAGCGAGATTTCTATTTTCTGTTTTTCATCTCCTCTCTTCTTCCGTGGCTCTGCATTCTGTCTCCGGAAAAAGCCCGTTTTGTATTTTCTTGGAAAATATTTCTTTCCCAGGGTGTTGAAGGGGTTTGCAGAGTCATGTGTGCTTCAGTGTGTACGAATGTGCATGTATGAATTTGCTACGCAGATACTGGCCAGAATCGGGCGAGCACTTGACAGAGCTGTTTGCAGATCTGTGCAGAGAAAGAGAAAAAAACATATGTTTTTTTGTTATAACTTTTTATGCATTTGACCTGATCAATGTAACTTTTGTGCAACGAGGGATAATTTATTATTTTAACTCATATGCGTTCCATTGCAGCAGTACCATTCGGTGTGCGGTACTTAAACTGATGCTATACACAAGTCTTTTTCATATGTTTATTATTATTTTTACAGCATTAATTAAATAGTGTAGTGTACTTCTTTGCAGCATAGAATGAATCTTAGTTCATATCTCTCTCAGTTCAATCAACCTAAATTTGCACAACAATCACTGAAGCTGCAAGGATTTTATTTTTTCAAATTGCAGCTCGTAATTTTAATATAAAATTTTAACTTATGTGTGACGAAGAATTTTTTGTCTTCCCTCAGTCGAAGCAGTGGAAGTTAATAAAATATTATTTCCATCTGTCATAGGGATTTCCTGAGTGCACTGCAATTGAAGATCACATTTATTTAATTTTGTATCATCTTTTCTAATTTACATTGGTTCCATTTAAGTAACAAATATTTACATGACATTCACTAACCGCTACCAAATTATAAATGACTCTAATAATTTCTTATAATCATCGATAATTTTACATTATATTTAAAAACGATAACTATGCCGTAGTGCCTATATGTTATTTATTCATTTTAAAAAATATTTAGAACAGTAGTTCAAAACAACTCATATTTTCAATAATTTAATTCAGTATATACAGGATCATATATGTTTTTTATGAGTATTACAATCCAAGTACAGTGTATAGTCACCTGCAGGTCGGAGAAAAATTTCAGCTGGTATATATTTTTATCCCCCCCCCCTCTCCCCCCACTAAAAAATTGAAAGTTCCATAGAAGAGAGATTAATTAAATTAAATATTATGGAACATCTTTTATTCTAAATGTTTAGTTATGGATAAGATTTCTTTTAAAAATGTGATGTATAAACGATTTAACTTAATATGGATATATGTATATGGACGAGTCATATGATGCTTAATGTATGTTGGGTCATATTTTAAGCAAAGATGAAATATTTTAATACAAAACTGTACGATTCTCATAGAATAAAAAACCTTTCTTAAAATAAATATAAATTTTAATTAGCAAAACCAACGTAGTATCATTAGCAAACATATATATATATATCATTCCTTCATTTTAAATGCATTTATTTTTAATGCCTGAGCTTTATTTTATTCTGCCATAATACTTTGAGGAATATTTTCGGAGGTTTTAGTTTTTAAAAAATTTAATTTGTTTGCTTCTAAGACTCACGTTAGAAGTACTTAATCAACTTTTACTTGTAAGAAATTAAAACAGAATAAAACCTTTCTGATCTATTTTATACGAATGTTATTTGCTTTTCAAACAATACCGATTAATTTATCCTCACAAATCAGAGTTTAGGACAGCTCCAGAAGTAAATAAAATTTATATCATGAAATTTTATATCTTTCAATGCTGGAGATTTATTTTAAGAATTCTTTGAGTATGTTGAACTGCACGTGTATCTAAAAGGAAGCATAGTATCAAACATGTATATTTCAACGAATAGAGTTAAAAACATAAAAAAAATAATTTTAAATGGAGCATTTAACCCAATATAACCATAAGCTATTAGTTATGTACTTTTCATGGAAAGGTATTAAGTTTTAAATATCATTTTTTCTATAAATCTAGTGATTTGATGTATTAACATCTTTATGACATAAAATAACGGTTTTAATATTTTAACTTTCATAATACTTGAAATGCAATGAAATTACATTTTTATGTATATAAGTGTGCATATATCCAATAGTAAGAATTCTTACTATTTGGCTTTTCTACAAATGTAATTCAACACATGATCTATGACATATGTTTTGATGTCATAAATTTCCACAATGAAAATGTATGCTACCAAAATATACACAATATTTTTTTCATATTAGTATATTGCCGTGAGTAAAAATGCATATGTGTATACATATATTTATTTGTAAACAAAAATATGCATGCGAATGCATATATGCAGTATTAAGAATTCTTACTATTTGACATATCCACAAATGTAATTCAAACATGATATAAGACATATGTTTTGATATCATACATTTCCACAATGAAAATGTATAATATCAAAATGTACACAATTTTTTGTCATATTTGTATACGTATGTGCTGCCGTGTATATAAATGCATATGTGCATATTTATACTGATTCGTAAACTTAAATATAAGAATGCTTTAAAATAAGATGAATATTAAAAAAAGTCTAGTAAAAACTGGACTGATTGTACAGAACTGGACTGATTGTACAGAACTGGACTTCAAAATAAAATTTGTGTCTTAGGAGGCAGAAATCCACGATTTCATGGATCTAACTTTTAAATATTTCTTTAAGTTGGAGATAAAATATGCGTAGTGGATTCTTATCACGACTTGAACTTGGTGCGACTAGAGAAATGAAACTTCATAGCAATGATAAACATAATGGGAAAGTGCAAATGCTCTTGAATTTTAAAGCTAATAAAAATGGACATAGCTCTACGTAAAGCTGAAAAGTTGCCGATATATTTAACAATTTATATTATGCTATTACTCTTTTAAAGTCACAAAATAAAGAGTGTGTGAATTTTAATATCTCTTATGTTGCCTTTAAACATCATCGTGTTTTAATAAAATTCTCCTATAGTTGTATATGTTTGGTAAGGGTTTGTTCTAGGTAAATATTTTAATCTAAATCACTGAATTAAAGTTATGTAGACGCATTTCTATAATTTGCTCTCAATTCAATGTAAAGTGAACATATGACTGAATACAAATCCTAACACAATCATAATTTTATCAAAACATGCCCTTCTGACATGCTAAATCTACTACGGTCAATAAGAAAATGTGTTTTATTAATTTTAATTTTTAACTGCTAAACTTCATAAATTCAAATTTTTGTTAATCACAATTCTTTTTGGAACGTACTGTAGTATTTCCCCTGTAGTATTACATTCAGTTGTTTTTGTATTACATTTTCATAAACATTAACGTGTCGCATCTTTTTTTAAAAAAAGAAATTTTTTTTACATTTTTTTGTTAACTATGAACTGATGTGGATAAGAATTTCAATCAACTATTTTTGTGAAAATTTGGCTAAATATTCATTAAAAAATTCTCTTTCTGACAAAGCCCCCCCCCCAAAGTAAATGAAACACTATATAATATAATATAATGGAAGCGTCTTTGCTGTTCTCTTTATCACTCGAATTTAAAATCTGGGACTCTCAGAAAAATTTGCATTTAAGTTCTTCTTTCAGATTTCATCAGATTTTAATAATTTTCTTTGACTATACACCTAACTTCAGCCAAAGTTATATGCGCCCCGAAAAGAACTATCGAATTAGGTTGTAATGAACCACAGATCATTGACCTCATAAATGTTTTAGCTTAAATTGTATATTTAAATCAGCGCAATTTTATATCACAAATAAACCGGAGAGGTTTTTTAGAATAACCAAAACATGAACTTTTGAAGCAACGGTGTAAGTATAGTATAATTCACCTTCAAAGCAATGTTAGTTTAAGTGATATATACAAACATACACACACACACATACACACACACACATACACACACACACACACACACACACACACACACACACACATATATATATATATATATATATATATATATATATATATATATATATATATATATATATATATATATATATATATATATGTATGTATATATATATATAGAGAGAGAGAGAACAGTTCCGTAACTGACTGACCCACTGACTGATATACAACGCACAGACCAGACCGATGGAACTAAAGGGCTGAAATTTTGCATGGCGATTCTTCTCATAGTTTAGGGCTGCACTAAGAGAGATTTTTGAAAAATTCTTAGATTTTTTTAAATTAAATTTTTAAGCTGTTTTTGTAACTTTTTTAAAGTTTGCATTTAAAATAATAAATTGAGGGTTATTAAATTTATAACACAAGAAAGATCATAAAAATTCCTTTAAAATGAAATCTTTTTCGAATCTTTACCTCCATTTTCTGATTTTTGGTGAATTTTTAAAGATTATTTTTTTAAATTTAATTTATTAAATGCTGATCACGTGATTTCTTTTTCTGGTACTTTAAATAAATTTATCGTCACGTCCATAACAATGAAATAGACAAAAAAAAAATTTTTTCCCTTGCTAATGCGGCAGACGATTGGACAATATCCAAAAAATTATTAAAATACAGTAAAAGATGTGTTCCTCAAACTGCGCTATATTAACTGTACTATATTAACTGTACTATATTCTTTACTATGTCCTATTAGATTAAATTTGAATATTTTCTTCTACAATATTTTGTCTATAAAAATATCTCTTACGATTTTTTATAAATATATATGTATTTTTTGTATACATTGATCGTTGAGTTATACATTGATCGTCGCATTTATACATACATACATATATATATACATATATATATATATATATATATATATATATATATATATATTTATATATATATATATATATATATATATATATATATATATATATATATATATATATATATATATATATATATATATATATATATATATATATCGTTTTAAACTTGCAAAAAATCCCTAAATGGGGGATAATGTGTCTAAATGGTTGCTGCATTATACACATGAACGTGTGAACACGAAAAAAGGTGTTATCTTTAACAACCCCATTGACCATCAGTAAATATAGAAGATTTAAAACAGTTAATATATAATTACCTATTACGCTGAAATGTTACCCGTCAAAACTACTACTTTATGCAGTGAAGTATAGTAATTAAAAATGAAATTATTGCTGGATCAACATTTTTTAACATTTCAGCATGAGTAGTGTGAAAAAGAAAATTCATTGTATGTAATCTTGTTATTGTGTCTCTCATGAATCTCAGCAAATTTAAAAAAAATAAACTGCAGATTTTGTATAATATCATTCTTCGTTCAGATTATCCTTAGAAAGTTCGTGAATGACCGATCATGTTACTTTGTAAATCTCCATACTTAGTTCATTTATAAAAGGGCTCTTTTCAAACTGTTTTATACATTATGTAGTTTAAGAAAAAGTTAATCTTGTAAGCTGCCCAAATCGTTCCTTCAATTACGTTGATATAAGAAATGTTAATACCATTAAGCATGTTATAAACGCTAATCTATATATATAAAACAGTTCCGTAACCTACTAACTCAGTGACTGACTGATTGACTGACTGACATTCAACGCACAGACCAAACCGCTGGACCTAAAGGGCTGAAATTTTGCATGGCGATTCTTCTTAAAGTGTAGGGGTGCATTAAGAAAGATTTTTGAAAAATTCTTAGATTTTTTTAAAATTAAATTTTTAAGATGTTTTAGTAATTTTTTTAAGTTTGAATTTAAAATAATAATTTGAGGGTTATAAAATTTATATCACGAGAAAGATCATAAAAATTCCTTTAAAATGAGATCTTTTTCAAATCTTTACCTTCATTTTCTGATTTTTGGTGAATTTTCAAAGATTAATTTTTTTAATTTAATTTATTAAATGCTGATCACGTGATTTCTTTATCTGGTACTTTAAATAAATTTATCGTCAAGTCCATAACAATGAAACAGACAAAATTATTTTTTCCTTGGCTAATGCGGCAGACAATTAGACAATATAAAAAAAAATATTAAAATACATTAAAATATATGTTCCTCAAACTGTAATATATTAACTGTACTATACTCTTTAGTATATTCTATTACATTTAATTTGAATATTTTCTTCTACATTATTTTGTCTATAAAAATATCTCTTATGATTTTTTATAAATATATATTTTTTTTTACATCAACTGCCTGCATTGATCGTTGTATTTATCATATATATATATATATATATATATATATATATATAATTATTTATTTTGTTTGGCATTAATTGCATACATTGACCGTTGTATTTAATTTGAATGTACTCCGTAGCGAAGTGCGGGTTTTCAGCTAGTATGTTATAAGCGTTATAAACGCTATTAAACGTTATATTAGTAGTTCTAAAAGAAAAGAAACAGGAGTGGTAAATTTAAATAATTATATAATGTATGAGAATTAAACTATCAAACATCATTCTATCATGAGCATGTGATACTAATTAGATTATTCGTTATATAGGGTTAAGATGTTAAAAAAATTAGAAAATATTACTACTCGTTCGCACTCTTTTTGTTTTCTTAATGAACGCGTGTGTTACATTCAATTTTCTTGCATAAATGTAAATTACGATGTGCAGCGAAGTGACATAGTTTATGGGACATTGATACTTGGTTCGGAAATATCTCTACCAAGAAAAAAAATATCCCGTTATATCAAGCGTATCGAAATCCATTAAAACTTTCAAATTGTGTTTGAGTTTGCCTGTTCACTAAACGTAAATGTGGAAGTCTAGAATTATTATACTTAATATCAAAAATTAACACCAGTTTCTGTTATTCTTTATTTTTGACAATCACCCGTTTTAACCCGTTTATCGAAAATTAGGAAATATGAGTGTGAATTATCATACTGCAAAAACTTGGTGTTTTCAATTCACTAAATCCGTTTTGATAATCTTTTTAGCAATAAATGTAAGGTAATACTGCTGAAAAATATGATGCCCTATGAAACATTTTTTTATTAATTAACAGACACCCATCTATGAAAAATAAAATAAAATAACTTTAGCTCTTATCGTATATTTTAAAGCAAAGGATTGATCTTGCTCTCTTCATTCTAAAATTGTATTTCATATTTTACCATTTACAAGATAATTGCAACTTATAAAAATTCTCCTTTTTTTCTTAAGTTTTTATTTTATAATACCATCAAACATCAAATGAATAATCTTAAAAGGACTAAGAAAGGGGACTACTTGTATAAAATCTCCTTTATTCCTCAGTTTTTTATTATTATTATTTCATAATACCGTCAAACATCAAAGGAATAATCAGTATTGACTTCCGAATCTTCCATTTCCTTCTGTAGATGTCCTTTGAGATGAAGTTCGAAATAACGAAGTTAAACGTTAAGTTATTACAATATATAAATTAATACCAATATATAAACAAAATAGCTGAGAATTTTTTTGGTGTTCTTTTCCTGTAAGTCTGGTTTTTCCTTTTAATCTTCCCTTCGTGATTAATAAACATTCCTGAGTTATGCCACATTTTATTACTCTTAGCCAAAGATTGTAAGGGATTTTTTTCAAAATATAAGATTCGCTTAAGCGATTGGATGACCTAGCATTTAGGATGGTGAGAAGAAAATCGTCGGCTCGATTTTGACGAGTACTTTTGCTAGGTGGTCATTATAAGGCCATTCACTATACTTGAATTACATTGATACAAATTTCTTCTTTCATTGTGAATTTCCGACTGAATTCCCTACGAAAGTGTGATCTTAAATCTCTTAGTCTTGAATGCCATTTTCTGAATGAAATTATGATTCATAAGTGGAATACTATGTCCTTCAGCTTGATTTATCAAATTGACTTGTTTTCACTTTCCTTCAAGACATAACTCTCTGAATCATTTTGACCACAAATATACATATAAATAATTGAAAATATTTTTAAAAATGCAACATCCCCTCATGACCCAGTTTAAACAATTTCATGCATAAAATTCAATGCAGGAAATTAATTAGTACACTTTTTGTGTACTTGCATATAATATTTATAATTATCGTTTTTTTATACTCCCTTGGAAGAATTTGTGACATACCTCAATGCACTTTTAATCTCACAGAATATTATCCCGATTATCATATCATGTTTCAAGGATCCTCTAATAATGGATTTCGCATAAATAATATCGTATTTCGAATATATAATAATATAATAATATATATTTCGCTGAATAAAGAGTTAAAATTTCAGTCCTACTAACTGTGGCTGTGTTAATTCTTGGAACTGTCAACATCTGTCTCTCTCTCTCTCTCTCTCCCTATATATATATATATATATATATATATATATATATATATATATGACCGTTTATTTTGAAAATGGTGCAAGACCTTTTTTTGTTGTTTCGAGAAAATTTAAGGTTATCATATTAGTCAATTCAAAAATATAAATTAATTATGTCAAATCTGACAACGTTTCTATTAATTTATCAATATGTAATTTGATTGTATAAATTTCTTTGAGGCGAATTTAACTAAAATAATATATATTTACGAACTGTAAATAGATGTACACAGTTTTCATAATTAGTCAATTTTAAAAATCATTTAATTTCAATTATGAAAAATCAAATATCACTTAAAATATATATTGTGTTAATCCAATTTTGTTTATATATAATAACAAGAAATAAAATAGGAGTAGTATTTTTTATTTTTAATGTTAAGTATATTTACATAAACGAAATTTTGTGAAAACAAAAGTTAAGGCCTCCTTAATTTGCATAATTTACATTGAGGCGAGGTGTCGTGGCTTTGCCTTAGTCTCATTACCTTACAATAAGTAAGGTCATCTTCGACACGTCAAATATAACACATGTATCCACGTGACATTGCCACCTATGTCTATGGAAATTGGATTTAAATCCACTTCCATAATCAGTAACTACGCAATTTCTTTCATTTAAAAAATTAAATATTAATTAGTTATAAATAAAAAGTTTACACTCCATTAATCACAAATTATGTAATATCTAACTTTAAAAAAATATATATATATATATACATATATATATATATATATATATATATATATATATATATATATATATATATATATATATATATATATATATAGATAGATAGATAGATAGATAGATAGATACAGAGAGAGAGAGACTGAGACTATCTGTCTATATTTACCTATTTCTCTCTCTCTCTCTCTCTCTATATATATATATATATATATATATATATATATATATATATATGTGTGTGTGTGTGTATGTGTGTGTGCGTTTACTTGGCTAAAAAAATACCGAAATTAATATTTGTAAAAGACACCTTTAACTATTTTTTAAAACCATATACGCATTACATTACATTGTATATACGCATCATGGTTAATGGACCAGTCATGCACGATTGATCAAATGGGTTCCTCGTCATCTCTTGTCCTTTTTGTACCTCGTTCGGTTATTCAATTTTTAGGTTTGTTATGCTTTTGTCGTTTCACGAACTAAAATAAGATAATTTGTAGATTTTAAGTCAACAGCAGAGTCGGGAGGAATTCTCGTCTCCGATGCCCCTAATTCTTATTGGATTTCTCGGTTTATTTTTCTTTTAGCGTTCTTTAAAGTAAAGTAAATCTAGGCAAATCTTAGTTATCAAGGAGTACACTTGATCCTTGAGAAAATTTTTATTCTATGTTTGGAAGTTGCAGTCAAATAAATTGCTTTATCATCAGTAAAATCTGTAAGATTTTGAACTTCGAAGGGTGTTGCACTAATGTAGAATAGCTACACCAAAATTTAATTTGTTTGGTATCTCTAATTCACTACAAATACCGTTTTGAAATGTGTTGTTTGTCGCGTTCAATTTTTTAGGGTGTTCTGCTTCAGTACGTGCGGACCTGACTGAATACCCAAACTACTCTATTTCTTTTCTATACCTGAACAAAACATTGCCTACATTAGGAACGAAAATAGACTGTAATGTTTGATTCGGCAGCGAAATTCCCCATAAAGGATCTCAAGTAATAAAATTTTTGGCAGGACCTCATTTTTTGTCCCGATAAATTAAAGACAGCATGGAAATAAAAGAAACGACATACTCTAACGCAGTAAAGCCGTTGTTCTAAAGACTCCTCTATTGTTTTTCTGTTTTGTTTTCGTCAGTGTTTTTTTTCTAGAAAACCTCTGAAAAACGCGATGCTTCTTGTCTGATTCGTAGCCATGAATCTCGGCAACCGAGTTGAAATGTAGCCAAAGGGGGGTCACGTGGTCTTAGGAGGAACTCCATTGAGTGTACGTGAACTCACAGAAGCGTCATTGGGATTAAAAACTGCCTCTCGAAGATTGCAATCGAAGTGCTTTAGATAGAGTTTGGCGCTTATTAGACTTTCCATTTCTTTTTTTTTATATAACAAGGATATAAGCAATGGAGGTTTTACTTCCCCGACATATAAAAGAGAAGTCCTGTGCAGTCTCTTGCATAAAGTCACGTTTTTTGTTTGTCTTTTCGCTTAGAAATTAAACATTTTAAGGCTCGAGAACTAGAAAAAGACCTTTCGTGACTACGCCTTGCTCAAATGTGTGCATATCTATGACATTCAGCTTCGTGAGAAATTTTTATGCGAAATTTAAAATGATATCCGTGTACTCTGGATTAGAATAAATTATTATTTTTATCAAAACACGTAAGCAGAATGTTTATAAATACAAATGCACGCATACGAATTATATGTTTATTGCACAAACACATAAACTTTTGAACATACATAAGTTCTAAGGGGGTAATTAAATGTTTCTTTTTCATTCTCATGCTCTAGCAAAATTAGAATCCCCCCACACAATTTAATGGAGGGGAGAAATTCACAAAGAGCATCGATTGCTTTAATAATGTAATACTATAATTACTTTTTATACACATTAATTTACGTTGTGTGTGGATCTCTAGTAAAACCAAACATACCCTCATTTGATTTCCTGACTGTCTCTGTGGAAATTATCTAATTCCTATTGATTTTGATGGTAATCTGTCTAATTTCGGTCCATCCAGCGATTCAATGGAGACTAGTTGAACCATAGATGCTACCATGCCATGTCAAAAAACCCTATGTGCGTGTATATATACATACACACACACACACACATATATATATATATATATATATATATATATATATATATATATATATATATATATATATATAAAATATATATATGTATATATGTGTATATGTATATATCTGTGTGTGTGTGTACATGCAACCGTTTTACGTTACAGCTTTAAGTTCTTTTTTATGACAAAGGGATATCCGGACGCCAAAAATTTTCAGTACATCAAAATTTAATTTTTCTTGAAATGTATGTATTGATTATCTTAACTTATACATTAATTATTATATTGGAGGTATAAAATTTGTCTCAGATTACATGCTAGATAAAATTTCGAAATGTTTCAACCCATAAGAGTCAAATTCCATATTTTTTCGCAAGAAAATATACTCTCGACTATTAGATTAAAGACATATGTTCTCTTCCAACGAGTATTTTTGTATGTATGACAACGTATGCATCCCGGTATGCCTGTGATTATGATGTTTTGTATGTATGTGAGTATACCCGGAAGGCCTCAACTTCTGTGACGGTCTCCATCCGGGGCAATAGATTATGTATACGTTGTTTGTAACTATATGAATGAGATATCTTAGCAATATTTAAACGGATGCCATCATTCGAAAGTTTTTTTTTGGAGTTCATATTTTAGCCGTTATGAATGTATATAATTGAATTTTATCTGAGAAACAGACTATGATAGACTTGCTGAAGTGTGTTACACTGTATAAAACAGCTAAATAAACAATAATTTCTACTTTTCTTGCAAAGTTGCTGATAATTTTCCTTTCGCCTCTAAATTTTCATTCTGCTTTAAGATATAATATTAGTGCGTATGAATTTACTGAAATTTCTGGTACTCTTCATCGTTATTCGGTTTCACGACTATAAGTGTTACACTAGATAAAACAAAAATTTCTACTTTTTCTTAAAAAGTTGCTGCTAATTTTCCATCCGCGATAAATTTTTCACTATGTTTTAAGATTTAATATCAATCCGTTTGGCTTTGCTGAAATATCTGGTGCTCTTCATCGTCATTCGGTTTCATGACTATAAGTGTTACACTGGATAAAACAACAATTTCTACTTTTTCTTACAAAGTTGCTGATAATTGTCCTTTCGCCTTAAAATTTTCGTTCTGTTTCAAGATATAATATCAGTCCGTACGAATTTACTGAAATTTCTGGTACTCTTCATCATTATTCGGTTTCACGACTATAAGTGTTACACTAGATAAAACAACAATTTCTACTTTTTCTTAAAAAGTTGCTAATAATTTTCCATCCGCAATAAATTTTTCACTATGTTTTAGGATATAAAATCAGTCTGTATGACTTTACTGAAATATCTGGTACTCTTCATCATCATTCGGTTTCATCACTATAAGTGTTACGCTGGATAAAACAGCGAAATAAACAGGATTTTTCTCCTTTTTCTTACAAAATTTTCATTCTGCTTTAAGATATACTATCATTGCATAGAACTGTACTGAAATTTCTGGTGCTCTTCATCCTCATTCGTAGTCGATTTGGGCGTACTGGAATAATAGCTAAGCCTGGCATTCTACTTAATGGTGTAGTTACTGATAAAAAGGCAATGCAGTAAATATCATTTAAATCCTACCTCAACTGAATCGTCCATATATGTACAGGATATTTTTAGCTGACAAATACAGAAAATATGTTACGCTGCCAACAAAGTATTGTTATTGATTGCCTTACTATGTCTGCGGAAATAATATTTATGCAGATAATCCGATTTAGCTCGTTACATCTCTCCTGTCAAGCAAATATTGATTTTGACACCAACACAAATGTCCATCCTTATTCGTTCTTTTTTCTCCAGACGCTGAACTGAATGAAGTGATGCAGTATGAATCAACTAACATAGTCTCTAATGGATCTCCTATGATTAACGTAATTGAATTGAATTGTATATAAACATAACTGTGCATTGAAATTTTTTTGTGGATCTTAATTTTTTTATTCTGTTATTTTTTTATATTTTTGCATGTTTTCGCTTTATTTCATAGTCTATGAATTTGAAAAATATTCGTGGTTTCAAAACACTTCGTACAGTTTTCTGACAACCTCTGAGAAATTTAGAAGAAATCGGAAGAAAATGAATGTGCGTGGAGCATTTTGAAAAATTCCTTCATTTTTGAAAAAATTTTTGAAAAAAAGGCCTTAATCAGCCCCCAAATTATACTTAGTGATGAATTCTAAGTGTCTTCAATGTAGTAGAAAATAATATTAATTATTCTCATTTTGTGTACAGTATTGAGTAAAATATCGAAAATTTTAAAAAAACGAGGTTTAAACGAGGTCCCTTTAGCGAGGTTTAGGGCTAAGGGACCTCGTATTTTTAGATTTTCAATTTTTATCACTGCAAACAAAATGAGAATAATTGATATTATTTTTGACTACATTGAAGTTTCTTAAAATTCACAAATAAGCATTATTTCGGGGTTGATTAAAGCCTTTTTTTTCAAAACATTTTTCAAAAATGCCAGCATTTCTCAAAATGCTCCATACCCATTAATTTCTTCCTGATTTCTTCCAAATTTCTCAGAATTGTTAATTGAAGTGTTTGTCATAAAACTGGGCATCCTTCTTTGTAACCACAAATATTTTCCAAATTTGTGTACCGTGAAATGAAATAAAAAGATGCAAAAAACACAAAAAATAACTGGTAGATTGAAAAGAAAGTTTATTTATGGCTTCTGATTCATACAAAAAAATATTCAATGTTTATTTTATACAGTATTTATTTTATACAGTATTATTTTATACAGTAAACTTTCTTTAAAATCTTTAAGTATTTTGAATGACAGGAAATGCGCAGGGAGCATTTTGGAAAACGCTAGCATTTTTTAAATAATTTTTGAAAATTGGGTCAAATTCTGCCACAAAATGCTTATTTCTGAATTCTAAGTATCTTCAGTATAGTGGAAAACAGTATGAATTATTCTCTTTTTGTATATTAATCTAAAAATTGAAAATTGAAAAAAAAACGAGGTTGAAAGACCCTTGTCCCCTTAATCTACGGAGAGTCGTAGAAGCTTAAACAGGAAGAATTTTTTACTTTGCTTGTTAAGTTGTTCGGGGTAAGAGAAATCCGCGCGTGATTCCCTTAGATTCCTCAGCTATTTCTGTTTCGCGTTTTCCTTGATTTGCTAAACATATCCTCTAATTAAGTTTTTCCCCGTTAAATAATTATTTTTTAATTGGAACACGGATTACAGTCCTCTAAAATGTTACTTTTAACTGTGGAAACAGCAAAAGTATTTCATTTCTTTTGCTATTTCCATCATTGTTTCCGTTATCTGTACAGAATGCAAATGTTAATGGTTTGTGATCCCTGTATACGAAAAATTGATGTCCTTTTTCCCCTAATGCTTAAAATACTTGACAGAACTATATATTGCAAGCAACTTTGCCTGTATTGGATTTTATTTTTGCCTTTATTGGACAATTTCTTTATAATATTAACCAAGTTATACGAAATTTTGTGTTATCTATCCCTCCTTTTCAGTTAAAAGAACCACTATCAATTTAACCAACGTCATATATTCTATTTTGCTGAGAAACTAATCTTTAAAGGTCTCTGAATTTTAATTAAAAATAATTTTATGCTTCTTCCAGGTACAATGACAACATCCTAAGTGTATATCATATTCTCTATTTCATTAATACCCAATCTAATTACATATCATGCAATTAGATTGGGTATTAATGAAATAGAGTTTTTTCTTTTAAATAGCTATTTTTAATTGGAACAAGGATTACAGTCCTTTAAACTGTTATTTTTAACTGTAGAAATAATAAAGGAATTTCATTGCCTTTATTGGGCTTATTAATAAATACAATTTCCTTGTAGAATTAACCAACCTATACGACATTTTGTGTCATCTACCCCTCCTTTTCAGTTAAAAGAACCAATTCATCCATTTGACCAACGTCTTATAATCTATTTGCTGAAAAACTTACCCTTAAAGGTCTCTGGATTTTATTTGAAAATAATTTTATGCTTCTTCCAGATACATTGACAACATCTTAGGTGTATATCATAATGTCTATTTCATTAATAGTCAATCAAAGTACATATCATGTATTTAAGTTTTTTCCCATTAAATAGCTCTTTTTTTAATTGGAACAAGGATTACAGTCCTTTAAACTGTTATTTTTAACTGTAGAAACAATAAAGGAATTTCACTGACTTTATTGGGCTTATTAATAAAAACAATTTCCCTATAGTATTAACCAAGTTATACGACATTTTGTGTTATCTACCCCTTCTTTTCAGTTAAAAGAATCAATTAATCAATTTAACCAACGTCTTATAATCTTATAATTTGCTGAACGTCTGAACTGCTGAACGTCTTATAATTTGCTGAAAAGCTTACCTTTAAAGGTCTCTGGATTTTATTTGAAAATAATTTTATGCTTCTTGAAGATTCATTGACAACATCCTAGTTGTATATTATATTGTCTATTTTATTAATAACGAGGAATTCGTTATGCTTTGTAACTCGTCATTTTGTCAAATAACTGATTTATCTTTATTTTACCGACTATAATTACATCATTTTACTCAACTAGTTTTGTTTTGGTTTTTCTCAAGTTATTTTTCTTTATTTTCCAGAAGCATATTTCTTCCGCTTCTATATTTGGAACAATTTAACATTTAATTATGTCCAATTTTTCCGCATTTTATTGTTATCATTAATAAGAATAGCGTGAAATGGATTCGTTATTTACTCCAATAACTGCTTTAACTTGATATTACTGATTATAATTACAGTATTTTACTCAACTTGTTTTTTTTCTATCTACAGTTATTTTGCTTTAATTTCCAGCAATACAATTCTTATTTATATACAACATTTTAACATTCTGTTACATGCAATTTTTGATGCATTTGTTTCTAATTCATTGATAAGAATTACGAGAAATAGATTCATTATTTACTTCAATAAATGCTTTATCTTTAGATTGATTACTATAATTACAGAATATTATTCTACTTGAATTTGTTTTCTATTTTTCGTTTTTCTCAAGTTTTTTTGTCTTTATTTTCCAGTAACAATTCTTTTTCTTACTTTCAATAATTTGAAAACATTTTTAATAATTTTTTTAATATTTTTAACCAATTTTAAATAATATTTTTTATAAATTTTTAACACATTTTTAATGATATATTATTTTGTTACATGCAATTATTGTCGCATTGATTGCAATTCATTTATGAGAATAAGAAGAAATACATTCATTTTTTTCGTAATAACTTGTTTACCTCTATATTACACATTATAACTATTCATACTCAATTACGCTCGGTATTTTCAATATTTCGAATGATATTTTACTTAATATTTTGAACAAATTTTTAATAGTATTTTTTATATCTTGAACGTTTTTTGAACGATTTTGTTACATACAATTTTTGCCGCATTTGATTGCAATTGATTTATCAGACTAACAAGAAATAGTTTCATTATTTACTCCCATAACTGGTTTACCTCTATATTACACATTATAACTATTCATGTTCAATTATGCTCGGTATTTTAATTTATTTCGAATAATTTAATTTTAATATTTTGAACAAACTTTTAATAGTATTTTTTATATTTTGAACGCTTTCTGAACAATTTTGTTACATACAATTCTTGTCGCATTTGATTGCAATTGATTTATAAAACTGACAAGAAATAGTTTCATTATTTACTCCCATAACTGGTTTTCCTCTATATCACACATTTTAACTATTCATGCTCAATTACGCTCGGTATTTTTAATATTTCGAATCATTTAATTTTAATATTTTGAACAAATTTTTTAATAATAATTTTCATACTTCAACAAATTTTTAATAATATACGATTTTGCTACATGCAACTTTTGTCGCCTTTGAGTGGAATTAATTTATAAGAATAACATGAAATACGTTCCTTATTTACCCTAATAACTGGTAAATCTCAATATAACAAACATTATAATTATTCATACTCAAGTGCGTTCAGTATTTTTAATACTTTGAATGATTTTTTATTCAATATTTTGAAAAAAAAATTAATAAAATTTTTAATATTTTGAACGATTTTTGAACGATTTTGTTACATGCAATTTTTGTTGCATTTAATTACAATTCATTAATGAAAATAACATGAAATTCCGTATTTTATAATACACATTATAATTATTCATGCTCGAATAAGTTTGGTATTTTAATATTTTGAACGATTTTTTATTTAAAATTTTGAAGAAATTTTTAATAATATTTTTAACATTTTGAACGGTTTTTGAATGATTTTTTTTGCAGGCTATTTTTGTTGCATTTGATTACAATTCATTTTTGAAAGTAACTTGAAATGACATATTTTTCGAACCACAAAGTGCCCCTCAAATTTATGGGAGGATTTTTAGAAATAAATATTTTGTATTTTGTTAGGTATATAAAGACATTTTCAATTTCTTACTTGATAATGTTTTAAAAAATTTATAATAAAGTGTTCATTTTATTTTAATGTTACCTTCGGACCATGAGACGCACCCCAATTTCAAGTACAATTTTTTTCAAAACGTGCGTCTTTTGGACTGAAAAATACCCTACATTCATTATTTACCCTAATAACTCGTTAATCGCAATATCTCACATTAGAAATTATTCATGTTCAATTACGCTCGGTATCGAGAGCCATCCAAATAAAATGCTCTAACAAGAACTTCAAAAGAGATTCTTCTTTTAATCTCAAGCTACATTCGTCAGTTTCAACTGTAGACAATTACGGCCCTGGTTTTTCCTTGCATTTTGTATAAACTTAGACGCGAATCATACCCATACCCGTTCATTTTCTGTTAAATGAAGACTGCAGAATTTTTGTGATAAAAAAAATTAACCGCAGACGTTCCGTCTTGGTCTTCATCCAGGTCCTTCGATCTTGTTTTCAGTATAGGAATTTTTTATTTTAACATTTGTCAGTTTATTGTCATGGGAACAAGCCGTACTGCGCATATTATGTGAATATTCACTGAATATTACGAGTAAAGGACATAGGAATAGCAAAGTATTTTAAATTTTTCAGTAATTCTTCGTCTGATATAGGAAGACTATCCCGTAAAAGAAAAGATTTTAAGTGAGAAATGGTTGTATGCACTTTTCCAAATAATAACCTTCATGAGTACTTCCATGTTCATATATGTTTAAAGTCTTTCAAGTGAGAAATAAATAAATTTAAAATTAGAAAGAAAACCAAATATTTTAAGTATTAAAAAAAAGGAAGGACTGAAGTTTTTTATATATACTTGTATAGTAAGTCACAGATTGTAGCACCAAAAAAAAAGAATACCATAACTGAATTGTTTAATAACATTCTTGTTATGGTTTACCATCATGTTTTAATTTTCTGTTTCAACTTATATATATATATATATATATATATATATGTGTGTGTGTGTGTTAGGCAAATGAAACCTAAAAGGGCTATCTAAACTTCAGTTTAAAAGACTTAGTTTACTTGCATTACTTTCCGACATTCATGGTATCGTTTTAGACTGACGTAGTACTTGTTACCTAACAGCTAATGGCGTTACGGCAACTTTGACGTTATACATCTGAGAAATGGAGGTTTTCAATTATTTTCCTCATGGATATATATATATATATATATATATATATATATATATATATATATATATATATATATATATATATTATATATATATATATATATATATATATATATATATATATATATATATATATATATATATATATATATATATATATATATATATATATATATATATAAATAACCATTGCCCATTTTTTAAGATGGGAGCGTTTTGCTATCCAAATGAATATTCCATTACTTCTAAACACGTCGGTATGGAAAATAGTTGATTATTTCATGAAAAGAACGGCATGATCAAATCGAATATCTCTGTTGGAAGAGCGAGGAAATTATCTTGACTCACCGTTTTCCAAATTAGCATACCTTCTCGCGCCCTTGAGAAGGACGCTCGAAAACTTATCGAGTAATTGTGCCAAGATTACTGGGAAGTGGATGTTCAGAAAACTCGATAGAAACAAAAAAAAATGATGTGATATGTAACTAACACTATGCATTGGCTAATTTAAATATCTTCTCCGACTTCTGATAAAATTATATTAATATACATACATATGTGTATTAGGGTCAATATCTCAAGTCCGGCCAATTCGCAAAATGGCTGGCCAATAGGCAAAGCCAGAAATAAACGAGATTAAGTGACTTCTTCGGGCTTTCGCCGACCAAGTCGCGATGAGCCCGACTATCGGTGAACAGTTCACGAATGGTGCTAGAAAAAGTTACCAAACATGGAAATGTTGCAGAGTTTTCTTTTTTTACAAGGCAAAATATTTTAAACTGATTAAAGAAGGGTAGGAATCAAAGAGAAAATAAAGAGAGTTGATTACCGATAGCTCCAGAGATTTGATGTAATAACCGTAAGGGGTAGTGAAAAGCTTATCACTCCGATTGAAGAAGATCGTGGTGTACTCTATTACTTATGTACAGATGAACATGAATTAAATTAGTAAGATCAACTCCCGTAACTGCATGATCCACCTCCACAAAACCTTTAGCTTTGACCACTTTGTCTTGGACAATTCGCAAACTGGCCATTGATTGTCGGGCGCGTCGTTAATTGGTCGGTCAAAGTTCAAAGTATTCGTAAATTTGCGTTTATTTCGAGATTTGGTCAAATGGTTTGGCCAAATCTAGAAGTAGCCAGCCATTTCGCGAACTGGCCAGACTTTGGTCATTGACCGCCACATATATATATATATATGTGTGTGTGTGTGTGTGTGTGTGTGTGAAAAGCGAACTTTATTCAATCATTCCTCAATTACATGAAGCATGCATTTTTTATGAAGGCAAACTCAGATAAGACAGTAAACAATTTAGCCAATCCCTTGCAAATTAGGAGGGAATTAAATTTAAACATGCCTGCATAATATTTGATAAAAACTGCCTAACATATATTTGGCCATTCTTTTTCGTCACCACCACCGTCACATTCTTTTTTTTTATCTTTGCCTCCAGCAAACCTTATTCTATAAACTGTTGGTGTAATTAATCAAAGTGATGGACTGTACCCAGACTTGTACCAGATATAGTTCTTTATCAAAGGATTTTTTTTCCCTTTTCGGTACTCAGGAATAACCAGTAATATCAGTCATGAAAAAAAAGGGTGAAGATTAAAAAAAAATAAACTTAAAGGCATAGGATATAGGTATATTTTGATCAAAAAATATTATATATATATATATATATATATATATATATATATATATATATATATATATATATATATACTAGCTGAAAACCCGTATTTCTCTACGTAGTACATTCAAATTAAATACAACGGTCAATGTATGCAATTCATGCCAAATATAAATATATATTATATGATAAATACGACGATCAATGTATACAATTGATGTAAAATATATATATATATATATATATATATATATATATATATATTTATAAGAAAATCGTAAAGGATAATTTTATAGATAAAATAATGTAGAAGAAAATATTCAAATTAAATCTAATATAAAGAATACTAAAGAATATAGTACAGTTAATATAGTACAGTTTGTAGAACATTTCTTTTACTGTATTTTAATATTTTTTTGGATAATGTCCAATCGTCTGCCGCATTAGCAAGGAAAAAAATATTTTTTGTTTATTTAGTTGTTATGCACGTGACGATAAATTTATTTAAAGTACCAGAAAAAGAAATCACGTGATCGGCATTTAATAAATTAAATTCTAAAATTTAATCTTTAAAAATTCCCCAAAAATCAGGAAATGAAGGTAAAAATTCGAAAAAAATTTCATTTTGAAGGAATTTTTATGATCTTTCTCGTGATATAAATTTTATAACCCTCAATGTATTATTTAAATGCAAACGTAAAAAAAGTTTAAAAAACAGCTTAAAAATTTAATTTTAAAAAATCTAAGAAGAATTTTTGAAAAATCTTTCTTAGTGCACCGCTACACTATTAGAAGAATCGCCATGCAAAATTTCAGCCTTTTAGGTCCAGCGGTTTGGTCTGTGCGTTGTATGTCAGTCAGTCAGTGAATGAATGAATCAGTTACGGAACTGTTTTATATATATAGATAAAAGGGCAGATCAAAAAGTAAGTTGCACTTCCAAGTTATGGCCATTTATTAAATAACCTATACAAAAACAATACGACTATGACAGCATACAATGTAAATTCACTTTTCCACATAGTTCTAAATAGACTCTAAACATTTCTCCGAACGGACAACCAACTTTTCGATTATGGATGCATAGAAATCTCCTCCAGCGCTATGTAACCACACGGAGACAGCTGCTTTTACCTCCTCATCATTTCGGAATCGTTGTCCACCGAGATCCTTTTTGAGCTTACCGAAAACATGGAAATTACATGGCGCAAAATCGGGACTGTATGGAGGTTGTTGCCATACCTCCCACTTGCATCGCTGCAGCAGTTCGCACGTTTGGCGGGCCTTGTGCGGCCAGTGGAATTTATGCCGAAAGGAACGACAATCAAGTCGGCTTCGTATTGTCAAACGTTGAACCGGTTGCGTAAAGCAATTGAAGAGAAGCGCCGGGGGAAATTGAGCGACGGTGTGATTTTGTTGCACGATAACGCAACACCTTACAAGGCCAGCCAAACGTGCGAACTGCTGCAGCGATTCAAGTGGGAGGTATGGCAACAACCTCCATACAGTCCCGACTTAGCGCCATGTGATTTCCATGTTTTCGGTAAGCTCAAAAAGGATCTCGGTGGACAACGATTCCGAAATGATGAGGAGGTGAAAGCAGCTGTCTCCATGTGGTTACATAGCGCTGGAGGAGATTTCTATGCATCTGGAATCGAAAAGTTGGTTGTCCGTTCGGAGAAATGTTTAGAGTCTCTTGGGAACTATGTGGAAAAGTGAACTTATATTGTATGCTGTCATAGCCGTGTTGCTTTTGTATATGTTATTTAACAAATGGCCATAACTTGGAAGTGCAACTTACTTTTTGATCTGCCCTCGTATATATATATAAGCATTTTGCCCTTATCGATATCCAGTAATAACCGATAATGTTAGTTATGGAAAAAGTAATCTTAAATGTATAATATATGGGCAGTAACCTTTTGATTAAAAAGAAATAGTAATTTTTCATTTTTCAGAAGCATCTGTAGATACCATAGTGTTTTCATTCCTAACGGAGCAGAAAATTATTTTCGAAATTTAGCCTAGGTGTCCATATTCCAACGTAGGGCAAAAAATTCCTATGAGTGCAACGTTTAAAAAATAAAACCTTTGTTTATAATGGAAAGTAGTTCAAATTCAGAGTAAAATAAGAACTTAATATTTTTACCAAATTTGTGGAAGATACGAGTATATAATTTTTCATATTTGCTTCAAATGAAGTCATAGTTACCGCTAATGTTTTCCTTTGATAGTCCACCGATAATTCTTCTATGAGATTCAGCTTAAAGATTGTTTTTCTGTATTATTCTCTTAGCTAAAATTTATGCTTTTTTGTGTGTGTCGCATAGTTTTATTGATTAGTGATTCATTTTTCAAAAAAGAATTCAAAACTGATATATAAATTAAATATAAAATTCCTACAAAAAGGGTTGGATTTTTTATGCGATGAAAGATTAAATGTTATCAGTCTATCGAGAGTGGATGATTAGGTAAAATCCGGAATAACAGACATCACTGGTCCAAAAGAAAATTTTCGTTACATCGTTGGGGAATGGTTACCGTCGGTAGAACTTCCATAAACAAATATGAGCCAACCGCAAAATGTTTATAGTGGGCTTACAACTCTAAAATGTTGCTATCCCAACTGCAAATAGGAATAGAAGTCTCCCAACAGTTGGACCAACTGA
This sequence comes from Dolomedes plantarius, assembly GCA_907164885.2. NCBI lineage: Eukaryota > Metazoa > Arthropoda > Arachnida > Araneae > Dolomedidae > Dolomedes > Dolomedes plantarius. The sequence goes on from OU015492.1 coordinate 110,028,219, forward strand.
CAAACAACCGTTTTTGTGAGCTGCAATGCCAACCGTTGGTTCAATATAACCCAACGGCCAAATCCAGCTGTTAGTCAACTATACTAAAAACGGTTTCCCATTAATTTCCCAACGGTCTTGTGTTATTTGGAATAATAAAACTTGTACATGGTCTTTCGTACAAATAAGATCATCGGGCATAAAAAATTACATAAAATTACCTAACTTAGAAAAAACACTTTTATCGTTATGAAGCATTACATTTTTGCAATAAAATTTTATTTTTTATATTTTTACATTTACTTTGTTTTTTCTCATGAAAATATTAATTATTTCTGCTAACACTTTCCAACTTTGATGCCTTAGAATAAAGAATTTGAAATAGTATTCTAAAAACGATGATGTAGTATTTATACAGGATTATACTTTAAACGAAAATATCCACAGAAGTAAAAACCTTTTCTAGAATACTCAAGAACCTTCCTGTCGTCTACATTTGAAATAATAATTGTTGTTTGTATACATACAGCAAAACATGTGTGAACAAAAAAATTTGTAATGATCATGTTTACCATCGCCTTCATTTGTTCTTTAAATAATTGTTTAAACTTGCTTAAAAACCTTTATATGATTGCCTAAAATTATGTATATATAAATCTTTATATAATTGTTATGAAACATTTTTATATAATTTAAAAATAGTTTTAAGTCTACAAATCGAGTGTAATAATATATTCTGTCTAGACGAACTAAAACCGAATGTCTATTGTTGTATGACGACTTGGCCACCTATAAATAAGTGGTTCATTTTAAGTAATATCCGTACATAGTTATGCGTGTGTTTAAAAATACATACATATATATATATATATATATATATATATATATATATATATATATATATATATATATATATGTGTGTGTGTGTACATATATATATAGACAGAGAGAGATTTAATAACTTTCTCAAGAACTAATGTCTGATATTTAAAAAAGGATACGAAAGATAAGCATTAGTCTTACCTCGGATTCTCGATGATATCAAATGTGGAAAATTCTGCAAAAGCTCAAAAAAAAATTCCGAATCCTTTTATATATGTTTTTTGTTGTTCGTGCACTCTATGTTTTAATAAAATATGCAATTTATGACGAAGAAGTTAGGCTCTGCAGTTCATCCCTGTAGGGATTTGTTTGTATAATGTTATAACCTCATAAAATATTCCGCTAATTATTGGAATTTGAAAAGCACTAATTATAGACAGCGAGAAACCAGTCAGTCTATGGATAATTTATGTTTCTAATTTGGCGGATTTCGATAGCCATTTTATTTTTTTCATCTTTCATGCCAAAAATGTCCACCATCGTCTTATCCCGATGCTAAAAAGTAATCTTAAAAATTTCATGAATCCCCAAATATGGTTTTTATCTGACTATATTTTCAAAATCATCTTTCTGGTGTAAAAGAATTATTTTTGAAACGTCTTATCATGATTGAAATCAAAATATTTTTTTTTCTAGCTCTGAAAACGCATTGCTCCTTGTTCAAAAGGAAATTTGTTCTAAAAAGTCTAAAATATAAGCTTTTGACTCAAAGTTTTTCTTTTCCTATATCTCACAAAGATTTTATAGAATAGTTTTTTGTTTAACCTAAATTAATTTTTGCATGAACATAATATATTCTGTTAATGCATGCAAAAGGGTAAGAGCACCCTAGCTTTTTCTTTTATGTGATACACTTTTTCAATCAAGTTTATCTTTTATGCCATTATATATTAGAGGAGCTTTATAGTTTTTTGACTTACAAAATATTTAACAATAATTTCTAAAATTTATTTTGTTTTTTTAAAATTTCTTTTGTTATTTTTTCAAATGAAAAGCATATGCACAGATTTGTATCAAAACTTCTTATCTAAACAAACTGTAATATTTTTAAATCTTTGCATAATCTGCCCACTATTTCCTAACATTCTTCAAAATGTACTCTTAAGTTCTGTAACCCTATTCCTCCCTCAAGCAAATCCTCTCGCTAAAAATTGCCTCTTCTTCATTTTAGTTCATCTGATTTAAGTAACTCATAAAGAATAATAATGTAACATTTATTTAGCAATTTTATGTCGTATATCTTTTATGCATATATCTTTGTCGTATATCTTTTATGCATATATGTCGTATATCTTTTGGGCTTGTGGCGGCCCTGTGGTACAGCGCGCTGGTTTACTGTGCTGAGGGAGCTCAGATCGAATCCCGGCGTTGCGCCGCGTAAAATGCCTTCGTTCGTGTCGTCCCTTCATTGGGGGTAGTGCTGTCCGCCTATATGGTGCCCCCATTATAAAATGGGCAGTAAAATTGCGGCGTAGTATAGGCCAATGTTTGATTACAAGTGCCTCCGCATTGGTTAAAAAAAAAAAAAACCTTTTATGCATTTGTCTAAGTAGAACAATAAGTGGTGAGTTTTGACCTTTTCAGACAAATTACGTTAATCTCTAAAGTTTCACACTTGCACTTGCCAGTTAGGACATGTCCCAGTTTAATAACTGTAAAGTTTTAAATGATATAGGCAGAATAGGACACAAGTCATCTTACCATTTTGATTACCCAACAACTAAATCACCGTAACTGATGAACAGTGAAATTGAAATCGTTAAAATGTTTGTTTTTGAGTAAAGAGCCAGATGTAAAACCATTGTTTGCAAGTGTGTTATGTGGTATGTTAGAATAGCAGTAGTAATGCATTTTACATATCTGTTGTACCTTCATTAAGATCCTTACCTGCTACAGAAGTATATATAATTTATGATTTTAGGTTATATCGTCTCTTCTCCCATTAGACATTGTCCCCCTAATTTCATCAGAAACTTTTGGGGAATTGTTCAAACAAAGGACGTTTTAAAATAAATTTAGTGGTGCTGACCTTCAGTACCATTTAAACAGCTTTTAACAGCTTAACTCGCAAGCCTATATTGGCGTATACGTGATAAGCTGCCTTAAAAAATCGTGTTCGAAAGTTCTTCGAAAATCTCCCCCACTGTCGAACCAGGTTGAACTTCGTAGTACCATACACTGCTCTGGACATCACACGCGCAACGCTGTGGTCACGAATTCTCGCTATCTTACTGGTCAGTATCTCACTTGCTACATAGATCACTCTCTCATACTTTTATCTGTCATGCAGCTTGTGATGTCATTCCATCTGGAGATCAGACTACTTGGAATTAACTTTTCAACTGCTAGTTACGACTCACAACAAGGAAAAAAATTAAACACAATTTCAATGTGATTTCGCAAATTTATTAAGAATTCATAAACTGCCAGAAGATATTATCGCAACAGTGAATGTTCATACAGATGCAGTTCTTACTAAGATTCTTAAAAACAAACTGAATCGCATTAGTAAAGCAGCACGTCTGTGATAATTCTCGTATCTGTAATTAGGCTGTTTCCATTTACAATCTGGGATTTCGGCATTTTCAGACTTTCGATATAAAAGATTGCATTACATCTGACATGTTGATTAATACATTTCCGATAATTCATTACAACGCATTACCCCATGCTGCCGACTCAGCATTTCTATTGCTGTATAAGTGCTTAATACTGCTGAAAACACAATAGCTGTTTCTTTCCATTATGTTTCTTTCGCGTATATCACTGTCATCCGTACTCTCTACTGTAGTCCTTTTTTTTATACTTCGGTTTTCGGATTTCCTTTTTGGTTGAGCTTCACAATTTCCTTTAGAGTATGCTACATGTCTCTCTATCTAGTTACTTCAAAATAGCAAGGCTGATTTTATTTACACGATGTTGAGAATGATATTGCTTTTTCAAATAGATTTTGGCGCATTCGTCATCCATCCAATAGTTAGAGTGGTTTCTGGCCAAATATTAACTGGCATAAAACATTATCTTATTACGGTAAAGCACTATTTGGGCTAACTGCCTCGTTTGGATTAAATTTTCTTCGCACAAGCCGTGTAGAAAAAGAGTTAACTTTGCTCATTGTTCGTTTACAGGTAGATTATTGTAATGTTAGTCTTGCAAATTGATATACACTTTAATTCACCTTTTGGAGTGATCATAAATGTACTGTATAGATATCTCTCTGAGTCATTTACCTAAATACTTTAAAATCGCACATAGGGAAAACTTTAATTACCCTGATCTTTTTGAAGTTTGACTTTTTAATTCCCTTTACTTGCAAGATATATATATTCATTTCAAATATATAGACTATACTGTTATACAAAACGTTGTTTTGAATATCTTTAAACTGGTCTTGTGACGGCCCAGTGGTACAGCGCGCTGGATTTCGGTGCTGAGGGTGCTCGGATCGAATCCTGGCGTCGCGCCACGTAAAATGCCTCCGTTCGTGTCGTCCCTTCATAGGGGGTAATGCTGTCCTCCTATATGGTGCCCCCACAACAAAATGGGTAGTAAAATTGAGGCGTAGTATAGGCGAATGTTTGACGACAACTGCCTCCGCATTGGAGAAAAATAAATAAAAAAAAAATAAATAATAATATATATATATATATATATATATATATATATATATAACTTTAAACTAAATATTCTCTATTATTGGGTCCACAGTAATAACACTATTTGCATGAAAGCTTTATTGAAACAATGTAGTTCATGTGCTGTAACCTGGTGCAACTAATATATTCTCTTATCTTCTTGGGAATTTAACGATAACTACTCAAGGAAATATCCCATATTTGTGAAGTATTTTTACGTCCTGTTTTAATGAACGAAACAAGTGTTCTCTACTTTCTCTATAAGGTACAATTTTTTTTTCCAAAATAAAACTAAAACATGGAAGAGAGAAGCATAAGATTATGCAGCAAATCTATATGCATAAACGCGTAGGTATGCGGCACAAAAATCGACTATATTTCTACACTCTGAATAGCTACGGCTGCAACTGTCGGATGTAAACATTAGCGGCCGTCCGCAATTTAAAACCGCGTGTGTGTAGTGGTGACATTTGTTCCAACTGCTGATCTTTTGACAAAATATGTTTAGACCTATCAAATCCAGTGTTTAGTCATGGACAGTTGTATGTAGGTTTATATAGAGTCGGTTCTTTTAATCCTGTCACTGTAGTATCTCCTACTTCTGAAATACTCAACTGTGTATATCAAGAAGTTTTATGAACATCATAGTTGCACACTATATTTCAGTACTTGCTGAATTTTTACTCCATTTTATAAGAGAATAAATTTTCCCAACAATTTATTTTTTGATATGATTAAGTGGAGATATATGAATTGTGAACAATTGTACATAGATAGAGTGATGTAATCCACACTATATTTTAGTACTTGCTAAATTTTTACTCCATTTTTTAAGAGGAAAAAAAAATTCCCCAACAATTTCTTATTTGATGTAATGATAAAGTGTAGATATTTTAATTTTGAAAAATTGTACATACGGAGAGGGATGTAACTTCTAAAATCATTGGTGTTGGGTTTCTCAATCTTATCTTTAACTCTTTTCTGAAGTAATGTAAATTCACATTTTTTAATACCGATGTTTTAGAATCAACCTTATAGTGAATTTAGCAACGATTATAAATTTTTTGCTGAGCTCCCACTACCCCTTAACATCGTATATTTATGATGACAGGTAATGGTAACATTCCTTACATATGTTATTTTCAATTGAGTTGTTTTGCAAAAGAAAATATAAAAATAAAAGCGACCATGCTGGTCGCGCAGCGGCTAGAAAATGAGAAATCTATGAGATTTTCTTCTAGTAATATTAATCATTTCTGCTTTAGTTTTCTTTATTTATTTCCATTTCGAATGTTCATTCAGCGAGCATATATTTTGATCGGAAAGATACACAAAGCAGCAGTAGTAATTTGTACTTACTCCCTCAACTGGGTACAATGTTTTCTGCATTTCTAATTCTTAAGTGCACCTTCTGGCAATGCTAAACAAAAAACATTTGTATTTCATTTCCCTTCTAATAATTTTCTCAGTTGTAATATTTCCTGGCAGTCTTCGAGTGCAAAATACTAAATCATGCATTATACAGATATATTCCCTGAAAACTTATTTAATGCCTTTTTTTCTTGTGAGTGATGTATATCTAAAAGTTATTTCTACCTAGTGGATTATATTCATAGCTCTGTAGCTAAAGGATGAGATATATAATTAGAATCAAAAAGTATCGATACGGGGGATGTTCCTGCAAACCTTTTCGTGAACCACGACAAAAATAAACAGAATACTGAACAGATGATGATGTCGATAAAATTTAGCCTTTTCATCATATTTTCGAGTAATTTCAAGCTAGAAATAAAACTTTTTAAACCAGTCAGGCTCTCCAAATTGTCAAGTGAACTGCAATTTTTTCCTATTTTAAATTATACTGTAAAGCAGTGGTTCCAAACCAGTGGTCCGCGGACCACTGATGATCCGGGAAAACCCAAGAAGTGGTCCGCTAGGTGAGGAGAGATAAAAAAAAATAATAATTGGTATCCTCGTTTCAAAGCGGCCGCAAATTTAAAGAATTTTTTTTAAAACTGAGAGCAAAAAAGTTTTTAGTTCCCAATTATTTTTTTATTCTGCTGTTGCTTATGACACTTGACCGACAGCAACATCAGATCAAATCCCGAAGTCCATGGGCGATGAAGGTGCGGCTCCCGTTTTTAATGGCACCACAAGGGTCGGAGTCCCACTTGGCCAAAGCACCAGTCCCTCAGTTTTGAACCGAGACAAGTGACAAGACCAGAACACTTGACCCCGCATCTCCAGAGATAATTTGGAGAACTTGGAGGACATTGCAGCTATGACTGTTTTTACGTGCACCAGCTGCGATTAGTGTACACGGCAGTGGATTTGTCAGCGACGAACATAGAACCAGTGACTTTCAGATCACTAGCCCGTTGCTCTTGCTAACTGGGCCACTGCGCCGAGAACTTTTAATTCTGAAATTTCCTGTAATTCCTCTGCTTTCTAGCGTTTTTAGTATACGAAAAAATTCCTGTTCTGCTTAAAAATCTCTAATATATTTTCTGTGGCGCGGACTTTCGCAGCAACACAGCAATTTTAGAGCTAGTAAATCAAATTGAAGCTGAAAACTCTAGTTCACTTCTAAGTTTTTGCCCCTGTTTATGTTTACTTTTACGTTATGTTTACTTCTGAGTTTCCTTTTACGTTTAATTTGGTTTTGTTATTAATTTCATTTGTAACTTTTTATTGAAGTTATTTGTCAGATATAGTTTGTTCAGATATAGTTATTTCAGATATAGTTATTTGTCATATATAGTTTGTCAGGTATAGTTTTTATCGAAGTTATTTGTCAGCTCATACCTCTGAATAACTATATCTGAAATCTCATCTCGATCGGTTGAACGGAACGGCCGCTAGAGGTCCATATATTTGTCAGATATAGTTTGCCGGGTATAGTTTTTATTGAAGTTATTTGTCAGCTCATACCTCTGAATAACTATTTCTGAATAACTATTTACAACATACCCCTGAATAACTATTTGATTATTCAAAAGATAAAACCAATTTCTGCCTCTAAAAGAATTGATTGGCAGATGGTCCCCAACGATTTTTTTTCTAGTGGTCCCTTGCCAACAAAAGGTTAGGAATCACTGCTGTGAAGCTTTCGAAGAGAGTGTAACAAAACTTATACACGTTTCTATAATGATTACACGTTGTATAATGATTACATGTGTAAGGTATACACAAGATTCGATTCACAAGAATCGAACTTTTGAGTGAATTAAAGAAGCTGCTTCAGATATGCTAATTTTGGCATACGCGCTTAGTATAAATACCACGCAGCGTCATTAAGGGAGAAAGGGAGTTGTTGTTAAGGTTGAAAAGGTGTTATCCTGCGCTAGTGCTTTACGGGCCAGAAGTTTACGTGGCAGTACTGCTGGTTTGACTTACTGTTCGTGAGTATAAAAATATATTGTCCTTAAAAGCTGTATTTACATTCCGTACAAGTAGTACGCATGCTTATTGCTGTAAAAGCCAATTATATGTGCAATGAATCCAATAAACATTGTTTCATGTATAAATTGTGTTTGTATATAATTCAAATAGAGTGCCACTTCAAATTATATACACCCAAGTCTGGGTAGAAGTGAGCATAGATTCTCTATACATGACTATAGAATATATAATGCTGAATTGCTGCTGTGCACCCTGCAGTTAATTTGCACTCTTAAGTCTCTTTATCTAAGACCGAAAATTTTCGCAAATTATTAACCAACTTTAAAATTATATGTCTAAAATTCTTTGAGAGTTACAACATTGTAAAATTTTGTACAGCGTTGTTTTGCTCTATTTTAATTAAACTGTGTTAAGAAATTTCCATTTAGATTGAAAATTCTGAAGATAATTTCCTTTAAAAAATATACTGAAAAATTTATCTTTTTTATCCGTTAAAAGAGATAAAAATTTTATAACATTTTTTTTGTAAGTTCGGAATATAAATTATTTTTCTTATGCGCCAAATTTAAAACAGTACGTAGATAGAGTTATTGGTTCAGCAGATATATACAGAAATTACTTAATTTTTTTTAATTGTAGCTAGTTGGAAAATTTTTGTAAACCTTGTTATCATAACCTTGTTGTCATTATAAGATAGTCACATTTGATGAAAAAATAATCGTTGCAAAATGTCTGTAAATAATAAAATTTCTCACCCCCTAAAATCCACAATGATCATGAGAGATGGCAGCTAATTTAGGGGGCCAGCTGACACCTTCGTCACATTTACTTAAAAATGTGATTGTTTCACCGGACACACAAGTAACGCACATTGGTTCTCGTCTAGTGATACAAGCACATCTAGTATTCTCAGTGCTTGCTTGGTGCAGGGTTACAGCTGTCGACCCAATACTAGTCATCATCCCTAATAGCTGTTGTAGGTTTATGAAGCTTTTAACTTATTATTCTCCGTATGAGCCTTTGAGTACCGATCGGATCCCATTGTAGTTATAGCAAATTAACATTGCTCTTCAATAGAGAATTCTGTTGTAGTTAGTTACGTCAGCGATTGTTCCTGTTTTGTCCGAGTTTGACGCTGCTGATAATGAAAGCAGAGGACAGTCTTAGTGATAGGTGCAGTTATCTCAACTTTTTTTACAGCTATTCAGCATGCAGTTTCACAAAATTCGGTGAAATTGTAACTGATGTGTAATTTCTAGATTTCGTACGGGCTAGCAAAATTTACTACAATAATTACCACATAGCGGCTTCAGATATTTTCTTGAAACGTATATCTGAAATGTCACATTCGCGACGCAAATTTAAGTGGATATGTGCCACATCATTTTAATTTTTTCCCCTCCTTAAAGCTGCTGTGTACTAATCCTACTGGAGTCGCTCACTTCAATGTTAACCTATGGATAAAATTCGTCCAAGGATTGCCGACTTCTATTTAAAGATTTTTTTTAAAGTTGCAATCCGCAATAGAGAAAGAAATTTAACATTTGAGGGCTTTTTTCGTTTTAGAAAGAAATGCAAAATAATATATTGAAATTTAAGTTATTCGAGGGGGAAATATGCTTAGAGAGTGTTTTAAACGCTCATAAATTCCTTTGATGGACGAAATTTATAAAAGGAATCCTGTTGTAAGGAGCAGAGATGTTCAGGCTATCTGAAAATACCATTTTTATTGGATTATCAGCATTTATGTAGCTATAAATAGCAGACAAATTTTCTCTATAGGTTAAGATTGAGGTAAGTGAATCCTATAGAGTTAGTACACAGCAGCATTTTATATTCCAAAACAAGGAATCGCAAAATATCTTCATTAGTGTAAAAAAAAATGCTTATTACATTCTCTCTGTAATTTTATAACACCTAGCTAACTTTCATGGCACCAATTTGGTGAATATTTGTAGAGGACAGACAGGCAGAAACTATAATTATCACGGAATAATTGAAATTTTCCACTTAGGTTCGAACATTCTCATCGTCAAATTTGTGTATATTTGTACTTGACAAATATGTAGAAACTATAATAATGACGGAATTACTGAATTTCCCTTCAGGTTCTAATGTTATCCACGCCACTGCCATTTCAATTTCTGTCCCGTCGGGAACAAACATTTGTAAAATATTAATACAATAGTGTTATTCAAAATAACAATAAATAAAAATGTAATAGCCTCTTCTTTATGCATAAATACTCAACATGTAATATACTTTTAAACGGAAAAACATTCAATTCTGAGTAATTTCCGTCTCTTTTTTTTAAGTATTAGTTTTCATTCTTGTTTATATGTAAATAAAATAATTTTAAAGCAACGGGAGATTATATTTATTTAGTCGTGAAACGAGATATGGAAAGAAATAAAACAATAGATTCCCGGTACGTCTTTGAGTAAATACGTGAAAATCAACATGTCATTTGAACAGATAATTTTATATAATGTTCTGTAGTGAGGAAAATAGCGTTATGTAATATTTTCCCTTAAACATATTTCCATTTTCAATCTATGCATCTATCAATCTACATTTAGGTTTTATTTATTTTCCATAAGCGCCGTCTCACTGTGTTTATTTAAAGATGAGAATATCTGCGGCATCAAAAGTGAAATATTTTTACAGATTCATAGTGTTATTATAATAGCAAAAACAGTTGCCAATGTTACCGTTGAATATTGTGTGGAGCATTTTATTTTCTAATCAAATAATACTCATTTCTTCACATGATCTATAAATATTTATGATTTCTAAATTTAGAGGAAGATGATGTTCTCTCCGAGAGTAAATGCACTGCAGTTTTACTCGCTCACGAGGATTTTTTTTTCATCATATGTGAATCAACAAGCGGAAGCTTACTGCTTCTCCTATTATGAAAACACAAATGTAAAGCAGTTTAGTATGCATTACGTTTGCTTTTTGAAACAGTAACTCTGCGTCAATAATCATATACAGATATACATCTCTCTCTCTCTCTCTCTCTCTATATATATATATATATATATATATATATATATGTGTGTGTGTGTGTGTGTGTGTGTGTGCAATACTCTTAGCTTATACTTTGTCTAGCGCCAGGCTTGGTGTAGTTTGTTTGGATAGCAACATTTCATACTTTTATTCTGGTTTCATATGGATTGTTTGGTGTCTAGGTATGTTTATTGGAGATCATACCTATCAGAAACAATCCATTGGTTTTTAGATAGTATGGGCACCGATGATGAAGAGATGTCAAAAACCTTTTAATTTCATATCTTTCCATGTTTTTAGTTTCACAGTTTCACACTGCTTTGTGTAATATAACTTATGCTGGGTTTTTTTCACTCTCTACATTGTCTTATATATATATATATATATATATATATATATATATAAATATATATATATATATATATATATATATATATATATATATATATATATATATATATATATATATATATATATATATAAATTAATCGTTGATTATCAAAAATACCTGCGAACATTCGTAAGTAATTTGACAACGTAAATTTTTCTATATGCAACTGCGTGGAATTTTCAACTTACAAATTTGAGTTATGAAATTTTGACATTTTTACTCAGTAAAATCTAGAAATATATGTATGATCTCAAGTATCCTCTTATAATGCATTTAAGACATTTCTTTTCTCTATTAACTTTTAGCAGTTTGGAAGTGTTTTTTTATAGATTTTTAAGCGTATAACTGTAGATTGTGTGTATATAATCATCACAAGTACTAGCGATTACCTTGAGACCACTGTGCTTCTAAAAACCTTAACGACCTATCCATTAGAGTCTCTAAATCATTATAGAAAATGTAGACATTTTTGTCTGAGAATTTTTCAAAAAGAGTTCTGATTAGGTAATTATATTTTCAAGGCTGTGATCATTTTGAACACTTTTATCATACCCTCCGTACTTTTGGATATTTCAAAAAAAATTGTGGCTTTACTAGCCTTAATGAATTTCGTAATAGGCTCCTGTCTACAAATCGAAATATTTGCATAATGCATCCCATTCATATAGTTGTGCAGCAAAAAAGCATTACGATTATAGCATGCTCACTAATTTCTAATATTAAGAAAGATGCCTTTGATATTTTTTTTCATATTTATCAATGCATCTAAATCATCCAAAATTATATAGTTGGAATATTGTTCATTTTCTTTATGATTTTAGGTCACTGCACTGAAAATTTCAGCTTTTAAATTAATATGTAAAAAAATATATTATTTTCAGGGGTCCCTTAAAATATTTTTTTAAGGGGTGCGGTGGCCAAGTGGACAATGGTCGCGAGCCAGTGACTTGCATGTTGGTGGTTCGATGCCCGTCGCTGACAAAACCATCAATGAGTACAATAATGATGGATGGTGCATGGAAAAACTGTCATAGCTGCAATGTCCTCCAAGTTCCAAAATATCTCTGGAGATGCGGGGTCAAGTGTTCCAGTCTTGTTACTTCACTTGGTTCAAAATTACGGGACTGGTTCGTAGCCAAGTCGGACTCCGACCCTTGTGGTGCTAATTTAACCGGAGTCGCCCCCTTCAACCCAATAGCCTATATGGACCTGGTTTGGAACCTCCAGGGGGCATCAGAAACAATAAAAACCAGAACATATTACCATTTTAAAGACTAATAATGTTTTCGTGGATATCTCTTTTAAAATTAATGTAACTTTAAATAGTCAAAAGTTTATGAATTTTATTTTAGATAAATTATATATATATATATATATATATATATATATATATATATATATATATATATATATGACAACATATGTTTTATTTATATAATATGACCTTATAGCTTTGTATAAAATAAAAGAAAAAATTATATGAACCTAGAAAAAAAAGCTTTAAATTTCTGACATCTGAAGCATTAATGAATTAAGAATTACTTTTGCACCGTTTATCGAACTATGCCCTTATTTCCAATATCCCAGGTTTTCAAAAAAATTATTTATGCATTAGCGTTGCACTCAAGCCATTATATGAATCGTTTATGGACTAGAGCTTTTAGTAGGAAATTTTCCCTTTACTTTTTATTCACAGAAAAAAAGGCAATTAAAATTATAATAGCTGAAAATAAACTAAAGGCGAATATATGAGTAAACTCCTATTTACATTAGGAGCAAAATTTATAAATATGTACTTAGTGGATAATGTCTCTACCAGGGCCGGAAATTGCTATTTACTATTTCCTCGGATATCAATATAAAGGCGCAAATAAATTTTCCCTACTAGAGTAATTAGTGGGATGAAAATTTAATGATATCTGCTTAAATATTGTTTTTAAAAATACTTTATACTCTCCTTCGCTGGGTATTCGGAAAGTTTTAAATTACTTTCAAACATCTTGTTTGAAATTTCCTTCTTATTTGAAACTGATTCCAGAATTTTTCTCTCAGCATTAATAAATTCTTATTTTACACTTGGACATTCCAATATATAGTCCTAATATATTATGCTAATGTATTATGCTATATAGTACCTTAACGTTTCCTGTAAAGAGCTATATTGTATATTAAAAACACAAAGAAGATGCGTGGAAGTCTTCCATTTGAAGGGTTTCCCTTTTTATCAAAAAATATAATTTATCTAAGGGGCCCGAGGTAGCCTGCTGGTCACGCGTTGGGTTTGGGGTTGCCGGTGCTCGGTAAGAATCCCTACGAACGGCACAAAATTCTTTCTGTTTAGGCCGAATAGGGGTACACTGAATCCGTACACCGAAAAGTTCTTCTATGATGTCAAAGAGGGTGGGAGAATGATCTCCCCAGATGTCGTCCCTAGGAGTGATCGGTCAAAATTGAAGTGGCACCAGGGAGTGGAGTTGATTCCCCTATACGGTGCCTCCAGTGAATGCAACCAATGATTCTCCTGTACAATGTTCCAATGTCTTTATTGACAAGTTCCACGCATTGGCAAACGAAGCATTTTCTTTAAAATTCCCTGTAAATAAATGGAGTGTCATCAAGGTTTGATTTACTCCATATGCTAGCGTAAGTCTTTGTCAAAATATGTACTTGAAAAGGTATTTATCCTTCTATGTATGCATGAATATATATATATAGGGTGGGTGTCCCAAATATTGCCCCTGTGCCTAAAATCGCCTACTCGTATTTCTAAAGTATGATTCGCGCTTTGTATGAGAAAATGCAGTAAATTCTAAGTTCTGGGTTTGTACTAACAGCGCCGATAGCAACAACGCTCTTATCACTGACAACTGAAACTATATGGTGTCTGAAATTGTTTTGGCTGTTGTCTTCGTGAACTTTGGCTCTAAAGAATCCGAATCCAGTGAATGACCAGATAGGTGCATCTAAATTCTAATTTTGCTTATACCATTTGAAAGTCCATTTAACAGAGACGTTGCTAGAAACGCCTTTTAACAGGTGCTCCTAATTTCGTCTGGTAGGTGGCAAGAGAAACAGAAGTAGGCGATATTAGGAACCGCTCTGGAGTTCACTGGAAATTTCAATTTTTCCAATTTAGCTACATAACTTAAACTGGCACTGGTTTTGGAGCTGGTTGATCTTAGCATACCAAAGGAAATAGTTCTTAGGGATGTTTTTTGAGTTTCCAGCCTAATCAGAAACTAAAAAGTGGATGAAATGTCGAAAAAAAGTTAGAGTAGACGATATTTGGGGCACCTACCCTATACAAGGTAGGAACTGGAAATTCACAGATGTGTTAATGTATATATTAGAGTTTTTTTTCTGTGTCAAATAAAGTTGAACATAGGCGCTAGTTGTTCTGAGAGAGCGAAAATTGTAAAATGGTACTCTATCAGAGATAGTAATATGTGTTGGCTGGTATTTCAAAACAGAATCTGTTACGCAAGTGAAACGAAACGTTCGCCTGAAATTTAGAAAAGATCCTCCAAGTCGTAACAGCATCTTAGCTGAGCAGGCGATATTTGGGACATCTACCTTTATATATATACACACACATATATATATATATATATATATAGTGCAAACTAACATATTAGAAATTAAATGTCCTAAAACTTTAAAAATTAAAACTTCAATATGATACAAATAACAGAAATTTTTCAAGAACTGAAAAAGTTTCTGTATGTTATTAATAATGAAAGAAACAATATGTTTTGCAATTCAACTTTTTTCCTCCCTTTTAAACACCTATGTTTACTGTTATTGACAACTTAGATAGGTGTAATGCTGCTTATCTTTAAAGTATCGCAAATAAAGGAAAACGATACTCTGATGATTTACCAATGAGTACATTCTGAGTAACTCCACGGATCTACTCAGATACGTAGATCATGTTATTCTTAACATGATCTACGTATCATGTTAAGAATAACATGATACGTAGATCTAGTGAGTTCACCTAAGCTAAACTACAGAATGACTGAAAGCGAAAAACTCTCCCAATTACTGAAAGATGTGTAAAGCTGCTTATCTACGACAGAAAGTAGATTGAGTTCTTGAGTTTTCTAAATCCTTTACTTATAGCGTTCTAAGTTATTCTCTTTGTAAATAATTTTGCATCAAATAATCTGTCTTCCTAAACTGGAAATTTCAATTTCTTTCATTTGCGATATGAAAGTGAAAAGAGTAAATTGCCTTTCTTTCGGTGATTAGCATGATGTAAACTTATTAGTGTCTGCATAAACGTCTTTCCTAAACGACTCTGTAATACTTTTCTTTACGCTCCATCTGATATTGATCAATTCTGAAATATGAAGTATATTTTTTTTTATTAATGCTAAGGTGCTATGCCCTACAAATTCAATTAAATCGCCAATCGTCTATCGTTGAACGTCGTGTCATTTCATAATAATTTTTCACGAAATTGCAATGGCATCCATATTTGGCGTCCCGTTTGGAGGCCTTATCATGACCGTATCATGTTCATCATATCACTCATGTCCATTATTTTTCATATTCATTATCTTCATAACCATATTTAAAGCATAGCTTTACTATAGAGAAAAAAAAGTATTATTGGGTCACAGATATTTGACTGGGGAAGAATCGTTAAAATCGAGGCAAAATCGATTGCAATACAAAAGAGAACGCATTAAGGAAACTGAACCAGATTATAAATTAATAGAAGCTGGATAAAAAAATAGAGAGACAAAGAAAAAGTTTAGACCCCGTTGAGAGAAACAAAAGGAATTACGAAAGGTTAAAGAACGTAGTAAGAAAAACGAAATGATCCAGATTGTAAATTAAAAGAAGCTGAATTAAAAAAACAATATCGGAAACGAAAAAAATTAGATTCTGCTGAGAAGCAAAAATAATTACAAAAGGTTAAAAAACGTAGATAAGTAAAAAACAAAGACATCCAGATTATAAATTAAATTAAGCTAAATCAAACAAACAATATCGGAAAAAAAATTAGAAAAATTTGATAGCGGGGGAAAAAAGCGTCTGAAGGAGAAAAAAGCGATTTAAACTTTGCAGTTTTGTGGCAAAAATTGCTGCCAATTTTTTTTAAGTGTTTCAGAAGGTGTTATCTAACAACAAAAGGGACTAATTACAAAAATTGTAAAGAATAGTGACGACTCAACATACCATTTTTCCTTATATGCAAAATTAGGATAATTATCCCGGTCGAAGAATAAGAAGTAACGAATCCAAAACATTAAATGACGACAGGAAACACGACGATCGAGGAGGTATGCCTCAATCACAGTCTACGAATAGGTGTCTATCAGACTGTTTACAGCTACCACCAACCTCTTTATGGTAGAACTGATTAACAATCCGAGCATACAACCATTTTGTAAGTTATAGGAGAAATTCTTTGAGAAGTTTTAATGGCACCTTGATACGTAGTTGAAATTTGAAGTCAACAATTTTTTTTTAACTTTATTGTTGAAGTTTTTTTTAATGAATTTTGTTGCGCAACAACATCTCTAAGATCACACATATTCATTTACAAAAAAAGTGTGTTAATATATCCCCAAAAAATTAGATTTTAATTATTAATTGGCAGGAGAATTTACAATGCCTTTAAATGCCAAGAAAATGTCTCAAAGATGCAAAACAGACTGCCACATCTGGATTTCAAGAAGCCGTTAAAATGTTATGGATTTCAGCTATTTATTTTTCATGGTAAAAGGTATTTAATTTAGTGTTATTACTAAACATATCATTTTAATGTTAGAGTGCTACATAAGTTAGAGAATGACCCCGCTTTGAAACAGTTTCAAGCATTTAATCTCGTTCAAATCATTAAACTTGCATAGCAGAGAGATAATCAACAGAAAATCTTAAATTTCAAACTATTTTCGTAATTAGCCCCATTCTGTAAAAGTTAATTAAAAATTTAGTTATTTTTAATTAACTTTGTTACACACTTGAGTAAACAATATTATTTCAAGGGGAAAGTGTTTTTCTGCTGCAAATAAAAATGAAGTAAAGGTGCTTTATGTTAATGTAGTAATGTGTTCTATTTCCCGCTAAATATGTCTCAGGTCGGCTTGAAAATAATTTTTCAATATTTTCTTTACATAATTGATTTTCTGTAATTTGCACAATTTAGTATAGGCCATAAAAAATTACTCAAAAGTATTAATTAGATTTTTTTGTTGTTGTTTTGTGCTAATTTTGATTTAATAAACTCTATATTGTTTAAAATATTAAAATTTTTTTTTTAAAAACATTGGCAAAAACATTTGGAGGAAATACATTTTACATATGTTTATAAATTGAAATTTTTTCAGCGTATGTTCACGCGATGTAAAAAGCATTATTACATTGCATTCCTTTAATATATCTTTTGATTCTACTGCGTATTCAAAATTATATCTTACGCATGGTTCAATGCATTCATTATCCTATCTTTTTTACAAAATGAATAGCACCATATTTACTAAAAGAAAAACCATATTCCTGCATTCATACTTATTCACCTAGAAAGCATCCCTTATTGCCTCCATTGAAACGGAGTCAAAGAGATAACAAACAGACTTGGCTTTTTCAAAAGGATCTACGATTCCTAAATTCAGTACAATGCGGGCAAAAGTTGGGAAGCCATCTGCAGCGCACCTATTAAAAATAGATTTCTTCACCCTGGAATTTTTTTTCGCTGGAACTGGATTGCTTATTATCCTTTGTTGAGAGAAGACCATTCTTTTATCGTTAGATTTTATTTCCTTCGAGATTGGAAATTACTTTCTACTTCCATCATAAAACATTCTTTTTCGTCAAGACGCAGTATGTCAGCTTCTAGTTTACAAGTTAAATTATAAAAAAAAATTATAATCGTTTATCGTAAGCTCCCTAAAACAAGTTTCAACTCATTCATCATTTGTCAAAAGTTTTTTTTCCCCACCTCCTGCGTGCTCACGTGTTTGTTGTTGCTATTCATTGTTATACCATTAACTGCCTCCAGTGTGTGTGTTCACCTTTCGTTTTTAAAAATTCCCGCTGAAATATGATTCTCTCCAAATTAAAGGTCGAAATATTTTTCTTAATTGCAGATCAGCGAAAGGTTACTGCGCATAATTTACAACTTGATTCGCTTCAACTTTTCTAAGTAATACATTTTTCCTGCAGCTTTCCAGTTTAACGTTTATTCTTTTTAAGTGGAACAAGTTCCTTGTATATACAATACACACATAAAACAGTCGACCTGAAATGTATTTTGACTCTTCCTTCCTGCCATATATGAATTTAGTTATACTTCCCGAACTTCCCCAGTTATAAAACGGGCACGTTAAAATCCGTAGACCGGAAAGTCCTTCTACAAGGTCTGGGGATGGCCAAATGACTAGGGTGCTGGCATTCGGTTCAGATCCTGTGGTTTCGAGTCCCACTGTTGGTAAGGATGTTTGTAGCCTTTCGGAATCGACTTTAACTGTAGGTCCCGGTCTAATTTGCCCTCGTGTAGCAAAAAGCTGACCGTAAAACTCCAAACCAAACCAAACCTTCTATGAGGTCAAATGGGAGAAGGTAGGATCAGCCCTAGATGTCAATCCTGGGGGCTGCTCGGCCAAAATTCAGGTCGCACCAGGGAGGTAGTGTTGATTCACCTATAGGGCGCCCCCAATGAAACCTATGATTCTCACGGATTATGTGCGAGTGTCTTCACTGACAAGTGCCGCGCATTGGCAAACACTTCTCCGGTTATTGTTGATAAAAACATGTAAAATTTGTCCGGTTTCAACTTACAGATAAAACATCAAATTTGAAGATTAACTATATAAATTGAGGATTATAAAGTAATGCGGATACAAAAGATTTTATTTACTCTTTAAATCAAAAAAATCTGTACAATTTTACTAAAATATTTTTTCCTATTTGACTATTTGGTTTTTTTTCCTACTTACGATCAAAAATAAACAACCCTTATACAGATCGCTCAGGAAAATCCAATCACCGGTATCCTCACCAAAATCATTAAGGAAAATTTTGAAATAGGGATTCAGGTTATGTAGGTTTTAAGGATTCAATTTATGTAGGTTTTAGGGATTAGATTACTTGAAGGGAAAATTTTCATAGAAGTTTCGAGAATTATCAAAAATATCCCTTATTTACAAATATACAGATAAACAGAATAATATAAAATATGTATTATAGGGATGCAAAAACAAAGAAAGCCGAAATTTAGCAATAATACAAAATCTTACCCGCATAAATAAATGAGACCGACAAAATCATTAATTTGGTTTCATTCATCAAGACAACTTTAGGAAAAAGAACCGAGATAAAAGACTTACGCAATACTTATTTAAAGTTTATACCACTTCGCAATCCTTTGGAACTTTGGCAATTTGAATCTTGAATTACCGATATATGAGGCGGTGAAAGGCAAAGTGGTGTAAGTCACATTTTCAACTTTTTTTACTTGAGGGAAAAAATGTAATTTCCATGTTCAATTTACGGTAGAATTGCAAATAATTATTATTTGCAATATTATAATAATTATTATGAATTCTAATTAATTCAGTTTATAGTGGAATTTTTTGCAGTTTTTGCTGTAAAATGCTTTGGACTTACCCCACTTGACTTACTGACTTACACCACTTTGCCTTTCACCGCCTCTATAAAGGTGTCATATTGTACAAGCTCACATCATTATCAATGTTTCTTCACTTAAAATTCAGTTGAATAGCCACGAATCAACCTGAGAACTTCAACTGTCTGATCAAATACGTTAACCATTCACTTCTAAGCCATGTCTTTATATTCACTAATGAACCTTACGTGTAGTAGCAAAAATCAGAAGTCTGGAAACACATAGCCTCACTCACAGGAACAGATATAAAAATTATGGCATATTTATCTTTGATGGGAGAGGTAGACGATGAAGACCTATCTTTTTGTAGTGGTATCTTTATGAAAGACGTTTAAAGGCTGCTGTACACAAACCCTATTGGATTTGTTCACCGTAATGCTAACCTTAATTTGCCCAAGGATTGCCGACTTGGATTTAAAGATTTTTTTAAAGTGTACTCCTTAATAGATAAAGAAATTTTACACCTTGGGGCAATTTTTATTTTTAAAAAATGCAATCCTTTGGAACTTTGGCAATTTGAATCTTGAATTGCCGATATATAAAGGTGTCATATTCTACGAGCTCACATCATTATCAATGTTTCTTCACTTAATATTCAGTTGGCTAGCTACGAATCAACCTGGGAACTTCAACTGTCTGGTCAAATACGTTAACCATTCACTTCTAAGCCATGTCTTCGTATCCACTAATGAACCTTACGTGTAGCAGCAGAAATCAGAAGTCTAGAAACACATACATTCACTCACAGGAACAGATATAAAAATAATGACATATTTATCTTGGTGGTAGAGGTAGACGATGAAGACCTGCCATTTTGTAGTGGTGACTTTATGAAAGACGTTTAAAGGCTACTGTGTACTATCCCTATTGGATTAGCTCACCTTAATGTTAACTTTAATTTGTCCAAGGATTGCCGACTTGGAATTAAAGATTTTTTTTAAATTGTACACCGTAATAGAGAAAGAAATTTTACACCGTGGGGCATTTTTCGTTTAAAAAAATGCAAATAATATTTTTTAATTTAAATTATTCGGGGGGAAAATCTGGTATAGTGTATTTTAAACACTAATAAATTCCTTCGGGGGGGAAATCTGGTATAGTGTATTTTAAACACTAATAAATTCCTTCGACTGAAGAAATTTATAAAATGAATCCTGTTACAAGGTGCAGAAAAGTTCAGGCTATCGGAAAATACAATTTTTATTGGAGTATCATCATTTATGTAGCTGTAAATAGTAGGCAAATTTCCTCCATAGGTTAACATTGAGGTGAGTGAGTCCAATAGGGTTAGTACACAGCAGATTTTATGATGTCTAACTTAGGTTATCAAAATAAATCCGTGTTACTCATATTTAGAGACTCGGGCGAATTATTATCAGCATAAAAAATAAAATTCCTAATTTACATAAAATAAAACATTCAATTTCATTTCTTTTACAAATCACGTTTAAACATCTTAATCTCTTTGCCACAAATTCCACGAAGTGCACCCATTCCTCCACAGTTCGACTGACAACAGCCGATACATTAGGCAGTGTCTCTGACACGTTCCAATACTTAAAGCCATGTTAGCGGTCCTCTTATTCGATTGTTATTATTCGGCGCTAGCGATAGATCTCCACTTATACAACGGAATGCTTTTAAAACTACTTGTAGCGCGCTATATAAATAGAGCCAGTGAATTTCATGTGCCTCATACATAAATGATGTTTATAAACGTTCTGATTTTTAAGGCTGGTAAAGTGACGTTGAAGTTCAAAACGGCAAGTGTAATGCATTCTGTCTAGCATCCTGGATTCAAGAAATTTTCCTTCTCTACACATTTACCCTAAAGGGGAGTCAAATGATATTTTTGGAAGTTTAAAGGGTGAAAACTTCTTTTGCGTGCATCTTTTGGGGCTTCATTTGAGCAGAGTGCCGCATTCCTTCAGGGCAGTTTTATTTTCGAAGTGTTATTTCTATTCCGTAATCATGCAAATTCCCAGAAAATGAGAACGTTTCGCCAAAGGTTACTGATTATGTTGTTCTAAGAGTGTTTATATCATTTCTTTGAACATTCTCAATTCATAGCAGTGCCTTCCATTTGTAGTCTACTTAAATGAAATATCCATAGTTCGATTTCGTTAGGTTTAATAACTAACACTAACGTTTCACTAAAACCCAATGAAATACGTTATTATCGCGAACTTGAGTTAATAAACTTGGTAGAAGAAAGTCGTAAGCCACTCACTTAACCTCGTTAATTATCATTTTAAGGTAAGTAACGTAGTTAAAATATGCAGTGTTAGGGCCTGTTCACATAGGAGTTCGGTATCGGAAACGTAAAAGGAAAGATGGCGCTGAGACGGAAATAAACTAATCATAGGCGTTAAAAATTCGTTGCTAATCGTTTGGTGGTTTGGTATTTGTTAAATATATTTCAATACTTTAACGCTTCCGCTACCGGAATCCTATGTGAACAGGCCCTAACGAGGGATTAAGAGTCTTTTTTTCGAGCTGTACAGAACATAATAACATACCAAATAACCAGAACAACTTTGTTCAATAGAGCAGAGTTGGTCAATTTCTTAGAAATTTATCATGAATGTATTTCATAATGATAGAATAATATTATATAATTGCGATACGTTACTATGTTGGCTACGAGATTCTTGACATGCCCTTTGATTGGTTTGACGTATCACGTGACCAATGAATTGAGCTCTGCGAAGTTTTCATTGGTCACGTGATACGTCAAACCAATCAAAGGGCATGTCAACAATCTCGTAGCCAACATAGTAACGTAGCGCAATGCGCCGGGTGCATTGTGAATAGGCCTTTAAGGTATACGACTACGTTTAAAACATCAATTTTGACGGAAATTCCGACATTGCTTTTAATCCTTTTTTTAAAGATTGTAAATTTATGTTTCTAAATCTGCTTTTATTTTTTCGATACGATCAATAGAAATGAAATGAGAGTGATTTAAAGATCAGCAGCAGCTATGCATTTCAATGCAAGTTGAAAATTTAATCGTGTTTTCTGAAGAACTTATTTTTCATCAAAAATATAAACGACTCTTGTTATAACTCAAAATCTAATCATGATATGTCTATGAATTTTTTCACGTATGTTTTTCATAATACTAAGAATGTAATGGACTACAGATTTGGTTCTAGGTATATTATTTGTTGATTTATAGCTGAATTTATAAAAAATCTCATGGAAAATTACTAAAATTTTACATGTAATTGCATATAATGACCTGTATTTTTTGAGATATCAATTAGCTTGTAGATCATTACACTTAGAAGGTACTTACGTACATATGACAAAAAAGTGAATGTTATATGCATAATTTTTTTTAGCGCTAGAGCCATTTTTGTAAAAATTTGCTAAATTTCGACCCGATTTCCTCAATTTTGTAAAAACTTGCATAGTTTATGTCTATTTTTCATCATTTTCGAGTTTTGGTGTTATATTCCTTCGAAAATTCCGAAGATTAAGCTATCCGAAGGTAGTCGGATAGCTTCGAACCGGATACAAATATACCCTTTTACAACTATTTGTTGAGGCACGAAAATGAAATGATAGAAAAAATTTAATTTCAACAAAATTCCTATTGAACGCTCAATTTTACGATCAGCTTTCAAGGGCCTGTTCCCGTAGAATCCGTTAGCGTCAGCGTTACTCGTATTGACATATTTTAAACCAATCACAGACCTTAAGAATTTCCTGGCCTATCGTTTGGAGGCTCGTAATTGGTTAAATATATTTCGATACTTGTAAGATCCGTCCACTGACGCAGACGGATTCTATGTGGCCCTTAGGATACGATATTATTTTCAATAATGTTCTATTAACACCTCTGTCTACACATCTAAACAGTATTATATTTTTTTTCTCTGCATAACATTCTTTAGTACAACACACTGGCATAAAAAATGCTTCAGCGTAGCGTTAGAAAATCGAATTACCGACTAACACGGCAGTGAAAAAAAAGTATGCAGCCATGATTAAGAGGGAATAAAGCTCATTCAACAGCATAGAAATGATTACACATTTCATGAAACAGTTCTCCTTTCTTGACGCGTAAAGTGAAAAAAAATGAACTTTATTCGCAGTAATCTGCTTATCCAAGAAGCAAAAAGTCGCTGCAGGTAACTTAAGCGTTTAAGCGTGAAAAAAAGTTCTTTTAGTATTGAGGGAAAGATTTGTATTATTTTTTAGTGATTCAGGAGAAAACAATGCTTAAAAAATGTAGATAAAATTATTGGATGTATTGCTCCCTGCATTATATTCTGCAATTACGTCAGCTATGATGTATTAATTTCTTTTATTATGTCACATGGAAAACACGGTTACAGAGAGTTTGAGGAGGTTATAAAAAATATGATTAAAGTTTTAAACTTTTGAAATTTATGAATTAATGGACACAGTAGGCATATAGATTTATTTGATGTATTATCCACCGCATTGTATTCTTCGATTAAGTCAAGCATTATGTATTATTCTTCGATTATGCCAAGGCGAAATCATGGTTACAGGGAATTTGAGGTGGTCTTTAAAAAATATGAGTATGAACAAAGTTTAAACTTTTGAAATTCATGAATTTAAGGGCACCGTAAGCATGTAGAATTATTTGATGTACTGTCCACTGCATTATAATCTTCTATTGTGTCAAGTATGATGTATTATATTCTTCGATTAAGTCAGGGGGAAAAACGGTTACAGGGAAATCTGAGGAGGTCTTTAAAAAATATGAATAAAGTTTAAACTTTTGAAATTCATAAATTAATGAACACCGTTCATTTAGTTATAACGAACTTGAAGAGACCACTACTTTTGTTTGTTAAATTCGAATGCACATCAAAATCAGGATTAAAAAAATATAAATGCTTCTCATTTAGTCTTCATTTTGGTACAAATAAAGATGTTGGTTGATTTATTTGTATTTAAAAGAGATTTTTTTTGTGTGTGTGTGGGATGACAAGGAAAAAAATCCCCACGCATTCCTCGTTAATTGAAATATTTCAACGAGTCGTTAAATTTTTCTCGTTCAATCCAAGTTTTGATCGTTTTAAGTGATTCTATGTAGTTTCATACGTGAAATGTTGAACCAATCGTATCGCGTTCTTATTTCATCATTCATGTTTCTCGTTCAATCATTTCACGCTATACGCGAGTTTCTCTGCATTTAGAAAAACGAAGGTCCTTCAATATTTTCGTAGTTTTAAATAGGTTTCAGAGTTACATAAAAGATTTAGAGTACCGTCTAA
Organism: Dolomedes plantarius; assembly: GCA_907164885.2. Taxonomy (NCBI): domain Eukaryota; kingdom Metazoa; phylum Arthropoda; class Arachnida; order Araneae; family Dolomedidae; genus Dolomedes; species Dolomedes plantarius. The sequence goes on from OU015492.1 coordinate 110,053,416, forward strand.
AAAGCAAAACAGAAATCGTAGACACTAGTACAGAAACTATAAACTTTGCTGGCACTTAAAATTTGAGTTTTAGAGCCAAAATTTAGTGCCTGCCAGCTCTGAGTATAATATATATCACATTATTCATGAGATCTATAACGGCTGTTAATTTCAATAAACTCGAAAAAGCACAGTAATTTTTTTAAGCATTTCGCAGTGTTCCTATATTAGCTATAACTAGTTAAATATTGTTCTAGCTTTACTGTTTTTCATACTTTTCTAGTTTTATGTCATAAGAATAAGATTAAAACATCGATTATTAATTATAAAATAAAGATTGTAAATTGAAAAAAAAATCTTCGAAATACCTTTGGTCGCACGGGTGATTCTACGAAAGAGGAAGTGCTAAACAAAACTCAAGCAACTTTTTAAAGAAAAGCAATACTGGAGTATTAATATAACAAGAAGTACATCTAGCCTCGTGCGGACATATTTCTTGATTAATTATATTTATGATTTAACCTCCAGTAAATATATTTTCCCGAAAATTTTCTTAAATTCATTCCTCCCCTTTTCTATGGGTTCAACCCATATTTAAAAAGTTATTTTTATAATTTTGACTTTGCACATTTATGTGTTCGAAATTTCATTTTTAGCCGACGCTGATTATTATAACTTCTGTATTTGTTGGTCGCTTACTCTTTTCCTTTGTTTCCACCTTTAATTTTATAATAAAATAACTTTATTATTACCTATTTCCCTTTTATTTGTTTTTTGTTAATTTTCTTATGCTATCATTTCCTTTCGTTAACACCTCATTTGACGCATTTTTTTTAGAATTACTTTACTGCCAGTCGACCGACGATGAAAAGACGAGAAATTCTTTTCATTTTCATTTGAGAAAACTGAGACACTGAGTGTAAACGACTTGCGTTTGCTTTGGAAGATTTTATGTAATTAATGGTTATGTTATTTTTCAACTAGTTTAGTATAATTTAATTAAAAGAGGAACAATGGATATATTCCGTTTTTTTCTATGCGTGACGTCCGTCTTCGTATAATGGTTCTCTGCTGTGGAAAGTTTTAAACTTAAGTAATTCGTTGCTTGCGTTTCAGAATTTTCTCACTATCTCCAAAAAAGCCCCTCTATATCTCCTATCGCAATGTGTCCATTTAGATAAAAAGTAAAAGTTTATGGGCGCAAAATATAGCATCAAGAGGGAAAAGTTTGTTAATGAGCGCTTTACAGTGACTGCAAACGTTTCTGTGGGTCGAAATTTAATACAGCAAAACAAATTTTAAATGTGTATACAGAAATTTAGTTTTGTCAATTTGTATATTACGATTTCACCCGACCTCTTCCTTAGAATAAATTTTCAATTTTTATTCTCTGACTATATAATCTAAAAATTGTATCTGTTCAATGAAATATACCACTTAACACCTATCTATCTATATATATAAAACAGTTCCGTACCCATTCTGATTTCTGTAAATACCCATTCTGAAATATTCATTTTAATTAATGGATAGACCCCTATTTCATTGAAATTCGTAAGTGTACGAACACTTTTGGGAGCCACTGTATATATACAGTGGCTCCCAAAAGTGTTCGTACACTTACGATTTTCAATGAAATAGGGGTCTATCCATAGATTTAAAATGATTATTTCAGAATGGGTATTTAATAATAAGATCTATAATCTATTCTTAACAAAACTACATGAAATATTTTGAAAACATAGTAAAACTTTATTTTTAAGAAACCAATAATCCAAAAGTAACAAAAACTTTATCTCACAAAAGTCATCGTACACTTGTAAAAAATCTCTACATATTAGTAAATATTCTAATTTTTCGTTAAATTAATATTTAGTAGGATATCCTTTAGTATCCACAACAGCTTTTAAACGTCTGGGAATAGATTGCTTTAGTTATTTTTGCATCAATGTTCACCCATTCTTCCATCATAATTGTTTTTAGTTCGCTTTTCGTGTGAATGTCGTGTTTTCGTACTCGAACCTCCCGTTCTTTCCAAATATGTTCTATTGGGTTTAAATCTGGCGATTGATGTGGTGGTTTCAAAACTTGTGGACAATTATAGACACCAGATGCGAACGTTGAGAGCCTTGTGCTTAGGATCGTTATCTTGATTAAAAACAAAGTTGTTTCCAATACCCAAATTTTGAGCTGATAATTTTAAATTGTCTTTTAAAATGTTTATAAAAACAGCATGATTCATTATGCTATCAATAAATACCAAATTTCCTACTCCTGATGCTGTCATGCACCCCCACACAAGGATACCTCCACCGGCATGCTTAAATGTTCCTACTAAGTTCTTGGGATTAAGTTCCTCATTTTTTTCTTCTCCATACAATTATACGCCCATCAGCACCAAAAATCTACATCGCCAAATAAGACATTATTCCAATAGGTTTGGGGCTTATTTATCATTGATAGTGCGAAGGGAAGCCTAAACTTTCTGTTTTTCTCACTCACAAAAAATTTTCTATGGGCAGAACGCCCATGTAATCCAGCTGTTCTGAGAACTCGTCAAAAAATAGCAGGTGAAATTGAAGTAGAAAGCGTTTCATTGAATTCTGCAGAAACTTTTTCAGAACTCAAACGTGAATTTTTCACAAATTTTCTAATTATAAATCTTTGATCAGGCTTTGTTAACTTTGCCGGACGGCCTTTTCTTACCTTGTTTTCGATCCAATTTTCTTCTTTAAAACGTTTTTTCACATACTGCACAGTAGAATGGGATAAACTAAGTAATTTAGTAATATTCCGAACTGATTTACCACTACTATGATGAAAAATAATCCATTTTCGAATGCTGTTTGTTGTTTCTATACGACTACGAGCCATTTTAAAATAATAAATAGAATATTACGGAGTAGGCAAGCAAAAATTAAAGCCAAAGGATATTTGAAATGCCACCACAATTCAAAAATAAAAATAAAGCGCCAGACGATAATTTTAATTATGAATTTATCCGAAAATATTTCAGTGTACGATGACTTTTGTGAGATAAATTTTTTGTTACTTTTTGATTACTGGTTTCTTAAAAATAAAGTTTTACTATGTTTTCAAAATATTTCATGTAGTTTTGTTAAGAATAGATTATAGATCTTATTATTAAATTCCCATTCTGAAATATTCATTTTAATTAATGGATAGACCCCTATTTCATTGAAATTCGTAAGTGTACGAACACTTTTGGGAGCCACTGTATATTTATTTTTTTTCGCATTAATTGCTTACATTGACCGTTGTATTTAATTTGAATGTACTCCGTAGCGAAGTGCGGGTTTTCAGCTAGTGAATTGATAAAATGCTATCAGTGTTAACGGTAGAAAGTCTGTTTTAAATACTTTAGACAAATATAATTAATTATAAAATGATAATGTTTGGTAATAATTTTTTAACAGAGATAGTTCCTCTGACAGATAGAATATCCCATAATTCATCATCAAAACACATTAATGTCATTTTATCGACATATCAAACTCTACACGTTCTCTCTCGTACATAAGTGAGTAGGAATATTATTTTGAAAATTCTAACATAACTCTCGGAACATTAACTGTGACTTTCGATCTGGCAGCCAATAACAATTCATTTCATCCGCTCACTTCACTTTAGGCAGAGGACCTCAAAGCGATAAATTTATCGATGCGATGACAAACGATTTAAAAAAGGCTCTTTGAAATCGATAAACGGCGCCCTCTATCGGCTGGCGAGCAGAAAAATTGTAACCCAAACATTTTGATTTATTTTTTTTCCCTCCCATTCTTGTTTTATAGACGGGATTGATTTTACGAATTCTTCGAATCGAAATGCGACTGCAGGATTGGTTCTATATGTTCAATTGGTAAATAATAATTAGTGGAAGGAGTGCCAGGTTTTAAAAAACTGTTTATGACAAATAACACAATTAAGGAATCATAAAGGGAATTTTCTAATTACGATTAGTAATATCACATTCTAAGATGGCAAAAGAAGTGTAATTAATTTATTCCGATAAGGAAATTAATTTCATGTGGAAAAGTCAATATTTTCAAACTATGCTCATGTATTCAATGAGTCGCTAATTTTTCTAATTGTTCTATTTCACATTACATGTGTCATTACAACAGTTACGCATGTGTAGTTTGAAAATCTAAATGTGATTAATGTTCGATACAACTTAATAATATTTATATTAATATTTTAATGCTTTACTAGAATTCAGAATTTATGTAGGAAGGAAGATATTTCATTCTTAAATGCATTACAGATTCTCACCGATATCAAAAAACATTCTCATGTTTGTTTGTTTGTTTTTGTTTGTTTTTATAATCTGTGGATACTTTTAACAACCAAATCTTTCTCTAGTCTCTTTTTTGAACACTTTCCAGACTATAGACTCTTTTGTATATGCGTAATATATATGGACCGCTGAGATATCTTATCATCTACGTTTGCTTATCCATTTTAAGGAAGACTAACACACTTTTTTAGAGATAAGTAAGTTTATATTGGACCATAAATTTTTAATATTTGGATCTCTATGCTTATAAAAGGTTAGTAAGATCTGAGGTCATCAGATTAAAAAATTGTAAATATATTCACTTTGCGTTTCTATGTTACTTTCAGTGACGGGTCGTTAGAAAACAATCCTAGTTTTGTATTACATACAAGGTAAAAATTTTATATATTGTAAGTACAACTGAGGTAATATTTCTGGATCTTCTCTTATAAAAGCTAGAAAAGCAAATCTTGAACAATTCAAATAGCGATAAGAAATACTAAGAACAAATCTTGCAGGATTTTTCCGTTCTTTGGGGAAATAAATGAAACCACTAGTGCCACACGTTATATGGAACTGGAGATTTAACACAGATACATATCGCGGAGTACATAATCCATAATACGAAAGTATGTTAGTAAGTACTCTAATATATATATACATATATATATATATATATATATATATATATATATATATATATATATATATAAATATATATATATATATATATATATATATATATATATATATATATATATATATATATATACAGGGCTTCTTTTGAGGCGGAACTCGCCGAAACGGCTTTCCGGAACCTCTCTTTAGGAAAGAAATTACGATTGTTGAAAACATTTATATAATCACAAAATTACTCCGTTGTTAGTGCGTGGGCCTGGCCTATCATATATACATTAATTATATATATATATATATATATATATATATATATATATATATATATATATATATTTAATTTAGACAGTACCACATGTTTCCAATATGTATGTATGTATGTATGTATGTATACAGTGGAACGAGCATATTTTAGTTAATATTTTGGAAACATGTGGTACTGTCTAAATTTTTCCTTATACTCGTCACGAAGAAATTGAAAATATAAATCCCTTAAACCTACAATAATTTTTGAAATAATTGTGTTTTTAAGATTTTTTTAAAATTTTTGATTAACTCGATCACTTATACCACTACACACACCAGTGCGTGTATGTGTAGTGGTAAATACGACCATTTTATAGCACCCTATTATCCATGAAAGGAAATTTTCTTTCGATGTTATTAGTTGCAAAGTCATAAAATTTAAGATGTACTAAATATTTCTTTATCCAAGCCATATTTTTTTAATTATAGAGCAAGTAACTAGAAGTCGAAGATTTCTTTAAACGAAGTTTTAATTATTTTCACATCATTCGTTGACCTCTTAAAAACCTAAATAAGTTTAAATGTTACCTTTTTGTTATACAGTACCAAGAGCTTAAAAAATGATTAATATTCGAAATGGCATTTTGTTCAAATTACAAAACAATTATTCCTTCTTTTTTTTACATTTAAAAGGAGTGAACACATGTAATTAAATTTAATTTTTTGCTTCATTTTAATAGAGTTCGCTACCAGAAATGTTTTGTTTTAAATACATATAGATTAACTATATCAGCATTTTTGTAAAGTTATTGTATTCTTCAGTTAATTTGTATAATAATATTATTGTATTCTTCTGTAGCAACTTTTGTCTGAATATCACCGAAACATTAAAAATTAAATCAAATTTATAATCTGAAATATTAAGGTTTATAGGGGATGATACAATGTCATATAATACATAAATTCAGATAGAAAACATAAGCGCATAATTTTTCATGTTAAAAAAATAAAGAAATATTCTCTTTGCTATGCATGACGTTTGCTATGCAGGGACATGGATCAATAAAACCTTTTGGAATACAGACATTGCAATTGTTTGAGGACTTTAACATTCAAATCTTAATGAAGAAATTCAAATCTGTAGATGTGTACATGTATAACGTTAATTTAAGACAATCTAATAATTATACAGATATGGCAAAAGATCTTTTTTGACTGTATAATAGGAACATTATAAAAAATAGCATTGCTTACGTACATAAGATAGTAAATGTATACCAAAGTTTCAACCCTTTTCGTGGAATTATTGTCCAATTTCCCCAAAACATAGGAAAGTTTCTGGCGATGTGGACATATTTTGAAGCTACAGTATTTTATATATTTATCGTGAGTTTCCATGACTACGTGAGAATTCAGTGGAAACACAAATGAAACAAGAGAAATCCAGTGAAGTTATCTGCGTGACGTCCAGCAAAAATGCATCTAATAATACTGCAGGACAATGTTTTAAAAGTTTTATAGCCTGTACAGACTTTTAATAAGTAGAAAAATTTTGCAAATTCTATTGAAAAGCTATGCTACGTATTAACATTAGATACAGAAATTACTTTCTTGACGAGAATCTAATTGATGAAAACTGCAATTTTTTTCAATTATTTCATGTGTGTTGCCACAAGATAAGGAAATAAAATGATTATGAATAAAGATCTCGGCGTCATGCCAAATCATTCTTCTTATTCTACTTAACAGGATTCTGCTTAACACTTATGTTTCAGTAATAGCATTTTAATTATTTCTTATCTGTGAGTCAGGTAGAGAGGGAAGGAATATGTCATATAAAGTGTTATACGTCTGTAAAAATTTAATTATACTCATCTACCTCTTAAACTTTACACAGATGGTTACACTGTAAAAACGAAACGCTATTTTGGGCATATTAAAAAAAATGGAAGTACTATCTAGAAGTGCAATAATATCTGGTTAAGATAACAAAACAGGGGTACGAAAAACAGGTAAACACACAGACACATTACACCCTGAATCAGGTAGCTTTTTTAAGGATGCTGTGTACTAACCCTATAGGATTCGCTCACATAATGTTAACCTATGAAGAAAATTTGTCCAAGGATTGCTGACTTGGATTTAAAGATTTTTTTAATTGTACTCAGTAATAGAAAAAGAAATTTTACACCTTGGGGGATTTTTCATTTTTAAAGAAAAAAAGAAAATAATATTTTAAAAATTTAAATTATTCGGGGGGGATCTGGTATAGTGTGTTTTGAACGCTCATAAAATTTTTGGTGGACGAAATTTATAAAAATGAATCCTGTTGCAAAGTGCAGAAAAGTTCAGGATATCTGAAAATAGCCTTTTTATTTGGTTATCAGCATTTATGTAGCTGTAAATGGTAAACAAATGTTTCTCCATAGCTTAACCCTGAGGTGACAGAATCAAATGGGGCTAGTACACAGCAGACTTAAAGTGAAGCAGCATTTCGTTTTTACAGTGTACACAAATAGACAATTCTTCAAATTATATAAATGAGGGAAGTAAAGCTCGATTTCCTTTAACAGGAAAACAGTACCTGTAAAATTCAGATTAAAACGAAGGAAAAGGAGTGTGATAATTAAAAAAATCTCGTCATTTGAACACATTACGAGTAACGTTCACATTCGAGGGAAATTTCAAGTAGTGTACTACAAAACAGAGATAAATTATCTTTACGAACCTTAAAGATTTATCTCTCTCAAGAGTTGAGGGTGCTAATAATAGTTTCTCCAAAATCTCGTCTTTTCCCCAGATTATTACTCCTCCACTCTCTCGCTATCCTGGCAACCCCGAGAAAACTTAATGGAACACGATGGCAACCAAGATAACCTGAGTTCGCTGTAACCGTCAGATGTTCTGACAATCCGTGGACAATGTACTACGCGATTTTGGCAGACTGTCAATGACACTTCTGTTTTTGCAAGGTGGACATTTTTTTACAAATAATTTCTTTACTTCTACGTAAGAATTTCATCAAATAGAAAAAGAAATGTTCTTTAATACCTTTGCAACAATTAGAATGGGGGGTGAATGACTTGTAAGAAAGCTTTATCTGAAGGATTCAGAAAAATGTAACAACGTAAATACTTCTTTATGAAAGTCGTTGATGTTTTCGTTTCATGAGGAGATAACAGTTTCGGTTCCAAATATTATCGATTTCTCCCTTAGTTATCTTGATAAAAGATTCCACTATATATATATATATATATATATATATATATATATATAAAATATTTTAAGAATTGCAGTCCATTCAAATATTTTATTTTGAATGGGGTCCCCATACGATGGGAAAATTCAATTTTTTTCTGCGTGGGGCATTTTTTTATCTGAAAAAGAAATGAAATATCTGCAAATTATAGATACCAAAACATCACTCTTTTACCAAAAAGAAATGCTTTTGCGGCATTTAATACTGTACAAACTTTTTATAAATGTATGTATATGTGTTACATTTAATTGCATATTTACATTATTTATCATTCGAATTTAATAATTTGAAATCCTTAATCTTTAAATCTTCTTCTTAATTTGAAATCCTTAAAATATTTCACGAAACAATCTGCAATTAAAACATCTGTCTGTCCCATTCTGCGGTGCCCCAGGAAAAATGCATTTGTCATGAAAATACATTTGGCGTAAAATTTAATTTCTTGCCCCGGCAGGATAAGCTCTATAAGAAATGTTTTTCTTGGAAAATAAAATAAGATCTCTTAGATAAGAATCCCAGAAATTTCATGATAAAAATACCTCATACCTGTCGGGACTATATTCTCTTCAATTTCGCTGTTGGGTTAATGGAATTTTTTCCGCAGGTCAATGACTCTTTTCTTCATACTAAAAGGAATTTCGGTGAACTTTTTACTATATATATTTTTCAACATAATATAATCAAACACCAGATTTGAAGTTGAAATTATGACAACATCCGATTAAGTTTCTTTAAAAATATCTAATCAATATCTGGTGAATACCAAGCGTGCAAAATTATAATTTCCGAGCATTTTCATACAAAATATAAATTATAAAGATGATTTCAGGTAGTAGAAATTCAGCATAAATAATGCCTAAGCATTTTTTAACCGTATCGCAGAGTTTGTTGCATATCAAGGAATGTGAAATGGATTCCTACACTTCAAAAATATACTTTTCATATTTTTTTTCATAACGGAATAGAAACGAAATTAAATATTGTGATGGGTTTGCAAAAATTGTCTTAAGTCCAAAGAAACTTTCAAATAAAAAGGCAATTATATTTATATTCCAATTTACAGAATATATATATATACATATATATATATATATACAGTGGAATCTCGATCGATCGTTTTTAGATCCATCGTTTTTCCGTATGTGTCGTTCATTTTATCCAGTCCCAAGAATCATATTGCTTTGTTATGTTTCCGCATCTATCATTTTCCCGCATTTATCGTTCATTTCAATCGGTCCCTTGAAAAACGATAGATCGAGATTCCACTGTATATATATATATATATATAGAGAGAGAGAGAGAGAGAGAGAGAGAGAGATTTGTTTACCGGAAGTAAAGGATACCAAGTCCATTTTTTAAAAGTAGACTGTTTAACTTTATTCCTTCATTTTTTAGCACTATTTTCAGTAGCGAAAAGCTGTTACGTGAAAGTTTATACAGAAAAGACCTTGCCCATTGAAAGTGGCACCATGTCCTATCATTGTGTCCAGGTAAAAAACAAAAAGTGGATTTTTTTAAGCCCTCCTCGGAAATTCAAACATTGTGACATAGTGTTCTATACCTTCGAGATATATATATATATATATATATATATATATATATATATATATATATATATATATATATATATATATATATATATATATATATATATATATATGCATATATATATTTGTGTGTGTGTGTGTGAGTGTGTGAGTGTGAGTGTGTGTTAGGTTGAAATATTAGATCTTGAGACACATCGTAAAATTGTAGTCGTGGCGTCACAAGTGGTCAAACTTCAATAAACAGTTTCATGCATAAAACCAGATATATTAGGTCATTCTGGGAGTGGGATCATTCTGGAAGTCCGCCCTAGACAGTGGATACTGACGTGTTTCTGAAGTGTTTAAACGTAAAAACGCAATTATACATCTCTTCGTACCCCAAATTCCCACAGTGACCGTTTCTGTGGTCAGAATTATCACTAGATCAGCAAATTTCGAAGTCTGGCATTGCGTTATATCGTTATCACTCCCAAGTCTAAAACTGCTATACTGTCTATTTTCTCACTGGTCATCTTTATCTTAGAGCTCGTTTGGGGGTAAATATAAAAATTACGATAAATATAAAAGGGATTAATAAAATTAGCAGTTTACCGGCTAAATTAAATTAGGAAATGAGAAAAATAATTTTTGGTATAAAACAAACAAACAAACACACACACACACACACACACACATATATATATATATATATATATATATATATATTCCTACTTTAGTCTCGACTATATATACTAAAACCGAACATAATATTTTGTTTGTAATCAATTAAATTTCAAATTAAAATTATTTACTGTTCATCTGTATCCATCTTTATAATAAAAAAATAATTCTTATGTTTTGAAAATGATTTGAAACATTGAAAGTGTATTAATATTTCAGAAAAAGAGGGTTGAAATTTTAACAAGAAAAATGGAAAAGCATTTTCTTCACCCTGTTATCCATCACTATCTCAAACATTAATAAGAGAAAAAACTATTTGGGGAAAAGCCATTGGCAATTTTTTCTTCTCTCGCAGATTTTTATGAAGGAAAGTCACGCACAGTGCCTGACTCGTAGTTAACTGCAGAGAGGAATTAGAACATATATATATATAGGCCTCCCCAGCTGATAAATTGAATCTTGGATTTTCGAAGACGAAAGTATGTTACCTATTGTACAGAGAAATCTGTCCTAAACTATGAGCCGCTATCTTTCCAAATCTTTCGGAATGATGCTAATACAAACAAAAAGAAAAGAATCACCATCCAACTCCGCCTTGCAAAATCACATTTCTTGCCTTAGCTCTCCCTCCTGAAACTCTTACTTTGTATTAGACCATATATATATGCCTTCCCAGCTGATAAATTAAATCTCAGATTTTTGAAGACGAAAATATATCTTACGTCTAACAGAGAAATTTCACCTAAAATACGAAGCCGTATCTTTCCAAATCTTTCGGACTGATGCTTTAGAAAAAAATAAATAAATAAATAAAACTCACCATCTAACTTCGATTTGCAAAATCACATTTCGTGCCTTAGCGCTTCCTCCTGGAACTCTTACTTTGAAGTCCTTCCCAGAAGAGTGTCGAGCATTCCTCGGGATTTTTGGTAGATGTCATCAAAAGTATCGAAATGGCGTCCTTTGAGATTGATTTTCAATTTTGATGGCAAAAGGAAACCGCAAGGTGCCAAAGGAAGCAAATAAGGAAATGAAGGAAAATATGCATTTGGTCAAAAATTCGTCAACGTTCTGCCAGACGGCGAGTTGTTGTTGTTGTTATTGTATATATACATATATATATACATACATATATATATATATATATATATATATATATATATATATATATATATATATATATATATAAATGTCTGACAGAGCGGTCATGAATTTTTGACCAAATGCATGTTTTTCTTCATTTCCTTATCTGCTTCCTTTGGGCCCCATGCAGTTTCTTTTTGCTGTATATATGTGTGTGTATATATATATATATATATATATATATATTGAAAATCAGCACCCAGGTCCTGCGTGGTATGCTGAAGGGAACGTTGCAACTTAAAAAAATGTCTGATAGGCCTCTAACTACTCAACAAATTGATCAGAAACTCTGAATGCCCTCTGTCAGAGATATTTACAGTGGTTTTGAGCTTTGTTTAGACAATTTTAATAGTAGCTAGTATTCAGCTATCTTTATGAACGAACGGACATATTATGTCGGATAGCTATAGAATCATACAGCTATAGAGTATAGCTCTATAGTTCTCTTTGTGCTTTAGCTAAGAGTGTTGAATCCAACCAACTGATCCGGGGAAAATATTTTTACCAAGGTCTTAAGTCTCATACCTAATTCATCTGTTTATATCGTAGATATTTAATTCCAGTGCTAAGCTATATGAATTTTTTTTCACGGGTACTTTTTTCAACTACAGATTATCGTCTTTATAAAGGGTGTTCCAGTTAAACGTTTCAGAACTTCTACGAGGGGTAGAGTGCATCCTGACGACTCGAAATCATATAGCATTGTGGTGTCGGAAATTTTTTCCAGAAGCGGTGATGTACACAGAAAACCATAAAGAAAGTGAATAATTGTTTTAATAATAAATGTACAAAACCAAAAGGTACATGGTTTAAAGTAAGTGTTCGAAGTTTTTTCCACCGACTGCAATGCAGACCTCACATCTCCGGCGCATGAAATTCCTAACATTCTAGAATAATCCAGGCTGATCTCGAATTTCTCCGGCAGCTACTGAGATTCTTGCAACCAGCTCCTCACCATTGTCAACGGGGTGTCATAAACCTGTGTTTTCATATGCCCCCAAAAATAAAAATTCGTATAATTAGCCATCCTACTATCTCTTGAGTCCTTGTGTGAAATCACGATTCCCTGCACTAACGCTCGGAACTTTCCCGCAACGCCATCGACCGCTTCAGGAAAGCATTTCCCACTCCACATTGCTATATGATTTCGAGTCGTCAGGATGCACCCTACCCCTCGTAGAAGTTCTGAAACGTTTAACTGGGACACCCTGTATATATATATATATATATATATATATATATATATATATATATATATATATATATATATATATATATATATATTATATATATATATTGATACCAGTCGCAGACAAATCCACCACCGTGTACTCTAATAGCGGCTGGTGCACGAAAAATCTGTCATGTCTGCAATGTCCTCCAAGTTCTCAAAATTTACCTCTGGAGGTGTGGGGTCAAGTGTATCGGTCTCATGACTCGGTTCAAAATTACGGGACCGGTCCTTTAACCAAGTCGGACTCCGACCCTTGTGGTGCTATTCGAAATCGGAGCCGCACCTTTTTACCCAATACTTTCTGCCCAATACAACCTTCTGACTTTATGTAGTAGATATGATATACTATTGGTCAAGGGGCATAAGCCATAACAACACAACAACAACATATATATATATATATATATATATATATATATATATATATATATATATATATATATATATATATGTGTGTGTGGGTGTGGGTGTGGGTGTGTGTATGTGTACACTACAATAAAAAGTACCTCTAATATATATAATGTATGACGTGTATGTATATGTACAATTAATAATACTATTATTAATTAATGTGTCGAGGTTAACATATCATTGTGCTTAGATAACAGTTTCATGACATGCTTATTCATCATCCTTAGAAGATAATCTGTTTCACCTTATAGGCTGATTTATTGTGTTAATTTTGACTATAGATTTCAGAAGGCATGCATTACAGTTTTATAGTTCATTAAGATCTATCTTAAATTCTAAGCTGTCATCATAAAAATCCTAGATTTATTAGCTATAAATTATACTGAGGCTAAGATCTTAAACACTAACATTATTTAGATAAGTAGTATATTTCTTTCAATTCTTTTGAATCCACTTTGCATGCATAAATATAAAAGAAAGATTAGAAAGGTGTTCCCTCTGATGTAAGTCAATAAAATACTGTTGTATATTAGTACAGTCGTGATAAACAAAGGGAACAATTGGATTAGAGTGGTACCTCTTTTATTAGCAGCATGACTGGACAAAATGAATTTCGCTGCACTAATTTTAGCTCTACAGATTCACCGAGGCATATCCCGTACTGGAAACACTGCTATTAGACTTTTCCAGTCATTTTATTTGTTTGAGAATTCCAGCTTACCTTATTTTATAATTTCTTTCACGGATTGAGTGTATAACTATGGGAGTTTTTATAAATTTCCCGTTCTTCTTTTTAAAACTGGTTGTGGTGTGAAATAGTCCTCTTTGAATATTGTTTTGTCTTAGTGTTACCTGCCAGATGTGCAAGTAAAAAGAGTTACCTAAAGAGAAAAAGAAAAATTAAGGCCCGAGAGAGCATAGTGGTAACGAGTCGGCTTTTAGAGTCGAGGATGCTCGGTTCGCCTTCAGCTCGGTATGGCCTTCAGCTGGATCGTAGCATTACGTTGGATGTCGAAATTTCCGAAGACCTGTGGTCCTTCAGGGCTGATTTCAATTTGGGGAACAAGAAAAAGTTCGGGGGTGACAAGTCTGGGAGGTAGGGTGGGTGATTCAGGGACACACCTCGCTTGTTGGCCAGGAACTGCTGCACCAGAAAGGCAGTATGTGGCCGGGCATTGTCGTGAAGCAGGGTCCAGTTGTCTTGTTTGGCGTACTGGGGACATACCCGATTGATCCGTTGCAGCAGACGTTTCACTATATCCACGTACTTAGCGGCATTTAACGTGGTGCCCTCAGGGAGGAATTCTTTATGGATGAGACCCTCAGAGCCGAAGAACACGAGGAGCATTGTCTTGATGCAGGATTTCTCACTTCGCACCCTTTTGCTTTTCGGCGACCCTGGACCCCGCCATTTTATACTCTGACGCTTGCCGTCGGGGTTGTACTTCAGGCACCAGGTCTCGTCACCCATGACAGTGGTTTTCAGGAAATTTGGGATTCGTTCCACCATGTCGATGAAGTCTCCACAGGCGTCAAGCCGAATTTGCATTTGTTCCGGCGTCAAAGTGTGGGGCACAAGTCGGGAGCAAAGCTTGCGTTTACCCAAATCCTGGGTCAGTGTGAGGTGGGCCATCTCAAGACCATTTCCCACATCCGTCGCTATCATTCGCACTGTCACACGACGATCCTTGGCCAACAATTCCTTCACTTTCTGTACGTTGTCCAGGGTGCGTGCAGTTGCAGGCCGACCACTTCGGGGGAGTCTTCAATGGTGCCCCGCCCATCTCGGAAGCGTTTAAACCACTCATGCACGCACTTCAAGGTGACAGCACGTTCTTCTTAAACTTTTAGCAGCATTTCATGAGTATCTTTCTCTGATTTTCCAAGTTTTGAACATAACAGCATATTCGTTTGCTGATCCATTTTGAATTTCGACCGAGCGCACAACACCTTCACTCTACAATGAACTGTTTCCACACGATAAGCTAACTCGCAGCGCCGCCGCTCAGGAACTGATTCAGACCAGTGTTCACCTGTCCGGCACGGTATGCGCCGGTTGCAAACTCATATATATATATATATATATACTATATTGTGGTGCTCTTGTAAAACAGGAACCACACTCCTCAGCCCCTGCAAAGCCTATAAGGACCTCGTCGGGAAACTCCCGTCAGTGGGCATTAGTAACAACAAGAAAAATTGGAATTAAATGCATAGCAGCATTCTATCATAGTAACAGCTGGATTAATAGACTTAAGCTAGAATTAAAATTTTATTGATAAAGATATAATTGGGACAAATTGTTTGAATTAATTACATTGGGAAGAAATAATATAAAGGGAAAATGATAGTCAAGAAGATAGATAGTCAAGAACCCATATCATACATTTTATCTGTTATTTAGATAAGTGTTGTCAAACAAGTGTTCACATAATCTTAATAAATACTCACGCGCACACATAATTCATAATTATATTTATTATCTGTCAGTACTCATAGTACTTCTGATAGTAGATCTGACAGTACTGTGTTCAGTAAACGAAGGGATCAAAATACTTAATTATATATTCCCACACGTGTGATGCATGTGATACTCATCTGAAATTCCATACCGCGTTATACTAGCTATAAACCGTTGACTGAAGATAGTCACAACTCAGAGACGATTGCCATGGGGATTATGTAGTATCACTATTGAAATAAGGACTTGAATTTCAAAATCTTCATTAGTTCAAACTGTCATAGAAATACGAATAGTTAATACAGATTATTAATTAATGCTAAAAAATTATGGAGCATATCTGAAAGTACTTTCCTAGGTATGTATTTATTGCATTGCTATGTATTAGATATTTCGTTGTTTCCCTCGTACAGTTAGTTTTCTTCAGATAAAAAGCATTTTTTTTATGAAAATTGCAGATTAATAAAGTTAGTGTAAATGCTTTTAAAGTCAGCCTATGATTTCACATCTTTTCGAAAATTGAGCATGTGGTCTAAAGCTCTGAATGACCCTAGGTAATCAATGACTTAAGTAAGTTGTGAAAATGAAATGAGTGACATTATTTAACCATGTACATACGTTATTATCTGTTTCCATTGTTCTCGTCCCGAGTCATTAATATATATACAAAAGATGGGACAATTTACATATATGTATATATATATATATATATATATATATATATATATATATATGTGTGTGTGTGTGTGCGTGTGTGAATGATCATATGTGATGATGATATATACGCTGATTATATACAATTTATACAATATATACATAAAAATAAATATATATAGGGGAGAGTAGTACACAGTGAGACAAATTTTCAAAAAACACTAATTTAGAGCTAAATACAATAGACTGAAGAAATTTAGCTATTGGATGTTTAAATCTGTTTTATTGGCAAAATCTTTCACACAAAATGTATTCATACATATAAATAGAAACCAGAAATAATTAACGTTAAAATAATATCAGCATTCGTCTCACTGTGTACCACACCTCGCACACAGTGAGACATTGCTAATTTATTTATTTAAAAAATATATTGTCACAATACTAAACACAAACAATGCTTCATTATACACAAATTTTCATGAAGGAATCAATTGTTAATCTTGGAAAAGTCACCAAACATTTATAAGATCAAGTCGCACTTTAAAACGGACATATCCTGACAATCTTTTTGTTTTCATAGGCATTGGCTGAGGCAGAACCATGACAATATCCAGTTTATTTACGGAGGCCACATCTGCAATGTTTGGCATCACAAAGGCATTATATTTCTCACTTTTGCGTAGATAAGTGACTTCAAAATCACTATCCTGTAGGTCTAATTTCACAGCTGCAGCCATCTGTTCTTCTCCAGTTGTTCCAATTTTCCTTGGCACATTCTTAGGCCGTACCATCATAACTCTGAAAAACACATATTTAGTACCAGAAAATATATAAATAACATTATTAATGATAGTCTCGGTTCTGTGTATCAATACAGCAATACAAGCTAAGATGTTATATCACAAGTTACAATGTTAAGATGTGAAATTCATTATATTGTGTAATAGCAAAATCTTACTAATTCAAAATTGAGTTGATAAAAATTGAGAAAATTCGTAATGCTAAATACATTACATTACAGTAACAAATACATTACAGTAACATTTGATGCATATTGCTATTATGGAATAAATATAGTCATCATAGTAGACAGTGAGACATTCTTTCACTTTGTACCAGTGTTCCATGTCTCACTGTGTACCATTTCACTTCGTTTAAAAAAATGGCTAAATATCCCTTCCATTGTTTTTCTTTAGTTAAATCCTTGGTATTAAGTGGAGAAATAGTGCAGCATATATATAATATTCAATCCATAGTAATAGATACAATTAAACTGAAGATATATGACTTATAACAGAGATAAATAACTTACTTTTAGGTTCAAAAAATCACTTTCGTTTCGTAGCTTCCAACAGAACGAACATCCACGCTTGAAATGTGGGTGGCAATTACTCCAAACAAAACGTCACTGAACAGCTTGACATCTAGCGGCACAAACATAAATTTCATTATAAAAGTTTCTCTGTTTCACTGTGTACCCTGTCTCACTGTGTACTACTCTCCCCTATATATATATATATATATATATACAATGTATGTATGTATGTATGTGAATGATCATATGTGATGATGATATATACGCTGATTATATACAATTTATACAATATATACATAAAAAAAAAAATATATATATATGATGAACTTCCCTGAATAAATGCATAAAATTTTCCCCTTTAAAATTCCTAATGACAAGCGTGCCTCAGTTGTACGGTACGAGACTATGAAATACGTTTAAACCGTTACTACCTTCATTTCTATGAGACAACACATTTAATTTCCATTCAACTTATGCCGCAAATCGAAGGCACTTTGTAACTTAGCCGCTAGATGATCCCGATACGTCCTAATTTTGAAATTACTTTGAACAAAGGGTATTTCTTTTCTAAATGTGAAGGTGTTTTGTACCCATTTGTTTCTTTTATATATGTGTGTCAAGATTGGAAAAGCAAAGAAAGGGGGTGAAAACTGGAGCAGTAGGATACTCCAGGGACTCATTCATAAACTGTTTTCTTCTTTTCTTTTCGTTTTTTGTATTTTTCTAAAGGGGATACTCCTAATATCTCCGACTTTGTTGTGACATTTAGGTGTATGATAAGACACTTCAAAAAAGCTATAAAAATAGCTGTCAGTAAAAATGTATCTCAATTTTGTTTAGCGATTAAAGAATACATCTTTTTAAAATAAAAACAAGCTTCTGAAATTATAAATCGAGTTTTGGGTTTCTATTTTTAAGAAAATCTCTAGTTATATGTGAGTTTACGCCCAGTACGCAGATAGTTATTAATTATTAACAACCATAATATGTATGATTGTTGATTATGTGCGTTTGTGCTTTTGTGATTTCCATTTAAAGTTACGGCAGAATATAAATATATATATATATATATATATATATATATATATATATATATATATATATATATATATATATATATATATATGTATATATATATATATATATATATATATATATACTGGGTGTCCAGCGAAGAAGTACCTGATTTCAAATTGAAAAATCTCCAGAACAATATATATATATATATATATATATATATATATATATATATATATATATAGTCCGAGTTGGCCACTTGCCACCACAATTTTGTTCGAGCATCCTTGGGGGTGACATCTGGGCATCTTGTACCTTCTCCCACAATCTCTGATCTCATAAAAGGATTTTCTGGTTTACAGATTTAACATATCCGGCCTAGACACCAATGTGTTTAATGGCGTTCGTCGGGGTCGAACCGAGAACTTCAGTCCGAAGCCCAACGCGCCACTGATACTTCGGGTCAAACATGTATATATCTAATGCATGAGAATATATACGAGTTCTAACATAAGATTCATTTTTTTATCTATGACTGTGTTTATGCATTGTAAGGATTATAAAAAATTTTCGTTAAAGAAATTTGCTGATATGATAAAATTCTCTACCTTTTTGCCCCATTAGCACAAACACTCTCTTTACGATATTAAGTTTTAGCATGAACGGGGATATGGTATTAAAATGATCTTCACTTCGACTTTATTTTTGCTCAACGTGTATACATAAGTTTAAAACATACATCCATATCTGCATACGTATCTCTCTATTCTAAAAAAAAGTAACTCCCGCTGCCGCTGTCAAAAGCTTGTCACGCTATCTCCTCCGAAACCGCTATAGGTATGGGGTCAAGAGTGATACCAATGGATGCAGAAAAATGGGGGGACCAGAGTAAGACATGTCTCATCTTCGTCGGACTTTAAGTTTTTTATTTTATGTTTTGTGGGAATATATTGGCCTTTTTCATCTTCAGATTACGATAACTCGCCAAAATATGGTCGTAGAATTTTGATCTTTCTACAATCTAAGACTACAGACATTTGTCTTTCAAACTAGACCTCATTTGTATAAAAATATTTTAAAACAGACTAATATTTTCATCAAAAAATGAAACACAATTTTTCAAGATATATCGTCCCTTATGTGGATGTAATATCGATGCTCCTCGAGTTTTTATCTTACAAAGAAAATATTTACATCATCTGGAAACTGAAAGCTTTCTTATTCATATAAACCTCATTTCAAGTCTATATCTTAAAATTTCGATTTTAATTGAATTTTAAAGCTGATAATTAAACAGTGATGAAACGCCCTTTGCATTAAGGGTGACAACAGTAAATGGATGGAAGATGTTACATTGCCCGAGAATCACCCCTATGTATCTCGCTATTAGCTCCCCTATGTTCTCGCTATAATAACAGAGGAGCGAGCGTAGCGAGCCTAGGGGCGAAGCCCCTAGTATATTAAACAAAACATACATATTTGTGCACGCAAGTATGAATCTAATTAAGTATGAGTTTGATGTGACTAACAAAAAACTTCATTTGGAAGCAACATATACGTTTCTAGTTATTTATGATTATAAATTGATTTTTTCAAAAGCTTAAAATTCAATTTTCTCTTAGCTAATAAGTTCACCTAGTCATGATACTCTCGTGTTTTTAATATCTTGTTTCTATCACGACATTATTTTGCTTCACTTCATTAGACTTTTGAACTTTTTAACTGAAACAAATCTGTTTACAGTTAGTGCTGCATGACAGCAGTCTACAACGCTCCTCCATTACCTCGGGTATACTGGCAAATATAATATTTTGTGAATTCAAAACTTGCATCTTTATATTTTATCTGTTTGCACCCGTTTCGAACCACTGTATAATGTAAAATTAGTACTTAAGTGGCAAAACTGTGTGTGAAACATTAATCTACGGCAGTTATGCAATGGCACAGCAACATCACTGAAAAGATTTTATCAACATTTTTAAAAAACTTCTCAGGGAATCTCATTGCTAGGAATGAGTTAAAGCATGCGTATGATGACCGATTTCATGTCCGGACGATATTTGAACTGAAATGAAGGAAAATCTTCAGTTTCATGGACTGCGAGATTGGAAGAACGTTGACCGTGGATTTTATGCTGTTGCTTACAGTATAAAAAATAATAATAATTTTGGATATCTCGACTTCTTTTCTCTGGGGATGAAGTAATTTTTAGAGATTCATAACACTGAGATATCCCTTGCTTACGGAAATCATTCAAGGAATAGCGCTAATACCTGCAACAGACTGGTCGTATTAAGTTCATTCCTCTCTTCAAACGCACTATATCTGTGTAAATCCTGCTTAATACTTTTTAAACTTATCTTAACTTCTTTAGAACTCCGGGAATCTACATCCGTAGACGAAAGCCATCTAACTTTCCCCTTTTAATCATCGTGACTGTAAAGTCATCTTCCAGCTTTTCTAATCTAACTCAAATTTGGGGGTTGTGTGACTGGCTTGTCAGCAGAGTCTGCTCATCTCGGTTAATTGAATGCCAAGCATCCGTGTGCATTCTGCCATCAGATCTCATTATAGGTGAATCATTAGTTTCACCTCAATGTCTATCATACTTTACAGACGGATATCACAAACAAGCCGGAAAAGCAAACACTGTCGTTCATGCTTTAAAATTTAGGTAAAGCAAGTAGCGATTGAAATTTCGTAAACTGAACCTTTTCATAGAATTTCATTGAAATTTTTGCTCAGATTCCACGCATGGATGCAGATTCCTGGAGTTTCAACGAATTAAAAATAAGTTTAAAAAGGCTTAAATAGAACTTACATACATATCACGCATTTGAAGCGAGAAATGAGTTTGATAGATTGATTAGTCTATTACAGTAATTAATGTTATTTCTCGAATGATTTACGACAGAAAGGGATAATGAAATCCTTATAAAAATACTCCCTCTCCAGAAAAAAATCCCCAAGAGTATGAGATATTAAAATCCTTTTTTTATATCGCTCACTCTTTTCAACAACTTGATATCTCAAAAATCGGCGATTTTTAGTTATGCTTGTTTACAGGAATTAAGTTATGCTTGTTTACAGGAATTAATGATATTTCTCAAATGATTTACGACAGAAAGGGATAATGAAATCCTTAAAAAATACTCCCTCTCCAGAAAAAAAAATCCCCAAGAGTATGAGATATTAAAATCCTTTTTTTATATCGCTCACTCTTTTCAACAACGTGATATCTCAAAAATCGGCAATTTTTAGTTCTGCTTGTTTTCAGAATGCTCCGAAGGAGTATTATATCCCTGCAAGATCGTTATATCTCACCACTCAATATTTAGCCGCTAGAGAGCTGAATTAAAATTTATTTTCAATGCATTACAATGTACTTTTCAACTTTCAAATCACTCTCCTGAAAAATCTTGTTTTTGAGATATGACGTTGTTGAAAGGAGTGAGCGATATGTGCTTTTTCACTTTGCAATTTTTGCTTTGTTTGTTTTCTAAGTACTCGGAATCTGGAAGAGGATCCCAGATTGCAAGTTCGATTAACAAGGCACTACCTTTTATAGCTAGCAGTATCTATGTGGTTAATAACTTTTTAATGTATTCTTTACCGTGATATAAGCTTTATACATTCTAATTTTAACAACTTTAATTATTCGGTATTTCTCAGGTTTCTTAAAATCCATGACATGGATCCATGGAACAGTAAAAAACAAACAGATACACATGGAATTTAATTTATAGTGATATGTATATCAAATGTTTATACTATTTCTTTGTTCAGCTGTGCTTAAAACATACATACAGTATTGGCATTTAGAAAATTAACTACATATATTCAATATTTTTTTTATTTTTCCCTCCGGGGCAAAAATATATAAAAGCTTTGCAAATAATGTCAGTATAATTTTTGACCCTCAGAAATGACATCATCTGTTGGCTTTCGGTTCATAGCTAAATGATGGCAATTCAAGATAAAGAAATCAAAGAAATGAATGTTGATAAAACAATTTAATGAGGTGATTGCAAAATTTCAAGAGTTTGAAATCAGGAGTAAGGCCAGGGAGATTACATTTTAAGACTACATTCTTTAGTTTCCAGTGTATTATTTTGAAATGCTATTTAAGATCAAGTCAGATAATCGTGTTCAAATATTGGTGTCTGGACATTGAAAATTATTTTTCAGATGCTAAAATTTTAATATTTTAAAGTAGCATACTAATAAACGTCATTGAAAACATTTCAAGCGCATTTCTTTTCCACGTAACTCGAGAATTTGTATTATTTTCCATACCCTAGAATCAAACTTAACATCAATAAATTCAAACAATCGAAGTGCTGAATTTATAAGTATATTTTCTCTTAAAAACCCTATTAGTATCTTTAAAATACCAAACAAAAATTTTCCCCAATTACATATCTATAACAATTGTACTTGGAACTATTCGAAAGTATCAATTCGAAACTAATATGTTAGTTTGAAATCCGTCTGGAATTTATAAGACATGTGAAGTGGAATTTTGAAGTCAAAACAGAATACAAAGTGACAATGACTCAAAGTGTAATGACACAAAGGTAATGACACAAAGTGTATAGTTTATTACCAACGATGAAATGATATGGATATGGTGAAACGTGGGAAAAATTAATATGTGTAAGCATATATATATATATATATATATATATATATAAGTTTCGCTTAGTTGTGGTTTCACTACTTGACACTGCTCGTAAATACTTAGCTACGTATCTTAAAAGTGTACTGTCCTCTTAAGATAGCTTATAATTTCCTCGGGGTACATTAGAGTTATTATACAAAAGAAGAAATCA
Organism: Dolomedes plantarius; assembly: GCA_907164885.2. NCBI lineage: Eukaryota > Metazoa > Arthropoda > Arachnida > Araneae > Dolomedidae > Dolomedes > Dolomedes plantarius. Next base: position 110,077,110 of record OU015492.1, read on the forward strand.
CAATATTTGAAGCTCAATATTAGAGATATTAGACGCGATTATCTCAGAAAATGAGTCTCAAATACTGTGCCTAAGCCTCAGATACTATATTTGAGCTTGTAATACTGAAGCGACGAGGATCAATACTATGGGCCACAAATACTGTGACTGAGCCTCAAATATTGTGAGCTTCAAGTACTGTAAGGCTCAATTACTGTGTGCCTTAAATGCCGTAGTGAGCCTCAAAGACTGCAAGCTTTAAGTATTTTTAGCCTCACGTACTGTAAGATTCAGTTACTGTGAGCCTTAAATGCCGTAGTGAGCCTCAAATACCGTAGTAACAGAGCTTCAAGTATTAGCTCTCGGCTTAGTATTGCTTAGTATGCTCCTAAGTAATACTAAACTTGAATTACTTAGGAGAGCTAAATAATGCTATCGCTTCTTCCTGACAACTGGATACTCCAGATCTTCTTAACTAGTAACCAATCTTGTGAATAATTATGGATTTTAGGAAGCTTTCATCCGTAAATCATTTTATCGGTAATTAAATATTGACAAGTCCGATGTATCTGTGTTGTTTACTATGTGAAAATTTTTAATGTCAACTTTTACACTCCTTTATTTAGATTTTTAAATCACCGTTACCTTTTAGATATAATAGAAGTTATTGGATATAGATTTTTTACCAGAAGATATGATATAATATCAAAAATTATAGTTTCTAATTAAAACCGTAACTGAGTTATTGTTAGTCAAAAAAATGATAATTAAATTTAATATTTAAGTATATTGTTAATTTGATTGATTTTCTTCTGTTATCAAGCACGTAATTACATAGTCTTAAATTTAAACCGTCGAGCATATTATACTGGCAGAAAAATAAGCAATAAACCATGCTTCTCGGGCTCATCAAAGGCTTAATTAAACTTACAGCATCTGATTTTAAGCAAGAAATTTAGTTTAAAATAAGTGCAACGCCCTTTATAGATTAACTCAATTTCTTCCTCTCACTTTTCATTAATGGAAGTAATATGTCAGCTCCTAGAGAAGTTTGATGAAGGTTTTTCAGCTTCCAAGCAGAAAAAAAAAATTGAAATATTAGCATTTTTATAGTTTACGAAAAATTATCTCTAGAGTTAATAAATAGCTTGAAACATAGTTATTAAAGCTATAGTTTTATGACGTTCATGATGTCCTGAAATAAATTCGAAGAAAACTGAATTTCAAATAAATAAATTTTACAGCTTTTAGTTACTCACACGAGAACACATTTGAACAATTTGTCTTGTTTTATTTCCTCGTAATAAAAATTTTATTCTATTTTATACTTCTCTGTGAAAAATGTTTTTAAAGCATCAGGTGTTCGCTCAAGTCGAGTAGAAAATATACTTCCCTTTATTATTTGAATTATAGCTTGGCCGCCGTAAAACCATTATATTAAAGATACAGAAATTACTTAGTTGTAAATTAAAAGAAAATTTCAGCATTTACTCAAAATTGATTTTTTTTTCATCATTTTCTGGTATCAGCACATCCTGTAACATAAAACTATGTTTGAAATACTACAATTATATCACCCTTATACTGATTCTGTTGTTTTATACACTGCAACGAGATTTTGCGGGTATAAAATATTATAAGAAGTAAATGGGACCATGAACTTTCGAAACCCTTTTTTTAAGTTTCTAGGTATTCTTTCGAGATTTGATATTTTTTGCTTGTAATGAGCTCAAAATATGATTAGTATTTTGTGTTCATATAAAGGCAAATATTTGGAGTTCATATATATTGAAAATATTTTCAGTTATTAAAATTTCAATATTTTGCTACACTATATTACTTATTTTATTTAAAAATTTCCATGCGATCGAGGAATTTTTATTAATAAGATCCTTATAATCACTTGAATTAAACTTAACATTTATTGAAAATATTCCTTCACTGCCTTTATTAAGAACTTTCTATTCAAAATTCCTTCAGCTATACAATCGTATGAAATTGTACGTTAATAGTCTCTTTATTTTAATGATATTTCCTAACATTTATTTAGTTTTATTTATAGGGAGTATGAAGTATTAATTTTCAGTGAAAATGATGTTTAGAAATGTGAATGTAGCATTTTAATAACATAAACAGCATAAAATTATCTGAAGAGAGAAAATACAACTCTAAATATATAAAATAGTTTAAAACTATAATTTTATACCTAATCTATGATGTAATTCATGAAAATTGTTTGTTATGAATACGTTTACAATTAATTGTAAGTAATTTTTACTTAGCCATGCTCACATTGCCTTGCGTTGCGCTCGAATTCGCATATAGCTACACATTTAAAGTAAATTGTTCCTACACGGTACCTTTTATTTTCGGGGATACTTGAAAGTAACTATGCAAAAAAAACGAACCACAACATTTGCGACTCATTGTGACTCATTGTGAGTCATGAATTGAAACTGCGTCTTGTTATGCATCTAATGCTCTCCGAACCCACAAACTTCTCCTCCAATTCGTTCGAAACTAGTACCAGTTTTGTGTATACGGATTTTAATGAATGCGTAAAAACGGATAGTTGCGGAAATCCGTATAAAAAATAAGTGTTTTTTTTTCATTTTTTGTGTTTATTTTGCCTAGAAGTGAGCACATTGACTAACAGTTTTGAACGCCCACTTAAGCGGGGTGAAAGTTTCCCCTCATATCAATCAATTATGATCAATTATGAAATAAATTTAATCCTCAAATGGATCAATTATTAAGAGCCCCGAAAAGCTTTTATGCTGTAAATCTTGAAGTAGTTCAGATAAAAGAAGCAAAGTTTAGCTAACTGCACAATGGTGTGCCTATTAGCCTCAGTGATTATTTCAGAATTTTCCCATTCTTGGCATTACATGTACAGAAATTATAATCGAATTCAGGTCGGTGATAAAAACGTCTAAATTATGACATAGATAAAATCTCCTGAATTGGGACATAGAAATCCACATGTAATGTTATTATACATTTATTCTGTATATTTTGACGACTTTATTACAAACCTGAATACGATGATTATTTCCTATGTTTTTTCTTACGAAAGTGAATTTAGCACTAGAAAGACGGCTGCTGTCATTTTGACGGTTTCGGACATACTATTGAGCGCTATGTCTGTATTTATGTCCTCAGGCTTCTGAAATTTTATGACTTTTTCTAATTTTACGCGAAGTATGCACACGCATTTACAAAATTATATCCGATAGTAAGAAGGGAAGGAAAATGTGTTGTAGACTAAGACTGAAAACTAAGACTGAAAGACCTCAATTTAACGGCAATATAGAAAACAGGCAGAAATCTTTAAAATAATACCGGGAAAATATTAGTTAATTTTCGTCTCTTCCCCCTTTTGCAGATAGCAGAAATATTGGCTCTTCGGAAATATTAGTGTTGAAAAATGAGGACTGCACAAACCATGCATATATTTTTACGGATAAACCATACCAGGTTGTCAGCTCAGTATACCTGCATAAAAATGTATCTAAATGTATACTAATTTATTATATATTGGTATCAAATAGTTCAAAATTTAAAGTACAGTCGAACCTCCGTATATCGAACTTCCCCATATCGAAATTTTCTATATATCGAACTCTTAGCAAATCTCCATGTTCATTACATAGAAAAAAATTTTCTATACATCGAAAAAAACTCTATATATCGAAATTTTTTTCAAGACAAATTGGGCGATTTTATTTCACTTTAGAATAAAAATCTCCCAATTTTTGGCATTTGAAATTATACGTCGTGGACTTCAATTCGTGGGAAATGTCCCTGATGAAGTAAGTTTTTAGTGGACTGAATAAATACGAACATTTTTTTAACTTTCGGCAAAACTGGCTGTTCAGCAAGATATTCGTAGTTTTTTTAAAGAATGTAACTGTGATCATTGTAACCACTGTCTACATTATTGTTTTTTTAAGATATGTAGTACTCAATAAATCTGTCATATTAATTCCTTTTTTAGTTATTAACTTTCATTTAATGGGATTCGCATATAAATTAGAAATGGAGTTTCGTATACGAAAATTAGCTTTAATTTTTTTTAGGAGAATTATGATAAAACTAAGATCAATTCTATATATCGAAATTTCTATATATCGAATTTTTTTCCAGCAATTTGCTACTTCGATATATGGAGGTTCGACTGTATTTAACCGTTTTTGAAAAAAATAAAATATTTTAAATTCTGGATTTTATTTTTAACCGTCCAAATGACAGCGTTCAGTCTTTTCAGTCAGAAAAAAAATTCCCGTCTTTCTAGTGTTAAAAATTATAGCCATAGTCAGTAGATTTCGGGTTATGTGCATAACAATGTACATGATTAATCGTACTTCAGGAACACAACCTTCTTACTGTATGTACCAGATGTTGAAATCACGGCCATAAACCGCTGAAAATTCGTGCAAGGATTAATTTGCCCTTGGATCAATCGGAAAGTCTAAAATGGTAATATCATTTTTAGACTCATATAAATAAAGCAAAGCGGTAGAGGGGAATAATGAAGCTCTGAGACTCCATTGACAAAAGAGGTGACTATAAGATTTTTGCAAGGTCGCAAAAAAAGTAGGTCATAAAATTCAATAGTTAGTTTCGGATTGTTCCCTTGTACAGATTCATGACCCGAGAGCATTTCTTCTTTGTTTTTCGAAATGTTGAAACTGCTGTGATGTAACAATTTTAACGTTATAAATATATTCTTATTTTAACTGCTACAGTACGAAACATAGATTTAATTTTATATTAGGTTGTTTTGAAACCATACTTAGAAAACTGGGGATATTTAAATGCTTTTCATATATCGATTGTAAATTTTCTCTTTAAATTTGCTGTTAAATCACCATGTTTTAACTTTGTGTTTCTTTATAAATTTAAAATTGATTATCCTTAAAACAATATAATTTTCCAATTATATGAATAAAATAAAAATTTTATTATTCTTTATCCCTTAATATGATTGTTCGGGACACAAAAAAAGCTGTATGCTTATGGATAAACTAATTAGTAAACAGATAATAAATTATGTCTACCATTTGATATTTTGGATCAAAACTTGCGCATTCTTGATAATTCCATGATTTATCTAAGAAAAAAGGCCAAATGCGATAAAAGCTTGTTTTTTTTAACCTGTAGCTTACGGGGCCTATTTTTCAGATTCCCTCTTTAGAAATTTCATACCCCTTTTGTAAGAACGGCCATTAAGGGGGTTATATATATATATATATATATATATATATATATATATATATATGTGTGTGTGTGTGTGTGTGTATATGTGTATGTATATATGTATATATATATATATGCATGTATATAAATATGTGTATGTATGTACATATGTATGTATATATATATAGCGCAACTATATATATATATATATATATATATATATATATATTCATTCTTGGGCCCGTATTCTTGGGATACATGCTATCCCACCCCGTAAGGAAAATGTTAAAGAAAAAACGTTTTTATTCATTGCTGTAGCTAATTCCGAACTGCACGTGATAATTTAAAACTAAATCATTACCGAAAATTCAACGTATAGATTAGAACTTAACTCCAAAGATTAATTTAGTTTCCTCAACATGACTTTTATGTTTAATTTCCGGAAACGGCACAAAATGGTTAAATATACATGAATGGGACGGAAGGAAAAATTAGCTGTTCCGCCTTCCACCAACCATGAGATGTTTCGTAGTACGGTCTGGATCTGGCAGACGTTGTGCCATATCTTTTCACCCTCGGTTACAGTTTTTTCTTTTCTTTTTTTTTTTTTTTTTTTTTTTTAACGAGAGCGTATTTCCCCCGCATCTATTCTTACCTTCCCATCCTGCTAACAATTTCGCTCCCACCTAACTGCATAGATGGATCATTGCAATGAGCAAGAAAGAACCCCAAACTCGTGTACCTGTACAGCCTGAGTAAACCGCTTGAATAAAATTCTTTTTTAGAATCTCCGTAAAAATCTAGTTTATTTGTACGAAAAGTGACGTCACCTGAGCTCGCGGAAACCGAGGAAAAACCGAGGGATGCTTCAGAAGAAAATATTCCTCCGATTTTCCCCTTTTTCCCCTCCATCTGTCATACCCCCTATACTCAAGCATTTCTCCTCAAGTGGGACCAACCTCGCAGACTCTGGGCGAGATCTGTCTGGGAGGAGTGCCGTATTTGGCGATTTATCGCCAGGAGCTGAATATGTTGTGCGGCAAAACACTTTGACAGGATGAATTGTTTATTTGAGCGGTATCAGGTGAAATTGGTTCAGGCTGTATTAAACGATTGGGAAGTAACAATTTGGTTGCGTTTTTATTTCTTTATATTCAGAAGTAGGTGGTATATATATATATATATATATATATAAATATATATATATATATATATATATATAGAGAGAGAGAGAGATGGCTACAAGCTGACTGAAATTAATAAATTTTCTCATGAAATTTATTTTTTTAAAAATTTACAAAATAAACTCCTAATTTTCGAGCACGTTCGATGAATTTGAAATTATGCATTTGGATGTGAAAAATAAAGATTGAAATGACTTCATCTACTTTTGAGGGAAAGAAAAATTAAATCGGATGTCAAGAAATTTTTGGATTCATAAGTGGTGAGGTCCGAAAGATAATATATTCTTGAATCTGTATGAATGAGGGAAGAATGATGTTTAGAAGAGAGTTTGAATAAATAAATTTTACTTTAAACGTTTGAAGGAATTTTTTAAAAATATTTTTATATAACATTGAATTTATTTCATATGTATTTAAATGCAGTGCATCGCAGTTTTTAAAATTTGGCAAATTTGATAGAAGGAAACATCGCAAATGCGCTTCACTTAACTTTTGACAATTTCTAGTCCTCGCGTTAAAGCGTTAAATGGTGTATTATCAGAGAAGACATTAGTAAATGCATGTTTTTGTCCATTTTTTTGCATCCAAGGAAAATAAATAACGTAAAAAATACCGCTTGGTTTTTAAATTTTGACATTTTTGGTAGTTAGTATTTTACAAGATTTTAAACATTTGGTGAATCACGATAGAAAATTTAAACCTTTCTTTTAATTTGATTTTTTTTTTAATTTTTAATATTCTAACTTTTTAAATGTATTTTCAAATATTAAAAAAATGAATTACAAAATGTGCAATCCATTATGTAGTGTTAGAACACACAGTTAAAAAATTCTTTGTTAACAAGTGATTTGAAAATCTTCGCCAATGTCAGTGAAAGAATTACTCTTCGTTCTGGCTTCTCAACAGTTTATTCTTAATATTTACAGAAAACTACATCTCACAACCAACGTTCAGGGCTATCTATCTTCAAATCTTGTTCTTTTTTACTACAGAGACTTCCGATTTGTACTCAATCCTCTGATCTTCAAACTTTTAATTCTCCGTCCATTTCTATTTACAAATGTCACTTAAAGTTCCAGAACACTTCCAGAGCAATACGCACTGGGACGTCAGTTGTTGTCGAATTGTCTAGAATGTGTCGGAAAAGAGAGGGTGATACCCTAACTTGTTAGAATCTAGAAACAAGGCAATACCTCACACTCTTGCAACTCTGTCAGTATTTAGCAATGCGTAAGAATTCATTTTTGGTGTGTGGCGGAGGTATTAATGTACCTTATTCTGTAACTGTTTTTTATTCTAATTTCAAGCATTTCAAAACTGCTATTATCATTTGTTGATTATTTTAATTTATGGATTATCTAAATTCTTTAACTTTATGATAATATTGTGTTTGTACACTACCCATGGATTTCTAATTGTTCATTATATTTTCTTAATTAATTTAATTTATGAATTATCTAAATTCTTCAACTTTATGATAATATTGTGTTTGTACACTACCCATGGATTTCTAACTGTTTATTACATTTTCTTATTTTTTTTTATCGAAAAAGGCTCTGGATACTTTCATGAATAAATTTTCTTCTTTGAAACGTAATTTCTTTTAACTCGATTTTTTCTTTCTTTCACAATTTTTTCTTGTCGGATTTCAGCCTTGCTACATTAAAAAAGTCTGTGTTTGTATATTTATTAGTACTTCATGTATTTGTACATTACCCATAGATTTCTACTTATTTATTACACTTTCCTTAACATTTCTATCAAAAAAGGCTGTGTATTCTTAATAAATTTGCTCCTTTAAAGCATAATTTCTTTTAACTCAAACTTTTTCTTTTTTTCACATTTTTTTTTTTGCCGGAGTTCAACTTTTACTACATTCAAAAGAGTCTTTGTGTGTTTTTGTACATTTGTTTGTACTTTATACATTACCCTTGTAGTCTTTTTACATTACCCATGGATTTTTAATTATTTATTATATTTTTCTTCACATTTCTATCAAAAAATAATCTGAATTCTTTCTTGAATCTGCTTCTTTGAATCATGATTTCTCTTAACTCGAATATTATTTTGGTGACACAAATTACTTTTATCAGATTTAAGGCCTTTGCTGCTTTCAAAATTTCTTTGTATCTTTGTACATTTGTTTGTACTTTATGTGTTGGCACATTACCCATAGATTTCTAATAATTTATTATACTCTTTTTAATATTTTTATTAAAAAAATTCCGTGGATTAATTTGTGAATAAATTTGCTTCTTTGAAGTGTAATTTCTTTTAACTCGATTTTTTTTCTTTTTTTCACATAGTTTTTGTCGGATTTCAGCCTTTTCTACATTCAAAACAATGTTTGTATCTTTGTACATTTCTTTGAACTTTATGTGTTGGTACATTACTCATGGATTTCTAATAATTTATTATACTTTTTTTAATATCTCTATTTTAAAAAATGCTGTGGATTCTGTCGTGAATAAATTTGCTTCTTTGAAGCGTAATTTCTTTTAGCTCGATTTTTTTTCTCATAGTTTTTGTCAGATTTCAGCCTTATCTACATTCAAAAAAGTTTTTGTGTCTTTGTACATTTGTTTGTACTTTATATGTTGGTACATTACTCATGGATTTCTAATTATTTACTATACTTTTCTTAATATTTCAACCAAAAAATTCCATGGATTCTTTTGTGAAAAATTTGCTACTTTGAAGCGTAGTATCATTTAACCTGATTTTGTTTTACAGTGATACAAATTACTTTTGTCGAATTTTAGCCTTTTCTACATTCAAAAGTCTTTGCCCTCCTTGAATAATCCCCTCTAAGCTCGGAAAGCTCCTTTAATATGCATCCACACCTACAACGTCTGACAAAACTATTCACATCTTTTGTTATAGTAAAGTTGGGAGTTAGACATTCTGCACATAAATGAATGCTTAATTTCCATACTCACGTGAAAGCAGGTTCAACGCTTGAATGAGAGATTACGACAAAAATTACTTAGACATTAAAATTTATTTATGTATTTTGTCTTCATAAAAGTCAACGAGAGAATTCGGCAGGTACCTGATCATAGAAGCTCCTGGAATTAGAAATTTAAATATTTTATTCTGTGACATAATAAACAAAGTCATTTACATATTTATCTTTTACAAGTAATAAAACCAAACTGTATTTAAAATGTCTATAAAATACTCCTATTAATCTCACAAACACTTAAATGTAAATTACTATTAAAATATAATTTCATTTCATTTTTATTTCATTCCTTTGTTTTTCAAGATTATTAAATACATTAAATTCTTCTTCATTCTTTAATCTTAAAGTTATTACAGCTCAATTCATATTGCCTCGAAAAAAATTTTTACCCACTTATAATTTGAGTCATAAATTTAAATAAAATTGAGACGTCTGCTCATATTCTTTTAAATTTTTTTCAATGTTCACAGTTAGATACTTTTTGCGGAAATGTAAATTGCTTTACATTTTTCAAAAATATATAAAAAGATAGTTATTAAAAAATGCGTTCTCCTTTTTTCTTCCCGAGCCCTGATATTTACAGAAAATTAAGTTTCTAATATTTTAACTTTAGTAAAATGAAGAGTATTTTTTAAAATTATTCTCGGTTTTTCCTGGTGTTTTTTTCTCATATACGTATTATTTTATTTTGCTGAGAAGGCTTTCGTGTTCTTCTTGTTAGAAAAGTAAGACATAAAACAGCATTAAATAATTTTATAACTTCGAGTGAATGCAAATGTTTTATAAAGAAAGAAATATAAAGAAAGAATGTAATAAAAAGAAAGGGTCAGAATTTAATTTTAAACTTGGTAAAGAAATGTGAAAATTTAGAACCTAACTAAATGATACACTCTGGTAAAAAAACTAAACTGCAAATCAAACTGCATAGCATTTTTTGTTTGTCTCTCTACTTAAGTGTAAGACTAAAGAGTTAAACACCAAATCCCATAGCACTGAATTAACCCAGTCATTATTCTACCAAAATCACCTAACATTAACTCAAAAATTTTCATCCCATTCACAGTCTTCTAGGGCTATATCCCTACGCTTTGCAACTGTGGAAGACCAAAAATATCAAATAGAACTAAATTACCCACTGATCATTATACCAAAATAGCCTACGTTAGCTAAAATTTTTTTCTTCCCACTCACGGTCTTATGATGACTATATCCCTACTATTGGCAACTGGGGAAGACCAAAAATATACAGTACAACTAAATTACCCAATACTCATTCTACGAAAATAACCTAACATTAACTCAAAACATTTTCCTCCCATTCAGTCTTACGATGACTATATCCCTACACTCAGCAACCGTGGAAGAACAAATATATCCAATAGAACTAAAATACTCAATGATCATTCTACCAAAATAACCCAACATTAACTCAAAACGTTTTCATCCCATTCACAGTCTTCCGATGGCTATATGCCTACGCTTCGCAATTACCAAAATCTTTCCTCTACTCCAAACACATCGGTCTGGAGCACGTCGACACTCTTCTGCCTAATCAGCTTCTTTCACCAGAGGTTTCTGTTGCTATGCCAGGGTGGTTTTCTCTTCACCTTGACACACTTCCCCCACCTGTAAAAAGGCTTAATGATAATTACAACAGTAAAGTAATAATAATAGGAAAGTTAGTTACACTACTGTGTGTTCAAATCGCATGCAATATTGAAATTATTACAGTATTATATTTGCCAAATATCACTATTGCTATTAATAGTAAAACGGAATATTAAAATGGAAAAACATAGTTTTAAGCTTTTACTCATTCCAAATAATTAAAATTAAACCACTTTCAATAAATGTGAAGATGAAATTAATTATAATAGAAAAAAATTTAAACTTTAGTATATGTTCATACGTTTAATAATATACGTTCCTCATTAATGTTTGTTCTTTGGTATTTTCAACTTCAGATTTTACATTTAACTTGAATAGTAATGCTTTATTTGTATATATTTCAGCACTTCAGTTATAGGTCTAGTTTTTAAATGTTGATTGTCAAAGCACTGAGGATAAAAGCTTGTAATTATGCTCCTTGCTACATTGTTTACTTCAACGAGTGATTTTCTGTGTTCTGTATTTTTCTTGTATATATATATATATATATATATATATATATATATATATATATATATATATATATATATATATATATATATATATATATACATATATCTTATGGTAATCAACAGTGGTTCGCTCGTTATCTAAGGGTATAACTGACAAATGATATTTCACCTGGATACTATTTCTAGCGGTAAATCACGTTGCCAATTTCTTGAAAAATATCTTAATGTGTGTTCAACTGCGTACCATGTTCGGTTATAGTTTCCAGTCATTTGTCAACTTCCCCTGCATTTTCCGTATCAAATGTTTGTTTTCCTGGCAAAATTGCCCTACACCGGCATTCAGCATGATTGCTTAAACGCCCCCTTTCTGCAGGAATATATATATATATCTTTTGTTATCTCGTCACAACTTTTAGAGAAGAGTTTTAAACTAAAAAGGACTGTCGTAGCCGTTATTTATCGAACAAACATTCTCGTAGGTTCGCAGAAAAAGAGACTGGAGTTTCTCTAACCCAGTGACCTAGTTGTGACGAAACGAACCACTTTATCACCAGGAAGCTACTGAATCAGCTCCTGTATGAGAAACGTTGAAGAGAGAAGTGAGGCAGGTGGTTTCTGACAGCCGCTATTTCCAATTAACTAAAATCCATTTTAATCCTTATTCATGCAACCTTTTTTTTTTTTGTGTGTGTGTGTGTGTGTGTCTGGCTGAATAAAACAGTCATGGTTAAAGAGAGATAATCTGGTGAATAAATGAGAATATTTCCTATCCACGAAACACATGTATAATTGTAGGTTGAATCAAGTGGTACAAAGATCCTGAGGATCTAGACCAGCGGTTCCCAAACGGATTTGGCCTACCGCTCCCTTTTCAGAAGAAAAATTACTTTGTGTACGAAGGAAAATTCCCCCTGGAAATTTTCCTTCGTAAGCGAACAAACAGAAATTAAATGACAAATTTTCGTGCTTTTATGTATTTATAATTCAACCCATGTCCTTCAACGAAGTAAAACAAGATGTTGTAAATAAAACACATTGAGGCTTAAAAAAATAAACTTTTTTAATAAAATCCAAACTTAGTAACATTTGTATTGCAAACAAAAAATGAAGATAAGGAAGGATAATATAAAAGTAATAATTTCAAGATAAAAAGATCTTTTTATATACCATCTTTTTAAATTTTCTGTTGAATCATATAAACTTGACAATTCTATGCATTAATAAATACTTTAAAAAAATTTTTTTTGATGAATTATCCCATCAACTTGAAAGAAAATGAAGTTAATTGGAAGTTAACTTGCGTTAAACTTTTCGTTCCCGTCCCGGCCGATAGATGGCTGCACTAGTCTACAAAACAAAATTAACTGAAATTGAATTCAATTCTGCTTAAAGATGGCTAAAAGTATTAAAATAATGTATTGTCATCGTGTTCTGGGCTATTCTAAAAGTTTCAAATGTCTAGCTAGTCGGGAAGTTAGTTAAAAATCGATTGCAAGATTTGTAAGGGACAAACACACACACAAACAAACAAACAAGAAAGCGAGTTAATAAAAACATGGTAATAAAAATCACGAATAACATTTAAACTTATCCATATACAGTAGATACCATCTCATGTAGATCTTTATAGCAATGAATTGGCAGACAAACTAGCAAAGGAAGGTTGTAGTCATCTAACCCCTTCCTCTTCCGCCCTTACCTTCCTGGAATTATGTTCCATGACAAAATCACAAAATATGATGAAGTGGACGGTGCCTCCCACACATCATTGGTACTTAGGTAATGGGCCAGGTTTGGCTCTGACCCTTGAATGCGACAGAGGCTCCCGGACTGCGCTCACGCGATTTGCCAGTGATCATCACATCAAGAGCCTCTCGTTCTCAGGGCGCAAGAAGATCTCCGCCATCTGCACCAAGTGTCAAATTCACCAGGCCTTTGCCGAGCACATTTTAAGTTGTTTGGGCTTATCTAGGAAAGATATTTATTCCGATCCCTTTCTTGTTCTCGACTTTTTGGGCGTCAACGGCCTTACGGGTGAGGATAAGTAACAACAACTAATCCTAATGAAAAGGATAAACTTGGTGCCTGCAATCAAATTATTAATGTCCGGCTTTATTTATGGCCTTGGGGACGTAGTGGCAATGGCGGCTCCAGGGGGAGGGGGCAGTAGGGGCAATAAAAAGCCCGGCGTATTTTTTTTTCATAACCTAAAATTATATAATCGTAGACCTAATACTAAATGAGTATAAATTTAAAATGAGACGATGTTTATTTCTTATATATATATATATATATATATATATATATATATATATATATATATATATATATATATATATATATATATATATATATATATAACCCTAAGAGCCAATGTTACCCCCCAAAAAAACTCTGGACTGGAGCCGCCCCTGCTTAGTGGAGGAGTCAGTGTGGCCCCTAGGCTAAAAGGTTTGGAGACCCCTGATATAGACCATGGTTTCACAAACTGTAGTCCATGGACACCTTGGTGGTCCGTGAATCAGTTTCAGGAAGTCCGCCGTATTGGAGAAGAATTCTTGTTTAGGAAATCGCTCTTGCGACAAAACACAAATTTCAAGACCTTTTTATTTGAAACTAAAATGGATGCATTTGTTCAATTTATAAATTAATAAACTATGCAGTTAACTCTGAATTTGAATTCAATCGTACGTACAACTGTGTAGTTGTCATTTGGTAAATAATGCGTGATAAAAGTATAAATACTTTATTAAATCACAAATTTGTTTTTGTAATACAATGATATATTTTGTAATCTTTTACATTTTATTTTATGTTTATTCCTCCCATTGTAGAATATGACTATTTAGAAGAATTCTAGAATCGAATATCATTAGGATTTTTAAAACTATTTGTTGCTTTATTACACTTCTAAATTTTTTGTTTGAAATGATCCGTTATATCAGTATTTATTATCAGAAGGAGGGGTCCATAGCTTTCAAGAGACTGTCATAGGGGTCCATGACACACAAAAAAAGGTTAAAAACGAATGATTTAGACTAATTTGCTATTTAGTCTAAATAGAATGGATAGATTAACATTAATGACCATATGATAATGTTGTGTTTTGGTAGTACTGGGAGATATGTGTTATTCGGAACATCAGAATGTTGAGCCTTCTTTTAAAAAATCAAATCACGCAATAGTCAAAAATGCGCCCATTTGGTAAAATACTTTATTATAGGTTATATATTTCCTATTTATTTCACTCCACATAGTGTGAAATTTTGGTTTTACATTTTATGTATCTTTTTTAGTTTTTGGTTTTGGCTTTGGCTTTTAATGAAATGATTTGTTTTAACATGAGAGGAAATCGAATAATTAATCATCATAATTCTGGGCAGATTTCTTACGATTAATTCAAGTAGTCAATAGCTGAGATTTTTTCTCTAAGTTATTGACATTGCGATTAATATTTTGGCACATCATGATTATTATTAGACGTGGAAATTATTAACATGTGTAAAGAAGATAAGTTCAATTATTCAAACTATAATCATTATTCACGACCAAAATATATTGTGAATATTTATGATTATTCACAAATGTTCGGATTACTAAAAATTAATAATTATCGGAATAAATGATTTAATGTTATGATGATTCCCAGGCCTATTATTATTATCTTTCATTAACAATTTTTGATTCTGTATAAAAATGCTTGAATAATTATTGTATTAATGTGTGAATATTAATTTTTATTTCTAAATTATTCATACATAACTAAAATATGAGTGATTATTTCCACAGGATATTCATGTGCAATTTCCTTAATTACATAAAATGTTTATTTCGATTTTGGCAACGTTATACCAATATCAAAATTAGACCGGGAACTTAAAGTTCCCGGTAGGAAAGAAATCACAACTGCTCTGATTATAGTGGAATAAATAATTAGATCCGTAAATATTAATGATTTAAAACTAAGTATCAACGAAAGAATAAAAAAAATTTTAAAATTTCTACACTTTTGCTATCGCATTTTAAACAAATCCCTAGTAAATTTCTATAGTTTTATTTGTTATTATTTTAACAAAATTTTTGTAGTTTGTTGCAAATGGTGTGACAGCTTAAATTATTCTCTATTAAATAATTCAAAATGTTATTTAAATAATCAAGTATGATATCACATCACAGTTTATTCAATAAAAAATTGGAGCTCATCTAGTGGTATGATTATTTCTTTGCCCTTTTAAATTCTAAAGAAAAATTAATCCCTTTCTATCTAAGATTCAGTCAGAATTTCCGTCATGTCAAGTGTGAAAGTTTAGTGCTTAGTGTCGCCATCTATTGTTGTATTTAGAAAATATAATACGTGGCTATAAATCAATAATTTTGTTTACTTTCCTTTAAAATGTTCATCAGTTTCGATTATTTTTTCTTTAATAGTACTATTCTAAAATTGAAGGGCTCATCCAATTGTTGATTAAAATAAGTTCATACTTTTTAAATTTCAGATTAATTTTGTGATGTGAAGAATTTATATTAAATTCAAAATATGAAATATTGGTTTAGCCATATTTATTTCACATCAGAGATATAATGGTTTTCACAAAAGGCTACCATTCATTACTAAAGTTATATTTTGTGTAAACATAAGATTTTTTAATAATAATTGAAAAATACTTAATATGGCCATACTTTTCTAAAATAAAATATTTCACCTATTCAGCCTTTTATTTCGATTGTTGCATCAAATGTAACAACGACGAAAAATTATTGGATGGCATTCAAATCATAAAACCATCATCTATTATTACTTGAGTCACTCTATTATTGATCTTCAATTAATTCATATAAAAATGATAGCATTAATACAGGAGAAAAACCACTTTCTACTTATAGATTGAAATTTATACACATACCCTTATTTTATTAAGATAGAAAACTTTTAGTTATCTTAAGCAGCTGTAATAATTCTAGTACTACCTTCATTGATTATTTTTGTGTGTACCGTAAATGGTTACCGTAGATAATGATTTCATGAAACTTTGAATGAATGCAAAATGATAGACTAGCAATCGAGGAAAAAAATTTACACGATATACCAATAAAGAAAATAAATTTGTATTTGCAGTATACATAAGGATTAAAAATGACGTGTAGTTACACTTCTGGTAATGTATGTCGTTATTTTGCTGCATGTCTTTGTCAGTAAGTAAAATTCAATATGTGCTCAGAAATTGGATATCTTAAGATTGAGTTTAGAATTATGTATACGATACTTCAGTATTTTCTTCTCGTCTTTGTAAAATAAAATAATTCCCATGGAAAGATGTTTCAGTTTTTCAAAAATCTGCTTCTTGACATTGTTGTAGGGTTCTCTCTATATATAAATATATTTATGAGGCAATAATGTGAAAAGATAAATTGAAATTCGAAACCTAATTAAATTGAATTCGGATAAAAATTCTATTCAGTGAAAGAATATTAAAGAAGGTATTTTCAGATTTTATCAAAATTAGGGGTTTAAAAACTTCTGTGTTGGTTGGTTCTGGACACAATGGTAAATTCCGAGCCTCGAAAGTTTTGATGATAGTTTTGATGATAGAAAAGGCTTGTGATTTGATTTCTTTTTTCAATTATTTATTTAGAATATTCCATTAAAGTTTGTGAATATAAAGTGTTTTATTTTTTGATAATAATTAGGGATAATACTCGAACAAATTTACTAAACTAAACTTATAGCTGGTTAACTATATTTCGCAACTGCTTAAAAACTTTCTACCAAATTGTTCTTACGTTCTACAATAGATGGCAGCACTACAAATATTGAATATCGCTCCCAAAAGGGAATTGATATTGATGAAAATAAATGTACGCTAAGAAAATTTTGCATTGAATTTAAGAAAATTATACATCATAAATTTCGAGGTTTAATTTTTCAAATAGAATTTTTCAAGAGAATGACATTCCTAAAAAGAAGTTTCTACTTCAGAAAACTCATAAAGTATTATCAAAAACGATGCATTTTATATACTGACAGTAAGAATTTTACCTCCAGCACATCTTCCAAAGTCTTTTTAAATTAATATTTTTATGAAAATTAAATAAAAACTCTGTGGATATTTCATTATTAAACAGCATCTTACTATTCGATGCATAATTGCATTTGGAGCATAATTGGGAAAATGGAGGCGAATTTCCGCTACATTCAAAACAATAACATTGGTTCACTTGATTTTTTAAATGAATGGCATATCTGGAATTTCCTTACAGAAGTGTTTGAGCCATCAAGTCTTCACTAGAACGCATCTTCATACAGCGGATTAACTTCCACATTGTTGTTTACTAGTGGGATTTGTTTATTTACTTCGTAGAAAGTTAATAGTATTTTATACTGGCTATGGTCATGTTAAATCCGTAGATTGGAAAGTTTATCATGAGGTCAGAGAGTGTTGGAGAGGGTACGATCCCCCCCCCCCCAGATGTTGTTCCTGGGGTAGCTAGATCAAAATTGAGTCGGCACTTCGCTAAATCGGACTCCGACCCCTCAACACGCTAGCCTATATGGACCTGGTCTGGAATACTTCCAACCAGGGGGCATTAGAAACAAACAACACCAACACATATTTTATAGAATCAACAGCAGCTAGACCCTTAACTAAGGTAAGCTAGGCTATTTGAACAGATCCTAAAAGTTCATCATTCTCCTCTCAAATATCCGAAGGCGAATTAAACTGAAAACGAAGACCAATGTTGATTTTAAATAGATCGTCGCGTAACAAACACATAACTCTGAAGAAATTCTGGAACATACAAAAATGGCAATTTGTTGCACGAACAACCTTTGTGGGGGTGTTCGTTAAGTGTTTTCGAGGAGAACACGCATCCTGTTTACATCCCAACAGATGAGTCGTTGTTGAAACTAAATGGGATTCAGTTCATAGGTTTTTATGGGATACCCACAAAAGCAGGCCTGGGGTGTGAATATTTTCTGGACAATGCTTACTGCTGGTACATTTCTTCCTACCCCACCACTCCCTACCCCTAAATAAATTAAACTTTCAAAAAAAATTTTTTATGAAAATTGAAAACCCTTGATCTTGCTAAGTATATTCTATAATTGAGTAATACATCGAATTATTTAATTATCTCGTAAACGTAGGAAAATACTTTTGCACATAAGTAATGATGAATTTTAAGAACATTATCTATTACACAATTATTAATTAAGAACGTTCTCTGTATCTTTTTCTTACCCATCTGTGTTTTTAACTTTTAACTGACCAACGAGTATTTCAGACAGTCAAATACAAATGAAAATTATGAAGATTGCTAGGATATTGTCATGTCAGTTTCTATTTTTTTTTTTTTTTTGTCTAATGAGGAGGTACTTGTCGTTAGACGTTCACCTTTTGTTATTCACCACGATTTAGTGGCTACTTCATTATGGGAGCACCCTATAGGTGAGCCAGCATTGCTCCCTATGAGGGGGCGACACGGAAACGACCAAGCCTTAATCAGGATTTGAACCCAAGCCCACTGCATGGCACCTCATTCCATGTAAATTATCTTATTGATTCTGCATTAAATTCCTCCTGTGAATGAATGTATTCTAAGAACGAATTTTTATAGGTGTTATGGTAAAATTATACTATGAACCTCCCAAATATACGTCTCCTGTTTAAATGCCGAACCACTCTTTCCACTGGCTGTTAGAGCGCCCTTAGACGTTGCCTTGCTGGAAATAAATAGCAAAATTTGCGCCTCAGATGTTACAGACGTTTAAAGGAAAAGATGCCTGTTAACCTATGGCCGGGCCAACGTCCTAAAGCTGGCGATTTAGGGCAGAAAGTACTCCGTTAATAACCATTACATTTAAAGAATTTGATTATTTTAATTCCAATTTAAGTGTATTCATTCTTCGACCAAAACTAAATTTCTGCACAATTAAATATAAGCGAGAAAATCATTAAAAAATTGTGGCCAGGGGATGGCCGAATGGCTAGGTTGCTGGCATTCGATTCAGGTCCTGTGGGTTCGAGTACCACTGATGGCATGGATGTTTGTAGCCGTTCGGAATCGGCTTTAAACTGTAGGTCCCGGTCTAATTAGCCCTCGTGTAGCAAAAAGTTGACCGTAGCGCTCCAAACCAAGCATTAAAGAATTGTGAAGGCACAAATTCAACGTGAGTCTTAATTTTTGGGCAAGTCGTTGAAAAATACATAATCCTAAGAAAATTTTAGAACTTGTATTCATTTGTTTATTTTTCTTTCCAAGTGATTACATTTTTTTTAATAAATATCACTTGCATTAACTTAATATATCCATAAGATTATTGCCGGTAAGAAACATCAGAATGATTTTGCTGCAATTAAAATTTCTCGAGAAAATTTCCATTTGCGATATTAGGTACAGGCTGATGGGACAATAGTCGTACATTTTGAAGCCAAATGATCTTGTTTCTTTTCCTGGTAATATTAATTTATGAGTTTATACTCGGCAGATTTGAGAAATTTGAAAAGAGTTTAAAATGAAAAGCCCAAAAATATTTGTCATTATTGAAACATCCCCCCCCCCTCTTTTTGAACGTAGGATTACGTTCCTCCATAACGGTCCTCCGGAAAGCAAAATTTCAGATGCTAAAAACATTCGTCGTCGCAAGTTATAATTTTGGCAGCTCGCCAAACCCAGTCTGTATCGCTTGGGTAAGCGGTAAACAGTTAATCAGAAAAGTACCAAAATGTGTCAAAATTTTGACATATATATATATATATATATATATATATATATATATATATATATATATATATATATATATATACATGCATACATATATACATACATACATCATACATATATACATACAAAAGAGGTAAGCAACGATAAGTAATCCTACGTTGATAATTACGCAGTAGTTTCGTTAGATGAGACTACCTGAATTTTTTTTTGTGATTAATAATTAGTACACGGCGCAAAGTTGCTTATTCAGAGTAGTTAATGTGGATATAAATCTGTCTGCCTCTACAAATACTTTTTCAAACTTTAGGCTCTTCATCACACAGAAATAGTTATTTCCAATAAATAAGACCTTCGGAAATATCTTTCTGGTATTCGATCAGACGTTACATCTCAGAGTCGTAAACAATACATTGAGAACCCAGAATCATACAGAATATTAAGAAGAAACAGAAGTAGAATATTAAGAGTATTTCTACACATCCCTGGTTCCTATTTTTTCTTATATTTATGTAAGTTAATCTGCAGCTATATGACAGGGCTACTCTTTTGACATTTATCATCCTCCATACATGTTGGTTCATCGATGTATTGTCTTACCTACTTAATACGATCTACGTGATTGCATTGTGAAATACAGTCACAACATGGTGTGCTTTATTAGGAAACTGCTCTTTTCCCTCCCAGCGTGCTTCCATGAGTTCCTCAGTGACCCCAATGTGGTGTAGACGAATCGATTTTTATCAATGGGAAGTAGGTCGCTTTCCCCCAACGTTATAAATATGCTCTGCGTTATTTGAGTCTCGGTTTCAAAATACTGCTCGTTAACCGTCCAGTATGATCCATAATTAAATTAACCTTTGTTATTAAAAGTCACTGTTAACGATTTTACGTATGGATTGCTATATTTCCTGTTGCTTTGGTTATAAGAGGGGTTTTTTTTATTATTGAATATAGAATGTCGTCTGTTCAGATAGGCAAAGGGTAGAGTTTGTTGATTTTTCTGTCAAATTCCTTCTAGATAAAAAACTGGATTAACTTCTGAACATTAGAGTTGTATTAACACTTCCCTATCGTCCATAATTAAATTAACCTTCGTTATTATAAGTCACAGTTAATGATTTTACGTATCAATTATGTTTCCTGTTGCTTTTGTTATAAGGAAAAAAATTTTGTACCACATGTTCAGATGTTCAGATTGGCACATGTTCAGATTGGCAAAGGGTAATGGTCATTGATTTTCCTGTCAAATTCCGTCTAGATAAAAAATGGATTAATTTCTGAACATTAGAGTTGTATTTACACTTCAGTATGATCCAAAATTAAATTTATCTTTGATATTATTTGTCACTGTTAATGATTTTACGTATCCATTGTTATGTTTCCTGTTGTTTTTGTTATAAGGAGAAATTTTTTGGTCTGAATATGCATGTCGTCTAGTCAGATGGGCAAAGGGTAAAGTTCATTGAATTTCCTGTCAAATTCCTTCTAGATAAAAACTGTATTAATTTCTGAACATTAGAGTTATATTAACACTTCAGTATCGTCAATAATTAAATCAACCCTTGTTATTATAAGTCACTGTTAATAATTTTACTTATGTTTCCTGTTGCTTTTGTTGTAAAGAGAATTTTCTTTAACTGTTTATGCAATGTCATCAAGTCAGATAGGCAAAGGTTAGTTCATTTTCTTGTCAAATTCCATCTAGAAAAAAAATTAGATTAATTTCTGAACATAAGAGTTGTATTTATATTTCAGCTTCATCCGTAATTGAACTGCTGTTGTTATTTAATATCGTAATTATTTTAGTGCTGTTTTCAGTCTATTAAGTTATATTTTTGTTTGATTATGAAAGGAAATAAGTTTTGATTGAACATGTAATTCATGCGTTCAAAAAACAAAGAATAGAGATTTATTTCCGGTTAAATTCCTCCTATATTAAAATTGGATTAATTTGTAAACATTAGCGTTGTATTAAATGTTTTGCTTCATCTTTAATTAAAGTACCATTTTTTATTATAAAATGCCATACTTTCAGACAAACAATGAATAGAAAAGTGGGGTTGATTTTTTTTCCTTCAAATTCCTTCTAGATAAAAATCAGGAAAAAAAATGGGAATATTAGAGTTGTGTTAAATGTTCAACTTTTCCATAATTAAACTGCCGTTGTCTTAAATTTCACTATTATTTTACTTATATTGCCAATCAATTGTATTTTCAGTTGATTAGGTCTCTAAAGAAAGACTTTTTGGCTGAAAATACAATAAGTTGGAGGTAGGAGCTTTTTAAATCCACAATAACTCGTAGGTTGAAGATTACTATTTATTTAAGAAGTATATATTATGGACCTTATTGTAGATTTAAAAATTTAACTTCACTGTTCTATTTCCCCGAAGCAGATTTCGAGTACCAACTGAATATGGAGAACCATATTTCAGAAGCAGGATAAATGCATGTCGGGATAAATGCAGTTGGCATATTCCCTCAGATTCCACTCAAATCAATACTGGATAATTTTTATGAATATTTGAGTAAAATTACCTATTCAACGTCATACACATTTAAAAGAATGTGCGATCTCGTATTGCTTTATTTCTACTGCTTCTGACTTATCAATTAAATTTCCTTTCCTTCTACTCTGATGATAAAGCAAAATTAAATATCTGATTATACAACTTTAAGCGGAGATTGGGCAATATTCTTGAACATATAGTGTTCAGAAGAATAAATTCTAAACACGGTAATTGTGTCTATTGACTCCTAAATAAATATGGGATAAAATTTGGATGAAGATGAGAATAATGTAAGTGTTAAATTTTACACTGTTGGTATATACTCACAAGCTTCTGAATATTCAATGCAACTGAGTTTTCCATGTACGAGCTTCGTAATTGCACAATATCTATTTTTGACTGATTCGTCTACTTTCAGAGTTCTTCAAAGTTCACCAAAGTTATTGCTGATTTCGTAAAAGTTTTAGCCTAACTTAGTGCAGCTCACTTGCTAAAGATCTTGTTTGAATCTTTTAATCAGAGCTGTATAATACTCGGGTCATTTTATAGGGGAGGGGGGTCTGTTCAATAAATTTGTTTGTGCTTTGCTGCCTGGACTTTCTGACAAATTAGAACTTTCGGACGACATTATGCATTATGATTGTTACATATAAGAGAATTATATGATAAATCTATGCAAAAATAATGATAATGGTTTTGTCGCAAAAATCTCAGATGAATGTGCAGGAGTATTGTTATGATAGAAAAGAGCCCTTATTTTGCTAAATGTGGCCTTAATGTATTAATTTCATTATTTAAAATTATCCAGTAAAGATTAATACTACTCTTTGATGTTTTGCCCTTCTTCAAGTAATCAGTAAAAACTACCCCATGGGCGTCAAAAAAAAGAAAGAAAATACAGTGACCATAACATTTCCTGCTGATGAAACCTTTTACGCTATCTTTGGTGCCTGTTTCATCAACCCATTTCATCAACCCATTGTGCCCTCCTCCAAGTAGTCAGTAAAAATTACCCCATGGGCGTCAAAAAAAGAAATAAAAAAATACAGTGACCATAACTTTTCCTGCTGATGCAACATTTTACACTATCTTTAGTGCCTGTTTTATCAACCCATTTCATCAATCCATTTCATCAACTCATTGTGCCCTTCTCTAAGTAGTCAGTAAAAATTACACCATGGGTGTCAAAAAATGCCATAACTTTTCCTACTGATGGAAACTTTTACACTATCTTTGGTGCCTAAACTGGTTTTCATCATATGGTGCATAAACTGGTGCATAAACTGGTAAATGGGTTTCTTCAACCCATTTCGACAACTGATACGACACGATGCAAAAATTCATCTGGATCACTTTGAAACAACCCCAAATCGTTCTCTGAAGTATTCACCCATTCACATTACTGATCGGTCGTTGGCAAATGTGCAACTCACCTTGACGAAAGATTTCTCAAATTCTAATACCCATCCAAAATATCATGCACGAGCTCTGATGCTATGACAAAAAACGCGGAAATATTCTACACTTTTAGTCTTCCACTCTTCATCATCATAACATGGATTTCTCTTTCAATAATTTCTGGCCTGGTGACCCCAGCAGGAAAACCAGTGGACAACCACTTATGGGCAAGAGGTAGCCTATCGGCAGTGCGCCGGCTTTCGGTACTGACTGTGCTCGGATCGAATTCCGACTAAGGTACGTGAAATACCTTCGGGCCTAGGCCGGATATGGGGACTTTAAATCCCTAGACCGGAAAGTCCTTCTATCTCCCCAGATGTTGCCCTTGGGGGGTTGCTCGGTCAAAATTGTGGTAGCACCTAACCAAGTCGGACCCCGACCCTTGTGGTGCTGTTGAACTACTCAGCCCGAAGCCTATATGGACCTAGTCTGGCACTTTCAGTCAGGGGGCATTGGGAACAACAACAACAATATCACATATACCCATTCGGCCGCAAGGAAAATCATCAAACCTCTTGTAAATAATTCTAATCAAAGAATGGTGTAGCCTCACTATAATATTTATCAAGCACGGATTTAGTTTCTGCCACCGTTTTGCCTCTTGAAAAGTAATGTTTTATCATATTTTTATTTCCATTGTTTGTACGCTAACATGAGTTGACGGACTAAAATGGCTGTCAGTCACAAACTAAGCGTTTACAATTTAACATACGTGCCGTTGAAGCATGCTAAATATGGGAGCGTCAACGATTTCAGTGCAGTGGTGCCATCTCTTGGATTTTACATTAACTTATCAAACAACGCTCGTATATATATGTACAAACTAAGGAAACCTAGATACTACATGTTTGACTGGGGTACATTAACTTTCCTTTTTGTCCCGATTGGTGAAAATAAGTTGTTTTTAATCCACCGTTATGCAAAAAAATTGCTTCCCTCGTGGAATTCGTCCTGGTATTTTCCAGTATTCAATATTGTTATATCGAAAAGTTGTGTGCTTTGCATTTGTGACTCATCCTTAGAGACATCTTATGCTATTTTGCCCGACGAAGGGATGGTGCGAAATTAGGTAATTTTTTCTTCCAAATTTTTGACATTATCCAGGGTTTAAATATGCTTTAAATCATAACACATGTTCTACTCTTTTTCCTTACAGATACCCCTCAATTTTACTTTTATTGCGCTCACCACCTATATTTTTAAACTTTTTTAATCTTATTGAAGTTTTTAAATAATTGCTTATTTCAACGAATTTCTGTTTTCTACATTTAAAACTAAATCCTTAAAAGCCGTACACGTGTTTTTTTTCAATATTTTATCTTAATTTAATCTTTTTAGATTTTTTTAGAGGGGGGGTGGCAATAAACACCAGTAATTCAATCCACTATAAAAAATAATAATATCTGCTAAAAAAAATTAAATTTAATAACTACCGTTCTTTATTTAAATGAGTTCATATTGGGGGAAAAAATTTAAATATGCATTTCCTAATCTGTGATTAGAAAAATATTGAGAAAAAAATTTCTCCATAATTTGACTTCGAGATTGAAGGCCTGCGATTTTAAATTACCAGACTCGCATTATTATCACAAGTGCGTTAACTGCGAAAATTTATTGGCTTTAAAACAGTCACGTGTGCTTAATTTGCTTGCGGTAATTACCTCATGGATTTTTTATATATAAATATTTTGTTGTCTATATTCTGTCTAATATTATGCATGATATTTCAATACAGACTCCTACAAAAATTGTGAACAGCTTGAGAGTTTAAATTATCTTTCTCCGTTCACAGGGAACAAGCTATTAATAAAGAGCTCTAGAGCATTCTGCTCTTGATTAAGTAGTTTACACAGTGATACATTTAAAAATTTTCTCCTTTCTTTCCCGGAAAAAGTGGAGCTTTTTGAAATGAAGCCATGTGGAAATTTTACTAAATAATGTTAAAAATATGCAATGAAATGAATGTTGAATTATTTTTTTTTAATGTGGTGGTGGTGGTGGGGGTAATACCGTTTCGTA
Source organism: Dolomedes plantarius (assembly GCA_907164885.2). Classification (NCBI taxonomy): domain Eukaryota; kingdom Metazoa; phylum Arthropoda; class Arachnida; order Araneae; family Dolomedidae; genus Dolomedes; species Dolomedes plantarius. The sequence continues at coordinate 110,103,268 of OU015492.1, forward strand.
GTTATTTTAGTTTATCGTCTAGAATATAACAGCGATATACACAATAAACTGATTTATAGAATGCTTCCTCTACTGTTTTCAGTAAATATTGAGATATCTGGGCAACATTAAGCCGCTCCCAAAACTTTTTTTAAAAATTGTTCACTTAATGTCGAAGAAAATGTTTGGTTCTGGTATCACGCCGAAGCGATGTTTTCTGGAAAAGAGAAGATATTCTCGTGGCGTTAGTTGACATCTACGAATATAACAAGGCGGACTTCTCCGATCGATTTTTCTGAATGGGAACTAGGTCTCCTTCCCAGTGTCTAACTTAAAAGCCACTCCGTCTGAATTTGACCCTTACTCTTCTCCTTCAGCTGATCATCAGGCCAAGCGATCGCTCTTTCGACTGCAGCAGGTACCGAAACCGCCCTGTGATTGGCCCTCGCCCCATTGACGTCACCACTACAGCCACAGGACCGCGGCCATGTTGGAATAGGTTGGAACAGTAGGCTCAAACCGTAGGGGAAGAAAACACCGAGGGAAGATTTAATTCAGGAATTACACGTTGCTCTTCAGGATTATTGTTTGAGAAAAAATTTGTTGTTGTTTATTTAGCTCGAAGTTCTTAATAATGCCAATTATGGACGGGGAAAATTATTTTAAAAGCTCAGTGCATTGTATTAGAAATTGTGAAATGTTTTTAATGAATCTGTGCGTAATGTCTCGAAGATGTTTTAGAGTTTAAGTAGGTAAGTAATGTGGTAGGGAATGTAAGAAAGCCTAGAAAAATATTCTCTAAATATCGGGTCCAAAAACATTTTGCAGTATCCTTTGAAAGTATTTGATAGTTATCTTGTATCAAGATAGTGTGCAAAATATATGTGCTATTCCGCTTGCGAGAAATTCTTTATGTGAAAATCTGTGTGAAATGCAACAATTTTAGAAAAAATCCAAGTAACCATCTTAGAACACTGAGTTGTACTCTGGAACTTTAACTGAGAACTCAATAACATAAGATACTGAACTATCTCGCGAAGTGCTTTTATTTCTAGTATTGACTTTTTCAGTAGTATTTCTGAGCCTTAAGAGTTGCAGTTCTGTGAAGTGTTGTGACAACAGTCTGCTTAATGTATTGTAGTTGCATCGGAGCCATATAACAGTATAGCAATTTTGTAGTTATTCGTAGAAAATTTTGAAACATATATTACAAAAAGAAAAAATATTCCTGACCAAGACATTACGTTTTAATGATAAATATTCATATTATATATGATGCCATAAACGCACAATAAACAGTACTTCTACAGTTGAACCACCTCTGAACTGACAAGCGGCTCCAAAAATCAACAAATTCAACTGAGCTATTTCTTATTCATCTGTTTTCTAGAGGAAAGCATTTCACTCATTGTGTTGTCAGCAAAGTGACTTACGAATGCGTTAATTTAAATAAATTATAAAATATATTTTGAACTCAAGAGCTTCTCAGATTATAATATTCTTCTTTTATTGAATGTTTTTAATTTTTCTTTTTTCATCAGTCTGGTTACAATTCTCTGTATTATAAGAGAGGGAATCACTGACAGTGCTGCATTAATTAGCAAAATAACTAACAAAGCATTTCCAATACTGACTCAATAATAAAGTTCTATTCTATATTTTCAACAGTATATGCAGTGTATTGTCCAACTATATGTTTGTACTAGCTCAAAGACTTTACCGTCCTTCTGTAAGCACAAAGATATTTGATCATACTTGCATTTGCTTTTGGATTGAAACCTTTCTATAGGCATTTATTTTAGATTATGAATATATATAACCTTCAGTAATACTACCAGAAGTATTGAGACGGCATTTAAAAGTTTTATACTTGACTGACATTTTAAGAAATTCCCCAAGTATATATAGAGTTAACTTAATTGGTGCAATAAACCCAAGCAAGTATATTTCTAATTCTAAAGCGTCTGATAAGTATTCATCCCCCTTTTTGTATCGAAGCGATTTTAATGAATATCTGCAGTTAAATTGACCTTTTTGTAACCTAGAATCATTTATTGTCGCTTGGGTTAAACAGCTGTTTTAAACGAAGGAGATTGCTTCAGATGCATGTGTTAAATCTCAAAACTCAACTTCTTTTTCTCTGAAGAATGATCCATTCCAGTTAGGACGAGGATGCACTGCTGAAGTGTAACCACTCGTACTGTTTACCAACGGAAGAAAAGAAAAATAGTACTGTCGGCGAAATTCCTCTGTTTTATTTAAAAATAATTGAACTAGCATTGAACTAGGTACTTTTGTTTATAAAAAAATTTCATGCTAGACATTTACAAAGGAGTTTTGTTTGCGAAATTTCAAATCATCACTGAGCAAGGAGGTGTTTTACGATTTATAATCAGACACATTCCAGAAGAAAATCTGTGCAATATATTTTTACGTTAAAAGGGTTCTCTCATTAGCGAAAGAGACAATATAGGACATTTTCAAAATCCTATCTTAAAATTACTAATTTATGTATTCGCATCGATTCGAAACTCTTTTCACACAGACAGAAATCAGATCGAGAGAGCCAAAAGACTGCGTCAAATTCATCAGCATCAGATTTCAGAGACTTTTGAAAAAAATCATCAGGGATTTCATTTGACACCACCTCGGCGCAACTTCGGACCAAGTTATCCGCTCCCAGTAGCGCTAACTCATCTAATATCCTAAAGGACCAAATAGAATCGCTCAAAAGAAACCTAGTTGATTAACATTTGTTGTGGCGAAGGCGTTTGAGCTGCAACTAAACTTTCCTCAGAATGCCCATAGCTCCCAGTACTATGAGTAAACGCCTTCTAGCGAAAACCATCAAGAAACTGAACCCCGGAGTTAGAAAACAGGTAAATAAATGCTCACTTTCTAACTGGGCTAGTTTGTAAACAATCGTGTGTGTTTTTTTTTTCTTAATGCTTTTTGTGTGCTAGCTGAATGTCGTAGCTTAGTAGAAGGTTTGTTTTTTAGTCATGCTTCCTCGCAGTTTACTACTGAAACTGCTTGCACAATCGTAGATGGTTATTTCTACGTCTCTTTTCCTGTATTATGTGTGATAATATAAACTTAACGTCTCGAGACAAATCATGGGTCCTCTCCGAATATATTTGTATTTTTTTTCGTCAATCCTTTTTTTTTATGAAGGAATATTTATTTTAAAATTTTTTATAGCCATTAAGTCTTAATAACTGATTTATATCTTTCAACCGATTTAGAAGTATATAAAAATCGGCATATTTTAGAACTAATAACAAAAAAATGTTCTGAACATGAGGTAAGATTTATTTACATTCCACAAAACAGTCTATAATTTTGTATGTATTCATCTGTTTGTTTTTTACATAGCCTACATATACGTTCATATACGTTCATATACGCTACATATACGTTCATACGTAGCAAAAGGCCTTGGATTTATTTTAGAACTTTATTTTGCTTTATTTGAACTTTATTTATATTAAAAGATACAATCACAACAATAAAAACTACTTAAATTCTATAAGGTATGCATATGCGATCTGTTAGCATATAAAATTAATCATATAGTGGTACAAAAGAATTTTTTAACTTTCTTCTTTTGATATGTATTAGTAATCATAATTTTTAATATTCATGTATGTTTGAATGTTCCATGGACTTACTGCAACCTTTATAGACTTTGTATCACTTTGACCGCATTATAAGGATATATATATATATATATATGTGTGTGTGTGTATGTATGTATGTGTGTGTGTGTGTGTGTGTGTGTGTGTAAGTAACTATTCAGAAAAATATTTATAACCTGATTAAATATATTCTATATTGCATATCCTTTCTACGTTATAATAAGTTTTATTACTAGACATGGTCAACATTGTAAAACATGTTTGTTTGTTTTTGTTTGGGTATTTTTCTTCTTGAACAGTATATTTAGACTCTTCGGTTTTCGTCCATGTTGTTTTTAGTCTAAATATAGTTTACTTTCGTAAGAATATTGTTTGTTTATAAATATTTTGTTAGATTACCTGTTGAATCCCCATTAGCGTATCATACCTAAATTTGAGTAATATACTGTATAATCTAAAGCATTTGTTATTTCATAAACAATTCCTTGGGTCGAAATCGATAAAAATAACATTGAAAACAAACTGGGGAGTTTCTTTTTTCCTCAAACCGTTTCTTGGCAAGCGGTTTGAAAAAGGGGACTCTGTAGTTTATATCATTCTAAACTCTATACTCTTTAGTTTATATCATTCTAAATACTATTTTATAAAATATAATTTCTATTATAAAAAGTGTGTAAGTTCATTGATATTTTATTAAATTACTTTTTAAATCAGCATTAGCGTATTGAAGTAGTCATTGGATAATAAACTTCGTAATATAAAACTTTAAATGTTTTTTTACTAAAGATTGTTTACCATAAAATTCGCCAAAAATAATCTAGAATATTAGTTATGGAATTGGTTGCTAGAAACTTTAAACGTATACTTAAGAAATTATTTTAATAACCCAGGAGAGTGTGTGTTTACAGGTTATTTGTTTGGGTTTTTTTATTTGTTAAACATAATGCTAACTTAAATTTTCTTTTCTTTTTCTCTTTTGTTTTGTTATGTGCTAAAGTTTCATTGTATTTTGCCAGCTATGGAAATAAAAAAAAGCATAATAAAATGAAGTAATGTATTACTAAACATCTAAATCCTGTTTCATTGAGGACAAAATGTAACTGCGTTTATAAACAAGTTAAACTTAATGTTACCAATCTATCTGGTTGTTAAAATGTTTTAAATCCACTATTGCAGTTATTCAATGTAAATAAAGTATTATATATCGAAATTCAATTAATGTTTTATGCATCGAAATGTTATGTAATGTTTTATAAATATCAAGGGAGAGCACTTCTAATTTAAACTAAAATTCTTTATATATATATATATATATATATATATATATATATATATATAATATTCGGGTTAAATTTGTAATGTTTTTCCTTCTTATTTGCATAATGTTTAATTTTCTCTCTAATCTTTCATTATTTGGTGTGTACAAAAAGTGTATGCATAGAAAGAAGAGTGATCCGCAGAGAGAGGTGGATTGCCTAAGGCCGCCAGATCCCCCCCCCCTAGTATCTATAAAACAAAATTTAAACTGCTAGAACTGTAAATAGACAAGGACTCATCCTTCTGATAATTGCCCAAATTATGATGTACTCCAGCATGGAAATAGGCGAAATACTGCATTTTAAAATACGTGTATAATATTCTAATGCTGAAATTCTAATGGAATGGTCTAAATATGGCAATTAAGACGGGCTATCTCAAATCTGCTGAATGCCCAAATTATGATACTTGCCAGGATTAAAACAATGACATTTTTTTAACTTTTATAATCGTAAAATTGAAATTTTATTTTTTACTTTTTTTTATTCGTTTCCTAAACCCTTTTCCTAATCTGTACGAAATATTGCATAGTATTTTTTTTTAGTACTATCAGCCGAAAAAATGTCGGCATACTTATAAACTCCGTTGCTTCTACACCCCATTGTTAAGCCTTCTTATTTAACCCCTTGACCTTTCACAGTCTCCTTCAATTGGTCTACTTAGAATTACTTTATGATCCGGTACCAGATGGTAGGATTTATGTAGGTCATATCATTTGCTTAATTATTGTATCGTTTTTCTAGTTTTTACAAACGCTAATGTTTTTATGTATAAAAATCCCGACCAACTTCTTACTGTTAAAACTAGAATGAAAAAAAGGTTGATTATCCTGAAAAGGGGCGATGGTACTACAAAATCTATTCTCTTCTCTATCTGCTAAAATAAGAAGGCAAAAAAATAAGCTCCCTCGGAGTCAATCTATCTTTATTTCAAACAGAAATACGCCCCCACACATTCGATCTTTCTTCATTTTATACAGAAATAAAGATAGGTTGGGACTGTCGCAGATTACTGTTTGCCATCATGCTACAAGTAGTTACAGCAGCATTTCCTCTGAAATTCACATGCTTTAAGCAGTTTTAAATAACTTATAAATCTCACGAAACTGTTCAATCGATTAATGAAAAAATAGCTACTAATTACATCCAACCTTAAGTTTTTTCATGCGTATCTCAACAAACTCTCTCAAATCGAAAACAATCAACCAACCTAATACTGACATTTTTTAGCGTTTGATTATGTTATAAATTTTATTTCATCCTTTATTTCATATATTTAATAAAACTACGCAAAAATATAAATAAGGAAGTAGTAAACACTTCAAATAATGCTTAATTTCAAGTATTTTGAAAGTGATCTGAATGGTATTTAAATCTGCTACGTATTGTCTCCATACACAGTATACATTTTATAAAACTCCATTTTAAAGTTATTTTGCATTTTTCTTTCAATTCGAGATCTTTTGATTCAAGATCATTTCAAACTATAAATACGTGTGCCTGTGTATTTTTCTGCTTCTTAAAGTGATGAAAATCGTTTACTGTAATCAAACCATCGTATATCATTGATACATTCGTTGCAAAATGAATTGTCTCACTAGAATTTTTACCTTCCGAAGTCTAAAACAAGGAAGGAGGATGTATATTATTTAATAATTTATGATACCTCAAGAATGGAGCACTAAAACAAGACTGAATCCCGAAATTCTTCTCTTAGACATCTGTGCCTCTTCCGAAGGGCCTGTTCACATAGGAGTCCGGTAGCGAAAGCTTAAAAGGAAAGATGACACTGAGACGGAAATAAACCAATCATAGGCGTTAAAAATTTCGTTGCTAATCGTTTGGAGGTTTGTCATTGGTTAAATATATTTCAATACTTTAACGCTTCCGCTACTGGACTCCTGTGTGAACAGGCCCTTAGAAAGATTCTAGTCAGGAATCCTGAAGTTTCTAAATAGCTACAAGTTGCAACTGGCCACGCGAAATACTTCGTCTTGGAATATTTTGTTTCTGGCGAAGAATTGCCGAATTATATTCAAAACTGCACCCAAAGTTTGCCAGAGATTGCTTTAAACTGTAATTCGTGGTTAGTTTATTCCTCGTATTGCTAAAGATGAACAGAAGCTCAAAATAAACCAACAAACTCATCTGCCAATCGAGATATGCTCTTGTTATTGAAAACGGTAAAAACTGTTGAATTAAACTATCAACGTTGAAAGGTTTGAAGGATCAGACTTAAAATGACAGAAATATTGCTAGAATATGATTTTATTTTGGCCTTTCTCATACTTGATTAACAGTTTAGGCCACATATTTTGCCTGTATCAATATTACTCGATATTTCATAGATTGCTCCCAGCTCTAAACTTTTATGTTACCTATGTAATTACGCAGTTCACAAAACGCCGTCAGTATAATGAAGTTTTCATCCAGATCCAAACAAATAGATTAATCGTCACAAAATCTTGTTTGTCTTAATCTATGCTTTAATTAGAAGGCTTAACAGTTCACTTGTTTACTTGTTGCGGATAACAAGCACATTAGCCGCAAATGGAAACCTAATACTGTGTTTACGAATCGTGTTGATCACTGGCAGACCTTTAAGTGTTTCGCTATCCAAGGCTAGGTGTTATCGAAAACAGGGTAAATAAGTAAAAATAGACCGTAAGTAAAAATATCATACAATAGTTAGTAAGTCCCATGCCAAACGCCTTGACTTTAACGCTTTAGCTGTTAAATTTTTTTAATGTCGCATAGATTTATTTAGAAGTTAACTAAAAAAAATTTGCATTTCGCTCCCTTGTTTTGAATACCTCTACGTGCTCTCTGGAATCGAGACAATTCCTTCCCGTGACGTCATTCAGAGGATTAAATCTTTTTCTACGCCTAGGTGGCGCACAACTGAATCACGCAGGCTGATGACGTCCGTCTGACGTAGGCTGACGTCAATAGCTTTAACTTTTCTGTGTTGATGCGAGGATTATTCGGGGGGACCAACGCCTTTTGTTTGGTGTGGGTGCACAAAGTGGGGGAGTTTTCGCACTTTTGGCGCAAAGCAGTTCCCCACGGCGATATTAGAGAATTTGTAATTAAAAGGATTCGCTGATAAATTCAAAATACTACATATATCTAAGTTATAGGAGAAAAAAGCAAAAATTTGAATTTAGAACAATTATGGATCCTAAACTATTTCGCGATAAAATACTTTTCTGAAAAATGCAGGGATAAAATAATTGGTGGATATTTTTTAAAATAGTATAACCTTTATATGTATATTAGTTTTTCAAAATAAATTTGAAAAAATTTGGAAAGATTTTTAAAATTTTTGTAAATATTAGGATAAAGCTATGACCTTGATAATGTTCTTAGTCAAAAAGAGACAATACAAAAAAAAAAATTGTATAATTGTGATTTCTCTCGGGCATACTGTAAAATTTACTTAGAAGCAGAAACTAGAAATCCAACAGAAGGGCCTTTTTTTTTTTTAATCCTCGTATGTTCTGTCTCGTATGTTCCTCGTATGTTTTGGGGGTTTCATCATTTAAGTAGTGTAGCTGGTGATAAATAAGTTTTATAAATGCTGCTAATAAACCTTCATTTATTGTAGAACATAAATGAGGGTTTACTTTTAACGCTGAAGATTTTAAAAGTTGTTCAAATTTATGAGTTTGGTAGCTAAAACGCAATTTTTATTATTCATTTATGGGTTCGGCAGCAATTTTGTACTGATGGATTTGGCAAGTTCTTTCTTGAATTTGCCCTTTGGGAGGAATTTAGGAAGAAAAATAAATGCCATATCGAATGATAATGAATGTATTAAGTATAGTTCAAGTTCTGTATTGAGACGCTCACAACCCATGGGATTAATATAGGTCTTAAAACAGCTAGCTGGTCCTGGCGATACACACAATATATATCTGTCTTCCGTCTTTTTTTAGCAATTATATTATTGCTTCTTTCATTTGGGCAAGAGTCCAAGCAACTCTAATTTCAACAATTTATACCAATCAATTAAATAGTTATTAACGAATATATGTTTCTTTTCCGTTAAAATGGTCTACCACCACTGACATAAAAGTTGGTAATATAAATATATTTTAGTGTATTAAATAATAATTAGCGTTTGTTGAATCTATATATTTAAGTTGCTACGCCGATTCTTTGGGCAGTGCGTGAGAGAAAACTGCTGCATCAATTTATTTCATTTTGGTCTTAAACAAAACATTTTAATCTATAGATGTGTCAAATTTGGTTTTTGTAACCGCAATTTCTATTAATTAGCAATAATTTACAATTGAAAAAAAATTGCTTTCTGCGCATGCTCAATGGCATGCTTAAATCTGGCTTTAGATACTTGCTAAGCACGAGGCCACACAAACACGTTAATTTGCTTATACCGAGGAATCTCTCCAGGCCCTGATTTTACATTAGACCCGGGCCTAGGGGCCCCCAAAAAAATTTTATTTAAAAAAAAAAAAATTTTTTTATTTTACCCTTTTAATAGCATTTTTTTTATATATCCTTTCAAATTTGATTGATTGGTTCATCATATGTATAGTTATATGTATGGTTCATCATATGTATAGTTATATGTATGGTTCATCATATGTACAGTTATATGTATTGTTCATCATATGTATGTTATAGTGTATATAAGGGATTAATAAGTTTTTTTTCTGGTTGCAATGTATTGGTGTGTCAATGAAGTTAATATGTTGTATTGCTTCTAGTTATTTGATAATGTTCTAGGCATCTATGCTTCAAATAGCCAATTCTTGGTAAAAGGATACTTTCACAATGATTCATGATTTTTTTTTGTATGTTAGTTTTGGAAATTTTACGCCCAAATCAGTGTTAGGGGGCCCCCATCCCGAGTTGCGCCTATAGTCAAGAATCTTCTAAATCGGGCCCTGAATCTCTCTGCCATTTTTATTTTTAACAATGTTTGTGAGATATAGATTTAAACTTGACGGAATTCTTTTATTTTGCGCTGTTGAGTAGCCATATCTCTTTCTATTGGGTTCAATAGAAAGTTAATAAGGGTTTTAAGTGTATTTCTCTATTCTTAATATTATGATTTTCAATATCGGGCAATACTGTTTAGAGTATAATTTGTGTATAAGTACATTTATTTACTATCCAGCCGTCATGTTTTGACGGGTACCAACTAGTGCGAAATAATTTTTAGTAAAGTTTATCCAGCGCAGTGGTTTTTAACCGGTACCGGTGGTTCGAGAGAACCCAAGAAGTGGTCCGCGAAGTCGGCAGTCATTAGGAAAAAAAATGGTTACATCGTTTCGAAATGACCTCAAATTTAACAATTATATAAAGAAGATAACAATTTTCAGACGCTTTAGCAACTTTCAGACGCTAAAACCATCCGTCGTCGTGAATTATAATTTTGGCGGCGCGCCAAACCCAGTCTGTATCGCTTGGGCAAGCAGTAAACAGTTAAACAGAAAAGTACCAAAATGCTTCAAAATTTTTACAGACATATATATATATATATATATATATATATAGAGAGAGAGAGAGAGAGATACAGGGTAGTCATAAAAAAACTTTGCCGATATATGGACCTCCAGCGGCTGTTCCGTTCTACCGATCGAGATGAGATTTCAGATATAGTTATTCAGGGGTATGAGCTCGGGATTCTGTGAATGGCAACAAAGTGGCGCTCACGGTTACGGCTATAGGTACAGAAACTCTAAATTTCAGAATGGCAACGCCCACTTTTTTCCATCGCAAAATGCTCAGTGCATGCGAAAACCTTAAAGAGCGTTGGAATGGTACGTGTATCACAAAAGAAGGACGCGTGATGGACGCACAAAAAAACAGCTCTGCGAACGGCCAACAAAAATACGATCGGGGAGCACGGAGGAAATTTGCATATGACAGAGGCAATACACCAATCACTAAAAACAACACAGATCGAACAAAAGAAAACTCTTATTTGGATTACACATTTTCCACATGGATGCCATCACATGCCGTTACTTATTCATTTTGAAGCATGAACTAGTAATCAGGAAGGAGATTCTAGTATAATTCTTAAGTGATACATTTGTATAGTATTATCAAAATCTGTAAGTCCAGGACACGGAATTGCACATTTTAATGATCTTGTCAAATGTACAACTTTACGACTATGGCAACTGATCGATATTCGCAATTTTATAACGCGGTTCGTACTTTGGTAAGATTTTGGTAGCAGCAACACCACATGGCATTTTTCGATGACAACTAAAGATAAAAAAAAAGCTTGCTAGGAATACAAGCGCGTTGAATCAAGAGCTCAGATAAACATTTCCGACAGGATGTCATCCTACGGATCTTTTAAATAACCATGGCGTGACACTGCGTCATTTGTCTCGTGACGATTAATACCAATATTGGTAAAACTTATAGGAAACTGGAGTAAAACGCAAAACAGAAACATAAAGCTCCCTAATATCCTCAATAAAAAAATAAAAAGGTGGCAATTAGTAGTTTCGAACTATTTAATGGTTTAAAATCAGGCCAAGGAGGCATTAGCTGGGAATCTCTGTGGATGACACCCAAATACGAGAATCAAGATCTTTTATAGAAATAGATAATCATTGATATTAAATCAAAGCTAATTGCTTCAGAGCCTGATGATGAACACTCAATTTATTGGAAACTAGTTGCCACACTTCTATTTTTTATTGTGTATATTAAGAAGCTGTGTGTTCCTGCTTTGCCAGTATTATTACTTTAGAGATTATCTTAGCGCTTTAAAATGAATGCTTTAATGTTTTTATCTTTGCAATCCACTCGATAAATTTTGAGATACCTTTAAAATTATTTTCCTGCCCTAATACGTCTTTTGCAGGGAAAGCTAAACGCACGCTCTCATGTTGCATCAAAGATCTGGAATCGTGATTTATACATACGTGTATTATATATATATATATATATATATATATATATATATATATATATAATACACGAATATCACTTTAGTGTTTGTTCTCAACTGCCACGTATTATCTTTAAACAAACATAATGTGCTGTACAATAATTAAAAATTCTATTTTTTTTAAAACCAAACGTAGTTTAAGTTTTTTTGCTAGTTGTTTTCAATATAAAGAGAAAGGAAACAGACTTGCGAAGTAATATTCTTTTGTAGACTTCTGAAAATGCTTTCTGTTTCCACCTTGTGTGGAAAAGTTTATTAGTTACCACCGTTAAACCTGGTTAAATTACATTGAATATTTCATATATTCTGTAGCATTTAATTATTTTTTTCTATTCAGTATGAAAACAATACGTATATTTAGTAAGTTTAAAAGATGAAGTAAAACTTATAAACAGTATATTTCTTTCTAACATCAATTAAATTTCATTTTGGTTTTACTGCAATTCCCAAGAATTTTAAAATACGAAAATACATTTATTTGTACTTCGATTGTACGATGGGGAAACTCCTATCCAAACACTTATTTGATTAAAATCGTTTTAAAAATAAGGTTACAATTATCATAAGTGTATTTTAATGTATTTGAGTAGATAGTAGCTTCATTTTTTTAGCTTAAAGTTGGGTGTTTCCATTAAAATACACCCTAGAATCTAAACCCGAATTTTAATTTAATAATAAATTCAGTCAAAAAAGTAAACATATAACAAATAATTCTGCCCATGTTCCAGATCAATTGCTTTTTATCCCACTTTTTCCAGATTACCTCGATAATAACAAAAGAATCCATTGACTAATTTTGAGAATTTAAAAAAAAAACTCCTTTGGGAAAAAAAGACAAATAATATTATTAATAATTAAAATTAGCAGAACAGAAAAATTTCCTCTCATGAAATTTTTCTGACACTTTCATTGAATCAAAGCTAGTCAAAACTAATCGATACTGCTTATTTCGGAAACGTGTTGAAGGCAAAACGTTCTGTTTTCGCACTAGGCGACTTCTCCCCCTCGCCAAATCGCTCGCCAAGGATCGATTGCAGACTTTCACGGCAACCTCTTACTCTGTTAGGCGCCGAACGCATGATGATCTCGGCGTAAAGAATGTATGTGCGTTTGCAGCTCTCGGGTTGTAATCACTGTGTTTAAAACATCTCCAGACTTCTGAATGAATGTGTTTCGCTCACTCTTTCCATAAATATGACCAAGATGCCGATACACATATAAGGATTCGCTACTACGAGGCCGCTTAAACTTTTTTTTTGCTCCTTAAAAAGACATGGAGGGATATTTATATATGTTTTAAATACACATTGCAAAAATCCTAGCGATGCCCTCAGAATCTATGAATCACCGAGTTACACAAGATGAAAATGGCGAAATACTTCAGTTTATTTTTGTTTTCTTTGAAATAAAAATAAACAAAAAAGATGAAGTAAAAATGTATACTTTATGAATAATGAAATTCTTTTAAAAAAAATACTTTTCACAAAATAAATCGCATATTAATAGAGGTAAATCATACGATTGTTTCGAATTGTAATCAATATGTTTAAATCATCTCAAGACTTCTGAATGAATATGTTTCGCTCACTCTTTACATAAATATTACCAAGATGCAGATACACATATATCTGTGGCGTTATGGAGCCGGATGATGGCCGAATGGCTAAGGCGATGGCCATAGGCGTAGCGTCAGGGAGGGGGGTGGTACGTCCCCCCCCCCCCAACTTAACTTGAAATAAATTAAAACGTCATTAGAAGTTTAGTTAAAATCGGAAAAATATAGAAAACTTTTAAGAAATTTGGTATTTTTCCGCCTTTTGAAACTGCGAAACTGAAGATTCCGATTATGTTTTTAGCCTTAATATAGTTTTTAACAATATGATCCATAACAAAAATTCAATGCTAAATTTTTTTCTCATTTTATTTATATTATATTTTTCTCATTGTATAACTTTTGAATACTACTCAAACATCAATTCTATTGTTATTCAGTTTCAAAAAATCATAATATTTCATATTTTAAGTACCGTCCGGCAGTCAATTCGCTGAGAAGGGCCCTAACTGAATTCAAATAGTGCTCCCCCCCCCCCCAAAAAAAAAGTTAGAAGCACGCTACGCCTATGGCGATAGCATTCGTGTAGCAAAACGTCTATGGCATAGTACGCCTATGGCATTAGCCCTCGTGTAGCAAAAATTGACCGTAGCGCACCAAACCAAACTGTTGCGTTATGGCAGAAGTTGATACGTCCGAAAAAATCGATTTTATTTTTTAAGTTGATATGTCACACTTAAAATTGGTTCTTTAATGTGGCAATAGCTGATAGTGGAATTATGAAATAATACTAAGTTATTCGTATAGGCAAATGCTGTTATGTATAAAAGAGGTAATACTTGGTCCCTAATTGAATATTTTAGTGCCTAATTGAAAATTTTAACTAAAGAATATTTATCATAGTATTTTAATTTAAGAATAAGAATAATAAATTCATTCATGAAAGAATAATGAATTCATTATTTAAAAGCTTAATTGAGCGATTTTATATTTCACAGCAAAAGTCACTTTTTTAATTTGCCGAAAACATGAAAAAATGATATATCAACATCTGCCATAACGCCACAGATGGTGAAAGTTGCCTATAATTATGAAAGTGGTCTAAGTCATATATCTTTCGTTTCGTGATATTAAAAGGTTTTGAGTTTGAGAAAATTTAAAAAAATATATTTTTATGCTATATAATAAAATATTTCGGAAAATATTTACGGTTCATTTTTTTTTTACAATTTTGTAAAGATTGCTGCAGATTGCGGGAATGGAAAAAAAAGCAACATGAAATAACTGATTTTTTTTTTTTTTTTTTTTTTTTTTTTTTTAAAGATTCTTGACTTAGGTCCCTTTCAAAATCACCAGCACATGTAGGGATTCCCTATTAGAATACCGCTTAAACGCTATTTTGCTCCTTAAAAAGACGTAGAGGGATATTTATAAATGTTTTAAATACATGTCGCGAAGCCCTAGAGGTGCCCTCAAAATCTATTAATCGCTGAGTTACGCAAGATGAAACTGGCGAAATATTTCAATTTATTTTTGTTTTCTTTGAAATAAAGCGAAAGATAAAGTAAAAAAAGTATACTGTTTCCGACACTTATGCAGAAAGGCAAATTTTAATAATTTGAATACTAGACACGCCCACAGCACGAGTGCATTTCTAGCACATGAAAAGGAGCTTTCCGCACAGAAGAGGAGAGCTGCAGGGATTAGGACATGCCTGTGTGTGCTGCCTTTTAACGCTGGGTGATTCGTTCACCTTTATTATTTACTGATTCTAGTCATTTATTTATTTTGCAACCGAAGTAGTGGTTTTAATGTTTGGCTATAATAATCTAATAATGTTTTTATCAAGTTTATCTCTATAATTATTTTATTACCATTTGGGCACGCGCAGATAAGTCAAACCGGCTACAATACATAGTGAATAACGAAATCCTCACCCCCCCCCCCCTCCAAAAAAAAAAAAAAAAAAAATTAATTGACGCATTAATAAGCGCATTAATTGACGTAAATTATGTTATTTTTGAGAAGTTCATATCAATTTTTCTATTTCCTACAAACAACTGTTTTAGGTATATTTAGAAAAAAATTTTGGCAATATGACGTTTTGTGAGTCAATGATTCTTTTAAAATTTTGTAAGTGTTCCGTTCAAGGAAATTTTTTAGAATCGAGTATATCTACCTACCAATCAATCTCTTATTCATAAAATGTTTTCAGTTTCGCTAAGGGATAAGCAGAGTTTTCGAAACGGTTAAGGTTTGTCTGTAATTTATGATTGTTGTAATTAAGTGACAAATATTTTAAATATTTTTTCCCAAAACAATGGGACAAATTTTCTAAATGGGCTGTCTTAGTTTAATTGGTACTTAAGGGAAAGATTTTGCTCCTTCAACTTTTTTCAAACCAGCACAGCATTGTTAATCACTTAACAAGGCTTAATAAGTTCCCATTTGATTGAAGTAATTTAGGTTTGGGAACCCACCTTTAGGTAAGGTTAAGATTTTTCTTGGGATTTGGGGCAGTCATCCGCATAGTATCATCCTTGTCTTAGGTGCAAAGGACTCAAAAGCCGTACCCCAGACGTCTTTATTTATGACGTCTTTATTCATAGATATATTTGTATGTCAAAGAAAGGTTTAAAGGCCACGGCACTTTTTTAGCGTAACAATGAAGTTATATGAATGAATGTGTATATATATATATATATATATATATATATATATATATATATATATATATATATATATATATATATATATATATATTCCTGTTCGATATCATATATAACTACCTGATCACTCTAATATACAAACGCTTTTGCTGATTATTTTCCCCTCAGAGGAGCTCTTACCCACCTATTCCTTAGTTTTGGCATCTATCAATTATTTTTTTTATTTTATTCATATTTTCATCACTTCTAATTTACTCTATGTCGTACAATGAATTCCAAAAATGTTTTCTATTTCTTCGAAAAGCTGATTGTAATAGCCATAAAACTTTTCATACAAAATATCGGTGAAAAAAAAACTGTGCAAATTTCAATATAAGGGATTTTCGTAAAATACATGTTTTTTTTTTATTGCTATCTGTCGTTATAAAATCCATGACGGCTTTTAATGAAAAGCCTTACATAATAACATCCACGACACAGCCATTTTCAATAAATTAGCGTGTCGAAAGAAGAAAGACTGAATACTTTTTTTACTGATTCATCATATATAAGTTCTTTAAAGTCTCTTGATAGCCCCGAAAATCATATACTAACAGATATTCATAAAATCCATCAAAGTTTTTCTGTCATCGATTTTAATCAAATCTAGGAAAGATCATAACGTGAAATAGCAGAAGATACAAAAGGGTTTTTACAGTGTAATAATTACATACTAATCTCTCATATATTCCAAAGTTCAGTATTAATTCTTTGACATATAATTAAAGTGAAAACTCGATGCGTTCAAAAAATATTATTTAATATATCTCAATTCAAACATAAGTATAGAAAACTGTACAGTTGCGTAAGCCTTAGGAAAAACAAAAAGAAATTTTCAAGGCTAAATATAATTTCTTAGCATAATAAAAGGGAATTTTATAGGCGTAAAATCCTTGTCTCAGACGTAAAGGACTAAAAAGACGTATCCCAGACGTCTTTATTATGATGTCTTTATTTATAGATGCATTTGTAGGTCAAAGAAGGGTTTAAAGACAGCGGGGCTTTTTTGGCATAACAATGAATTATATATATATATATATATATATATATATATATATATATATATATATATCGCAACTTCTCTGGCCGGCCACCCCTGAAAACGGCCACTTTTTTCGGAACTATTACTGGCCGCCATAGAGAAGTTTCACTAACTATATATGTGTGTGTGTGTGTGTGTGTGTGTGAGGTTGATCAACAACATGACACTGAAGTTCGGTTGTTAATATTCCTCCATAACATATCGGAGCTGGGTTAGATATGTCACCTTGTTTCGTTTTGAATGGGTGAAAAATCATATGAGAATTTTTATTTAAATTAACTCTTAAATTTTCCCCCATTTCTTCTGTCATTTTTTTCGATGACTAAAAATTGCAGATGCAATTAGTTTCACTAATATCCTAACTCAACTAATTAGGAAATATGTTCTATATTTCTCTCAACGTATTTCACAGCATGTGATATACGTTGCTGTATCTCACAGCATGTGATTTTTATCCACGTTTAAACGTAATGTATATTTCTTCCAATGTATGTTCGATTTTTCAGTTACCGGTGTTGTTGAAGTAAAAACTATGATAATATTTTTTAAAACCCCGTCAAGCTTTGTGTCTATGTCTAATTCGATTTTTGGAAACATAGATTTCGGCTGGGCGAAAAGTTCCATCGAAATCTTATGTTCCCATCAGTCTAGTTTGCGTTCAAACTTAACAATCCTCCATAGTTGGATGATAACGATCGATTTATTTACATGCTTGCTTTTATATCCACGTGCAGTTCAACATCGACTATATAAGTGTCGCATAGAAACATTTCATTGCTTTTTAAATCTTTGAACGAGGGGAAAAAAATTTGATGTAGTTTTCTTTAGTTGATCCAAGTAAAACGAAGTCTTTTAGATTTAGTATTTATAGCGTAGAAAATGATAAAACTGTTTCCATTAAAACAGCTTATCTTACTAGAATACGCAAATACATGTCTCTGTTTGCTAAATTATTAAATATTTCCCTACAACCATTTTCTTCTTGTGGTCCCTAACTAAATCGTTTCTTGTTTCCACTTCTAGAGTGTTTAGTTTCCTTTTTTTATTTCACTAATATCCTAACTGAACTAATTAGGAAATATGTTCTACATTTCTCTCAACGTATTTATTGTTTTGACAAACCGTCCCGCACTAAGCACATATACAGATGTTTAGAACGAATGTTATGCGTAATTTTCTCTATCAATAGCTAATAAAAGTTCTAATTCTCTACAATGTTCGAAAATATCTGACAGAAATGTGATAACTTGAACATAAAATTGCGTTTTTGTTCGCCGTTTTGATATTTGCTCTCAACTTGGTTTTGTCGGGTTTTTTTTTAACTACAACACTTGTAAACAGCATCGTATTAATGAAAATCCAAAACTAGCGTTTATGTTTTAAAACAAAATATCTTCAAATTTATTAATATTTTTAAAATTTTCCGGCATAAATATCGGTACAAACACGTCTTAATACTTGAACATATCTGTTGCGTAAGAAATACTGAATAAATAACACACCTGAACAAGAAACATGCGTTTTAAGATGATCGGAACACTTTCAAATTTAATATGACACTTTTGCGACCCAAATATCCCTCAAATGTAATGTTTTCAAGATTCCTAGTATCGGCTTACAATAATTTTTACTCTCTACGTTGCCAAAAATTTAGAGTAATTCTGAAATGTAGAACTAGGCTTTAAAATAAAAGCATTCAATAACTCAAGGTCATAGTAATAACGTACAGATCTTGAAACCTTTGTTTCATTTTAATTTTTAAAAGAAAATCTTTTAAAAACTAAGTTTTAAAAGGATAAGCTAATTAAAACTTATAAAAGTAATTTAAGTAAATTTTATTTTATGGCATCTATTTTTTGTTATTGAATGTAAATTTCTACTCCTTGTGTATTGATAAACAGCACGTAAAAAATGTGAAAGACAGGAACTGATAACTTTTTTTATTCTATTTAGGGCACGGAAGTTAATAGTTACTTCTATCACACTTTAGTACCATACGTCTCTATTTTTTTAGTTTGGGTTCATGGGCTAGCCAGAATCGAGATCTTCGAAAAAGCATTTAACCCTTACGTCGGCTCATCTGTCTTTATACCGTTCCCAAGCTCATCGGTCTCACAGACCGCCACGCTATAAAATTAGGATATTTTCCTATTTTTATAAGTTTTTCATAGTTATAAGTCCTTAATGCAAAACTACTGCCACCTCTCATTCTTGAAAAGGGTAAATAAAAAATAGATTATTCAACAAAAATTTCAGAATCAGATTCCTCAATCTGTGATAGTGTGAGAGAGACAAAATGTCTGGTTCGTTGAGAAACAGGAGGAATTCTTCCAGCCATGCTAGCTACAACCATAAAACAAAGATCTTAAAATAGAATGCATGCAGACTGACAAATAATTAATATGGTTCAAGGCTTATCGGTCATACAGACCGGCAAAAATTTAAATCAGTTTAAGGCTCATCGGTCCAAAAGACCAACTATGTTTTACTAAGATTAAATTTACCGACAAAATACGAGTGGGCTAAAATCTCCGATATGTTGTACTTGAAGGTCAGGACCCTACTGAAGAACTCACAAACCCTCAACAGTCTGATCACCCCCACCACCACCCCACCTTTCAGAACAGGTGCAACAGCGGTCTCTTAGACCAATGAGCCGACGTAAGGATTAATGTTATAGCAAGTAATGGATGATGTTTCCCCTATGCTATGGCACTAGAATTAGCTGTATAAATGCTTTATAAACCCCAAGAGTAAACCTTCCACACGACACACTTGAAGTAGACTGCATATCCTCTCACAATTTTGCTTTAGATGTACGCAGTTTTAGATAACCCCACTGCGAAAATTTGCACCAGCAAGTATGTAAGCTAAAATACGCTATCAGAAGTCTTTAACCTCCACAATATATCTGCTTGTGCATTTTAGAAACATTCAGCTAATATTTCTCAAATGTTGACAGAATATGGACTCTTGCAAATATGCTAGTTTGTATGTCTGTGGCTTCTATTCTTTATGTGTATTTTAAGTATTGAATGAATGATTTTAATATGTTTGAATACGCCCCTTGATGATGTGAAATGTAATGTATTTAACATTACTAACAGCACAGAATTTCGCTGATATGTAGAGACTTTTGACCTCTGTAAAACGGACTGTTAAAATATTTACATCAATAACTTATACATTTATCAAAGTGTAGGTTTCTCTTTCACTTGAATAATAATCTTCAGTAAAACTTAATACAGTTGTCTTAGGTATGAAAAATAATCTATAATTGTGTATTTATATTGAACTTTTAAAATATTCAGTAATGTTAAAAGAAAATGTGCAGTATGCTGTTTTTTAAACAAATATTTTACATTAATTTATTTAGTTACAAAATAGAAACATAATTGTTATTAGTTTTACCATATTGAGAATGTTGTGTTACATTAGGCACTAAATATTCTGTTATGGGCTCTTCAAGTCGCATGCAGATTGTCTTGAAAAATGGAACAATTTTTATACAATTTTTTTTAAATCCTATTGAAGGTTCAAAGCTTCCTATTTGAAGGGAATGTTTGAAGCACAAAAAAACCCTGAGCATGTATACGTAGAATAGAACCCAATTTCTTCAAAAGTTATTTTCAGCGCTATATTAATGTTCCTTAAAATTATTTCAGATTTTCCAGATTCCTAATACAGTTTACAATATCGTGATTTACTGACACGTAGACTCACTTTATGCTTTTTATTTTTGAAACTTTTTTTAATCATATTTTAAATCAATAAGGATTTACATGGCTGTAGTTGTAAATAAATGTTCATAATTTTTTTTTTCCTTTTGTAAAATTAACGAAGTCGTGCTCATTCACAGATTTATCTAAAATGGCATACTTTACTCCAGTAACAAACTTACTTATTAATATCTAACAATTCAAAGACAATACTAGTAGAAATGGTGAAAAGGAAGGTCCATTAAAGTAAAAAAATCAGAGATTTGAAGGATTTTAGAAAAAAAAAATTTCAAAAGTAAATTATTTTTTACCCTATTTGGAAACTATCTTGGTCAGAAACCTAGTTTTTTTCCTATAAATTAGCATTGGGTACACTAATCAAAGAATGAAAATTTATTTGGATGTATAATTCTTAGGTAATTTTTTAGCGTCTTTTTGGGCTAATACTATCATACATAAGATTAAATTAAATTGAACAACTATCAAACTTTTTCTTTTCAGAATATTTTTCCCATATGGCGAATTTTTGTTGTATCAACAAGTTACTTACTCGCAAACATATTTGAAAAGTGAATTTTCTCAGTAACATGAAAGAGAAGGAAAACATAATTCTTATAAGGAAATACCAAAATTTTCTTACAAAACAGGAGTATATTTTCTTCATCCTTAGAATGATATAAAAGTAGGCCTACTATTTTTATCCTGAATATTAAAAATAAAATATTTTGAAAGAAGTCCTGAAAAAGTGGATTTCAAGAATGTGTTATGTGTTTTATTTTTAATTGAGAGTTATAATCTAAAACAATTGTACTGAAGTAGTTGTTCTTTATGCAGACTTTGAAACCTTTTTGCAAAAATTTAACCGATATGAAAATTCTAGTTTGTCTGATTCAGTCTTATTTTTCGCCCTCAAATCTATGAATTTCCTGTAAAAAAGTTAATTGAAAAAATTATTTTCACAATCTCTTCATGCCTAAAATATCGTAATTGCCATGCATTCAGCTACTTCAAAACTTCATTTATTTTAATCAAACAGAAATATCTTAATGGAATATAGCAAGGACGGGAGGAAAGAAAAATTATATCTAATAGTTGACATCCAGTAGATTCATATGCTCAGCTGACATCGTTTTATTCCTGTATAATGTCCTGTACATCCTTGCTGTGCCTAGACCAAATCAACAAAAGCAATTTCAGATCATTTTGTTATGTCCAGAAGCTTGTGCAACGAACATAAGGCGTGATGGGGCGATCACTTTATGAGGTTCTCATCCTAAACTGACGCGTCCTCTTCTCTGTAATTCGGTAAATCAGGACTCATCAAACCAGAAGATTACCTTTTTTCCAAAGACTCTCTGTCCATGCTCTCCGACAAATTGAAGATTTTTTTTAAATAAGTCTTAATAAGGCCATTGCTTACGGCCACACAGCTATGTATTCCCAATCCATTAAGTTCTTGCTGCGCGAAAATATATTTACTTCCACTATTTAAGGCAGTTCTGAGCTGTACTGTTGATATTCTTACTTCTGGACTTCACGAAGGATTTGTATGACCTTCGGCAACAGTCTGATTTTTTTTCTGAGTATATTTACTCTGCAAAACTAACGCTCCTTACCTCTACCCTGGCAAGTTTTAGCAATTCTTTGGACACTTCTTATCGCAATTACAGCGATTTCCATAGCTATTTCTTTCTTAGCTTAAGAAATAAGCTACGCATTGCATCCATCACCGTTAATTGTTGTATTAACTTCAGTAATAGACATTGCAATAATAAGGCAACCATTGGCACTTCAGTATAGACATATTCAAAATCAACGACTATGTCATTATATTTATGTACTGAGCAGGACAGCTTAATAAGAAATTTTTCTCAAACACAAAATTTCTCTTAGATTGATTTTAAAGATTTTCAAAGAACTAACAGTTCTCTTAATGGATTTTTTCATCTCATGTCGTTCTAAAAGTAATTACCAATTGTTATAATTAATATATAGATGACACTAACGAAATTATAAGCGGTATCCAACTTCAGATGATACTTAATGACTCAGTCTTTTGAAATCCCATTTACTAACATTCTTCACACGTATGCGATGGTAAAATTTGTTAACCCTGCCCTTACTAGTCTTTAAACATGCTAGCATAATTTCTAAAATGAGGGCAGCGAATATTTCATCCACCATTAAAAGTAAAAGACACAAAACATGCTTCTCTATACGCCTGAGAACCAAACAGGTCAGAAACAAATCTAAACATTTAATGGTAAGCGTACACTTCATTATTGATGTAAATACCCTTTAATTCAAAATTACTCGGCAAATTATGTATTTGGGGATCAGCATTAAGAGGGGTGTATCGCAAAGCTTTCCTACGTTACAGAAGCAAGAATGTCCGTTTTTCAAAGGTTCCTTTACATACTGTTATAATCTATGCGTACTCTGCTGTAGCTCTGATTCTAGTGTCTATTCTCCCGCATGCTGCTGAACCCCAGTGTCCGCCTGCACGACATAGCCTGGTAATCTGGTATGTCCAAGTATACTCCTTTGGTAAGCAACACACGCAACTTCTGCTTTCAATTCTTTCTCTTTATCTCTCTTTTCTCTGCAATATTAGACTTTTTTAAATTTTTTTTTCTAACTTTTAAAATCTTTCTGTCTTCGCTGTCTTCCGCTCTGATTTCTTGAGTTGGATGACTTCTTTCTTGAGAGAGGCCAACTGCTTGCAAACGCTAAACGCTAGCTGAGATAACAGCTCCCCAACATGGTTTAGGTTATGACCTCCATAACTATTGTTAAAAAAATTTTGATACCCTGTATGATGTTTGGGGAAGTTTTGCAATCACTACAAACTTAATCACCCTCTTCATTTTTATGTGCGAGTTAATATATAGGTGGGTGTATGTGTGTGTGTGTGTGTGTATATATATATATATATATATATATATATATATATATATATATATATATATATATATATATATATATATATATAATATATAATATATATATTCATATATATATATATATACATATATATATATATATATATGTTTGTAAGGTATAAATATGTATGGCAGTATGTGAGTGATGTATTTTTGCATAAATGCACACAATTGCATGCACGCACTTAGATATGATGCAGGATTTTTTGCATCGTATCCAAGTGCGTGCATTTAATTGTGTGCGTATATTAGTAGCTCGTATTTATACAGATGTGCTATGTGAATGTGTGAGAGACTAATACGTATTTATGCATGTGCGTATGGGCACATGTACATGTATATGTGTGCTCATAAGTTCGTGTGCAAAAATATATCTACGTACTAAGAACGAAGTCCAGGGAAAATTCTAAAACTTAGAGATTGGTGTACTAAACTAAATCAAACTATCTCTGATAATTTATATTAAAATGGATTGGGGCTACATACATGAAACGTTTTTGCGTGAAAACGGCTGGATATCTAAGTAACCACCTTAACTGATTTTCTATATTTATTTTAACATCCTGGGTTAGAGACCTTTGAAATACATGAAGTATATTTCAAAATAGACTGCATTGTTTTCTCCCATTCAAGATTCCTTTGCACATATGCTCCTCTGTAATATTTATACATAGAAATTTAAAAAATTTTAAATAAACATGGATATAATTCGACAAAATATTCAGCTAAAAAGATAAGAGTTGTTAATAATATATTTTTATACACTAATAACGGTGGATATTTTTTTGAATATCCAATCACTGGTTCATCTGCCAGCATCAAACAAGATAATTCTAGCATAGCGATGTATCTCATACATCTTTAGCATTGAAAATTTTATAAATAAATTGTACGCATTTAGTTTATGTTAAAAACTTACATTTTACTTAATTTCTCAAGAATTAATTTATTTAGTTTAAGTGTAACGCACGATGACATAATCGGAGGAAATATATATGTATCATCATATTTGGTACGACAGCCCAGGGTGGGCCAGGGCCATCTGTTGAAGATTCCTACAGGACAACCTATTTCTAAACCTGATCTGCCAGTTCCTCACTCCAATCACTCTAAAATCTGATTCGACAGAGTCGAGCCATCTTAGTTTTGGCCTTCCTCTTTTCTGACTAGTAAAGGGCCTTTCAACGAAAATCTTCTTTACTAGATTTTTTTTTCTCTATTCTAGCAATATGAGAGGCCCAGTTCATTCTTTCAATTTTAAAACTTTTAATAATATCGCATATATGTATAGTTATATATTTTATTTGGAGAAATCTCCGGATAAAAACCTTCGCTGCAGGATTGCTAAGGTGTAAATCACATAGGAATAGATAGGCCAGATATTCTCAACGTGAACTTAATTTCAAGCCCAGGCATAAAAACTCAAAACGCAAAATTTCGCGAGTTTGGTTGTTTCATTTTTTCAAACTTATCAAACTGGCTAAGAGGATAGAGTGTATTCACAAAATATACCAAAATAAACTAGTCTCTGTATAAAAGGGTAAAAATGTCTTAGGGGTAAAAATGTCAGCAGAAAATAATGAGGATTAGTATTCTCAATATTGAAGTCTTGGTGATTGCTAAACTTGCCCTTAACCCATCATGAGGGCGTAAATTACATACCTATCGTCAAGAGATAAACAAGAAGCGAAAAGAGTTAGTTGGCATACTCAAGCTTCGTTTCGCTAGTGGGTGAGATGCAGACACAAATTGAACCCAGGGGAGAAACAATCTTTCAAAACCATCTCAAAAAAAAACTTTAAACAAAGAACCTTTTAACAAATGAAATTTTCAATTAAATTTTTTACATGTACATTGGGATTGTTACGTGAATTTCTCCTGCTACCACACAAAATGGATGCGAGACGTTTAAAGGAAATCCATATAATTACAGATGGATATGTTTCATTAATGTCTCTGAATTTTTTTTTACCATACGTTCATATTTTCAGGTACTTTTTCAGGTATGGGGAAAATATAAACTGATTAAACATACACGATATGTAGTTTTATTAATTCTAAGCTCTATATCATCTAGACTAGTCACTGATATTTTGCTTAAAACATTATTTTTTGACAAAAACTTTCTGAGGCCTAGATATTGCAATTTGACATCCTATGCTGTATGAATAATCTTACTCGAAAATTGAAAACTAGTTGAAATATATGCCCATAAACATATAGAGTACAAAATTATAAATAAAATCTTAATGATAATTCCCCTTACAGTTATAGACACTAAGAGCTAAGAGACATTACATGTAATGAGATTTTGAATGATTCAATGAGTAAAAACCTTAAAATCATTTTATGTAGGCATAAAATCACTTTTATAAGCCTTCGGGATAACAATACGGGTAATATTGGCCCATCGCTGTCAACCTAACCACTAAATTTTTTATGAATTTGCAAACGAGGTTAAAAAAAGTAACTCTCAAGATGCAATACTTTAAAAATTCCCGTATTTTTAGAACACCGTTTGGGGCTCTATGTTGGTGCTAGTTCAGAAATCATTCGAAACATTTTGCATAAAAATACCAATTATTTATGCAATGTTGTTGTATATATGTTTGCAAAATAAACCTAGAAATTCACCGCAAAGAAAGCGAGTAGACTATTACCTATTCAGTACTGTCAATTTATACAGTGCATTTTGGATGAGTATGTTGTAGATGAAATGTATTTTAATGTCAGTTTTTTTCACAGAATGTTATGTAGTAGTGCATGTTTAAGTATAAAAGCATGTTGCATAGTTTTAATATCACGTATTTTTTTCCACGTAGCACGCATGTAGTGTCTGTTGAGATTAACACCAGGCATGATAGCATGTTATAGATATATTTTGAATAAAACTTGTGTAACTATGGTTAAAAATTAAATTTTTATGTGAAATTATTTATAATTAAACTATATATGTACTCTGTTAGTAATCTATTCTGTGACCAAAGTAATAATGAGAAAATATAGAATATTAAATATTTCTTTTCAGTATCTCCAATAAGCAATGAATATTTTCTACCTTATATTTGAATATGTTTAAATATCCCTTTTAATAATTAATGAATTTTAATATCTTATTTTGAAATTTATAAAATATGAACAATTGTTAATATAATATATTTGTGTAGCCTTTTCATAGTAAACTATACGAAGTTACATTGATAGTTTGATATAAACCATACCATGTGATAAGTATTTACTATTTCAGATTATATATATATTTGCCTATCGCATCAGCATTGGTTTTATAAAAATTTCTGTCAAAATTCTGTAATATTGTTATTAACATAAAAAATGTTTGAAATATACATTATGCGCAATTTTAAAATGTTTCTAAAACTAAATTATGAACTGGAAATGCATAAAAGCATTTTATAGACTTTTGAATTCCTCTTGTATTTTTTGTGAAATTCTAGATTTTAGAAGTCACGAAAATCTCTTTTACATATAATATCCATGTAGAAATTCGTTAGATGCCATTCACCTGTAAAGTTTGTTTTATTCTCGCAATATTTGGATAGTAGCAAAGCTAGTTTTAAAGTGATATTAAGTAAAATATAAGATAAACATTCTTTCTTAAACATTGAGTATATTGACCCATAGCAGCTATATTGGTAGATAAATTTAATCTTGTACTTTATTTTACTCTACGAAATGAACTTTGAAAGTTTTTAATGGAATTTTCATATTTACGAGCATAGTAATGTGAGTGTAAGAATTCCCACACAAATCTTAAAAGAAATGGAATTTTTCTGAGATGCCTATATTAAATGAGATCTGAACTTTGCGTAGATGTCTTTTATAGTGTGACATGTGATCATATTTGTAATTCATAAATGACCATTAATTATGACTCAAAATGCACTGGAATACAATATATTAGAATTTATTTAGGCAAAGTGTAGGTTTTTGTATTGGGATAGTTGTGAACTCTCACTTCTCTATATACAGAGGATGAATGTATCTACTTTCTTTCTACCAACTAGTTTAAGATTATAAAAATAATTTACATTATTTAGATTTTGATTATTATAAAAATATCATTTTGGAATTAAAAACATAATTACAGAAAAATATTTTAAAATTTAAGTATCCTAAAGTAGTCTAAAAAGATTCTAGAATTTCGAAAAGGGTTTTAAAAAATGGGAATCCTCATCTTTGCTAGGGAAAGCGAGACTCAACTCTTTTTTTAAAAAAAGAATATCAACTGATTTTTTAAATCCATTAGATAGTTGAAAATACCCATATCGAAACTAAAATAAATTTCTTCTCTTCTGTAGATTTCCCATGCTGAAAGATTTTCTTCCATAAGAATTTCACCCTCGAAACGATTTTTTATTGTTTGTTTGTTCAATTTTCATAAGGCAACAAGTCAGATCTGTATATTTTTTTTAATTAATACATTGTCCCTGCACGTGATTAAGACAAGAGTTGTACATCATGCAGTTTTCCTACCTACTAACCCTTTGAAAACAATACCGGAATATATATATATATATTTTTTTTTTTTTACGATTAAATTAGGGTGTTAAGTGCATCATTTCAACTTTTAAAACATGAAATTCTCTCTCTCTTAAAAATATTTTCCGAAATAAATATGTATAAATTTAATTAATGTTAACCTTTCCAATAACTTTAAGTGATGTATTTATATATTAAAAGTTCACATTCATAAGTTCACAATCGGGAGTTCATAAATTTTCAAATCATAATATATTGCTTTTATAAGATTTAATAACTGTTTCTGAGACTTATCAGCAATAATAGTGGCTTCAAAATATGTCGCAAAATTTGAGTTTCAAAATTTCTTTCAACAGAAATAATCTAAATCTCATATGACCTTTTATTTTACAATTTGGTAATAAATTATCTTAACGGAAAGATTTTACCCTAACTGGCTATATTTTGCCAGAAATGCGTAGTAAGTTTTAAGTTCATGCATGGTCTTTTTGATATAATATGATAATAAGTCTGAATCCTGAACGTTCGTCTAAAGATAAAAAAAAAGTGTATTGCCCGTTCATGCTTACATTGCAAATCTGAGCAGTAATTTTTTTAAAGAAATTTCTTTAAGACGTTATGTTCTTAGGTATCAAAGTTTATGGGTTGTTATAAACCTAACATGGAGCATTAAACCATATTTAAAAAAACAGCTTAACATTAAAAATGCTTTTATTTGCATCCCAAAGACCAAGAAGAATTTATTTTATAATATCTAGAGTTTCGTGAGATCAGCAATGTATATTTTATAACTTGTTCCTTGTCACAGCTTGTCAGCAAAATCATCAGAGAGGACAATGCGAAAAATAGCAGATTTTTTGCCTTAACTTCTTCAATGTCGCTACTTTGAGTATTTGCTGCATCTTGTGAACTTTTAAAGGACTTTTAAAAGTTCACAAGACATCGTTTTAAGTTTCCTTATGGTTAATAGGAAGGATTCTTTTAAATTTCATGGATTTGTGAACTTTTGAGGCTGCTTCAGTGTCTATGGTCTCAGATCCCACTGTTGACATGAATGGTTATGACCTTTCGGAATTAGGTTTAAACTGTGGATCCCTGTAAAATTATCCGTTGTTTAGCAAATTATCACCATAAATTTCTAAACCCAACTACCATCAACCTTGCATTTGATTGATTTGCATTCAAAATGCAGGCTTCTTACTTGAATTATTTCACAGAGATAATATAAATAAACCCCGAATCGTATTGGGAAGCTGCAGACATAGTTTAGCCTTTAAATGTAGGTTTTTGAGCGCGTAGCTTAATTATTATTTAAAGCTACAACGCCTCTCACAAGCATAAATGAGCGGTAAAGTTGGGGTAAAAACAATATATGTACTCAATTTACGTTGTGTACTATTTTAATAAGGTTACATTTGTTAGGCTCTAATTTTTTAGTTCTTTTCTTAAGAGTATAGATTAGATTTGGTAACCATACACTAAAATAGTTCCTCTGCTGTATAAAAATTTCCCATATTATTTTCATTATCTAGAGTAAACGGCATCACGCTGATTTTGTTTTCATTTTCTCCTAGTATGGTTCCCTCCAGTCTCGTAGGATGAGCCACAAAGCAATGAAATTTTATGCTTTCTTTTATCAATTGACTGGATTAAAAGTTTTGAAAATCCCATAAAGATTATTACATCGTCTATGCTTTTCATTGCATAGTCGCAGTAAATGTCTGGACTCTAAATTTTATAGAGTTTTAGTTGAGATATCAGTTTTTTTTCTTGCCAAAATGTAATGATTAAATAGCAGGCAATGAGAAAAAAATCCTTACATAGAAATTCAGTATACGTGCTTTAAAGTAAAATCTAGAGGAAGCATTTGTTATATAATGGGTCCATTTTGACTCGTCACAGAATTCAGCATGTTGCTATTTGTTCAATGAACAAGGAGAATCTTCTAGTACGCTAATGTGGGAAAATCTATTTTAACTATTTTTATCCAAAGAATTGGTAAAAACGTACAGGCGAGAGTTGAATTTTTAATAATTATAAAAATCTGAATTTTAAGCACTCGCTCGTATTTTATGATACTAAAATACTGGCATGTAACTGTAGTTTTTATTAAGTGAATAAAGTACTCGCAATATATATTTTATGAAGAAATTTACTACTATCACACGCATTCTCCTAATGAGGGTATGAAAATAAAATGTATAAATGAAGCTGAGTGTAAAACATTGAATTTTAAAATTTTTATTTACTGTAATTATCCCTCTATTCCATGAAATAAAAGGCAGCCACTTCAGCAGTTGTGAACTGCGATAATGTATTGCTGCTTTATCAATAAGTGTCTTTGGACGTGGTTTTATTTAGAATTCGATGAATATCGCATCATTGAAGTGTATGATACTCGCAGTTAAAAATTACTTGAATGTGTATCATTTAAAAGTGGTTTAAATTAAGCTGCATTTGAATATAGTCCCTAGTAAACAAAAGTCGAATATTACTCCATCGATGTGAAATGTGAAAGGTCATAATTTGTATTTTAATTGATGTCATCATTTGAAAGAGGAATATATATTGCTCAATGTTTATTGAAATCTGCTTAATGTCAGAAGGAACAGCTCTTGCTGAGGCGAAAAAAAAATTTAAACTATTGCTAAAGTATGACGAGGAATAGCTACTGCTTTGCTCTTGACCTACCTACCCGCCAATCAAATTGGCCGGTTTCATTAACACTGGTAAAAATATGGTACGCCTTTAACTGTCGTCATTTTTAGTAATAATCTGACGATGGAAGCTGCTGCTGAATGCGAGGAGGTACAAATTTTGCTTAGTGTGAAGAATAACAGATAAGCTTATTACAATAGAGAATAGATTATTAAGCATACATAATGGTGTAAAAAGGAGATAACTGTTTCTCCCTTTAAAAAAAGGACTATATATATATAATATATATGTAATTAGATCTTACGTTTTCAGTTATAAGAAACAATATAATCGTTTCATTAAGAAAAAAGTTAAACCATCTTATAAGAGCAAACTTTTAGTCACACTAAGCCAGTAATAAAGTATCAGTTTGTTGTGTGTGCTTTAAATCCTAACTTATCTTCCTCTTTTGCAGGGGTCGGCGGACTCGAATTATAGCCAGCCCTCGTCCGACCTGTCTCTAGATGAGGAGCGCGAGGCGCTGCGCAGGGAGACAGAGAGGCAGGCCCTCGCACAGCTTGAAAAGGCCAGGGTAAGTCACGTGTGACTGCATTGATCCGTCGCGTGACACGGTTCATTGACTACTGCAGAAACCACCTGTGCCACTTTTTTTTTAAAATGAGCTATTTCCACTTGCTTTCTTGTGAGCTTCAGCTGATATTCCCCAGTCAGCCCAAATTGACGCACACGTGTCATATATCAGGCAAACACATTGTTTACTGTTTATGACCATCCTTATGTCGTATCGATAGGTAAATATTTATGTTATACATCTGAGATTTCTATGTTTTATCTCACAGTTTTGTTAAAATAATTCAAATTCCAATAGAGGAAAAATAAGTAAATTTAAATTTTTAAATTGAGAGCATTTTTTCAAAGTAATTTGGAAGAAAAAAAATTAAAATCAAAAGAAAACAGTTCTACTCGATCTTATTATGAATTGTTTTGAAAAAAATGTATATTCACTTTTTAAATGTTTACAACGTTAATTTCTATTCATAATACTAATCAAATAGTAATAAACATCGTGTGTTTGCGAGGACAGTATGAGTATGTTTGTGATTTATAAATAAATACGCCCAAACGTATCAAAAGGAATCCGTGTTACTTAAATTAAATTTTCATGGTTATGTACATTGGTAGCTCAAATACGGCATTTTTTCCAAAAAACATTCGCTGAAGTTATTCCTCTTCTATTGGGGTCTTCTAACTAGGTTATGGTATACACTAGGGTAGGTTACTGATAAACCCATGTCTCACCCAGTCGGTCGTTCGCAAGGTCTTCAGTTGGTGCTACCTACCTGTAACTTGTCCCCCGATACTGTAACGCATTGTAATTTTCATTGGTTATCATTGTCAGTCTCATTCGATTAGTCTCCATTGTAAAGGCTCATAAAAATATTTTCCTTACCGCTTAAACACCTCCAGCCAGTCAGTGCTTCAGCGTAGCTTTTAGCAATTATTCTCTCATTCAGATGTGGGCTGATAGGACTAGGGGGCATGACCCTGCTTAAATTCTCTCTCACCAACATTATAATGACACAATTGAATGTTTTGGAAATATTCTGCAATGACACTCTTCTCACACTCTTCCTGTCCGCTTAATTTAGAAGCCGTACACTTCCAGAATAAAATATAAATACTAAAGTGTGGGATCGTTTTCAAGTTACCTTTACCTCAGGAAACATTACAAATTGGGAAGGGGGTCATAAAAGTTTTATTATCTAAAGTTCTCATACAAGTCCTGTTAGTCATATATCTGTCGGTTTATTCTACTTTTGCAGAAATTGGCAATGGTTTGCCCCTGAAATTCTGTTGAATTTTGCTCATCATCGTTTATACTTTGTCATGCCAGAATAATGTATGATTAATATGTATTGAAATTACCCATCCACTTAGACACACTAATCTTGTGCTTTCTCTATGGTAGACTTTGGAATTACCTATAAAACTTATGAAAATGCAATTACAAATCAAATCCATTGAAACTTTTGATAGTACATACAATAAAGATGCTGAAAAATGAAAAAAATCAGTTTTAATGCTTGGCATTCAAAGGTTATCGGATATATTTTACTAATTCCCAGCCTTTAAGACTCTAAAGATATTATATCAAAGATGAACAATAGGTCATATAGTTCTGTAAAGAAATATTAAAAATTCATTCTGTCTATTGAGCTATACACTATTGCTTCTATATACTATTGAGACTGTCGGTGCTCTAGTATTTGTACATATTAATTTAAAGTACTGTGAAATTGATTCTGAATTTGAACTTTTCCTTTTAAATTATTGATCATGATAATATTAATGACATCACTAATGAATATCTCTCATTGAATATCTCTATAGTGGCAAATGTTATGATTCCAATTCAAAGCCACTTAAACTCAAAGTTGATCTCTCGAAAATTAATGTTAAAACTTGTAATTCTCTACTGTATATCCTCAACAGTAAAATCAAAATGTCCCAAAAATGTTATTCATTGTGATCATTCTTTGTGAGGCATTTGTGAGGTTTTACCATTAATCATCTCACGTCCAAACAAAATAAAACTAATGGCCGAATAGATTGGTTGTTGTAAGCTGGACGGCCAGTGGTCAAAGTAGCAGAAAAACTTCCAGAGAACAGGCAAAATTGGTCCTAAACACATAAATCTGATATTGGGTTGCCGAATGTAAAATAAATTAAACTAAATCAGCTTTGGGGCTGCGTTCTAAACTCGGCTGATATGTCAGACTCTAATTGAGATCCCTTTTATGTAGCTTCCTTAATGTTCCTTTAGAAAGGGCTGAAAGATTCTTCTCCTTTGAATAACGTTTTTTTCAAAATTTGCGTAACTAGATATAGCAACAGCATGAGTGTGCCAAAGATGGCGTATTTGCACATTAAATCAGTCCTTTATAATACCTGAACAGAAAAGGTAAATTTACATTAAGATAGAACTTCCATTTCTTTACTCACACTAAGAGTCATTTTTTGTCTAAAATCCAACTGAAATTAAATATTTTGTCTACAATCTTAGGCCTGTGTTTGGCGCAGCATGTCCTCTCTGGACCTTGCGCCATTAAACCACAAACAAACAACCAACCAACCAACCAACAATCTTAGGCCGCTGTCCTCTTAATCTGGTATGACGAAAACCTTCCATCAAAAAAGGAGAGACAGTCTTATCACGATAAAATACAAGTTGTAACAAATTTATTTTCAGGATTCTAACTTTAGTTGTTACAGAGCATTATATTTTTATAATACTCATTCCGAATTGCTTTAAAAAATGTATTCCTTCTTAAAGCTCTGCCATTTTACCGCAAGATAGTTTCCTGTAAATTCCCTCAAATCTCTTGGTCAACAGAACTATTTAATTTTGTGTGTCTTTATCTAATTCTTGGAGATAGCTATAACAAGCATAGGCGCAAAATTGCGTAGATTCAATATTAAATCCCTAAGGATTTGAATATTGTTATTACGAAAAAGTATAAGAGATAAAATCTAGTAATCTGATTAATTTCCTAACCAGTGTAAACTGATTTTGGTGAACCAAAAGAACTAAGCTCAGTAATTTCGATTAACATCAATATCCATCTCTATTTGAGAAAGTAACTCCTCCAACTAGTCCCCTGTGGAAAATTCTAAATATTTTCCTTCACTCTCTAACACCCCCCAAAGTGTATATATATATATATATATATATATATATATATATATATATATATATATATATATATATATATATATATATATATATAGCAAGCAAGTAAGCAAGCAAAGAGGGAACACAATTATAGGTATCAGATCCTACGAATTAATCAGCCGATCAGTGCTTCAACGTAACCCAGTCCAAAATTAAAATAACAATTTTAGCTTACTGCAGATTTGTTCCATAAAATTTACTAATCTTTACATATTCCTATTTGAATAAATAAAATAAGTACTAATTTTTTTTTTTCAAATTGTGAAGTAAAATAAAAAAAGGTGGTTACTGTGAATTAATGGTCAAGTTATCGATTACCGGAAAGGGGATATTTATTCTTTTAATGACATAGCCATCATTAAGCTCTTTTAAAACATATAGTATTGTTTATAATGCTATTATATCATGTTTTATCTAAAATATGGATAGAGCATCATTACTCTCCTATGAGGTTCGTAAACGCGTTTTGTAATCGGTTACATGGATGCAACCGCTATTACCAACACATATAGTACCGCTATATATTAGAAATACCAACAAATGTAAGAAAAAAATTGCAGACTTTGAAACATTTTTGTTCAAATCATTTTTTTTTCTTTTTGCATTCGTTGGTTTTTCATTTCTTAGATAACGGTGCCATATATGTTAAAAATAGGGATTGTATCATTAAGCATCCATGTAACAGATTACAAAAAGTGTTTATGAACTTTATAAAAAAATAAATAATGATCCATCCTATTTTAGATGCAATACGGTATAACGTCATTACAAACAATGCCCTGTGTTTTATCAGAGTTTTATGCTGTCTATGTCATTAAAAGCATAAATATCCTCTTTTTTTCTGTTACCGAAAACTTGATCATTAATTCCCACTAACTTCCTTTTTTTATTCTTTAAAACTTTTTTCCAGTAACTCTTCTGAGGTAAAATTTAGCGTTCAAATAAAATTTAGCAGCTCAAAGTTTGGATATAAAAGTCTGGGATGGACTGCCGCGTATTAAATGCAGCATTATGCCATGCACTTAAAGCACTTATCTAGTGGATAAGCCACATAGGCACTTTTCAACAAACATGCCGCCTTCTACGTTTGAAGTCTCTTCATTCAGACTCTCTATTTTATCCTTCTTACTTCTATTATGCTTCAGACACAATCCTGACGTTACCATGGAGACTCATCACTAACGACCGAAAATATCAGCTTTTAAAAAAAATTTCTGAGAGCTATTCAAATTTCGCTTGTTTTCACAGCCATGGGCATCTTTCTTTCTGGTTTTTTTTTTTAACTTCGTGAGTGAAGTTTTAATATTATCTGTCACATTCTAAAGAGAAATACTGTTCCCTGTGTTAATCTTTTTTTAAGAAAAAGGAACTTGAAATTAACTTCATAATCTGTTTTTACTCTTAACAGTATATTTCTTCAAATTTTAGTAATGAAAAAAAATTCTTCGCAACCAGGTAATAAGGTTAATTTTTATGGCAACAAAAGTTGATAGTTTTTTTTTTCTTTTTATATGTCCTCACAAATCTGCGGTTTGTCTCGTTTCGACAATCAGTCTAATACAGCTTCAGTTAAGAATCTGAACGAAATATGAAATATCAAGTCTTACAGAACATATATATAAATTTATATGAGTTGAAAGTGAAAATCCAGCATAAGACCTATTACACTATGCAGCATGAAACTAATATCATGAAAAGATAAGAATTTAAAAGGTTTTTGACAACCTCTCTTCGTCAGCGGTGCCGATACTGTCTAGGATTACTAAAGCTATTAATACCTTAACTTATAATATAACCACAACCGCAGTGCAAAACAAACAAATACTAGAAAATCACTAACAACATAGGAGATTGTGAATAGTTAATAAAAAATACACTTAAGAGGAATTAAAATAAATAGGAATTAAAATAAATATATATATATATATTTACATATAGGCAGGTGAATATATATAGATAGGTACATATACAGATAGGTGGATATATATATACATAGGGAGAGAAAAATACATAAATATAGATGTAATATATATATCTATACATACAGTTGTATTCATAGATGTATATAGATAGACATATATACATATACAAATTATATATATATATATATATATATATATATATATATAATATGAACGTATGTAGATATATATAGATCTAGTAAATGCATATAGATGTATATATATGGTAGATATAGATATAATACATATAGATATATAAATAGATGCGCATAGACATATATACATATACAAATTAGACACACACACACACACACACATATATATATATATATATATATATATATATATATACTTAAATTTTTTTTAAGTGTATATGTGTGTGTGGGCGCGGGGGAGTGTGCTTCAGTGCCATATTGTTACACTTATACTTTTGTAAGAGGAACATTTTTGTCATATATACAAATTGCTTATTGCTCTATAAAGCTCTAACGATTGTGTCCATTATTCTGTAGTAATGTTTAGCCTTAGAAAGTGGTAAAATTACGAAAATAGTATTTTTGTCGTCAAAAATAAACTTTTAACAGACTTTGAGTTCTGTATTTGTGTTACTGGATAATCTTCAAATTTAGTTATTAATCATTAACTAGTACGTTTATAGAAAATTTCGTCCTATTTCCCTGTGAGTTATAAAGTTCGGAGAGCAGTTTTCTTTAGATTGAATCATTAGAATTCGATTTACTTTTTTATTCTTCGTGTTGAGCACAGAAGAAAAGTTTTCCTCTGGTGATATCGGATATATCATATCTAATTGTATTCCATTCGACTAAGCTACTAGTACAGAGAGTGTGTTTTTCATATACGCAGCGTAAATTTCGAATTTGTCACATAAAGATGCCATAAAAGTAAGAAATATTACCTTTCATTTAATCTAATGAAGTCTTTTGTGTCTAAGAGTAAATCGAAAGAAAATAAATTTTGACCCTCGTGAAAAGACCACATGTTCTCTCACAGTTGTTACACAGCTCTATTTTTTAAGTAAAAATCAATTGAAATGTTTCCCCTCGAAAAACGTATTACAGACTCATTTTTAGGTTTATTTCAACTTCTTTCTACAACTATTCAGCTCTTAGAGCTTTTGTGTGTGTGATAGGAATTTTATTTATTTTACTTTTTTTCATCAGAAACGCTTAAAACTACATGAGCATATCTACACTGTAAATGACAATTTTAAAAGCTTTGTGTCCGACTACTAGGAATAAAATCTGAAAATGATAATAAAATAAATGTTTTAATAAGTAACTTACTTAAATTAACACTAAAAGGTTGATTATTTTAAGTCATTAATTTTCCTTCTCGAGTTTTTTACAGCATATCTCAAAATAGGGTAACTGCAGTGAGTGCGAAATTTTGATTTTTTTTTTAATTTTTAATTTAAGGGAATCTTATAGCAGTTCTATAAGTTCCAGTTAGCTTTTTAAATACAGCTATTACATTTTTTCTTTTCAATTTCAATAATTTTAACTATTATTCGTTAGACTAATCAGGGAAGAAAATCTGAAACCTTTTTCTCAAAAAAACCAAAAAACTAATTATTCAGAGGATCAATAGTTTGTAACGAGGTTTATACATGCGTCTATTTTCCTCGCTGAAACGCGACCATTTCAAGATACAATTAACTTCATAAAAAAAAAAACCTTAACGTTGTACGCTCCATTACCTTCGCAAATTTCTCCCGAGTAAGCCACTAAATTCAGGCATATTTTAGTCTTTAATAGAATCCTATACCCAAGTTTTTGCTATGGTTTTCTGCCTATTTATATAAGTTTTTGTGTAACTCAGATTCCGTCTCCAATGTCTTTTGCAGACGAAGCCGGTTGCCTTTGCAGTCCGCACCAACGTTGCTTACAATGGCAGCGAGGATGACGATTCACCGGTTCACGGTTGTGCTATCTCCTTTGGTATCAAAGACTATTTGCATATCAAAGAGGTAAGTTCCGCAGATGTTACCATTATTATCTAATGCTACTGCATTTATGATGTGAATTTCTCTTCGTTATCTGCAGTAATTTTTTTTCCGTTTGACTTTGTATCAATGTGTTAAATTAAGTATCATAATACACGGTAATTGTTCCGCAGCATTTCAAGTACAGTAAACGACTACACGTTATAGCTGCCATTATAATATAAAAATCTATGCAAAAAATCCCAAATAGTATCCACTTTAATGATATGCTTTGTTTTTACTTCCATATAACGGCCCTTCAGATCATTTAATCCCAATACAGCATATCTAATTCACTTCATGATATGATCTTTAACTGAGATGGAAAATATTTTTAAAAAATCTCAAATACACTAAAAACAAACGACGATTTCTGATCAATTTTCTAGAAAATTAATGGAAGACCCCTCATTTTCGGGGATTTCTCTAATTTTTAATTTAAATTTAATTTTAGAAATTACTTTTTTTCTTAAATTATATACACTTTAATTAATTTTCATTGTCATTGCTTGTTTGATAACAAAGTGTGCAATAATATGTACATACTGTCCGACCACAGTACGAAGAACCACGGTTGGCATAGTGCCAAGACGATTCTATTCACCCTGTAGGTAAGGCTGCTGAGGAAGGAGGGGGAAAAGTCTCGTATTCTCTCGACATTCTTTAGAATTGGTTACTAACTGTATTTGCTTGCTTTTTCCTCGTCTGTTATTTTGATTATTATATTAAAATTAATGGATCCTTTACCCAACACAACTGCTCGGAATAAGCCGTTCCGTAGTGATTGTAAACGTATAATACACAATGTAATTAAATTGTGTGATAAAGAAGCACTAGAAGGAAATGTTATTGTTCCACTTTCGCAATCCCTAAAGACAGCTAGTGAAATGACCGAGATATCAATGTCCAGTGTAAAGAATACGCAGAGAAGCAAAGGGTGAAGAAACTCCAAAATTTGAATCTCCGAGGAAACGTCAGAAAAAAAGAACCACCGAAAACGTAGCTTTAGATAATTTTGATTGCGATGTAATTCGAAGAACAATTCGTGAATTTTATGCTGTCCATAAAATAGTACCAACAATTCAATAGTATCAACAATAGCTCTCATGTTGTTTCATTAGAAAATATGTATTGGAAAAGGGATGGTGTGATTGAAGATTTGGTTGATCCTCTGCAAATAGATATTTCAGACACGGACAGTGATTCGGATATTTCATCAGATGAATATTAGATTTTTCATTGATTTTATTTGATGGTTTTTGATACAAAAATTTTAAAAAAATATTTTTTTACCGATCACTGATGTATTTTTTCTGCAGCTCTTATAAATATCACAGTGAATGTAAATATACCATTTTTTAAATTAATTTAATTTACAATAAAATGCATTTTTTAAATCTAGATTTTTAATTATCACAGAAGACTGAAATTATAAATTTGTATCTCATATTCACACTTCGATTATTTATAAAATTATGAGAAAGATCTTAAATTCATTTTAAATTTTTTATTGCTAATCACAAAAGATTGAAAATTTTGAGTTGTATATCCTAATTATTTCTGCAAATTGTAAAACTGTGAATCAAATATATTATTTTTATTGCATTATATATATATATATTTATGTTATTACAATATATCACTTAAAAATGGAATTTTTCAAACCCTCACTTTAATATGTTTTTCGGTTTTTATTTATACATTCAATCAAAAAAAAAATTCTGAAAAAGAAAGTTGGTTGAAAACATTCTTTCGCAGTTCTTAAACAAACACACCCGAGAATATCCACTCCTATAACACTCCTATTTTTTAAATAGATTTGCTTCTTTCTTTTTATTATTTTGAAAGTATTATTCACATATTCGATCAAAAATAAAGTTTTAAAAATAACTTTAAAATTGCGGACAAAAAGCAGTCTGAAATACATTCCGTATTTCATAAACAAACACATCCGAAAATATGACGTTTTCCCCTATTTTCTAAGTAGACTAGCTTTTCTCGCGCATGCGTAACAGCTTCCAGGGACCTTGCTTCCGTGGTCGGACTGTAGTCATCGTGTAGTAATATGGAATTAATTTAAATATCTTAATTTTCCCGTAAATTATAAGAGTTTATTATATTTTTATCAATTTTTGCTGTAGCGACCACTTTTTTAATGACCTTTTTGAATGGGTCGTTATACCGAACGTCGACTGCACTATTTTTGCGTTCGTCTTCTCTTTTAAGATACTAGAACAGAAGGGCGTTAAGAGGATAACGATTCCTCTAAAATTGTCCCCCCCCCCCCCCCACACATTTATGATGTCGAAATTTTTTAACTAATGTTTTGGACTATTTCACGTGTCAGTGGCGCCCCCTTTTGAATTTCCGCCTGGCTACAAGTTCAATCTATACCCATCCTTGGAACATCTCTGCAAAGGTATCAGGAGAAGTGTTGGTATTTCTTGCCCGTTGTGGCATCACGATAGGTAGTTAAGGCAATTCTCTGAGACATTTTTAAAATTACTACTATTGAATCCATAATTAAGAAAGACAGAGTCCTAATTATAATGAAAAGGCCAATTCTTAAACAGAAACTTAACAATGAAATTTATTTACAAAAAAAATTTAAACATTAGACACTTTCGGCATTTTCAATTAATTTACGTGCAGATTCACAATACAGGCCCCGGGACCCATGGTCTCAAACAAGAGCTCCTAAAAAAATACGTCTGCTCGGACTGGATGTTACATGTCCATCTCCTCAAAAGACACCAAGTCTCTCCCTCTCGGCTTCAAACTCGGGGAGGCCGTCTTCTAATGGTGCATATACATTGGTACAGAGTTATCTCCCCGACTCCTGTCATCACATTAGTCACGGTAATATTAGACACGGTATTTAGAACCACCCCCATTCCCGCTCTTTGATCTGGTGTCTCCCCCGACCCCGCTCGACACCATTTGACCCGCTGACCCCACTCTTTCTTTGATGGACCGCCAGAGGAGGCGATCCACGCATAGAACAGAGTACAGAGAGACATAAATCACTGGCAGATGCAGAGAACGCTGTACCAATCTGTATGCGCTATTAGAAAAAAATGTTCCTACAACAGCGAGAGCCGGCAGATTATCGGCTGACAGTTCTTCTTAACGCCGAAACTTTATTACATTCCAGTGACAAAGACGCATAGAGCTATCGCTAGGAAAGACAGCTTTACGACAGTGAGGGGAGACGTTTTCTGTTTTTCCAAACAGTTACCCCCACAACTTGTTAGAGAAATCGCTATGCCTAGGATTAACTTTCAGTCCAAAACTCTGCACGTGTTTAAAAACGGTGGGAACTGGAAAATGGTATTCCCCAAAAATATGCAGCTGGTCCGTGGGGTGTGAGAACGCACCCCCGTAAAGGCATGACGTCATACCGTTCTTTCGGGCCAAATATCACGATGGGGCAGAACAGCAGTATGCAGATTTTCTAGCACAGATTACGTCAGAGTCAACATCACAGCTTGTGATGCTGCTATAAAAGGGAGTCGAAAAATATTGGCAGCGAGCCATCGTGTGCATGCCGCAATATAAGGAACGTAGTTTTTGTGTTGTATTGAATTATGTTTTTACTCGTGTTTAATTTTTATTCAATGAAAGTTAATAAAAGTGTTATTAACAAATTTGGCAGCATTTTTAACCTCAAAGTACTTCAACTGTATTCATATCTGCACTCTAAGGAAATCTACCATCAAGAAGGTTAATTTTTTTTTTCGCTCAACTTTTTTACACACATATCTATACCATGTGTTTTAGTCCCTTTTAAAGTTTTTTTCCTTTATTCACAGTTCTTAAA
The DNA here is from genome assembly GCA_907164885.2 of Dolomedes plantarius. Lineage (NCBI taxonomy): Eukaryota > Metazoa > Arthropoda > Arachnida > Araneae > Dolomedidae > Dolomedes > Dolomedes plantarius. The sequence goes on from OU015492.1 coordinate 110,145,778, forward strand.
ATACTTCTCTAATAAAGGAATTTTAAAAATAATTTATTTTTCTATCATGTGCTTTAAAATCTATGCAGTATAATAATTTTTAATCCTGTTGCTTGAATAATATTTTTCTTTAAAAAGAGAAAGTATTTCTGAACGGTGGTATTACAAAGTGTTGTGTTCCAACCTCTGTTGACAGATTTGTGTGCGAGTCGCCTGTTTCATTATTCATTTCAACAAGGAAAATTGTTACAATATTGATAAGGGTGCGTGTGCAGACATAATTTAAATTTAGTAGGAAAAGTACGTGATGCCCCACCCAACTAAATTTTTAAAATCAATTTTGATACTCATTTTTACTCTGGTGCATATTAAATCGGAAGGCATGTGTTTTTCAGAATCTTTGAATTTATTTTCACTTACCATAGAGACATTTTGCTGTCAGAACATTTATGCTGTAATAAAATCAGCCTTTCTGCTTAGAAAATATCTTTTCGTGTAACTTAGAAAAGTAGAAAACATAGCAATATCATTCTGATGTACTCACACTTAAACTCCAAAAAATGTTTATCACATTCAGAAGTCTCGTAAGGAATAATGTCTTCTAATTCCCTGTAAAAATAATTGAGTAACCCTCTATTGATCTATTTTTCAATTTTTTTTTTATCCGAAGTATTTAGCCTTAGACAATGTGGATATATATGTAATAAATATTGCTATGTTGCATCTTCCCAGATTCGTAGGAATAGTAAAATTACATTTGAAAAGTATTGTTTTTAATTTATCCTCTTTATTTTCTTTTTAAACGTAGGATTCCGTTTCTCCATAACGGTCCTCTGGAAAGCAAAATTTCAGACGCTAAAACCGTCCGTCGTCGCAAGTTGTAATTTTGGCCGAGCGCCAATCCCAGTCTGTATCGCTTGGGCAAGCAGTAAACAGTTTAACAGAAAAGTACCAAAATGCGTCAAAATTTTGACATACATATGTATATACATATTTACATATATATAGATACATATATACATAACACATACCTACATATATACATACAAAAGAGGTAAGCAACGGTAAGTAATCCTACGTTAATGACCCGCGGTATTTTTGTTAGAAGAGACTACCTAATATTTTTTTATTATTATTTATTTGGGGGGGAGGGCTTTAACCCGTTTGTAAGATGAAAAGAAAAATGTCTTGTCGGAAATTATGGAAGGTTTAACAACATTATTTTATATTTATTTATCACGAAGTCTGGTTTATAATTTTAAGCATATAAATATTAAATGATAAAAATGATGAAACTATTTTCCTCTTAAAATATATATTTATACTCTGTCAATTTTTTTCTGAAATCTTGCTTATTTTTACACATTCTAGAAGTACAACAATGACTGGTGGATTGGCCGTCTCGTTAAAGAAGGCTGTGATGTCGGCTTCATACCTAGTCCCGTAAAATTAGAAAATTTACGCTTACAGCAACCACAAGCTAGTAATAGAAAACTTTATTCCAAGTAAGGGAGATTTTTTTTTCATTTTTCTTGTTCAGTTTCAAAGATGACTCATGCCGTTCACGTTTCATTCAGCTTTAGTTTCATTCAAGTGTACTCAGCATAAAACAGGAAAGTAGGGTTTGAAAATAAAGTATATTTCTGTTGAAATTTCACAAACTTTCTTCGACGCTTTGGGCATTACACATTGGCTAATTAAAAATCGTGTGCAAGACATTGTAGATCGAAACTGGTCAGTCAAAATAGTACTTGTAATAGTAAACTAATGTAGGAACTATCGGTCAGTTTTAGCGGGGATAAATAACTTTATAGAAGAGATTATATATATATATATAACAAAATTTCAAAAATATGCCTCCCGCATGGTGTAGTGGTTAGCGTTCTGAGCTGCCACGCAGTGGGCTTGGGTTCAAATCCCGAATAAGGCTTGGTCGTTTCCGTGTCGTCCTTCTTATAGGTAGCAATACTGGCTCACCTTTATGGGGCTCCCATAATAAAGTAGCCAGTAAATCGCGGTGAATAACAAAAGGAAAATGTCTCACGACAAGTTCCTCCGCATTAGAAAAAAGAAATTCAAAAATATAAAATATATATATGTAGTGATTGAGCCTACATCGGTCTGTACTACCTGCATATTCCACCAGATGACACTGTTATTCGTTTGCGCCGCTCCAGCTCAACTAAAGAAGAAGAGATCTGGCAACCCTCAGTCAGTCGGCGGTTATACGATGCCATAACGACGACGCGTTTTGTCTGATAGCAGAAGACGTCTGCTCCTTCATTAGGCTATTATGTTATTAATTAACGACGCAACTTTGTAAATATTTTTGTAAATAAGTGTTCATTAAATGTTAGTATAGATTATAACAGTAGTTAATTTAAATCACCGCACGGCTACCCTGACCCGCATATATATTTGTGTTCCATTGGTGAAAAAACAGTTTAATCCTTTTACTACAGTAAAACGAATTTTTTAAAGTTTTCAGGTAATATCTTATACTTTATTCTACCCTCCGGTTAGTAAGAATATATTTTTTAAATTATAAGCCTCGGAGTATCTGTAAAACTTATCTGCTTTTATAGTCCAGTTTTCTCAGTTTAAGAATACGTATAATTAACGAGTTTAATTTGATTAAAAGGAGCGCTTGATAATTTGACATTTTAAATGTATGAGTTCCAAAGATCCAAATATCATCTCGTCAAATATTGAAATAAAGACCTCGAACAGGTTGTGTATCATGTTCAAAGCATACAGAAAAGAACAGTGTCAAATTTCAGTCCCCCGTGCAGTGTTAAATTGAGATACCACTTGCACTTTGATGTCAGTCCAAATTTGTCCCTTGTCTACCAATAGCATTTTAAACTGAAAAATTATCCATTTGTAACACCTCTACAGTGTACATTTGCATAAGGAACATCTCATAGAACTCAAAATAATTAAATCATATATATAGATAATATACCCGTAAATACGAGATGATTCATAAAGAAATAATTTTTTACACTTATTACTTTTTACTGTCAACAATAAGGGAGAATCTAAATTTCAACAAATATATCCATTTCGCATGTCACCAAAAGAAAGCAAACAGAACTTTAACCCAATGATAGGATAGATGTCTCAGTGTTTTGATATATTTCTGCGTAAAAAAAAAGTATCTTTGAAAAAAGTGCCAAAAAAATGCATCAGTCTAACGAGAAAAATAATATCTTCACATTTCTTCTCTTCCATTACAGTAAGAGTAACTCTTCTTCAAACGTTGGCGAAACCAACGCCAGATCAACGTCCAGAGGTTCAACTCCACCCACTCCAGGTAAAGCATAAATCGCCCTTTTGTCGTATGTACTAACACTTTCTCGTTATAATTGTTCTCAGTGATGCTGCTTTGTAAATTTCAAAACCTCTCAAGATCTTCCGAGGTGAGCTATGAGGAAAGCAATTATGCATGTAGCTTGAATGGGGACAACTATTAATTAAAATATAGGCAATAAGGATCTCCCTGTACACTATGGCAAGACCAAAAATTTTACAGTGAAGAAAAATCCTAAAGATAACTAAAGTAAAAATATTATGTAGCTCAATGTTATCGTTGATGTATCGAACTAAAGTCAAATCAAATAAGATTGTTATAAACATTTTCTCTTTTTCTTCGCGCGTCTTAAGGTACCCATGCACGTAGAGGATATCCTTGAGGTTTTGACTGCGCAATCCAAACCTTGAGGATTTCCCCGTCGTGTGTGGAGAGGCCTTGAGACCGGTACAGTCCCCGAAATTCCGATTGGAACACGCGAGGTTTTCAGATCCTTCGCGCATAAACACACCTGCACGTGTTGAAGAAATCCTCAAGGAAATCCTGCAGACTTTTTCTTTGAGGATTTCCTGCACGTGTATGGCCACCTTTATATGTATGGTACGTAACTCATAATTGGGGAGCAGTAAGCTGTAACATGTTTCATAATTCGTTATACTTTCTCTACACAGTATGAAAGTATAATGGCAATTTTTTTTATATGGACACAAATGTAAATGAAAAATAAATTACATTTATTCGGGGACAAAAGAGTTGATTTTTACCATGTTTTTATTAACTTGCTGTCTTGTTTGTGTGTTTGTGTGTGTGTGTTTGTCAAGTACAAATCTTGCAATCGAATTTTAACTAACTTCCCGACTAGCTAGACATTTGAAACTTTTAGAATAGCTCAGAACACGATGACAATGCTTTTTTTTAATACATTTAGACATCTTTAAGCAGAATTAAATTAATTTTCAGTTAATTTTGTTTTGTAGATTGGTGCAGCCATCTATCGGTTGGGACGGGAACGAAAAGTTCTATGAAGGCAACTTCCAATTAACTTCATTTTCTTTCAAGTTGATGGGATAATTCATCAAAAAAATTTTAAAGTATTTATTAATACATAGAATTGTCAAGTTTATATGATTCAACAGAAAATTAAAAAACACGGTGTATAAAAAGTTCTTTTTATCTTGTAATTGTTTTCTTTAACACGACAAACTCAGTCGAAAAATTATTTAATGAAATTATTTCGAACGAAAAGAATAAGTTAATATTCATTAGTATTTAATTGTGCTCTATACTCATTTTCTTAAAATCCTTTCTTTTTTAATTTTTCGCCAGGTTTTGATGTGGATCAGAATGGCTTGGAAACGGGCGCTGGGGACGACAGTGACAGTCTGGGCAACAGTAAGCTCGGGAAGACTGTCACTACGCCGCCAGCCAAAGAAAAGAAAAAGCCGTTCTTTAAAAAAGTAAGTGAAGGTCAAAGTAAGGCTTGGATCCTGAACTAGTTTAGCTACTAAATTTCCCTAAAAATTTAAGGGGACTCACTACCCTTCCCTTTGAGGGGCGCCGTTTGCACAGTGCAAACGACTAAATCTAGTCTTTATTTACACTTGCATTCAATGTATTCTAGTTAAAAGAGAACAAAAATGGTTAGTACTGCCAGCTGTTATCAGTTTAAAGAAGTAAAAACATTTTGCAACCTTTAATTTGAAAATTTTTCAGGATTCTTTAGGTTAAAAAAATGGGGGGGGGGGGGGGGAAATCTCAAACGTGCAAACGGTGGAAGTTGTTGCCTCTAAAAGGGTTAAATCTTTAAAATATTCGATTTTTTGAAAAAAAATATATGTTAAAGCCTGATCATTTCTGAACGAAATAAATCAAACCGCATGAAAATATTCCGCTTAGTTCCGGAGATATTGATTTTCTAAATATTCAATTACTGATCAAGTTTATGGTAAGAAAATTTTTAAACTCATTTTTCTCAAAATGTAATTTTGCATCATTCCGCAACTGATATCTCAAAAACTATGAAACATAATTCCATGAAATTTTTATCACTTCATAATGATGTTAGTTTATTGCGTCTGAACTAGAATTATTGCAATCGCTGCACATTTTGTTATTTTTTCAGGGGTAAATTAATGCAAAAATTTAAGGAAATTTTAAGTATATATTGAGCAGTTTAAAAAAATTGAAAAAATATTTTAATGCTTTATATTCAATTGTATTTTGAATTATTTATTTTAAATATAACTAGGGGCTTCGCCCCTAGGCTCGCTACGCTCGCTCCTCTGGTGAATCAAGTGAATGAATGACTCAATAGTTGTTTACAGTTGAAGCTCCCCCCCCCCTCCCGGCAAAATGGATGAAGCCCGTATGGGGGAAAAATCGGATCTTCTTTCATGTCCTTTTGCAAAGGAAGCGAATGAGATTTTTTTGAAGTATTTCTTTAAAATTCAATTAAAAATCGAAATTTTAAGATAGAGACTTGAAATGAAGTTTATATGAATGAGAAAGCTTTCATCTTCCAGTTGATATAAATATTTTCTTTGTAACATAATAAGTCTGAGAGCATCGAATTTATATATCTCGAAACGCATAAATTTTTCCAAAAAGTGGGTTTTCAGTTTTAATAAAAATATCAGTCTGTTTTAAATTATTTTTAAACAAATGAGGTCTTGTTTAAAGGAGAAATGTCTGTAGTCTTAGATAGTAAAAAAAAAAATTCTACGATCCTTTTTTGGCGAGTTATCGTAATCTGAACATGAAAAAGTCAATATTTTCCCACAAAACATAAAATAAAAAAAAACTTAAAGTCCGACGAATATGAGACATGTCTTACTTTCTTCCCCACATTGTTCTGCATCGATTGATATCGGTCTCGACCCCCAGCGGTTTCGGAGGAGATAGCGTGACAAGCTTTTGACAGCGGCGGCGGCGGCTGCTGCAACGGCAGTTACTTTCTTTTAGAATAGAGAGAAACAGAAATTATACATTTAAGTGTAAAATTAATTTCATAGTTCTGCGCACAAGCCAGTATACAATAAAAATGCTTAAAAAACAAGGTATATCTAAAGCATTTTTTAAAAAAATTATTTAAAATTATTTTGAGAGTTGAAAATTTGTTTATTAAAATAAATATATCAATTTATCATATATATAAAATTTGTAAAAATTGGGAGTAAATTGAAATAGTTACAAAGAGTCAAAAAGTATGATAATATGCCTTATTTCCTCGACTTAAGGGTCGTGAGTCCCCTTAAAAGATTTCAATTTCATAATATATAATTGTTTTTCTTTCAATTATTTTGTGAAATTATTCAAAGCTGTTTTGAAATAGAAAAAAAAAGCAGAAAGCCTTTTATACGACATTTTCTTATATATTGTTTGAGAAATTTATCATTGAACTCAGAGTGTATGGCAAGTTAAGTGGAATAGAAGTGACCGTGGCAGACCTGTTTGTAGTATATTTCCTGAAATATCAACACAAAGGTTATTGTTAGATTTAGGCTATACCGCTGGAGTTAAGAGGACTCACGACTCTAAGTGGAGGAAATAAGGTATATTTTCCTACTTTTTGACTCTTTGTAACTATTTCAATTTACTCCCAATTTTTCCAAATTTTCTGTATATGATAAATTGATATATTTATTTTAATAAAAAAATTTTCAACTCTCAAAATAATTTTAAATTTTTTTAAAAAATGCTTTAGATATACCTTGTTTTTTAAGCATTTTTATTATATACTGGCTTGCTCGCAGAACTATGAAATTAATTTTACACTTAAATGTATAATTCCTGTTTTATATTTAAAATAAATAATTCAAAATACAATTGAACATAAAACATTCAACATTAAAATATATTGTTGTGAAGGATCCACAATTTGGACATTTTGAACTCCTTCCAACGTCATAGCCATTTTGTTTATCCAACACGATTACGGGGCATAAAACGGCCATATTGGAAAAAGGAGGAACTGCACCAATTTTCCAAGAAACATAGCACCCCCTGAATTCCTCAGGACGGGAGAAAGAAATTCCAGGAAATTCAACGGACATCCAATTTTCTTGGAAATAAGAGTTCCACGTGGGTCAACCGTGGGGATGTCGGAGCATCCTGCCCTCGAATAAAAAACTCGAAGAGGCAATAAATTTACGTGAATAACTGACCTGGGGAGGAGTCATAATCAAAATGGGGGAGCCCCGAGTGTGGGAGAAAAACGACAATCGGAGGGAGAGCGAGAGAGCGATTTGAGATAGCGAGCTGCGAAGAAACCCTGGGAAGAAAAGACGCCACCGTAAAATGGCGAGATGTCCGTGTTCAACAGCCAGCGCCGATTCTGCTGCCTCCTCCAATGAAGGGCCCCATGATTTTTAGCCCGATACCTAAAGCCTCCTCCGGTAGAAGTGCCTCAACGACTCCATGCCCTGCTGTGCTGTTTCATCAAAAAACTCCCCAGGTTGGTCATTTCTTCCCCTTTAAATAGTGCTCATGCCTTTTGAGAGATTACGAGAAATTATGAGAAATTACGAGGCTTTATTTCACTCGACCCGTAATGGTTCTGCCGCAGGAAGCAGATGAAGTATGCCCTAATTCTGTTAAAATATGTCTAACCAAGACCTTAAATATAATATGTAAACCAGACCTTTTCTTGTAAAATATTGCATAATGAATGTTGTTATTTTTATTTATAAACGCATAGTTCCCTTTGGAGGTCACCTCCGTAATTTTACACAACGCAAAGGGGTATCTCTGGTACCCCTCATAACATATATTTTCAATTTTTTTAAACTGCTCAAAATATACTTAAAATTTTCTTAAATTTTTGCATTAATTTACCCCTGAAAAATAACAATGTGCAGTGACTGCAATAATTCTAGTTCAGACGCAATAAAATAACATCATTATGCAGTGATAAAAATTTCATGGAATTATGTTTCATAGTTTTTGAGATATCAGTTGTGGAATGATACAAAATTACATTTTGAGAAAAATGAGTTTAAAAATTTTCTTACCATAAACTTGATCAGTAATTAAATATTTAGAATATCAATATCTCCGGAACTAAGCGGAATATTTTCATGCGATTTGCTTTATTTTATTCAGAAATGATCAGGATTTAACATATATTTTTTTTAAAAATCGAATGTTTTAAAGATTTAAGGGTAGTGAGTCCCCTTAACTCCAATGGTTTGTGTCATTCAATCTGAAATGTACTTAACCAAACTAACCATGACGTCATAATTGCATGTATTACGTATTTATTTAGTAACGTCAGTTTTACGTTATTTAGTAACTGTCTATTTAACAGTTGTATATTATTTCTTGTATCTCATTGAGAGTTGTTATAAGTGTCATCGTATACCTACCGCCAGTGGGGCGTTGACAACTGTTATCACAGGTTGTATTGCTAATTTAAATTCTTACGTTTTTAATAAATTTGTTCCTTTTATATTCTTGTCACACTTTATCAAACTACCTCACTTTATTGAGCCAAAGGAAATTCATTAACCCTCCATGATCTAATAGTATCAGTTATCTTCAAATTTTTTTATCAACCAGGCCATGACTCAGCAGGGTTGTTTCGGCTCATATCAAAAAAGATTTTTTTGAAAACCTGACTCTTGCGAATGCGGTCAATTGGTACATAAAATATAAAATTTTCCTTCAAGTATAAACAACAAACCAGAATTATAAATTTAACTTTAAATCTAAAAACCAAATTACAAATGGTAAACAAAACCTACCGAACAGACTACAGAACACTGTCTGAAAGTATGCGACAAATGGAAAGATCAACCTTCCAAACTTCCTAGAGCAGTGTTGAATGGGCCGGCTAACCAATTTTATTTGGACTTTTATTGTCATAGATTCATTACGATTGTAATGAACGACCTATTAGATGAACATTACCCTTTTCAGGGTACCTCACATTCCTAGATTTGTTGGGAATAGCGAAACTTGGCCTATATTTATTACTTATAACTACGTAAAATTTTTACCATTAGTAATTTGGTTTTTATATTTAAAGTTAAATTTATAATTCTGGTTTGTTGTTTATACTTGAAGGTAAATTTTAAATTTTATGTACCAATTGTGATTGTATAAATTGTATTAATTGTATATATATGATTAATTGTAGTTATGGATGTATTTGAGTTTTTCTCGTGTATTGAGCTATGAGGCTTTTGAACTTTGCTGTTTTGAATTATGTAAGAAATGTAATTTAATTGTTGAAGTTTGTAAGCCATCGCACGACTAGTCGTCAGTCATTACTTACCGTATACCTTCGGGCATGGCCGGTATTGCTTTTGGATACATGATAAAGTTTGAAAAAATTAAATGTATAAATTATCTGGGCATGATAATTTATACATGTGTTTTGGGCTTTCCAAAAGTGATTAGTACCATAGATAATTTATACATGCTTTCCAAAAGTGATTAGTACCATGATAATTTATACATGTGTTTTGGGCTTTTCCCAAGTGTTTTGGGCTTTCTTGTATTCGTAAACAGAATAACTCGTAATGGTTTTCGGTTAAAAATGGATTCTTCAACCTCATTCGGGCTCAAAAATGATCGAGTGGCTAATGACGTCACGAATCGGTAAAGAAATATATTTATAAGGGGACAGTGGACTTTCAAAATTGTGAAATTTTTCCAAGAATTCGATTTTTTTTTTATTTTATTGAATTGTGAAACTACGGACGAGTAGGAATGTGTTGCAAAAAGAATTTTTAATTTCTGTGATTACTTTCCTAGTTATAGGCATTTGTATTTAATTTAGATATTATGTGGTTACTAAGAGCAATAACTTTAAATGTGTTTTTCTCAAAATAAAAATTTTCATGTCATACGAATATTCAAATTGCTCCATTCGCAGTTATAATTATCGTATTGCTTTGAAATTTAAGTTGTATATACTTAACTGTAATCAAATAAATCTTATTGAAAAAAATTATGCTTCGAAGCTCAGAATTTCTAAATTTTGTACTTGAAAAGATGATTTATAGGTATTTTGCGTAATAAAAAGGGTGTTTTCACTATTATTTTTTCTCTTTATATTTTTAATGAATGCTTAAAATAAGCAATAAGTTTCATTGGTAGTTCTATAAGGTATCCTGTTAATAAAAATTTCCATATTATATGCAAAAGAAATGCGCATGGAACATTTTTAATTAGGCCAATTTTTGTTATAATTAATAATTCATAATTCATAAATATTTTATCTTTAAATTTTAACCACTTTTACATATCTATGGTACTAATCACTTATTCAAATTTCAAGCAAATCCATTCAAAACAAAAAAAAGTTAAGTTTGAAGGTCCACTGTCCCCTTAAAAAAAATTGTTGAAAAAAATTCATTTGGACATTTAATATGCAAGTTTATAAAGAACTGAAAAATTCACAGAAAATCCATCCTGTCGTGGATTCTCAGAGGAAAAAACTTAAATAGCAACTTCTGTAAAGAAAAGAAAAATATGTGTAGATTACAGAGCACTCATTTCTATTCCCGATTTCTCTGTAGACGGAGAACATTCCCCCTTATGACGTAGTGCCTTCTATGAGACCCGTGGTCCTGGTGGGACCTTCCCTCAAAGGATACGAGGTCACCGACATGATGCAAAAAGCTCTCTTCGACTACCTGAAACATCGGTTCGAAGGACGGTACGTGATTATTTCCTATTAAACATTACAAAAGTTATTTTTCATAGTTTTGATATCACAAGGTTAGTTCAATAACGTAACATTTTAATATATTTCCATGACAACATTCTATAATGCAATTTTTTTTCGCAGATATTAGTTATATTATCACGAAAACTGACAATTTTATACTTTTTTTTATTATTAATAAATAAAGCAGTCCTTGTGCACCCCAAAGTACAGCACAAGGCTTACAGAAGTAAGTAGAAACAACAAATAAAAACAATGAAAAACAACAGAAAAAACAAACTAATTGCAAACAAGACTAATTAAAAACTGAAGCAGCAAAGACAATAAATTGACAGAATGTGAAAAATGCCAATTTGTCGTCGACCAAAACATGAAGCGGAGGAGATAATGTTACAGGAATCCAATTCCACAATAAAATCCCTTCCCCCTTCAGTAAGCTTGGAGCAGTCAAAAAGATTATTATAGATTATTATAATAGAAATTATAGGGAATATTATTATAGAATTTGAAATATACATACGGAACTAAAGCAAATGATTTAACGTATACAAATTTATATATTAAAATACAAAACGTTAATTTTATTTCACAACAAAAGTAGAGTATTTTTCTCAAAAGTGGGATGATTCCTTCTCTTCATTTAGTATACCTGTTGTTGAACAAGACTTTAAAAGCACTTAAATTTGGTTCTCGTTCAAGTATCCCCTGTGTATTTACCAATATATTTACCTTACCATTTTACTGACAATATATAGGATAGTATGAACTACCTGTTAAACCGTACATAAATGATCCGCCTGCCTCTTAAGGTTGTAATCAAGTTTCTTGTACAGTAGATCGAAATTAAATTGATTTTTGCAAAAATTTCAAATTTTCACACTCTAAGCTTGCTTTTAGACCATTCTTCATTTAACCCATTGCTTTTATTAAAAAATTGTTCCGAATAGAAAGTTTCAAAGCTGGTATTTCATGACTTTGTCGTATTTGTTTTGGGTAACAAGTGAAAAATACGCTTTTAGGAAAATCCAGCAGAGCATGACCATTTGCGTTTAATTTTTAGCAGTATTCACCATATCAATTAAACGCAGGAATCAGTGACCTGATTCTGTCCCGTTATATTTAAAGTAGTAGCTTCTTCATACTAAAATTCTGCCGGACGATGGCCGAATAGTTAGGGCGCTGGCTTTCGGTACCAAAGCATGTGGGTTCGAATCCCACTCTAATGCTTACTCCAAACCAACGGCGACAACAACGAAAGACAGACACATTTTGCCACTTGTTTCTGTGGTTATCATAAAAGCCTTCACACCGCTAGGCGACGGAGAGAAGAGGTAATTTATTTGCGCAAGCGCATAATATTCTCTTTTTATTCCGATTGGCTGTCGAGCATGGCGGCAGAGACAAAAATTAAACTTTTTCCAACTTGAAACCGCAGAGACCAGAGACGGAGACGAACGGGGAGAGTGGAAATTTGTTTGTAATACGCATGCGCAATAACGAAGGTACATGATTTTCGTCTCCGTCGCCGTTGGTGGGGAGTAAGCATTAGCATGGATGTTTGAAGCCGTTCGTAATCGGCGTTAAGCAGTAGGTCCCGGTCTAATTAGCCCTCCTGTAGCAAAAAAAAATTGACCGTAGTAATCCAAACCATACTAAAATTCTAAGGCCTGTACCAGAAACAAACTAGAAAAAAAAAATTATATTCAAAATCAATCTAGAGACTGCTGCCTCTAATGACTAGTAAATGTTGTTTTGTTTTAAAGTACTGAGTGAGTGAGAAATTTCTAGCTACACATCTGTGGCTTCCAAAATAAATAAACAGAAAATCCAACGTAAATAAAGCACAAATAGCAGTAAGGTGCAATTTTGCATACGGCCGTTCCGAAGCTGCAAAGGAGCTTCTTCATCAGTGCAAAGAACTTAGTGGCAGCTCAAAAAGCCGAAAACTAAGCGACCAGACCAACACCGACTCAAACACATGTGTTTGAGTCGGTGTTGACCAGACACGGGCGCATGCACGCAAGTAACCGCGTGTGTCGAACGCCCGAAGGCGCGAACAACGCAAACAAATCACAAGCGAGCAGCGAAGAGACAGACATAGGGAAAGCAGCGCCATCTAGCGGCTAAAAGAGGGAAAAATTAAGTAACAGGCCGACACGGCTAAATAAACCCTTTCCACAATTGAGCAAAAACAGGGATGCTAGACAAATCATTAACCAAAGAACTCGAATTTTTAAAAATGTGATAAGCTTCCCAGAAATCTTGATTTCTGGGAAGTTACTATTTGTGCTTTATTTACGTTGGATTTCCTGTTTATTCCTCGAGCACAAAGGTTTTGTCTTTTCTTTTCAAAATTCCAAAATAAAGCATCGTTCAATACTTTTCCCTGAAAACCAATGCTAATTATAGGTTCCTACTCTCTTTCAGGATCATTATAACCAGAGTGACGGCAGACATATCACTGGCAAAAAGGTCCCTTCTAAATAACCCAAGCAAGAGAGCCATCATGGAACGGACCAATAGTCGGAACACTTGCTTAGGTGAGGATTTTGCATCGAGTCATGTGTGCTTATTATTTTAAAGTTCAGGTAAATCCCACTCATGCTTTGCTTTGATATGTGAGCGTTCTGTCTTGAAAACAAAGTTGGTACATTTAGAATGAATATTTTTTTTTAAATCACTGTTAGTTGATCAAAACAACATATCGCACCCCGGCAAGAATGACACAACTCGAAAATTCAGCATTTGAGAAAAATCAACTTGAAGAATACTATACAGCTTGAACTAGCATTACAGTAAAACTGATACAACTGACTTCAGGTGGACAAATTGCGAGATAGAGATGTGTCGCTTTTCGTGCACGATGGGGCACTTCATTCAATGACATTTTTCAATGACATACCTCAAAATTGCTATTTTTTGACGTGTGTCACTTTTCTCGCCGGGGTGCGATATGTGACCTTATCCTTGGAAAAAATATGGGGGGGAGGTAGAATATGCTTGGAGGTCTGAGTTTAAGTTCTAAAGTGTTTTTTCTGGTATTCAATAAGCTTATAGCGTGTAGCCTGACATTCTACAATTCGGTACGGAATGATCGATGAATTAACCGATAACGTAGTAATTTGAAAATAAAATAGATACGAATATGTGTTTGTGTTATTTATATTGTTTCTTGCGAGTATAAATAATATGTTTACGCAGCGTACAACCCTTCGAGTATGAAAATTTTACATGCGAGTGTGGGAGCATACAAGTTTAAAACTGCTTATAAATAAGTTTTTGCATCTATGGTTCATAGCGTAAACATATTTTCTCAAAGAAATGAGTTGGTATTTCTACACAAGCGTCTTTGTATAAACATTTGCAAATATGTATATAAGTGTGTAAGATGATATGTAAACATTTTTTCACACAGAAGTGTGTATTTCTATTTATTTGGAAACAATTATAAGTATTTTTATATGAAGGAATGTATATTCAAATATAGGTTTATATATGGAAGAGCTTTTGCGTGTGTATGTAAATATTTCATCAGAAGTGGGTTTGTTGGTTACGGGTATGTTAGTTTTACATGTGTTTAATTGCAGTTTTAAGTGTGCATTTAAATTTTTTACATACATCATATATTTTTTAGCAAAAATAATGGAGAAAACATATGAGCGATAAATAATAAGGCACTATCTATTTCCTTAATATTGGGGGTTTTGTGTTAATTTTCTAACGCAAAGTTAATATTTACGTTAGTATTCCATAATTGAAAAAATGACCACTATATTTTTTTTAACTTTTTGGGGTTGCATAGAATATATTTAACTAGCCGCTGCACGACCAGCATGGTAGCTTTTAGTTTTATATTTTCTTTTGCAAAACAACTCAACTGAAAGTAACATATGTAAGGAATGTTACCATTACCTGTGATCATAAATATACGTTGTTAAGGGGTAGTGGGAGCTCAGCCAAAAAATTTATAATCATTGCTAAATTCACTATAAGACCGATTCTAAAACATCCTGATTAAAAAATGCGAATTTCTATTACTTCAGAACAGAGTTAAAGATAAGACTGAGAAACCCAACACCAATAATTTTAATAATTATATCCCTCTCTGTATGTATAATTTTTCAAAATTAAGATATCTACACTTTATCATTACTTCAAATAAGAAATTGTTGGGGAACATTTTTTTTCACTTAAAAAATGGAGTAAAAATTCAGCAAGTACTAAAATATAGTGTGGATTACATCACTCTCTGTATGTTCTATTGTTCACAATTCAGATATCTACACTTAATCATATCAAATAATAAATTGTTGGGAAAATTTCAACCCTTTTAAAATCGAGTAAAAATTCAGAAAATACTAAAATATAGTGTGGATTATAACTATGATAATCATAAAACTTCTTGATATACACAGTTGAGTATTGCATAAGTAGGTGATACTACAGTGACAGAATCAAAAGAACGGACTCTAGATAAACCTACATACAAGTGTCCATGACTAAACACTGGATTTAATAGGTCTAAACATATTTTGTCAAAAGATCAGCGGTTGTAACAAATGTTGCCACTACACACATGCGGTTTTAAATTGTGGACGGCAGCTAATGTTTACATCTAGTAGTTGCAGCCGTTGCCATTCGGAATGTAGAAATATCGTCGATTTTTGTGCCGCATACCTACGCTTTTTATATATATAGATTGGTCCTCATATAGCGTAATTTACCTTGTATAATTTTCAGCGTAGCTTACAGCTGTTAACACTGTGAAATTCTATACAATTTTTTTAAAAAATCTAATTAGTATTTTTTTAAACTCTTCATTCCAGCCGAAGTCCAAGCAGAGATCGAAAGGATCTTCGAACTCGCGCGAACCCTTCAGTTGGTCGTTCTGGACTGCGACACCATCAATCACCCATCGCAGTTGCTCAAGACTTCCCTCGCTCCCATCGTAGTGTATGTAAAGATATCTTCTCCAAAGGTACGCTTGTGTTCTATTCTTAGAATGATCACAGTTGGCCGTCTACCCACAGTGGAAATCTGAAGAGAGAGAGTATTAAAATTTACCCATCTTCATAAGTTCGATTAGGGATAAGATAGCGGGGAAAATTTCTCAGAGTGTGCGTAAATCATAATGTTACAAAGTTGTCAACCTGGTTTAGGTCTCTTCTGTAATGGCAGTTATTTAGACTTTTCTGTCATTACAGTTAACTTAACTTTAATGAGAATTATACCCTTTTAAGTATTTCTGTTAAACACACACATGGCTACTAAAACAGCTATGTATGGCCACCAGTCTTTGGTATTAAAAATAAAGTTAAAACTGTAACAAAGGTTATATCGAAAGAGCTTTTATTCCCTGATACTTGAATATTTGTTTGAATACTGATTTGATACTTCATCTTGTTAACAATTCCCTCTGTCAATATCGCAAATTCAAATAAAACTTCACCTCAAAAACAGTTATTGTTCCCGAAATAAACAGTTCTCTCCCTATCATACTTAATTGTCATTTGTATGACATCACATACTTGGCCAACCTCATTCACTCTTGAAAAGTGCGTGTGATGCTATATACAAGTTATGAACTGTTGTGTCATGTTGCAGGAAATCCCTTTGTGACATCATAAGAAGGCAATTTTTTTACTGTTGTCCCTTATTGCCTTTGTCGCTTTAAATCGATACCAATATTTTAGTAAACATAGTTGCCAATTAGAATTAACAGGATACCAATAATACTCTTTCTGAACTCCCACGTTAAAGACAACCTGTTGAATATTACATACTCATTAACACAACAATTCGGAATTGACTTAAGACTATAAATTAAAATTCGAAAAATGCAAAAAGTATAATAATGTTTTCATTGTAATATTTTTCCTTTACGAAAATAGTTCCTGATGATTAATAATTATTTTCTTGATAAACTGCATAAATCATAAAACTGTTTTTAGTTAATAAGAGGCTTTAATGTGCATATTTTTAAATGTGTAGCATCCTCACGGTGCCTTGAAAATTTATTTAAAAGTTCTAATAGTAATTATGTATAATATAGAACATGACGTAAATGTGTATCTTGCTTTAAGTACTAGAAGTTAATTTTTGGTACTACTCTAGCATCTTTAACTATGAACCATTTTTCTCTGGTAATGTTTAAGTAGTATGACCCCCAAATATATAAAGTAAATTATATTTTTGTTCCGCAGGTTTTGCAACGGTTAATAAAGTCTAGAGGAAAGTCACAGAGCAGGAATCTCAATGTACAAATGGTGGCTGCCGACAAACTCTCCCAGTGTGCTCCGGTAATGTTTATCCTTACGATTACTCTGACTTTTGTATTTCTTGTTATATGAAGGCTTTGTACGGAGAAGCTAATTTTCATGCTGTGGCATGTCAAAATTTAATAACGTAACTATGTTTTTCTGAGTATATATCACCAATTTATTGTTTCAGTTATAAGACTCCATTGCATTCGTTGTAAAATAAACGTTGTTATTTTGTTTTGATATCGGTTAAGAAAGCATAACGAAGTATATAAAAATCTAAGTTCTGCTTTCAGTTCTTTGCGATTAATTTAAATTTAGCAGCAGCTTGATAACTCAAAAGCTGGTGTTATTATAATTTAAATAATTTTTTTTATTTCTGTGAGTTATAATTAAATTATTATTTATATGCTTTTTATATTAATTTTCCTAAATATTAAATTTTGAAAGAAAATCATATACAAGAATTAATCTAACTTTTATTTAATCTCGCGATAAATGAAAATATAACTTCTCAATCTGACTATCACTGAAGCGTTGTTTAATGGAGAGAGAACTATTTGATACAAGGTAATACAACATAGCATAATAAAATTCAAAATTGATCGATCCGCTTCACTTGAGAAAGAATCAAAAGATAGCTTTATTCAGGAGGCACAAAACACATTGCATCATATCAGATGCTTTGAGCTTTCTTCCTTCCTTCCTCTTTCCTTCTGAGACATCTGAATTTTCGTAGCCATGAGAAATAACCCTTCAATCGTATATTTATAAACTTAAAAATGTATCATTTTGTACAGTCGGACCCTCAATTTTTCATGATTACTAAGCACTAAAAAACCAGACGTGCAGTGGCGTAGCGAGAATAATTGGCACCCGGGGCACGATACCTTTTTGGCGCCCCCCCCCCCCCCCCCCAATGGTCTTGGGAACCAAATGGTCCAATGATCTTGGGGACCATTTGGCTCCCTTCTGCGAGTAGCGCCGGAGACATGAAAGACCCCCTTGCCCTCCCCCTCGCTACGCCACGGGACTGGTGTTCTTGCCTTAATGTTTCAATTAGTCCAGTCAATGAATGCATTGTAGAATGCAAGGAATATGCGAGAATTTTTGACTTCAGGACTTTGTTAGGAGTAGTTAGTAGGTAAACGTACTAAAAGTCCCCGCCCCTGGGGGGTGAGCTAAAGGGGGGAGGGGGGTGGAAAGGTCCCATTTTTTGGTTTTTCCCTTATATCTCGGAAACGGTGCACTGTAGAAAAAAATATTGTCGGCAATTACCTTATTTACATTGCTAAAGTGTTGTTATTCATCATGATAGCAAGTTACAGCAGTTAAAACGCACGCAACAGGCTCTCAACATACTCATTTCTAAAGGAACATTGAAATTGAGCGTACATGTTAGAAGTCCTATAACTTTTGATTGGTTGAAGATAAAAGTGAAAAAGTGTACATCAAATTGAAGGAAATCTAATGTTCTACAACTTCGTCTAGGACAATTTTTCTGAGAAACGATCGTGGGAGGCACTAGAAGCAAATGTTTGACAAAAAGAGTGAGGTAAAAATGATTTTTTCGAAAATTATCGATTTTCAATGATGTATATCTCGAAAACCGTTGGGAATTTGACATATATGTAGATTGACAATTTTATACAAAATTTAATTAGCTTTCATTTTTATATTTAATATTTTTTTTCTACAGTGCACCATTTTCGAGATATACGTGAAAAACCAAAAAATGGGACCTTTCCACCCCCCTCCCCCCCTTCAGCTCACCCCCCAGGGGCGGGGACTTTTAGTATGCTTACTTACTAACTACTCCTAACAAAGTCCTGAAGTCAAAAATTCTCGCATATTCCATGCATTCTACACCCCTCTTTTGAGCACTCATTGACTGGACTAAATGTATTAAAGAAAATTAGTGCATTAAATAACGTTTAAGAATATTTAAATTTGATTAATAAAATTTAATAGTGATTCAAGAAGTGCAGAAAGATTTTATTACTCATAATCTGTGAAGTTGTCGAGGATGTTTTATCTTACTGATATATTCTTATGGATACATAGCACTGTTGTTGATCTATGAGAATAGTTCTTTCTTTCAGGTGAATCAACAACCTAACTTATGTTGTGTCAAAGTGACTTTCTTTAGCTCTCTGTTTCTCAAGTACTCTCATCTTTTATAATGTCATTAAAATTATCAATTATCCTCATTAGCGTTGGATGTAACTATATATCAGTGAATGTTCATCCGCTTCTAGGAATCTCTGTAGATATTTGAGTGGTGTAGGATCAACACTTGCTGTCTCCATCAGAACATTTTCTTTTTTTTTATGGTGAAGTGCAAAGATCTATATCTTACGCAGTTTTTCAGATATAAATTTGAAATTGCCTTTAGAAAAATTCTCATGTTATTTTTATTATTAGGCCATTTTCCAAAAATTTACATTTTTAACTGATTAAAATAGTATAAGAAAGTATCCTTAACTCAATTTAACAAAAAAAAAAGACTGCTAGTTTAGATCCTACACCACTCTAATTATTAAGAGTACTAAATATGTACTTTTTATGGGCGCGGTGGTCCAGTTGACAAAGGCAGCGATCCAGTGATCTGAAGTGCCTGGTTCGATGCCCGTCGCTGACAAATCCATCGCCGCATACGCTATGGCAGCTGGTGCACGAAAAATCTGTCGTGGCTGCAATGTCCTCTTAAGTTCTTAATTTTACCTCTGGAGATGCGCGGTCAAGTGTACCGGTCTCGTCACTTGACTCGGTTCTAAATTACGGGACCGGCTTGTAGGGGGTAGTGCTGGCCACCTATACGGTGCCCCCTTAAATGAATGGCCAGCAGTCTAGCGACAAGTGCCTCCACGTTCGAAAAAAAATCTTTTTTACATATTTAGACACTCACCGTTTGTAATTATTAAGAGTACTGAATATGTACTTTACAAAATGTGCAGCTTCCTCATGTTGACTTTAAAGTGTATCTAAAAATAAATTATAATGTATGTTACAATATGAGTAACCGTGTGTCTTGTTTTGAGTGCTTAAAGTTAATTTGTGGTTCGGAACATTCCAGGAACTCTTCGATGTCATTCTCGACGAGAATCAGCTGGAAGAAGCCTGCGACCACCTCGCCGAGTTTCTCGAGGCGTACTGGCGAGCCACTCATCCACCTCAAAAAACTCCTCCTCCCGTCGTTCCAATTCCCCCCTCAAGGCCCATCCCTTCCCCACACACTTCGCCGAGAATGGAAGAACCTCCCCGTGGTGGAGCTGGACTTCTCAGGCACAACACTTCCCCACCAGGAGTGTACAGGGATAGTGATAGGAGGCCCAGGCATCCTGACGAAGTAAGTGCCAAACATGGCAAAGCTGGTAGTGTGTTTTTTACCTTTCGCATTTCAGACCCAGTTGTTGTTGTTGTGACGTATGCCACCCTGGACGGAACATACCAGACCTGATCTCGACTGTCAGCAGAGGTAATGCGACTGTGGTTTACAATGGCACAGCAAGGGTCGGAGTCCGACTTTAGGCAGGTGATACCTGAATTTTGGCCTAGCACTCCACTGACCCTCCACTGACTTCATAGGACTTTGTCTACAGACTTAACGTGCCCATATAGATGGTATTTAAGGGTGTTCGTCGGGAATCGAACTGACACCCTCAGTCGCCCAAAGCTCTACTACTAAGCTACCTCTAGCCCTATGATCCAGTGATACTCTTTTACCGCCAGTTTAAAAAAGGAAGAAAAAAACTTATGTAAATGTAAAAATTGTTGATTATTGGAACTAAATTTCTGGTGTAACTGGGAGAACTGTTTGTGAAAAGTGATAATATCAATGTATAAGTCTTTCAGTAGCTTTCAGGGTAATTGTAATTGTTGTCCAGTATCACTGTAGAATGCTGTGATACTGGATCCCATGAATTACAATTCATGGGTGCAGGATGTATTTCTAGAAACTTTTGCAGCACATATGAAGCTTGTTTGAAGATACTTTTGGCAGTAATTGGGCAACAACGTTTTAAAAATCTGCAAGACATCCAGGGCGGAAATATTTTGGGAATAAGCACAGTTAAGATATAGGATTCCTGCCAGTTTTGAATACACTGCTAAAAAAACATAAATCTGAATAATAATGATATAAATACATAATATTCCGGATGAAATACAGGAGATTTTTTATACAGTAAAATTGTTTCTGCTGTATGCATTATTTTGTTATTGTTACATATGTCATAATAATGAGGAAATGAGACATGAGTACCATGATACAATAGAAAAAACTCAGGTGTTCTTTTCCAAAATATAGTTATCAATACTTCTTCCAAAGATTGATAATTATACTACATTTTATTAGCAAATGTGTGGTTCGGACAGTTTCAAATTTTAGTGTTATTTCACTGGTCTCAAATTTTCCATTTTTACCTATCTTTAAACTTTGAAGGTATATATGTATAAGTTGTTGATAAAAATACCATAAATATAATATGAAACATTCAAACGCACATGCCATATGCCATTTTTGTTGTTGCTGTTGTTGTTTTGTTTAGTTTTTAATAGCTCAAATCATGAGCATTTGAGTAAGGGCAAAAATATTCAGGCAGGGATCATTTAAGAGAATGAAAAACGTAATCATGGGGCTAGTTCGGTTAACAAAGAGGTTAAAAGTATTTTACAAGCAGATAAGAGAGAATTTAAATAGTTTTCTTTTTTTCTTGAATAATTTTCTTTGACTGATTATTAGTGTAATCGCGATGTTTCAAAGTTTCATTACAGATATCTTTAGGAAAAAAACTCTTATCTTTGATAACTTCCTTTTCAATGTTAACTGAAAAATAACAGGCAAATTCAAAAGGTTTTATTCTACATATTAAAGTTCAATACTCTGAAATACCATTTTTAGATGGACGCTTTAAAGTCTGCTTGTGTGTTTGTGTCCATTACCGAATGGTTATGGCAGTAGGTTCCGGTCTAATTAGCCCTCGTGTAGCAAAAGTTTACCGTAACGCTCCAAAATAAACAGAATCGTTGTGAAATATCTGCAATGGTGTGCCTTGCTGTATTCACACAACCCTCCGCTCCTCTTCTCAATGTACTTACGTTGTGTTGGACGACAAATTAATACATTTGAGCAATGATCTACTGTTAACCCATGTTTCATGCATTATCTGACTGCCATTTACTCATTTCAGCCCCTGTCTCCTGGCATGGACGTGGACCCACAGGGTGATTATCGAATGATGCGGGATCCTCCTCCGAGGCGTGAGCTGCCTCCCCTCGTACCCCCAGGTGACCGGGGTTATGGGCCCCACGGGGGGCCCTCCGATCTCCACGACCGTTATCCGCAGACGCACCAGAGGGGGCCCCCGCCACCCATGATGGACTTCAGCGACCAAGAATACAGTGACCGTGCAGCGTGGGAGCGAGGCATCGTTCGGGAACGTGACAGAGAGCGTGATCGCGAACGAGACTACTACATGGAGGAAGAATTGAGCAGGGGGCCGCCCATGGACTACCGGTACGGCCCCCCATCTGAAATGCGGGAAATGCGTGAGATGCCCGATCCCAGAGACATGAGACACCACGATAGGGACTATCCCTCCCCGCACAGAGGACAGACCATGGTGCACAGGGATATCTTATGAATGGCCTTCTCATCATCACCTTGGGCGCAATGCAGTTAAAACTTGAAAATAACCACGTATCTGCCGCGGACATGACATGTTTCCAAAGCAGCTCGAACAAATACGAAGGTCCTCGTTCTCTTCTCTTTTGTTTCACATCCACTTTTTGGATCTTTCAAATGTGCTACCTTTTTTCGACTCCTCCACCCGCCCAAACGACCTACCGGTTCTTCAATCGGGCTGGATGATGTTCTATACTAATTCATCTATCGCTGCCTTCACTCAGTCCATCCCAGCACTATTCGTTGGTTTGTTGTTCGCTATCGTCATTTACTACGAAAAACACACAAAAGAAAAAAAACTGACCTCAAACATGTGCTTTGACCTCATGAGACAAAACCTAGTCAACGTGGAATGCTCAAACGTAGAAGCTGATGTTGACTGTAAAGATATATGTTTGTTCGATACATCAAAATAAAAAAAGTACCTATACGTTTGAAAATCATTTTTGTTAAATGTCTAAGAGATTTATTTAAGAAAAATATATAAAAAAAAACCAAAACTGATGAGCTTTAGCGCAAGACTCTCTTGAGATTTTTAAGTCATTTTAAATCCTCAAAATGTTGGCTTCAGTGGACTTTGTTTCAGTGTTTATTTCTTTATGTGAAAGAATTATTCTGATTTGACAGAATTAGGATATGCAAGGCACATAGTCAAAGGTGTAATGAGAGAACTCTATTATTATTTTTTTTTGCTAACTTTCTGAACGAGTATTTAGATCTTTCTTACCGAGTTGTTACGATTCCACAATGTATCGTTTGCAATTTCTCCCACTGTACTCCTACAAGGTGTCTTTAATCCATGGCCACATTGGCTTTTTTTATGAGGACTTCATAAGTTGCGTATCATCTGTGATGTGCTGATGTGTTACAAATCGGCATCTCTGTGAAAGATGCTGCACGCCTAAAGAACATACTAGATGGTCGGTAAGATCGAAAATAGACATTGTTAGAAGATCGTGTTGACTCAATTTAGAACCTTCTTTTGACAGCAAATTGCACAGAATTATACCTGCTAGTCAACGCTTTCTGTACATAACTCGTCAGCGTTTCGAAGTTGGGTACAAAACTTTCAAATTCAGCAAGCTTATGTTCTAAAAATTTGATTTTCGTAGTAATTAATGTCTTGTTTTTGCTTAGAAATTACTGTAGACTATAATTTGTTTTTATGTATGTTCGCATACTTTTTCCTAGTTCTGGTTCAGTGCCTCTATGGTTACTTAATTCTGTATCTACTCAGCATTCAAGTTCGTGTATAGCTCAAGCACAAAATACTCTATTTCCTTTAATACTCAGCAATAAAAAAATGGCGATTCTCTCTCTCTCTCTGGTGATATTCAGATAAGTATTCTACTGATTTAGGGGAAAAAAGGTTAATATCAAAATTGATGAAACTTTGTGAGAATATTTTAGAATATTGTGTTTCCCGAGAACTGCCATTTTATGCTGATGTTCAAAACGGCTGAACGTTTAAAAAATATTCCTGAAAGAAATTTAAGATATATGTACCTTCTGTTTCATTTATTCAGCTATGGTAACTGAAAAATCAAAATGACTTTTGATCTGTGATTTTAAAAGTAAGTTATGCAGATGCATATATATATATATATATATATATATATATATATATATATATATATATATATATAAATAAACCCATTCGTAGCGCACCAAATAAATTTATGCATCTTGAACATTCGTAATATACTGATACTTCTAATCTCTTGCCTTTAGATAACAATTAAGACTTTAAAACACTCTTATTCTATCACTATCATTGGGAGAGTTGGTTGTGTTATGAATTTTCTATGTTAAACTTACACGCAATATACAGATCTTTACGGATATCCTGATTTTTCAATTGTAAATTAGTTTTCAGTGTGTAAATTAAATTAATGTCTAACATGTGTTAACGTGTAAATTAATGTCTAACATGTTTGAAAAATTCTTATATATATCTATAAATTAAAATGCTACAGAAAGTTGATTATTTGAATTGTTCACTTTAACCGGAATATATACACGAAATTAAGAGTTCTGTAAAGTCTAATATAAAGTCTATTATATAAAGTTTTTAAAAACATGAAAGGGTTACATACTTGAAATGGTGTTTGTTATTGAAAATAACAGACACATACCTATAAACTTAATACTTGTATATTTAAACTCATACACATTGTAATAGTATATAAATTAAAGGTTAGTACATATAACAATAAAGAGTGTTTCATTCATTACATATATATATCAAGTTTCATAAATATGCACAAATGTCAGCATTTTTACGCATATTTTCTTAGGCTGTGAAATGCCAACGCTCTTTTACTAAAAATACTACCCTGAATTTCACTTTTTTAGGCATCAGTGCAGTGAGCCAAAGTTTATGTTTAAAAAAGGTGAAAATAATCTTATATCTGTATAACCCATGTCTTTCAGGTAATCAACGTTCTGTTGTAACCGTTGAACTAAACACATACAAAACGTGCTTTGTCTTGGTCTTCAGCCATTTTGGACTACCTGTTACACTCGCAGCACTGTTTTACAATACTTGGAAATGCATCTGAGAAACTGTGTTTTGCTGTATAATAATAAAAAAAAACCTTGTGCTATTTAAATCTGCAAGCCTGCAAATCGATTGTGATAATCAAGTAAAAGAGCTAGAAACTTTTGAAGAAATGTTTGAAGATGCGTTTGAAACAAGTATCTTTTTTGCTTTCATTTCAAAATAACACCATCTTTTTCCTCATAAGCAATTAGAGCAATCGTCAACTTCTTTATACTGAAGTGTAGTTTATATATGAAAGACTTTTTTATTCATACTTGATAATCGCTTTATTTATTCATCAAAATCCTCGCTCGCTCTGAAAACAAAACAACGGCTGGCCATTTTAATATCTAAATGACATAGGGGAAAATTCCTTTCCATTATTTTATTGAACTGAACTTGAATATCATTCAGTAAATTTATATATATATAGTGTTTGTATGTATGTCTGTCTGTCGTTGTCTCGTTATTGTAGAATAAAGATGTAGTTTTGTGTTATAACAAATAAGTTTTTTTTAAATGTTTATTGTACATCAAAGTCAGATGTCTGACATCTTAAGTTAATGTAACAAGAAAGGTATTTCTTATCATAAAACTAGTATAAACAATTGAATTTTTTTCGTTCCTTTAAAGGTGTCTCAACTATATACAGTTACATAATTTTTGAAAATTTTGTTTGTAAAGAACAACTTTAAACAGCCGTTTAAACAGAAGAAAATGTTCCAATAAACTTAGAATATTCTACTTGACTATGGGCTAAAAATAAACCTGTATTCCAATAGTTTACTTTATAGGGACCCTCCTCTTCCCTATAAAGTCCAAAGAAAGTTTTTTTTTTCTTTTGGCTTTATAACACAAAAAATAAGTTTCGATTTTTAACTCGAGGATGGTTTTATTCTATATTATTTGATAACTGTTATATAAATATTACTGGGAAATTTTCCAGCTGAGGGTAGTATATAGTAAAATGCTGGAATCAACAAATAATGCTCCAATTAATGCAAAGTAAGGAAATGAGTTCACTGTAAAATTTTGAAAATCATTTTCTCTTGGTCATTATTTGGATGGGATTTTCTGGTCAACTTTCTTCGACAAACCGTTGCTGTTAATATCTAGACTGAATGCATGAAGAATTTGGCTAAGAAAACACGTTAGTGGCAGAGGAAAATGAGAAAAAATAAATAGTCAATATAACCAGTAAGCTGTTATTTTGATATTATAGAAATTTATTCCAACAAACGATCTTTCTGACAGTCAACTAATATAATCACTTTAAAAGTGTTCTTAGAATATATTTAAGGGATTTTTTCGGTGATAACCAGGCAATTTTGTTAATATTTACTATGGATCAACTAAGTATTTCCAAAGTATTAATTTTTTGGTCAATAATATTTTATGAGGAAGAAAACCTTATTGGGAATATAAATATTTTTGAACTCTCTTTAGCTCCTCAAATAAGAGAAAATATTCATACGTAATCGTATTGCACAGTCCTTGTCATGTTTCACCATTTTAGTTATGCACTATTTAAATAAAATTTTCTTTCACCTAAAAAATTGGATTATTTTCAATTATTTTTCATTGTGTTTTAAAATGTCTTGCTTAAAGAGTTCAACGGTTGTCCTTTTAAAAAAAAAGTTAAAAATAGCTGTATATTTAATATTTTTTCTTATAAATTAGATTACCGCACTTATAGAAAAAAATTTTTAATTTAGCGAGATAGAATGTGCCAGCCATTGTTTTATTTTTTAAAAATCAACAGCGTAATGTAAATACCATTTTTTGGAAATCAGTCAGATGTGGATGCTAATCGATAAAACGGATTGCACTTAAAAAAAAATTACAAGTAATCAAATACTGCCATGGTAATTAGAGTTTCTGCTGCTATGGCGCTGCAATCTTCTACAACAAGCATGTAGTTTCATATTCCTAGTGCCATCTGGCGAACAAAAAAATTCTCGTCGGAATAATAGAGGATTTATAATGTTTGATGATGGCATTGGGAATGACAGTTAATTTTCTGTAAGTCTCTCGGCGAATTTTAACTTTGTTTCAATAATTACATATGTTATCAGTATGTTGTATATATGTTGTACAAGTAGATAAAAAAAATTTCAAAGGAAACTATTTCTTTTAAAATATTTAAACACATTAGTAATTTTTATAGGCTGAATAAATATTATCAAATACATCTGAAACCTGTACGTTTCGAAAAAAAAATACGTCTTACATTTGTTATACCTTAACAAGAGTAACTAAACCAAGTCAAATTTATTAAACGAAAAGAAAGAGTATTTATAATATTCAGTTTACAACTACAGATATGAATTGTAATTCATTTGTTATAGATATGAATTATGATTCATTTTAGCTTTCGTTTATGCTTTCTACAGTTTGTTTTCCAAGGAATTTTTCAATATTATCTTTCTTTTTCCGTGTTTCATGCCAATAACGTAGGATGTAATGCTAAATGTAAAGCATTTTTTTTATGAAACAGTATTATAATTGCTTACATTTCATTTTTTCTAAACATTAAATGCTAAACATTGGCACATTCTTGTTAAGCCTATATTTCTTGTTCTCTGCACAAAATGGACCTACATGACAGCCCAATTTATGTGAAAAAAAAATTTCAATATGCATGGCAAAAATAATAATGAATGCCATCTATTCAAGATTATAAAAAGGCATACGTCATGAATATACATTTGTTGCATAGCATATTTAGAGTTATACTTTCACTTATATATTTTATATTTATTCATATTAATCCATTAGTTCCTGTTTTAGTGTTTTTGTATATTAGCATTTTTAATCATAATCACATGTATCGATTAGTATCCTCAAAGTGTTTAAATAGTATGTAATTGCTTATGTTTTTGTCTTCTCTAGATTTAAAACAATCCTTGGATTATCTTTCAAAATTACTAGTCATTCAAAAGAGTAGAAATAACCTATGTTATCGATGTAGAGTGGAAGATTTAGGGATAATGATTGTTTTGTGTCTGGAAGGTTTTTTCGAAATGAAAATACTACTCTGACATCCTTAAGTATTATATATGTTCAAGAAAAAAGAGCCAAATTGAACAAGATAAAAAAAATGGCGTAATTTTTCAGCTCCAATCCATATTTATAAAGTCTCTCAGCTTCAAAAACATGTATTATAATCTGAAGAGGCCATTTATGTGGTTTTTAGGTATATAAAAAAATATTTATAATAACTTAAATATTTTTAAGTTATTTCATTCACTACAGGAATTATTTTTTTAAATTAAATTTTTTTACATATCTTAAATGTAAAACATATTGAAAATAATTTCTTTAGATACTTCTAGGAAATGCGTAATTTTATGATATTCAGACATAATCTTAACATTTTATACCACTGCGAAATTTTAAGTTCTGTTTAGGCTTAGAAAAGTTGTCCCTCTTTTTTTTTCTAGTGTAAAAAGGCAAATTAAATTATTCTTAAATTTATGGGTAAAAGTAACAAAAGTTTTGCCTCTTTTCATCTTTTTGAAGCTAATTAGAGATAGTTTGGGAAAAAACTTAAACCTCGTACATTTCTCGTCATTCAGAATGAAATTTAGTAAAATATAAACAGGTAAGTTAGAAATTGTTTAAAATTAAAAGAAACCCTACATTTTGGTTTAGAAAAAAAGCGATTGCAGTTGATTATTGAGTTAATTTTCTCTTTAAAAGTAGAATGGAAGTAACATTTTTTGGATTACATTTTGATAAATTTCTTTAACATTTTTTTTATGATTTTTTATTAGTCAATTGTTACGGTGTGTTGTCTTCCAAATTCATAATTTCTATGTTCATTCTTCCTTTATTAAGACAAATATCTACTGAGAGAAATTGGATCCTTCCTTAGAAAAATTTGAAATTTTAAGATCAATGAAACACGCCTTTGTATATTTGTTATAGTTGTTTACAAACCCGTATGTAGAAATCTTTTTTCCAATTAGATTTTCTTTTTTGTAAAAACATTTGTCAGAATATAACAAAGTATAGAATCTTATAAATATATTACTTATATTTTAAAGTTAAATGATTCATTCGTATTTGAAACATTTTTAATATTTCAAAATTGCATTTAAAAATAGTGCTATAACAAACTAGAGTTAAAGGGTTAAAAACAGTTAAAATTTAGTACCTTTTCATAAAAATATTAGGTTTCCCAGGACAATCACTCATCTGTAAAAATTAAAATTGGAACTGATATGAAAACTTCAAAAAACATAATTATGCTGTACTAATTCGTATTTGGCTCTTTTTTCGTAATTTTAATGTTGGATTTTTCACTAGCACATTCTAAAGTAGATTCTGCTGAGATTTAGATATGAATACAAGATTTATGTTACGTACCTTTTGTAACTTAATTTCATAATTTTACTGTACAAATGCGTAAGTTTTTAGTTTATTCTGTGTACTGTAAAAGTTACAAGGACATGGATAGTTCGATATCGGAATATTTTTCCAAGCCAGGCGACTTTTTCCCTTGCACTGGCTTTCGTACTTGTAATATTTTTAAAGCCTCCCATGGTACCAATTGCCGCAATAGATGTACGATAAATGATGTTACTATACTCGTTTAATAATTGGTTCCTGTTTTTGTCATTATTTTTGTGGCTTGACTGCATAATATATATATTATATATTAAATTTCTGAAATTTTATTGAAAAAAAAATTGTCTTAAATTTTTTTTCACACTGTATTTAACTCACAGCCCATACTATTTTTTTGACTATTGAAAACATTTTATGTAAATACCAGCAGGTGCAATTCATCTGATTCTAATGCAAGCTCTTCTGTTTTAGTCCTAAGTGTTACCATAGAAGTGATTTAGATACCCTAAAGTGAGAGGCGAAACGGAATTCATTCAAAACATAGAACATGATATAAGAAATATTACTTAAGAGACATTATTTAAAGCTTTATTCATATTACAAATGTACAAGAACAAAAGTCATTACATAGAGGGTAAAGGAATAATAATTTACAAAAGACCCGTTTTAATTGTACATCACATGCTGCACCTACGCATAAAAAACATTTCAACAACATCAAATAAAATTTTAGATTACAAAATGCCAAATAAACCTTTTGTATGTACACCAACTAATATTACATGATTAATAACAGAAATATTTTCAAGATCAGTCGAAATCTTGTTATTGGTATTTACAAAATTTTTCGGCATATAAACAAATTTTTGCCCGATTCCTCTTCAAGGTTCGAAATAAAAGTTTTTAATTTCATCATCAATGTTCAGCAAGTTGAAATGAAGACAGGTTTGTCTCGCATGAAAAATCCTTTTGTGGGTGAAAAGAACATTTCTTTTTATCTTATACATATTTTGCTTTGTAAGTACTTACATTTCGGTACTCATAAGTAATGTGTTTGCTGACACAGGTACAAAAAATTACTAAAAGTTGCTAAAGAAAGTTAAAGTGCGAAACATTAAGGGTGACGTTAATACATAAAACAGATGACATTTGTTTTATCATCATCATCATATTTGTTTTTCAAAATAACTGATGTTATCGCACACATTTTCTTCATGTGGTAGTCGTGTGTGACAAAAGGTCGATGAAACGTGATAATTCAAAATCTATTTACGATTTTTCTTATATAAAACTAATTTCTCTACCAACGCATTTCATGCTTAAGGCTACTGTGTACTAACCCTATTGGATTTGCTCGCCTCAATGTTAATCTAAGGAGAAATTTGTCCTCTATTTACAGCTACATAAATGCTGATAATCAGATAAAAATGGTATTTCAGATAGTCTGAACTTTTCTGCACCTTGCAACAGAATTAATTCTATAAATTTCGTCCACCAAAGGAATGAATTTAGGAGTGTTTAACACACATTATACTAGATTTTTTCCACGAATAATTTAAATTTAAAAACACCAGGTGAGCCAAAAATTCGCAAAAACTTTAAAAATTTATAAAAAAAGAAAGAAATTCAGATAAAGAAACGCAGTTTGGAAGAAAAGACTCACAAGGAAGTCTGATTTTTTAGAAGCAAAATAAAAATTTAAAAAAGTCACTGGTAGAGTCAGTGGTCAAGCTTTCCGAGCACTGCTACTCCCGTGGACGATTCCGTCGCCATATTATTCATAACGGTTTTCAGCGCAGTAATGCGGCCCTCCGCCAACGAGAGTCTTCCACTTCATGAACGATCCTCCAAATACTCGTGTATCACGGTCTTTTATTGCAACACTCATTTGAATCATTTCTGCTGAATCACTCGCATGTCTGCGCCATCTACTGGTGACTAACTTTTTTTGGCTGCTTAAATAATCCGACTTCCTTGTGAGCCCTTCCTTTCAAACCGCACTTCTTTATCATTAATTCTTCCTTTTTTATAAATTTTTAAAGTTTTTACGAACTTTTGGCTCACCCTATATTATTTGCATTTTTAAAAAAAACGAAAATTCCCCAAGGTGTAAAATTTCTTTCTCTATACGAAGTGCAATTTTTTAAGTAAAAATCTTGAAATTCAAGTCTGTAATCCTTAGACACATTTTCTCCGTAGGCTAACATTGAGGTGAGCTAATCCAACACGGTTTGTAAACAGCAGCCTTAAGTTCTAGCCTTTGCTTACGGTGCATAACAGTGAGTGATCCATAAAATGGTATACGTAACTGCATTGTATAACTGAGTAATAAGTTATGCGTAATAAATATTTTGATAGTGTTGAAGTTTTAAGTCCCAAATATGGATGAAAATCGAAAATATACAATATTGGGTTAATGTTAAATTGACATGTGACACACGCGAAAAAAAAAAAAAAGCTTCACCTTTACATAACTGAATTTGAAGTCACTGAGTAATCTTATTTCAAATCAATTACCACTTCCGCTTTTGATGATAAGAGGCTTTTCAGCACGTCCATAATTTTTACACGAGCTCTAGAGTACATTTAAACAACGGAAGACGGATTACGTCCAACAGTTTTCTCGAACACAGCAGTTTAACACACCAGTGATGAACTCAACCACTGCAAAAGAAATAGCACGTCTGTAATTAAAAAATAATGATGAGGGACTGATTGAGCTTTGGGTAACATACTTTCTTTTTGCATTTTTATAACAGTCTACGAGAGGTCCAGTTTCAAAAAGTTTTTTCACCGTATATATGTTAGTAGTTTCAAATGTTCCCTGAATTTTAAAAAGTCCCTTTTAAGAGTTTTCTTTTTAATACTACGTCTGAATGTCTGTTTAAAGAAAATATTCCCTTTCATAAAATGTTTTAAATCAATAAAAATAAAGGTTATCAAAGTAATTAATATATATATATATATATTTATATATATATATATTAATTATATATCTATGACTTAGCACAAGAAGTGCCTAAGTCAGTTTTCTTCAAGGTGACTGTTTGCTTATGTTTCTTTAAAAAAATATTATTTTAAATGTAAGAAATACCTAAGTTTGTCCGATGCTTTAAAGTGTTTTCTAAACCATTGTACGGACTTGGATACTTCTTACATTGAAAATAATATTTTTTTAAAGAGACATAAGCAAACAAAGTCACCTTGAGAAAACTGACTTAGGCACTTCTTGTACTAAGCCACAGATTATATATATATATATATATATATATATATATATATATATATATATATATATATTCAGACTATATATCGATTTTGATATTTAACTTATATTTTCAGTAAAACTCTTCACTTTCTTATTACACCATGAATATCTGTTTGGAAAATTATATTTCTGAGGTAACTTGACATGACAATTTTAATTTAGATAAAATTTAACTGAAACTCTCATCCTAAGTTATATACTTTCCTAATTTCGGGCATGTTTATACCTGTGAATTGTGGCTTTAAATAATATTTAAACATTTCAAAAGTTTTCTTCAAAATGAAAAATAAAAACTTGTATAGCATTTAATTGAAAATATATATTGTTTAATTCAGTAAAAAAATGTTATATAAACGGCTATCAAAGTTTAATCTATAAGATATAAACAAATCAAAAACATT
This sequence comes from Dolomedes plantarius, assembly GCA_907164885.2. NCBI lineage: Eukaryota > Metazoa > Arthropoda > Arachnida > Araneae > Dolomedidae > Dolomedes > Dolomedes plantarius. Next base: position 110,179,252 of record OU015492.1, read on the forward strand.
TAAGACACAAATAAAAATATGCTACCTACTTCTTTCAAGTTTATTTTTACGTATCCATTCTGCAAAGGATCTCGTTTTCAAAAGTCTCTTTAAATAAAAGAATTAAAAATGATATTAAAGAAACAAATTATTACGGAAAGAATATATATTAATATAATTAAAAATGTAAGGAAACAAAGTAAATTATTTAGAATACCTATAAAATTCAGACATACATAGGTACCAGAAAATTACAGACTCCGATAAAACATGAAAATTTCTTTAAATACCAAGTTTATCGCAACGTTCCTGACTACATTAGAAAAACAAATTTTTGAAAAACAAAACTTATAGGATTTTGGTCCTTAGCTGTTGTAAGGAATTTGCCTTAAATAAAAGACTGCCAGCCTTTTTCTATTTCATGATTTAATTGCATTTCTCGACTGAATCAGGCTATTTACAATATATATAAAAAATTAAATTCGTGGGTTCACGGCATTGACGAGGATGGTGAGACTTGCGTTGTCGTTGCGCTCATTCAAGTCTTTCTAGGCCCGGCAGTATCTCCCTTGCCTCCGGTTCCAGCGTCAATCTTTCTTCATCTCTGAAAAATCACTGAACTCGCGTTCTACGACTTTATATACCTCCGCTGAAAGTTCTCGAGAGGTCTGGAAACGCCGCCTTTCTTTATTCAGTTACACTCCTAGACGACTAGGTGTCTCCAGTTGGCAACTTCCCTTTTGTAGCTGGTTTACTGTTCCGCGAGCTGTCGGTGGCACTTCGGCCTTTATGTCACCAGACGACTGTCTGTCTGCCACCGTCAAAATCAGTTATGTGCACAAACTGCGCGGTGGTAGGTCTTTCCGGTATTTCCAAGCATAAAATATTTGCTATTGTACGGGAGGCAATACACTGTGTTCCGGTGTGTTGCCCTTACAACCCGAAAAAAGATACATTCAAGCTACGTCTACTAAATCCTTTAATTATTTCAATGCGTCAACAAATAAACTCAAAACGTCATAGATAAACAGCAGGAATAAAATATTTTGATTAGATAAATCAATCCGATTTGTACCTAGCCATTGCGCATGAGACCCACTTTACCATGCCATGATCTACTAAACAGGCATAAAATTGTGCCTCCATATAGTTCTCTTAACGTCGAACAGACTCGTAAATTAATTATTTAGAAGAGTTCAGTTCTCAGGTTTAAATTTTAACTTAGAAAATTGACTTATTATATTTCCTACAGAACAGTAACTTCATCTACGTTAACATTTAATATTGCATCGCGTTTCAAACGTAAGAACTAAATCTCTACTAACGAAGGGCAAAGAAAAAGAATGCTACTTACTGAAAGCTGTTGAAAGATGTAAAACACATGACACAAAATCCCCGAATCGGAGGGTTCCATCTTTACGCATATATCGAAAGGCTAGGAGGGATAAAGTTTCTGTATTCACTTGAAAACCTGTAAAGACGATTAAAACTTGTTGAAGCAACTCCACAGAGAAGTTCACTCACAAACATTCCCTAACCATCAACCCCCACCCTCTTTTTTTCAATTTATTTAATTTATTTTTATTTTAATACATTTTTAGCGAGGAGTTAAAATTCTAGTTTAAAATAATGCACAACTGCTCGGTTTTATTTTTGTAATAAGATTTTTTTTAACTAGAAGGAACATTCTTTGAATCCGTGCATCTAAGAATTCTAGCTTTCACATTAGACCACGCAAAACAAATTAGTTAGGTAGCTTGATGCAACGACAGCATGAAAACAGAAGAGCAGAAAAAAGATGCCATTTGTTTAAACGCTGGGCTTTGTTGCCTTCAATTCGAAATGCTACAATTGTTGAGGCATACATTTCTGCATTGAACACATGCGTTACACAACGAACTATTTGCCCTCGTTTTTGCAATAGCTGGAATGGTTCGTGAAGCTGTGCGAAACCACCTACTTTTAAGTCGGTAAAATTAAAATAAATTCAAAACGTTATCCTCACAGCTGAAAACTTCGCTCACTGGTTAAGAACACTTTCCCCGTAGTGAGCTTTTGGTGTTCATCGTCCGATAATGAATTAGAATCAAGCTATTGACCACTCTGAAAAACATGCTGAATATGGATTTAAAATTTCCCGCGATCTGTAATATATGAGAATATTTCGTATCGAGTATTTAACATCTAAATTTGAAAATTTAACCCCAATTTTAACTACTGATAGTTGTACACTCACGTCGGTGAATATATACATGCGAATAAAATTGATAAGAGAGTAAATTTTTGAAAATATAATTAAAAAATAATGTATAAGATGTCAGCCAATGGGCATGACATCCGAACACAATTACATTAAGCAAACTACAAAAGTAAATATGAAAGTCTATCGTCAATATATGCTTCCTCTACTGGTGGCATTGAACAAAATTCCGATAACAGCGTTCTCTGTAGGTGATAGTGAACATCAGTTTTTAAAGAAGTATTACATAATGTACAGTAAAAACTCGTTTATCTGAACTAACTGGGACCATAGGAAATCTGAATAATCGAAAATCCGGGTAATATGGATGATAAGCAAAACAAAATCCTTAACTAAGCAGACTTACCGTTTATTACGATAAAAAACTATGTTTTGTAACAAAATTACATAGTATCGTTTACAAGACATTAAAAAATATAAAAATAACTTTTCTGAGTCAATCCACGTCAACGCCCTGTGACACTCTAGTAAAGCTTTCTTAAACTCAAACAAAAAGCATTTTATTACCATAATTCCATTGTACAATCTATGCTGGAACTGTACTGTGGCTATCACGATGTATCGTGTGGCATCACGATAGGTTGTAAAGGCTAGTCTCTACGGCTGTTTTAAAATTACTTTTACTTAATTCATGACCAAGAAATATTAGAGTCCTAATTATAATGAAAAGGCCAATTCTTAAACAGAAACTTAACGAGGAATTTATTTACAAAAAAAATTAAACATTAAACAATTACAACATATTCAATTAATTTAATTGCAGATTCACAGCGTACGCTCCCAGACCCATGGTCTCAACAGGAGCTTTCAAAAAACACGTCTACCTAGCTCGATGTTACATGACAATCTCTCTCAAATTCTCCAACTCTCTCTATCTCTCGGCTTGAAACTTCGGTGGCGGCCGTCTTCTTAGAAATTGCTTTCCCAAAACCGGGGGTGGGGGGTCGGCAGATTAACGGCTGACAGCTCTTCTTAACGCCGAAACTTTATTACATCCAAGTGATAAAGTCGCATAGAGCTATCGCTAAGGAAGACAGCTTTACGACGATGATGGGCGACGCTTCTGTTTTCCAAAAAGTTACCCCTACAGCTTGCTAGAGAAACCGCAATGCCTGGGATAACTTTCAGGCCAAAAAAATCTTTCCGGCATTTGTTGGTATCGTTTTTAATCCCCCACGTGTTCAAAAATTTCGGTGGGAACTTGAATTGGAATCCTCGAAAAATATGCAGCTGGTCCGTGGGGCGTGAGAGCGCCCCACGGACATAATTAAAAATTATTATCTAAATGTGAACATTAAATTAATAAAAATGTCTACAGATCTGATCCGGAGATCCGGATAAACGAGGTTTTAATGTACTTTTGAAAAATTTAACTGTTGTGCAAGGAATCCTTGGTGTGTTAATCCAACTCATAGTCCCACATCTATCTCTGTAAGGTCTTGACATTATAAGGAAATATGAACACAAAACATTCAGAAAAATAATTCAATTATCTAAAACTCTCGTAAATCCGAATATATTTAAAACCTTCCTTCCATTAGTTACTGAAGTCTCACAAAGTTCTTTACACCGGATGTTCTTACTCATAAATGCACGCATAAAATCTCGCACATTTCCCAGTGTGCGAGAATGAAGCCATAAAATTTACTCGTTTAAACCATTTTCTTAAATTTACAGCACATATTTCAATAAGTACAATCATCAATCACAATATATTAGACACATTGAGAGAGCTAGTTTAGAAAGAGTGATCTTACCAACATCTATTAGAGCATCTCTTAACCTTTCTGCTCTTAGAACTCCTGCAGTGCCCTTCGTGTGACTTCTAAAAACAACCTGCAGAAAGAAAAATGATGTCGAGAAATAAAAGGTAATGCCTCCAGGTTATAGAAAACAATTCCGTGTAAACTTGATTGCCAGTAATAATCCAAATGATAGAAAATAATATTGCGATGAAAAATTAATTTTTAGGTGAGTGGTAAGTAGTGTTTACAAGTTATAGAAAGTTCTTTATGAATATGTAGTTTACTAGTAAAGAAAATACAGTTGATCTAACAAGATATTACATTAACTGCTTTTACAGTTAATCTAGCATCAAAGTTTTGCAATTAATCTAACAAGCAGATTTATTTGAGAAATGGTCAATTATATTTAAAATCCGTGATACATACGTTATTTGCATTGATATCTGTGTAGTATAAATACATTTTTGGGGATCGGTGAGTCTCATAGTAACACCCAAACATACCTGCCAGTGCTTCAAACTGCACATCAAGTTCTTGTAGTCAGAAAATTTCAAGCGTCCATTCCCCGTTGTCTGCAGTCAGTTAAGGTTCATTTATCATATGTTTGTCACAATCAGTCAATATGCTACTAATTAAACCGCCGTTTTTACATTATTTTTTAGTACATATACATACATTTCAAACAGTAAAATATCTAGACTTTTTTTCAGATGAAAATTCAGATAATTAAGAAAATTAACAATATGAGAAACATTTCGTTGCCTAAACAGTGAATAAAAAGACAAGATTAACCAGAATAAATGGGAGACAAGAATAATCGAGCCGCAGGAGCTAATGGGAAGAAAAAGACAAGGCAAGAATGAATGAATTTTACATTGGTATATTACAGGAAAACACAGCATACCACTTTTCAGAACTCGACGGTAATTAGAAAACTGCAACACCGAAATAAAAATTTCCCCCTAACTTTTCAATTCATAAAATTATAAGACTTAAAATTCTATAAAATTATCAAACTTTAAATTTCTATTCCACGAGTAACGTATTGATTCTAGTTTTAGAAAGTTGCACACTATTCTCATGTTGAAGTGATAAAAAAAAACTCATTTTCTTTGTAATGAATTAAATAAATGTAGTACCTCAATTTCAAAAGTTAATTTTATGTTCAATTTTTTTATTATCAATAATTACCAATAAGATTGAAATATATATATATATATGGATAAACTATTTTCGTAAGCTATACAATGAGCATTAATACGTCATTATATGTTTCTCTAATTCATACTAAATGTTTAGACCACCATTTTAAATTATTACTAAAAATTTTTACTTGAAAAGCTTGAAAATTATTGATAACTGCATGTGTACTAAATAAGCTGTTCAACAGATTTTGTTGCAGATTTATTTGGATTGCAAAGACGCGAAAAAAAAATTTTATATAGAACACAAATAATTTGATAACAAATCGTTAAGTAGGGTTTTTTTTTAATCAGCGAGTTTTATCTTATTCAACATCACTAGAATGTTCATAGTAAAATAAACCCAAACATATTAATAAAGGATACGTCAAAAGCTAGAACTACTTGACGACATACTTCTAAAGTTGCGCAGCTTTTCACATAATCTGAAAAAGATTTCGAATTTAATATGGGAAAAAAAGATAACGGAAAATTCCATTTTAAAATATTTTTGATATTTCGTTTAAATATATTTAACTTGAGATGTAAATGAAATGAAAAAATATCGCACAAAACAAAAATATTGTCGTCTAAAATATATACAACTAATGTACGTTCAGTATAAAACCGATAGCATATAAGTATTAAAATTCTCTCTTGGAAGGTAAATTCAAAAAAGGGGAAAAAATATGATATAATAGAATAAATTTGGAGTAAAAACTACAAATTCTTAATCACACTACCTAAATTCGAAGACATATTTTATCTAAAAAGTTCATCCCTCTGCAGGAAACTTCTATGGTTTGTACATTTGGAAAAAAAAATTAATACAATTTGAACATGTTATAACCAAAATAGCAAAGATCCTGTTTATAAAAATGTCCCATAAAATGAGTAAAAAGTTTGGAGAGAAGATCTTTGTTAGCTGCAGTTTCAGTTAAAAGCTGACTTAATGTCATAGATGGGAGCAGATAGGATATCATCTGGTATTATAAGAATTTTATAAAAATTGTTTATTTTCCTCCAGACACATAATATTTTTTAAATTATTTTCTAGGATAATCATTTACCTTATTAACCTGAACTTATATTATAACATTATTAATGTACGGTATGTTTTTTTCTACCATAAAGAAAACGTTATTTTAAGGCAATCTCGCATCAACTTTTCTGCAGATAAGATAAATTTAATATTTCGCAAATGAAATACGATATTTTAATGTTATTTTAACAATATTCAAAGAAGAATACACACACACATACATACACACACACCATATATATATCTATATATGTGTGTGTGTGTGTGTTTGCTTTAACAATTACACACTAAATACACGATTAGAAGGCCCATTGAAATCTACCATAACGCTCACTCTTAGCAGGTGTATGTCCAAATATTCGTTGTAATATTACTCAAATAAGTTATAAAAACATGAACAATTTTTAGGTCTGTTTTCTTCGTAGAAAAAGTGTTCAGACCTAAGGGATTTATTTTGTATGTGTGAGGCAGCTTTATATTTCTCTTTTCATACTAAATTATTCAAATTTTATCAATTTCTTTAAATTTAAAAGTTAAAGGTTTCCATTAGATTTTTTTTCTTCACCAGCATATAAATTTTTCTAGTAATTTCAACCTTAGTTTCGATTTTATTTACCTTACTCTACAAATTCAAAACAATCGTAATTGCTTATTTCTTACTATAATATGTATTTTCAATTATTATGCACTAATTTATAAGACAAATGAATCAACATCTTTCGTAATACTCTACATAAAGTAGCAATTTTTTCTCTCTTAACAAGCAATATTTACTTACCGTTGGGTAAACAGACCTCTAACACATCTTGTAATTCGAAGGCATTCAGTGTTTTATGCTAAAAAGAGAGATAACAGTTCTAAATGATATTTAAGTCCATGTTAGTTAAATTGCAATGGCATGAAATACGTGCAGTGTTATTACCTCATCTGACAGCTGTAAAAATATACCTTCGTAGGAGTTTATCTTGTTTTCTATTGCTGCTGATGCCTGAAAGTAGTTAAATGTTAACAGTCGCTAAACTGGGTTATAATTTACAACTAACAGAATATATTTTTCTGTATTTTTTCCTCTATAAAGATATTTGCAACGCATAAAATACGACAGGGAAAAGTCAGAAAAATATTTTTTTTAATGATGCCTTTCTGTGTGATATTAAAAAAATCTAAAAGCTTGTAAAAATACATAATTGTTTAAACACAATTTATTTTTTTAATAACGTATTGCGTAATATCTAAAAAGTAATGTGTTATAGACTATAAATGGTAGTTAAATTAGAGCTAGTTGAAACCGGTTAAATTATACGAGAGAGAATAATTCCTTACCTTTACTATTGCAGACTTCAAAACAGTGGGAGTGCAATCCAACAATCTATTAAAAAAAATAGAGTTTTATAAATATTTTTTGCTCGAAGGTACTTGTTTTTCAATTAAACAAACTCGCAAAGAGAAATAATCAAATGCCTTGACATTTTAATTTTTATCCTGATTTCGATTACAGTATTCAGCCAGGGTGGTAGAGCTCAGCCCTTCCCAATGCTTAATCTCTTAAAGGGGGACAGTGGGCTTTCAAACATAACTTTTTTGTTTTGAATGGATCGCTTGAAATTTGAATATGCTATTAGTACCATAGATATGCAAAAGTGGTTAATGATGAAATATTAATAATTTATGAATTATGAATTAATAATTATATCAATAATTGGCGTAATTAAAAATGTCCTATGCGCAATTCTTTTGCATATAATAGGTAATTTTTATTTACAGGATACATTATAGAACTAACAATGAAACTTATTGTTTATTATAAGCATTCATTTAAAACATAAAGAGAAAAAAAATAATAGTGAAAACACCTTTTTTTATTAGGCAAAATACCTATAAATCATCTTTTCAAGTACAAAATTTAGAAATTCTGAGCTACGAAGCATAATTTTTTCAATAAGATTTATTTTATATGTAAATGAAACTTTAATTTCAAAGGAATACGATAGTTAGAAATGCGCCTGGAACATTTTTAATCAGGCCAATTATTGATATAATTATTAATTCATAATCATAATTATTAATATTTTATCATTAAATTTTAACCACTTTTAAATATCTAGGGTATTAATCACATATTCAAATTTCAAGCAAATCCATTCAAAACAAAAAAAAGTTAGGTTTGAAAGTCCACTGTCCCTTTAAGTAATTAACCATACCCTTGCATGTGATGGATTTTTATAATCGATTTCCTATTTTCTTCACATTTCTCATCCCTTTATTCTGTAAGCCTATGTTAGCCATGCATTTTTTTTAATCCTGTTCATTCAACGATTCTCGATTTATTTCCTCCTGTCATCAACTTAATCATGACTTGCAAACGATCCATCACAATTCAAAGCGATCGAACGCAACTTACACGAATTCTCTACAAGGATCATAAATAGAAACTTCAATCTTCACATCTCGGGACGATTGTTCTACCAACGTCTCCGTGATGCTAGTTTTCATGACTTAATTTTGTTGTTTCACCCACTCTGGGGTCTACCCCAAGAGATCAGCGCTGTAAATGATACTAGTTTTCAATCCCTTTGCAGAGGGACTTAGTCGTTTAAATTCAATTTTGAGGTTTTTCTGGGGGTAAAAAGATTATTTCATTCTATATTTCCCTTACTTCAATTTAATCGCCTTGTTAGATATTACTCGTAGAGTGAAGGTCGCTTCTTCTGCTGGATCGAATGTTGTTGGCAGGATTAAGTAACTTCCTTGCTCCAAATGAATGCGACCAGAAACCTGAGAGAGGGAATATATATACTATTAGTACTGATTTACAAAAAATATTAAATCTCGAAAACAGCTAACGCTAAGATACTGATAAGCAGTATCCCCGCCTTGTGGGGCTACTTTGTGACATCTGTATTTTGGCCTTGATATCCAACAGAAAAAATACTTGACACAAAGCTAGACAGTAAAATGCTTATCAAAAGCTTGATTACACAATTATATATACCTATTTTAAATATTGGGGAGCTTTATCTAGTATATCTTTGATATCAAAGAGACCTCGGCTGCCCAGATCAGCCATCAGTTCTTTGAGAAGATGAGGAAATTCGTCTTTCGGCATATTCTGCTCATTCGGGTAGTTTTTTTTTTCCAGATAGTCAATGCTTTTTTTATGTCCAGTGGTATTTTAGAGGACGGGAAAATGCAATATCGAGCGGCTGGAGGAGGTGGGTTGACTTTGTGGGTTATTTTGTGACAGTGTCAATGTGTCATAAAGTAACCTCGTCTCACCTTTCGATATTTAGGTTATGTTCTCATATCTCTCGGAAATATCACTACACAAAACTTATATTGCTCCACAATCTAACCAATATAATAACAATAAAAAATAATTACCTGTGGTAGTTGGTTGTATAAGGTAGCCTTCAGCGCACAAAGTTTCTGAAGTTTTGAGTCAATAGCTTGACAACAGGTTTGAACAATACACTGGCCAGCGAAGGCTAATGGCACGCAGATGCTTCTGACACTGGCCACTATATGTCGGACAAGTTGTTGGCGCTGTTCTTTGCCTTCCCGGTATCACGGGCGCGACGCAAGATCCGAAATACGTAAAAATTAACTGTGTGTCACAAAGTTACCCCTGCAGTCACAAAGTCTTACGGTATAGCAAACATTTTGGAGTATTTAAACAGTAGGTTATTACACGTACTAAGATTATATTAAGACAAATAAGGTCCTGTAAAATTCTTAACACTTTCATAATCGTGTGGAAAAAGAATGAAACACGTTAGAGAATTTCAGGAAGATGGTTAATCAAATAAAACTTACATTGAAACTACCATCCCCTTTTTAAGAGCTCACATAAATTACTTTTCAAAATAATGAAGGATAAGATATTCCGATTTTTTAATTATCAACGAGAATAAATTACAAGATATTGTGATGAAATCATCTTAAACTAGTCCTCCATTTCAGTGCAATATCATAATTATCCTAATTCATTATGCATTGTGAATAGTGAATGATGTCAATGGGTTGTACTTTTAAAAAAAATCCTCGCTATAAATATTTGACCTTGCTTTTTTTTCACGATATACTTTTATTTTTCCCCTCGTAATTTTCAATAAAATGTATCCTAGTCATCTATAGTTTGAATAGAAACTAACAATATCATGTATACTAATTGGTATTTTTATTTGTTTAAAGCTCGACTAAATTATGCCATATAATTTATCAAATAGTTTTATGTACTGTTTGAACTTATTAAAATTTACTGCATATGGGATGGAGTTGATACAAATAAATTTCAGTCGACTTGAAAGATTAAGAAAGCACCCATGCCATTCACTCCTTGATGGAGAATGAAAATTTATATATATCTCAGAAAATCTGTAGAAACAAAACTTTCACCAAAATTTACAGGTGTGGATGAAATTTCTTTTCTTCATTTCGTGTATTTTTGATGGGTTCCTAGCCTGTTCATTCGTCATAGTCAAGGCAGAAAACTTAAAAATCATGTCAATTGAACCATTTTCTTTATAATTAATTCCTACCAACTTTCCGAAACAAAAAGCTATCAAAATAAGTACTATTTCTAATATAATTTTAAAAAATAAATAAATAAGATTCCTATTTCACAATTATAATAAACCAGCTTCTTACTTGTCGACTATTGCTGTATGGAGAACTGTAATGGACTTCGTCTTCTTGAAGAAGGACTTATCCATTATTTCTGCTGGCAATGTTTACACATCTGAAATAAATATTTTAAAATGGTTAAACTTTCGTAAACAGGGTTCAATTCTTCAAAACCACAAAGCTTTTATTTTAATGCTCCCCACATTTAGTAACTTCGTAAGTCACAAAAAACACAGCAATAATTATCATTACTTACTCTCAACAGTGACATTTTTCACGAAAAATAAATACTAGCTTTCTCCTCGCGGATCATTATCACCTCACAAGGAGGTCATTTTTTTAAGCTCAATAACGAAAGGAGGAGGGAAAGTTCTCATTATGAAAGGACATTAAATTTTGTTTAACGCTTCTGGATTAATTTATTACTAACTATGCTGGCTTGCTCAGTTGGCTGTTGTTGAGTTCAGATCTTTAGCCATGAATCACGTGGCAATTAATATTAATGGAAGAAATCATTCACGTAAACTGACTGTAGAAAGCGGTGTTCTTAATTAAGTGATACATTATAAAAACTCACCACATTGATAAATTATGCCTCATTAGCAGCGACCCGGAAATAGCGGGAAAATAGAATTTCCTTCTTTCTTGAGCACATAAATTTTACTTTATTTAATAAACACTTTAGAGGATATTACTCGCATTGTAAGTCTCTTTTTATTTAGCATTTATATGTTGAAGAATTATAAAGGAGAGAGCCGAATGGGTGGAGTTGTTGGCTAATTTTTGCATGTTTTGGAACCATTTAGTTGTTTAGTAGTAGTGTATTCATACACGTACACCTGGATATCAATGACTCACCTGCGCCTATTGGGGTTCAGGGTGTTCAATTTTAGAATGATGTTAAAATTTGAAATTTTGTCAGAAGATTCTTTATTTACAGTGACTTAAGTAATTGCGTGACGATCCATTAGGTCGATTAAAGTACAGGGTGTTTCAAAAGGAATCAACCGATTTTTAAAAAATCATAACTATTCATCTTTTAATTCGTTTTGATCGAATAATGTATAGGCAGAAAAAGGGAAATCTCGAGCTTTACGCAGTTGCCGACAAGTAGCTCTAAGGCTGTTCCTTCGCCCGACATTTTAGTGTTTGTAAAGATTCAGTTGTGCACAACAGAGGTCATTTTGTGTCCCACGCTTTACGAAGTGCGAGTCCGTGCTGTTCAGCGTGATTTTTGTCTACAAAACCCTGGTAGATTGAAGTTCCTACCCCTCAGAGCTAGGGGTGCGACATCGATAACAAAACATCGATGTTTTGAAACATCGATGTTTTAGAACATCCATTTTTTAAAACTGGTTTAGTAACCTCTAACATTAATGTTACTTCGGTTAGTCGTGGGGGGGGGGGGGGGGGATATAAAATATTTCCAAATGGTACTTTTGGGGATTATCTTATATAATAATATTAACGTCAACTTATATAAAACCAGAACAAAACAAAACTTAAATGGCCGCTTTCGTGTATATACTATTGATAAAATAAAACTCCATGGAAGGTTCTGGAGTGTCAGGATCATTCCAAGCGCTCTGATTGGTTCATTGGTTGTTGATTGCCATTTGTCTGTTTGTAAGGAATCGTTCCCCCCTTTTTTTCGTCCTTTTCAGACTTACATTTACTGAGTGTGAAAATTATGCTACGTGGTAATTTTTTTTACTATGGTACTTTTTCATTAAAAAAAACATCGAGACAGCGTAAAACATCGAGCACAAATCATCGATGTTAAAAAAACATCGGCTTCAATAAATCGATGTTTTGAAAACATCGACATCGATGTCGCATCCCTACTCAGAGCATTAGACGATTGTATATATAAACAATTCCAAGACCCGGGTTGTCTGAGTACGCATTAACAGCCATGGAAGAAGTGTATGCAGACATGCTCACAAGAGTTTAGGACAAATTTACCTACTGTACAGACATATGTCGTGCATCCAAAGGTGAACATATTGAGCACCTTTAATTTAGTTTGTAAAAAAACTTTATGATTAGCCATGTAATATAAAATTAATTTTAAGTTTCTATGTTCAATATTTTCCATAATATACTCATTTCAAACCGGGTGATTCTTTTTTAAACACCCTGTATTATGAATTTGATAAATGCTGTACACAATTCTTAATTCGAGAATTAAATTCTATATAAATCTGTTACTTATAATATTTTAATAGGCATGTCGTTTTGAGATACGGAAAGTAAAATAAACCTGTATCACATTTTTCCGCATGTTAAAGACTGTCGTTGGAATATCTTGACTGAAAGCAACTACATTTTAGTAATTAATATGAAAACAAATAATCTGTATGCTTCTGAATACTTTTAAATGCTGAGAAAAGGAGGAAGAAAAAGTCCTAGTATTTTCAAAAGATGTATTTTCTCTAAGTTCACACAAGTTATTTTTCAATATTATGAGTAATGATGGATTGCTGTACTTGAATTATCAACCAGAAAAATAAACTGAAATACCGCATCAAATTATTTCAAATCTTCATTTCGTTGTAATATCAAAGCTGTAGAATGCTATCGAAATATTTGTTTTGGCCTCTTATCACGGAAGCTGTTCGAACAGAGCTGTTTAGAAGCCACTTTTGGTAATTCAAATTTGCGGTCAGTTGGCTACTTTCCAAAGTTTTCTGGAATTGTCTCAGTATTCCTGGTGGCTGTGAGACTGCAAATAATCTGTCGTTTTAAGTTGTCAATTTCTAGGATAGAAACGACTGAAGCAGTTTCTTGGGAGAGATAAGCTCTATATAAGAGCAAAATCTATCTGTGTCTTGTTAATAATCTGTTCGGGTTAATTTCCTTATCACGATAGCACAACTTTATATTTTCCTATGGATGCAATAAATTTCTCTATGTTGCATGAAATCCTGAGTTTAAAGTTTAATCTGGATATCGCAGACGAATGGCAACTATATTTTTTTCTAGAATGGAGCATTTTCCCAATTAATCACAACAAAAGCTCCCCACTTCTAGATCTTAATAATATATATATTATATATATATATATTATATATATATATATTAATATATATATATATATATATATATATATATATATATATATATATATATATATATTAATATATATATATATATATATGATTATTCATTTTCGCGGTACTCTGTTGATCTTATCCTTCATACTTAGCATAATTGGTAGGGAATTTATATCTTTACTAGTTGGTACCCGTCAAAACATGTCGGCTAGATAGTAAATAAATGTACAAATACACAAATTATACTCAACACATCATTTACAAATGTAGAAAATCATAAAAATGTGAAGAAAAAAATTAATGTGTGCAGCCTCGTGCTGAGTATCTAAAGCCAGATTTAAGTATGTCACTGAGCATGCGCAGAAAGCAATTTTTTTTAATTGTAAATCATCGCTATTTAAACAATTTCCATCAGGTTTAATCTTATATTTCACAAACATAATTATCATAAAAATGGCAGAGAGAGATCTAGAGACTCCTCGAAATAAACGTGTTTATCATTAAAACATGTCACTGAGCATGCGCAGAAATTGATTTTTAATTGCAAATTATCGCTCATTAATAGAAATTGAGGTTATAAAAACCAAATTTGACAAATCTACAGATTACAATCTTTCGTTTAAGGCTGCTATGTACTAGGAAAAAAAATCGTATTTCCCTTTTCCTCTTCTTGCAGACTCTTGTGGTGGGAAAAGTCCAGTTGACAGTTCGAGAATTCCACACCCCCCTTAGGATTGACATTTTGAGGGATTGTAATGGCTCTCTCTCTATAGGGGGGTTAAGCGCTGCCCCCAAATTTTTTATTTAAATTATATTTTGTCAACTATTTACAGGTACATAAATGCCGATAATCAAATAAAATTCGTTTTTTTTAGATAGCCTGAACATTTCTGCAAAGTGCTACAGGATTCATTTTATAAATTTTGCCTACCAAAGGAATTTATGAGTGTTTAAAAACACACTATACCAGATTTTTCCCCGAATAATTTAAATTTTAAAATATTAATTGCATTTTTTAAAAAACGAAAAATATACACAAATGTAAAATTTCTTTCTCTATGACGGAGTACAATTTTTTAAAAAATCTTTGAATCCAAGTCGGCAATCCGTGGACAAATTTTCTCCATAGGTTAACATTGAGGTGAGTGAATCCAATGGGTTAGTACATAGCAGCCTTAAGACCAAAATGAAGTAAATTGATGCAGTAGTTTTCTCTCACGGAATGCCCAAAAAGTCGGCTTAGCAAGTTAAATATATAGATTATGGAAATTCACGGTGGTGAAGCAACACGAATCTACTTTTAAGACCCAGCTGATCTACAAATAGTTGAATCTAAAGGCGACGACTTACTTGTAACAAAACGCTGTAATGTAATTCAATACGAGTATTCGGTAGTCAGTGCCTGAAAGCGAGCGACGAACCGAGCACCTCGGGTCGAGCGATCGTGCTGCACTAGACTGTCGGTTTTTTCGCGAATCCCGCTTGATTGTTACACAAGTCGCTGCAGGTCTCACTGAACTGACTGAAGTGGAGCACCTTTTGAGCCGAGCATTCACGAACAAACAATGTAATGCTTGCCACGAGCATTACATTAGTACAACGTTACGTTACTAGTCGGTCGCCGCGTTCAGTAGGGAACGAAAATTTAGAAAGGATTTGGAGTTAGCACACGGAGAATGTGTGTCGTCATTCAGCTGGAGCCTCCCGGGTGTCGGCGTTAAAATTATTACAAGCTGTCATAAATTTCTTATGTTTTTAATAATTTGCCTGCTGATCATTGCTCCAAGTTGGATACATTATTCATACATTTTTTTATGGGGCCATCAATCTAGCTGTACAAGGAATATCTGTACCTTGGAACAAAGAGTGTCAATGACCAAAGCTTTGAAATTTGAGGGACAAATGAAAAAGAAATCAAAATAAATATAATACTAGAATGTAGGCAAAAACTATGACTCAAACTGAAAAATAAAATTTGGAAAAATATTTATACACAAACTGTTAGTAAGATTTGTAAACTGAAACTGATGTTCTCTGACATTTGATTAAAATGGACATTGGCCCTTTTTTGTTCCAAGGTACAAATATATACACCACCTTAATTTCCTCACTTCCAAAAAATTAAAAAGGAAATAGTATATGACGTATCGTAAATATGTTAATATTATATCGTAACCGTGTTGTTATAACTTTACCCTCGACTGGTAAACTGGCCATCAATTTATTCGATTGATATCGAATGAAAGAACATTGAACATTGATTTTTAAACTCACATTCAGAAATGTTCTAGGCATGTTTTATCTGGAATAGTTTTATAATTGTTTTTCACTAAACTCAGAGTTCTTCTATGCCTATATTCAAACAAATTGAATTTAATTTAACCTCATAATGTTTCATCGTTCATTAAAAAAATAATCTTTTAAGACTTCATATTCGATCAAGTTCTGCGTAGATTAACCTTCGATATTTCTTATTATTGTTGTATTTATTATTTAAAATACTTTGAAAACAAATTTCGCAGCTTGCAAACATCCATTTTGTTAGTGAAATCACGGCTGCTTACCGGGAACACTGCAAACCCGATGACTTTGGGCTCCAAGATGCTGTGCTGGCTCAGAGATATGACGATCTCTTCGGACTCGGGGAGGACTGCCTGGAACTGGGGGTTGATGTGAAAGGAATCTGCAGACAGAGAAGGAAAGGATTTTATACATTTAACTTGACAATGTTCACGATGATTTCACACAGATTTCTTAACAGTAATTTTCTCAAGACAAAATTTAGTATTAACTACAGCATATGCAGAGAGTTGGCCTTTTTCCTAATTACGCAAAAAGAAATAATCTGATGAATATGACTTGATGAGGTTTGCTCACATTGATTTCTTAGAATAATTTTCCCAAAACGAGATTTAGAACTAACTGCAACGTATGCAGAAAGTTAGCCTCTTTCCTAATAACGCAAGCCGGGGTTCGGCCTATTCACACTAAATCCGGAGCGTTACGTAGCGTCAGCCTTTAAGGCGACAATGGACCATGAAAAACTTTATTTTTGTTTATCAACCTATGAAATTTTGTATACTTATACAGTTTTGTTTAGAGATGAAAATGCTAAATTTAAAAAAAAATCAGAATGTAATTAAGATATTAATTAAAATCAGTTTGTTAATTACTCTATTTAAAAATGCTCCATGCGCATCAATTTTTGTCTCAGATATCTAATTTTCTTTCTTAAGATAATTTAAATAATCTAATTTTCTTTCTTTATATAGTTATAATAAAAGTTACTAGCAATATTTGATTTACAGTCATATTTATAAAAACTAGAAAAGAAATGGATAAAAATTGGTCCTTTCATGCAAAATTTTATCAATTTTTTTTTATTGTAAAAATTTAAAGTTGTTTTACAATAGTTGTCGTATTGCTCGTCCAAAATTATTTAATCGGGCGTGAACTAGTTGGGGTAGTACATTAATTATTTATTTTATAAAGGGGTAGTTGGGTGCGTTGTGTTTATATTATTTGTTAACAACCCAAAGTTCAGGACGTAGTTAGCAATAACGAACAAGTAAACTGAAAACTACTGAAAACAATTAAAACAGAGAACAAATTAAATTTAAATTAAACTTAATTTATTTACAATTTGTACATTTATACATTTTATCTTAATAAAACTTTCGTAAACACACCTAGCCATACACAAAATCAGTTTCTCGTACTTTAAAATAAAATTCTAAAAGATTACTTTTCAAAGGAGACAAGGGAGCCCACAATAACAAACCAAAACGTAGAATACCAATTATATCTCCTATCAACTATCTCTACACCTATTCGTAAACCAATAGCTAAATCAAATCAAACATCAACCAAAAGAAAAGGACTGATCTAAACAAATGAAATATTTTGACTCACTCGTTGAGTTGCGATCCGGTATATTTGTGGGTCGACTTCCGTTTAATTGCTGGGGAATTCTCTTGCTTCTATGTCGTTGAGCTTGCCGCTGCCTTCTATCATCACACGCACACAAAAAATATTTTATTTCACAAATTATATTTGGGGAGCTCAAAATTCAAGCCAACGCCGTAGCACAAAATCTAATAAGGCAACGGGGAACTGCAGTTCGACCCGATACGCCAAAATCAAGAAAGGAGTCTCTCCCTAAGAGATCGGAGAGCTTGCTATTTTAGAGAGAGGGGGAGAGAGAGAGCTTTTTTTTTATTTTCTAAACTCCCCAATTTATATTATTTCAAAACCTATTATCCTTTCTTGACTCCTCCTCCTAATTTCTTTTCAACCATTCCTGATACTGCTAAAATTTCATTTGCCTGCAACACCTTAACCTTATTTAATTGCTTCTCCGACGTACGTCCAACACCGAAACCGCCAATGCAAAACCACCCAAGTTGCTTGTGGTTTTCTCACGCCACTGTTGTAAATTCGAAATACAAAGCCCTTTGTCGTGTAATGTCACTTTTGGAGACACCCCGCTTATCTGCGTCTAGCTATCTAACTTTCCAAGCTGACAGCTTCTTTCTTCCACATCAAACACCGGACCGCTTCGTTCTTTAAATAGCATGCCGCTTCTAGCCATCATTTCCAATTTTAACAGTTTGAATGTAATGATGAAAGCCTTCGAATTAACTTATTCTTTTAATATTTTTATGAAATCTTCACCTATTCGAAGGCGCATCATTACAATAGTATAATGAATTTATTACTAGGTTTTATTCTAACATATATAAATAATCATTTTATGAAATTTTATGAAACTTCAAGAATATTATGACGCATGGAACATTTTGAACTTACCGAAACGACATGAAAACTTGTTTGGAGAAAATAGCATTTAAAGTTTTAATTTAATGTAACATTTCCATTGTTTACGTTTGAAAAAATACTTATAACTCGGTTAATAATGATCGTATCAACATACTTTTTTTTTAATTTAAAGCTTATGAGTTGCAGAATCATTTTCTGAAAGAAAACAAAATCGTTTTGGGAACATATTTTTGTCAATCTGAAAGTCCATTGTCGCCTTAAAAAAATTACCAATCATAGAACTCAATTCATTGACCACGTAAACCGTCAAACCAACAACAGGTCAAAAATTTCGGAGCCAATGTAGTAACGTAACACAACGCTCCGAATGTAGTGTAAAAACGGGCCTTTAGCCTTGTCGACTGCACAGCTCTGAAAATGTCACATACTTTTTTCTCCCATTCTTACAATAATTGCCTGTAAAAGGATTTATTAGTGCTAGTGGAAAAGTTCTTGTCGCACTATATCTAGAGAAAGAAAAATGTTCAATACTAGAATAAAGTAAAACCCCATTTACGCTTCTAAGGCATGAAAAGAGGTTTTCTTCGTTAGGCGGCACAAATAATAGCAAATAAAAATAATCCTTAGGTGAATTCCAAAAGTAAAATTAAAAGAAGAAAATGGATAAGAACTTAAGAGTGTTTAGGTTCGTTTTTCACGGGAAATTTTTGGAGGACTTTAGGTCAGTTAATAAAGATAAACATCCATAACGAAAATTTTAAAATGGCAACTTTCCGACTAATAACTACACTGCTCAAAACAATTAGGGGAGCACATGGTTTTAACAAAATTTACTCAAATACTTACACCGATAATTAACATAAAATAAATTATCCATAATTTAAAGCCTAGCAGAAAACTTCATATGCAAATCAAAGTTCATGACATCAAAAACCAGAAAAAGAACATAAGGGCGGAAATCGGGATGTTGCAGAAACGTCTGTTTCACTGCCTTAACTGTGAAATTCGATTGCTCAGTTATTCTTTTTGAGAAAAAGTGACTTGAAAATGTCTCAACAACGTGATTTACCGGAATCCATGGCATGGCGTATTATAGGCAGACTTGAATCCGGGCAAACACAACGTAGTGTCGCGGACGCTGTTGAAGTCGCCAGAAGTGTCGTTGCAAGGCTGTGGAATCGATTCCAAGAAACAGGGAATGTTAGACGTCGACCAAGGCAAGGTCGGCCACGCGCCACTACAGCAACTGATGACCGGTATATACTGTTAACAGCTCGTCGATACAGAATAGACAATGCTACTCAGCTGCAAAGACAGTTGCTCTTGGCAACAGGGCGAAAGGTGTCCAGCCAAACAGTACATAATAGGCTTCATCAGGGAGGTCTCTATGCACGTAGGCCAATGGTCTGCATTCCGTTAACCTCACGCCACCATGCTGCCCGAAGAAGATTGGCTGCTGAACATCGAGATTGGGAGCAACATGATTGGAGCCAAGTGCTGTTTACAGACGAGTTCCGATTCAGTCTGGAGTGTGACACCCGACGTGTTTTGGTATGGAGGGATAGGGGCACTCGAAATAACCCCACATTCGTTCGTGAAAGGTCACAATACAGACGATCTGGTTTTATGGTATGGGGTGGAATCAGCATAGGAGGACGTACGGACCTGCATATCATTCGGAATGGTACTTTGACGGCCCGAAGGTATACAGACGAGTTACTGAGACCTCATGTCATACCTTACGCTGCCGCCATTGGAGATTCCTTTGTTTTCCAGCATGATAATGCCAGACCGCATACAGCTCTTCTTGTGGAGAACATGCTTGAAGCTGAAACAATACAGCGTATGGAATAGCCAGCGTGCTCTCCTGACCTGAATCCAATCGAGCATGTTTGGGACATGCTCGGACGACGCATTGCTGCGAAACCAAGGCCTCCTTTTACTCTCCGATACTTGGAGAGTGCACTTCTTGAGGAGTGGAACAGTATTCCCCAAAGTCTTATCGATAACATCATCGCATCCAGGGAAAACAGGTGTGCAGCAGTCTTAGCTGTTCGAGGAGACCACACGCCATATTAAAAATCTTGCATCATTTCTAAACAATACTTTTTTTTATCGTTTACATGTAACCAAATTGTTGCCCTAAATCATCTTTTCATGTTTTTTCCATATTTTCAAAGAATTAAAGCTTAATTACAAATTTTTTTACGTCTTTTTTTCTATATTGCGCATTGATACGCGTGTACTATCCATTTTATGCCAATACGTGGCTGTCTCGCACGGTTTTCTTAACTTCTTTGCTTGCTCCCCTAATTTTTTTTAGCAGTGTATAATCCTTTATCAGGCCTTAAAGAATTAGGTGGGAATTGTCGCTGGGGGCCAATCGCAGTTACATCTGTGATTAGTCTGTAGTGACCTCATACGCTGAGGCCTGATGAACGATTATACCTATTAATTAGAAACTAGATATCATTTTCATTTTCTATCGTGGTTTTACGAAGTTGTTTACTGGTTTCATATTTATTCCGAAATACGAAAGTCGTTCAATCAGAAAGAGATGGAAATTTTCTTTTAAATTCTATACATCATGTGTTTATTTACATATTTATCCGTTGCAGAGCCCGATTATGAACGCTGGGGGCCCCTGGGCAGATGCTATTTGCCCCCCCCCCCTTACGGACATTTATAAAAATACATACTATTAGGAGTACTAGGTGCATACACCAAGGGGGTTTTGGGGCCCCCTAGCATCAGGGGTCAGCGCTAAAATTTATCGTCCAGCGTAACACAATCCTAAATAGGTGAACATACTTTCATCGATCAGGTTACCCAAATGTGTTTGGTGCTGCCATCTATGAACATTTTCGAAAAACAATCATCTTAAAAAAATTCTGAATGAAGCTCAACAAGTGAGTATTATGGAATATAATTGTGAAATAAACGAATATTTTAAAAATTGTAAGTAAGGAATAGTGTAGCATTCATTTTTAGTCAAGGTACATCATACAATATAAGAAATATCAATGAAAATCAAGAATGTTACACGATAATCATAGGCTTTTAAACAAAAGGTTTCACATTATCAAAACTTTTATTCAATTTAAAAAATTATAAACTCGTATGGATATATGTAGTTTTTTTTCCTACTATGCAAAGGAAATTTCTATAAAAGTTTTATTAAATATACGAATTTGTTTCATCGTAATACGTCTGTGAACATGCTGAATTTTTGTATAACGCTAAAAAAATATTTTTTCATTTTAACCTTATAGAATTCTTCATCGTGTTAACTTATTCTCTTTTCTAGATTTTAAGGAATTTTCTTTTATAATTTGATAAAAAACGATTATGCCATACACAAATAGAAGTCAAACTGTAAAATGACACGCATTTGTAGTGTGTTCAACCGCAGTTTGATGCTCTAAAGTTGAGATAATTCCCTACATGTATTGTATGACATTACTGTTGATAGCATTTAGTCCTGTTATTTTGTAAGTATAAAATAGGAAGAAATGTTTTCAGCAATCTTGACGTAATTGAGATTCTAAATAAGATGAAAAAAAAAAATATAAATGCATGAACTGTGTCTTTACAGATGGAGTACTAAATTAAAAAACAATAGACATTTCTGGAATGTCTTTTTATTTAACAATGTATAATTTTTTGAACAAGCTGTAAAAATTTTCAGTTCTTTCCATTATAAACTCTTAAAGTCAGAATATATGACTATCACCAGCAAATAAATAAATTCTTCACACGAATTCAATGTATCTCCATGGATTTCAAAAGCTGTGTCTGTCTGTAAAATGTACAAACAGTACAACTTATGTAGAAGTCAGCTTTCAAACACACTCAAGATGCTTCTATTTTGCATTCACTTACGTTTTGGGAATTTAAAACTGCCATCAGATTATAAAATACATTGCCTTAACCCTGGTTATTAGCTGGTACTCTAAGACTATCTCAATCAGAGATTTACCCCATAGAGTAAATACAGACACTATAATCCAGATTGTTTGCTTGAAAACAAAGTTATGACATCAGTAAATTCTAAGAATAAAATCCTAACTCCCACATTCATTATCTATATAGCATTCCTAATATACTTCACAGAATAATCCTATTTTACTCTAAAAAGGTTTCAAATCCAGATAAGAATGAAAAATAAGGCTTTAAAACCGATAACAATAGACTTACTGTCTGAAAAGCAAGGTCTTCGTGTGCCACTGTTCCTTTGACCGCTTCCGGTTGTAAATCGGTGAAAAGAAAATCTTATTGTATCTCTCAATCAAGTATCAACAATTACTCGGATAAAACCAGCATTGCTCTCTTAATACATAATCTTGACCAGAACACCACAAGACCGTGAAGGATTAATTTTCTTTCCTTAAAAGTTTAAGAGTAATAAACGCTGTCTTCGTTTTACTGTGTTGATTGAAATGACGGAAGTTTTAAGCTAAGTATACAGATTCTGGATTATCTTTATTTTTTTTTAACAATCTTTTATTTTTTTTTGTATACAGATTTTTCTTATATATCTTTGAATAGAATTAAACTTCCAATCCTTAATAAGTCATATACCATAAACGTACTTTGAACTACATCTTATTGGATAACACGAGCGGGAAAAAGTATTTGCATGAGCTTCTGTGAGAAATTACTTACCTAGGTTATTCCTACATCCACCGGAGCTGACACCCCTTTGCCACTGACCATGCCATACTTTCATGTGCCACGGGGTCTTCGACCGCAGAGTTGGCTCATCCTTACTGGTTTCTGCATCGAGGTGTACAGCCTCCACAGATGTGAAAGTCTTGACAAAATCTTGGTAAGTCATCCTGTCAAAGGCAAACAACTTAATTTCATACATGACGATACCGAGTAGGATTCAATGCTAAGATTTGGCTTAAAGTCATAACATAATACTTGCACGTACAGAACAGTTAATTTTACAGTAAGATAAATAGTTTTAAAGAAGCACAAGATACAGTAATAAACTTGCCGCCATTTTAAAGATCCTAATATTAAAATTCTTCTTCTGGGGGAAACATTTCCTTTAATATATTCATTTACACTTAATTCAAAATGTTTCTATTGGTGCTCCATCATCATCATATTCGGCCCGACAGCCCAAAGTGGGTCAGGGCCTTCTGATGAAGATTCCTCTAAGACAATTTATTTCTAGACCTGGTCTGCCAGTTCCTCACTCCAATCACTCTTTAAAATCTGATTCAATAGAGTCGAGACATCTTAGTTTTGACCTTCCCCTTTTCCGACTATTAAAGAGCCTTGCAGCAAAACTCTTTTTGCTGGATTTTTTTCATCCATTCTAGCAATATGAGAGGCCCAGTTCATTCTTTTAATTTTAAAACTTTTAATAATATCGGGCTCTTTAAAAAATCTATAGATTTCTGAATTAAAAAGTCTCCGCCATAAGCCATTTTCTTTGACATCACCAAGGATGCTTCTGAGAACCCTTCTCTCGAAGACTGCAATTCTGTATCCTCCATTTTTTGTTAAAGACCAGGTTTCCGAACAATACATTAGGACCGGCCTAATGATAGTTTTACAGATAAGAAACTGTTTTTCTGGAGAGAAACTGGGACTTCAATAAAGAGCGAAGTCAGGGGTACATCTCAAGGTGTAGAAATTTTGAAGTAGATGCGATGACAAGAATTACCCCGACGTATGTGAAAGTATAGAGAAATTGTACTTTAAAGCTTTTCACCATTCCCTCCCTATGCGTTTGAAACGTATTTTTCTGTTACATACTCTCAACTTTAAAATTGTTTGTGACAGAAATATTCCACGATTAATTTGGTGCTCAAAAGTGTCTCAGATTATACAATTTGATGCTTTTGAATGCCAAACTGGAGGAAGGAATAATTAGTCTGAACAGTTTTTTCCAGCTGAAAGGAAAACGAAACAGATCTCAAACGCTTAGTAGAAAGGATGTATAAACCACGCCCTGCTGGGAGGAGTCCATCCAAGTCTGCCTGGAGATGTATATATTTGGTCAGAGGGTTTCAACTGCCCTGTTTTAAAACTTTATATTTTACAATAAGAAACACAAACCCGATAATTTTATACCTACATTTTGATTTCAGTCATGAGAACATTTTGAAGGTTTCTATATCTTTGCTAACGCCCGGTGGCGTAGTAGTTAAAAGCTTCAAGCTACCACACCACAGGTCCAGGGTTAGGTTGACTCAGCCTTTCATTCCTTGAAGGGGTCGATAAAATGAGGCCAAGCATGCTTGGGAACTAACTCTGGGGGTCCCGCGTCAGATTGACCACCTGACTGAGTCATATGCTGTATGGCACTTCAAGCCCACGATCAAGAAAGCGGACATTGGCACCACCGGCCTTGGTCCACATTCAGACTATTGTGCCATGAGTTTAGTTTATATCTTTGCTATCTTAGGAAAGGGCTGCAGTACATTCCAACTAAAAAAAATACTGCAAAAGATATTAGAAAAGTGAAAGATTATATCATTTATTTCCTTGTCAATTTTTAGAGAGAAGATTGTTGTCCAAAAATCCATTTGCAATATTTTAAAATAATTAAAGGAGCATTTTTGTAAAGATGAAAATTACAAAATAAATTTTTAAGGGTATTGAACTGGAATTGGATTTTATTGCATGTCTCGAACTTTAACACTTCCTAAATAAATTTGACTAGATTTATAATGCAATATGAATAAAATTAGATAGAAGAAAAATTGTCTTAGACGTTTTGAATTGAAGGCCCGTGGGAATTTCGTTCAAAGAAAATATATCTGAAATAAAAAGTTAACTTTAGCATAGTTTAAACTTTTTTTCCACACCCCTTTTTCAAAAATTTACTATTAAATAAATTTAAAAATACTTCTACTCTTTACTGTTCTGGCCTTTACTGTTCTGGCCTCTAAATTTGATATGAAGCATTCGTTGGTACAGCTAAATAAGACTGAGTGGATCTAGTCACATACGCATATATATGTTTGTGTATATTGCATAAACCTCTATTCTAATTTTTTTATGTAGATAAAAAAAACTTTCTAAAGTATGCTATAAAATATATGCAATTGATATTTCAGCCATCAATAATTACAGAGTTACTGCTAACAAAATCTACTTGTGATATTTTGAGCCGGAGAAGGAATAAGACAAGTCTGGGAATGGCATAACTGTATGAAAACCGACTTCCTTAAATTTAAGTTATTAGCTACCAGTAGTCTCTTCATATTCATTTTTTAAAAGAAAGGTGAAACTTTAACACGAATATTTGAAATATACATGGTGTTCCCTCATCTCAGCCGCTCCTATTAATAATCCAATTTATACGTAGTATAAATTTACCCCAGCCCCATTAAAATATTAAACATCTTTCCTTGTACTAAGTTTCATTATTAAAAAAATTTAACTTTCTGTAGTAAAGTATTAGAAAATGTGTAAACCACACACACTAACCAAAATTCGCCATCAATCATGTTGTGACAATTCAACCTTTCTATGTCTTCGGCAATGACACTATCCCATTCACCAGAGCTGCAAAAGAAAAAGAAAAAATATTAGTACTAATTTCGATTTAAATAATTATTATACAAAAAAAAATTATGCGTGTGTGTTAAATAAATTAAAGAAACAGAGAAATAATTTTTAAAAACAATTTTCGGATAACTGTACTGAGGAATACCACTGAAGACATCGAAAAGGTTTTGTCCACTACTTTTACCATCAATATTGTTTACTTTCTTCCCGCGTAATACATTGCTTCAAAACTTTATATTATTAGATCTCTTAATCCAAGTAAATAAATAAGAAGAAGCTATAGCAGTCTCAAAATTGCATTGCTAAACCTGTCACCAATTTTTAAACGAATTTTTATAAGAGTAAATCTAAACTGACTTTTAGCAGTTCAACAATTAGTTCCATTGGTTAAAGGCAATTCTATTTCCTTTTAATGTAGACTGGAAAATCATGGTAATAAATTCTGTCACAAGTAAAAATGGATAGTAATACCACATGTAAAATTGCGTTCACTGTGTAAGAGACTACATAATGCTACAAAGTTTTATTAATGAGAAAAAACATTTATAACTCACTGTTTTATAAGTGAGAGAAGGTAAAGTATTACGTTATTAATTTGTATTAGAGAGACAGTTTTGGTTTAAATTCACTTTTGACATACACACACTAAAACCACGCAACTGATACACGCGTAACTGAAACAAGCAGAATAAAAAACCAGACATTTTTTCTCTGAGTGCGCACACCAAAAAGACAGCAAGTGATCGTCAGTTGTCGAGTTTCACCATTTGGGCAAACGGCGTATTTTTGTCTAGTTTCATTTAGAAGAGGTTATATTGTTTTATCTCATTTAATCTGTCGGTTAAAACAAAAACCAACAGATCAAAGCTCACATTTAATTAATTCTCAGCAATAAATGCTTTTGAAAAAAATATTGAATATGCGGTCTTGAGATGACATTGACAGCTTCATTTTCTTATCACTTTATTTCCTGGGAGAGTTGAAATGATCGAAATTCCATTCGGGTTGTTTTCGAAGTATTTAAGCGGCGTAAACTCCGAGTAGTTATACTTTTGTAAGCCAGCTGTATAGCTTATTTTTATTTTACACATTATATCGGTTGTTAGCTCAAGTCTAGCAGCAAATTAACTCAAGTATGAGGTTGAATTAGAATCCTGATTCGTAGACATTGCAGCTTGGCCTAGTAGTCAGATTAAAGCAGTAGCTAGTTCCTAACAAGTCGTCGGACGATTGCAAAATAGCTAGGGCGCAATCATTCTGTACCAGCGTCTGCAGATTCCGATCCCACGCCCTAGATATTTTTAGCCGTTGGTAATCGGCTTTCATCTGTAGATCCCGGTCAGTTAAGCCACTTGAGGACATTTCGTCACATCAACAGTCCATGCCTTATATATAGTTGATAAAATTTGTAACACTTTAAAAGCCAGTACATGTACAATTAATAGCAGAATCGCGCATTATCCTACCTCTATTTCAGATTTTACAAATTTCAGCAATTGGTTATTAAAAAATACTGGTGTAAGCGCACAAAGAAATTTACGACAACAATCGACAAAAGAACTCATCGCTCCAAGAAACGAAAAGAACCAATTACCAAACAAAAAAGCGAAAAACACGGTCACTACGGAAAGCAGACATGAAAAAAAAATCACATCGATGATAAAAAAAAAACAATAACCACTGAAAAATTGACTCGCCTGGCTTAAGATTACTTGACAAGCCTATTCGCGATAACGAATGTGGTATGAAAACAGAGTTCGGAAGAAAAGTAAAAAAGAAAATTACTGTCCATTGTGGAAATTTTTCAACGCTGAAAGAAATTGTCGAAAATTGCTGATTTATGTAACGCATATGAAATCTCAATCAGTTCCGCTTGAGTTCATGCGCGATTATATTTCAATGACTTTTGGATCAGTATTCATAAAATGCAAGTCGGGGACCTATTTTCGACACGGGTGATTGAGCAAAGTATTAGCGATATTTTTTTCGCGATGATGCAAACTTGCATATATACTAATACTTTTTTTTTCTCTGGCCACTCAATTTCTGACCCAAACATAGGTACAGTTTTGAATTTAAAATCTTCTTCAGGGTGTAACTGGGGTATTGTGGAATGGTTTGGGACGTCTGTGAACTGTACTTTCGAATAAAGCAGGATTTATCAGATGCTTCAGATATCCGTAACAGTATGTTTATGAAATTTTTTCAAATGATTTGTACTCTACTTGCGTACTTGTAATTCATACAAATTGGCTGCACTTTATTAATTTTCCGAACGCTTTAAAGAACATTATACGTTTTAACAGAAATATTTTATTTAAACTTTTTTTCCACACCCCTTTTTCAAAAATTTACTATTAAATAAATTTAAAAATACTTCTACTCTAACAGGTATCTCATTCCTGGAACTATAGCCATAGTCCTTACTTTTCAAAAGCGTATGTTCTCAGCCCTCTCAGTTCGGTTTGTGAATTTGATTGATTTAAAAGATACTTCCTTACTAGTGGTGTCAACAACATGGTAAATGACAGAAGTTTTATTCTCTATCTTCCATATCTGCTTAGAAGTTTTACGCATTAAAGTTTGTATTCATATTCATTTATTTTTATTTTCCATCATTCTTTCTCTCCTTTGAATATTTGTAGCATTTTCTTTAATTCATTTTTCGCCTTTATGTATTACTATTCCTCCGTTTGGCAACTCCCACCCTTTCCAGTTTTACAGATATGATGGTGAAGGTTCCGGGAGATGGGGGGGGGGGGGGGCGTAGCGTCTTCTCTGAGTGTAGTGAAATCGTCATTGCAATAGGTTTTGATAAAAGACTATTTCCCGTCAATAAATGGCTCCTTTTTGCCTTTCTGAATTTGAAGCTAATAACTTTTGCTTCTGTCCAAACGAATTTTATAGGATAATTTTGGTTCTGATAAATAGTGCCTAGTGAAAATAATGCAACATTCACCACACAAAATGTTGCTTCTCAAGTAGTTCAAATGGAACAGGCACCAAAAACCGCAAATTTAAAATCTTTAACCCGGCAGGCATTTGCCTTGACGACGTTCGCACATCCACACCGCGAATTTTCGGTGGCAACTTTATTATGGGAGCCCCATATAGATAAGCCAACATTGCTTTCGAGGGGGGGACATCGCAGTAACGCGCACGTCTAAGGGCCTGTTCACATAGAATCCGTCAGCGTCAGCGTTACCCGTATTGACTTATTTTAAACCAATCACAGGTCTTAAGAATTTCGTTGCTAATCGTTTGAATGGAACACGATGCAATTTGCTTTAAACGCGGTTTTAAAAGGGTAAGTTTTTTTTTCTTGTAGTTATGTAGGTAAGTACATATTCCGTATTTATTATTAAGTTATAATAAATATTGTAGACCTTTTTATAGCTCACCACACCTACGTCACTGGGTAGACCGCAACACCTTGAAAAAATTATAAGTAGCCCGTGCCCTGGAAAAGTCTACCCACCCCTGGACTATGTGAACAGGATCTTAGGCCTTGTTCGCATTGCATACGTTAGCGTCAACGCCGCATCGATATATTTTTAACCAATCTCAGACCTTAAGGCTCTGTTCACATTGCAGCTGTTAGCGTAAAAGTATTGAAATATATTTTACCAATGGCAAACCTCCAAACGATTAGCAACGAAATTGTTAAGGCCTATGATTGGTTTATTTCCGTCTCAGCGCCGTTTTTCCTTTTATGTTTATGCTAATAGACTGCAATATCAACAAGCGTTAACAGTTTTGTGGCTAATCGTTTGGAGGTCTGTGATTGGTTAGAAAAATTTCGATGCGAGTAACGTTGATGGACGCACTGGTAACAAGGCCTAGTAAGGAATATCTTATGCCTCCTCTATGGGAGAATAATAGTATTTGGACAATATTTTGGTAAGTTATATCTCTTTCTCTAACACACACACACACTCACAAAAAAATGTAAACAATGAGAGAAAAAAATGTAAAATGCTTACTTTCTTGACCACGATCCAACGTATTCAGATAGCGTAGCGAGAGGATTTCGTAGTTTGACTAATTGTATTTGATCACCATTTACTGTTTCAACCTAAGTAAAAAAAAAAAAAAAAAAAAAGATATACTTTGAGAACACATTTTCAAATGCTCTGTCATGTAAATAATTCAGTATTAGAGATTTAACAATGACAACATTGCATTATAATGCCAGCTTTTTGTTTCATCTTCCTCTCTCTCACATTGGAGTAAACGACATTTTTAGTATAAGGTGATAATTAAAAATTTATCCTCGCAAACACTAAATAATGATTTAAATGTCAGGAAAGCAGGGCCGTGGCGGCCTTGTGGTACAGCGCGCTGGTTTTCGGTGCTGAGGGTGCTCAGATCGAATCCTGGCGAAGCGCCACTAAAACGCCTCCGTTTGTGTCGTCCCTTCATAGGGGGCAATGCTGGTCTGCCTATATGGCGCCCCCATAATAAAATGGCCAACAAAACTGCGGTGAATTATAAGTGAATGTCTTCGCGACAAGTACCTCCGTATTTAAAAAAAGAATGTCATGAAAGCAATAAAGTTCCGATATAATGACAAGCGTATTGAAACACAAGTTATTACACGATTTTTCAAATTCAATATCGTCGTTTTGCGTACATAAAATTTGCCCTCCTCCAAAAAAAGCTTGATTAACGTAAAATGTTTAGAAGAATTATAAAATATGTGTGTACATATGTTAGGTCCTAAACATTCTAAAAATTATCCCGCATACAATTTTTTTCATTTCATTTTAATTGTCGTTTTTCCAAGATTATCACATATTAAAAAACCGGACAATGGCCGAATGGTTAGCGCGCGCTGGCCTTCATTACCGGAGGTTTCGGGTTCGAGCAGAACATAGGACTTTGTGGTAGTTCGTAATCGATTGTAAAGTGAAGGTGAATGTTCCGTTTTGCTTGACCCTCGAGTCGAAATGATAACTGAAACATTTAAAATGCCTACCTTCCTATCTATTACCCGTGCTCCGTGAACTTCTGAAAATACTGAATGGTGTTATCAAACCTTATTGACATTCTTTCGTTTCATAAGAAAAGAGCTTCTGTACATGTGCATACGTTTACTTTAAAAAATACAGGCAATCAAAGCACTACGCACACTAGATTCCCTAAATTACCCAAGATAAAACGTGCGTCGGAGCATCTGATTTTAACTTTTCCTCCCTCTTTCCCCGTTGAGTTTTGAATAAAGAAATTCGTTTCTTAAGAGAGCATTTATAATTGGAATGAAGGGTCATCTGATTAAGTAAAAGAGAGAGCCGGTTTTTTTTTCTTTTCTCAACCCTTTCGGTGCTAAATACTTCTGACGTATTGGACACTGGTATGTGAAGTCACACGTCATCTGATTCTGAAAGAACTTGAACACGTTCAGGTCGATTTCAATCAACGATTACCGAGTCATCTGGGGACGCATCTTCTGATTTTCACTAGGCGAATATTCACATTTTAAATGGTCCAGACATTGCAGAGTTAAAGTTCTTTGAAAGTGCATTTTCAGGCCGACATGAGTCAGAACAAATCTACTCTCTCCACGGATTGAATTGCACCTCACTATCTTTTCTTGTATATACATCCATTATATCCAAAAAAAATTATGCATTTTTTAAGGCTTCCCGGATCTCAGAAGTAGTTTAAAATCTACTGATTGAAAGCTACAGGGAGAATGGCTTAAGAAGTATTACTTTGTATAGCGGATACGAAGAGAGCGTTAAAACGGCCATGGAGAACTGTCCAACTCCTTAGACACACATTTGATACCCTGAAACACTTTGGTACCTAAAGCAGTGATCTCCAAACTTTTTTGACAACGTACCCTTAGGACTAAAATAATCATAAATTGTACCCCCTAATTTATATATATATATATATATATATATATATATATATATATATATATATATATATATATATATATATATATATATATATATATATATATATAGTGACGTCACGTATATATTGTGCGGTTCTCACGACCTGCGAAGATCCCTTCCACAGCTGCAGGATTAAAAACACAGCTATGCGTTCCCACTGCATTCTGAAATTCTGTGACGGTTAAAAAACTATCACATGCCAAAGTCTAACATTCCTGGTTTTCTGCGGGTGAATCCCTCGTCTTCATCTTTGCCGGCAGAACCTGGAGTCTGCCGCCCTCTCATAAAGATGTCCGTCCGGGTCGTCAGTCAGAACATGCTGACGTTATAGAAGCGATATGTTACCATAAAAATGCCATCAGAGTCTAAGGCTGTCATTGAGCACGGAATTCCTCGTTCCCCCTCTGAAAATCCAGCAATTTCTGAGAAGAAGCCACGCCACCCGCGAAGACCTGAAGCGAGATATAGTCAGACACTTGGTGTTTTTTGCGGAGATTCCTCATGTAACATCCAGCTATGCAGATGTGGTTTTAAGCTCCGGTTGAGACTATGAGTCTCCGAGCGTGCGCTTCTCAATCTGAATTTAAGTTAACTAAATATGTTGTACTTGTTTAAATTTAATATTTTTGTAAATAAATTTCCTTGTTAAGTTTCTGTTTTAAGAATTGGCCTTTTCATTATAATTAGGACTCTGTCTTTCTTGGTCATGAATTTAGTTATATATATATATATATATATATATATATATATATATATATATATATATATATATATGTAGAAAGCAGAACTGAACTCTTAACTATGAACTTTAAACTTCATGAAATGTTATTTGTAAACGCATATTATGTCTGGCGCAAGAGGGCGCCGCTAGCACGAACATTATCACGACCCCTCTACTCTGTTTTGGGGTGAACATTAAGAGTCCCACTTTGGATTCCGTCGTGGACGGACTACGTTTTTCTTTCAATTCTTTCTAAATAAATGTAATTGTTTTTGTTATTTACGATGGTTTCTAGCTAGTTTATGTTGTGGATCTTTTACTCCAACCCCGCGCCCACAGAAGATGGTGTCAGAAGAGGTATTAGATATGAATTAGAAAGAAATCTACGAGAACACGACGCGAATCTCCATCAACGCAATACGATGCAACGGACTCCGAACTAAAGTAAGACTATTTTTATGAATTACGATAGTGACTGTTTTGTTTCTTCGAATTACGGCTAATCACGATAATTCTATTTATACGATTTACGAGCTTATGTTACGAATAACGATTCTAAATAACGATTGCTACGATTAACGACTCTAAATGGAAAAAATGAAATTAGCTGATATTCCCCGAATCAAAGCAAACTTGAAGTCTGCTTCTGTTAAATCTATAAAATGTTTGCATAATTTTGTTTATGAAACTGAAGGTGACCGATTAAACCGGAAACGGTTACGAGAATTTTCTGGCTTTGACTACCAGAAAAACGACGAACATTATGAGAAGAAATTAACTTTTGCTGTGAAAAACGTTAGGCTTGCTAATTTAATTACAATTTGCAATATTTTATGTATTGATTGTGACGGAAATGAAACTGTTCTCGCTACTCGAATTCTCGATAGCCTATTAGATATTAAAACGCTTAAAAATGATAATTTTGAATCTGATAGCGACGATGAACACGTGAATGAAGAAATTAGTAGCGAAGTTAGCGAATTAACCCGTGTAGAACCATCAGTAAATAGATTTTCTAAATTTACTATTTCCTATCATGATATCGAAGACAGTTTGAGAAAGTTTGACGGGAAAGATAATTATTCCATCGAAAAGTGGATAACTGATTTTGAAGAAACGGCGAGTATTTGCGCATGGAATGATCTTCAAAAATTAATATTCGCGAAACGATCATTAACTGGATTAGCGAAACTCTTTATTCAAGGTGAATCTGGCTTAACTTCGTGGGCTAAGCTTAAATTAGCTCTTGAACAAGAATTTGCCTCGAAGTGCACAAGCGCCCAACTCCATAAAATGCTGACGAAACGTCATATAAACAACGAAGAATCTCTGCAAGAATATTTTCTGGTCATGAAAGAACTAGCAAGCAGAGGTAACATCGAAACAGAATCCCTAATTCAATATGTTATAGATGGTATTCCCGATAAACCGTCTAACAAAGTAATTCTTTACGGTGCGAAAGATTTAAAAGATTTTAAGGAAAAATTAGGTATTTACGAAAAAATACGAAACCATACTACGATTCCATATGTCACCACAAGAGCACCCCCTGCATGGTCCCGTGTACTTGATGTCAGCACCAGCGCATCCCCCGCATGGTCCCGTGTATTGTAAGTGTGTTCCATTTTATTTCTTTTTCAGAGACTGTCAGTGCCTATTGCTTAATGTCATCCGAGGCCGCATGACAGCTAGGATGGCCGAACTGTAGAAAGCAGAACTGAACTCTTAACTATGAACTTTAAACTTCATGAAATGTTATTTGTAAACGCATATTATGTCTGGCGCAAGAGGGCGCCGCTAGCACGAACATTATCACGACCCCTCTACTCTGTTTTGGGGTGAACATTAAGAGTCCCACTTTGGATTCCGTCGTGGACGGACTACGTTTTTCTTTCAATTCTTTCTAAATAAATGTAATTGTTTTTGTTATTTACGATGGTTTCTAGCTAGTTTATGTTGTGGATCTTTTACTCCAACCCCGCGCCCACATATATATATATATATATATATATATATATATATATATATAGTGTGTGTGTTAAAAATGATTTTTTTTTCAGGAAATAAACGGGAAAAAAATGCAGAAAATCAAGTTTTTTTATATTTATTTATTTTAAATTAAACAATATATACACATGCAATTGATAAATTACACGAGAAATTTTAAATCAATTTAATAGGAACAATGTGATTGAATTTGTTGACTAATTTCGGAAAAATCTGGCTTGATTCCCTCTGTTAATGCAATTCGAAGATCTGGTTCTAATTCTAATTTATTTCTGTATATGGTTTATGAAATGAGGCGTACCCCCTAGAATTTTCTGCGTTCCCCTATTTGGATACCATTGCCCTAAAGCACTTTAAGCCCCCAAATTGCTGAATACGTATACACGCCCATAGCACGGAAAGGGTTAAAGTCTCATTCAGTAACTTCAGTACTGGCATTAGTTAAAGGCAGATGTCAATCCGTTTACTCATCCATTACACTTAGAGGCAGTAACACAGGGGAAAAAAACTTACTTTATCTACACAGAGAACCCTGTAATTTGTTCCTAGAAGGATTCCATTGGCTAATTTTTCTGGCTGATTTCTGGACTGAAATAAAGATGAAAACAAAGTACATTAGTGATTCCAATTACATACTTTCTCTAAATCAGTGATAAAAACAAACCCTGAAATAACTAATCAAAAGAATCTATGACAGGTTGATTCGC
Organism: Dolomedes plantarius; assembly: GCA_907164885.2. Taxonomy (NCBI): domain Eukaryota; kingdom Metazoa; phylum Arthropoda; class Arachnida; order Araneae; family Dolomedidae; genus Dolomedes; species Dolomedes plantarius. The sequence continues at coordinate 110,214,791 of OU015492.1, forward strand.
TGATGTAGTGCGCCTAAAATCATTTAAGCAATTAAGAACTACACTTTTCAGCAGATATTTTAAAGTATATATAAAAATTTTAAAGTATATATAAATTTCGCGAATATCAATTATTTTAATTTTGTCCCCAACATAAGAAATATTCCTATTGCATTTTAAGTTTTAAAATGTCAGCTATAATCGTTAATTCGTTTTGTCCTGCCTAAAAACAGACTGTAAGTTCGATTGCACTGGAACATAAATGTTTGAATCCTTTCGGAATAGGATTTAAACTGCAGGTTTAATAAAATTAGCCCTGGTGTGGTAAAAGATGGCATTAGCGCTCTCAACCACTAACCCAACAACCTATCTTTTTCTACTTAATGCTTCTCAATACAAAATATCACATGCGAAAGTTATTGTAGTCAGATTTGTATACTTCAGACTACCATAGCCATGTAGCCCACATAAAACAATATCATTAATTCCATTATTTCCTTTCTCACAGAAAATTTTTTTTTAATCACAAAAATCCTTAAATAATCGAGAAAACACTCTTTCTAGTAATAATAAAAAAGTCTAGTAATAATAAAAAAGTTATTTCACAGTATCTTTATACAAGGCTATTAATGTATGGTGATGAATCGTAAAAGGATTTGCAGCAAGAAGGCGGTGCCTTTTGAAGTTCAGTAGTTAGTGTACTTGTACTTCACAGTTACAAAAACCGAGAAAAACCGTATAATCGCGCCTCACATCAATAGCCCGTATTCAACTTCACAATTTCAACTATAGCAACTAGAAGAAGTACTCAGCGCAAAACAGTACAAAGATTGACATTTATTAAATAATCTGACATTTTATTAGGACATCTAGCTATATGTAACTCAGTTTATATTACACGTAGCAAGAAATATAATTTTAAACTATGGCTTCGGATAAAAGAAAATAGCATTATTCGATTATTATCTGTACCTTTTAGCACTCTACTTGACAACTTTCACTCGCCTAATAATCGCTCTAACAGTTCAGAGTCCAAAACAGTGTGCATCCACTCAGATGTGTAAAAGGTTAAGTCTGGTCAAAATATGCAGCTCGAAAGCAATTCCCGGTAATTTTACAACCACAAACAGGTAATTATCTGCAGTCTGGAATGCAAAATAATACGACTCCGAATAGCTGTGGTCTCAAATGCCTTCCAGAAATAGTCTTCAGCATTCCTCACCAAAGAGGGAAAACCGCCTAATTTCGGATGAAGGTCCAGTAAACTCTCTAGGGTCAACTTAAATCTGTCAGAAGAGGAAACTGAGTAAAACCTAATGTAATACTGCAACCTCTGTTACTACACTAGGTTTAAATACCTCATATAAAAAAATTATACTTCCTTAAAAACTTTAGGGAAAAATTCCCCTTGTTTTCCCTGTTTATGCCCCAAATAGATTCGCGATGGTTTACAAAAAAAATTGCGAAACCGATAAGAGGTAATTTTTAGAAGTTTCATATTTTATAAATTCCCCTTAAAAAGAAAAGTTTCACTATTCGCTATAATTCCAAACAAAATGACTTTAAAGCTTTGTTTTTTTCCACCTACGCTTGTAAGACACCATCAGACAATGGTGTTTTTTAAATCTCCACAATACTAGCAACTTTTGTAATCTCAACAAAAGCTCCAAGATTTCTATTATTATGTTACGTAAAGAAAAATTATTAAATATATTGTTAGAATACCCTAAACTGTTTTGAAAAGGGTGTGAAATTTATTTCTATGTTACCCGACAATATAAAGTAATTTTTACATTCCAAACCCGATTAAAAGCTAGTATCAAGTACTTCGTCGCTCAGGTGGCTATTTGTAGTTACTGTCACGGAGATTGACAACATAAGAGTCCGCCCTGGTCTGGCATGGGGTGTATTTATGAGTCAACACAGGCTTAAGTTTAAAAAAAAAATTAAGTTTATTCAGAACTTCAAAAACATTTAAAAGCAATAACTTAAAACATTTGTATAATCAAAATAATCTCACACAGAGACTTCTAACACACGAATCTCACTAGCTCGTGAGTTCAACTGTGTGTGCTGCTAGCGGCACCTTGCTCTAACTCGAACAGTATTTATACAAGCAAGTAACATAACACTGACATATATTTGCATAAAATACACTGGAAAGGAAAAATAACAAGTCTTGGGGAAAATAAATGAAAAACCCCATTTCTCAGGTGTATGACGTCAAAGTTGCCGTGACGCCATTAGTTGTTAGGTAATAAGTGCTACGTCAGTCTAAAACGATAGCATGAATGTCGGAAAGTAATAACAATTAAACGATCTAATAAAATGAAGTTTAGATATCCCTTTTTGGGTTCAGTTGCCTAACAGTTACTCTGACTACTGTTTTACAGTTTGTAATGTAAAATAAACCACCAGAAACAATCCAGTAACTTTTTAAGGCCATTCAAAATTTTTCAAATTTTACTCTCACCCCTATGGCGGAGCAAGTACATACAGGATATGCGCAACTTACGCGCCACAAACTCAACTGCCAACAGCTTATTTACTGCTAACGACTCTGTACATACGCCAACCATAAATTGTAACCAAAACAAAGCGCATATCTCAAAGTTGATACAAAGCTACACGTGACAAAGGTACACTAAAAGACAGATGTGCGGTGACATAAAAAGCACGGGTTTAAACAGCCAGTGACATCACATGATGAATACTGAATTGTTAATTCTTAGAAAGGGTTATAATAAATATTCCCTCTGTTCTCACTTTGGTCAGTTGCTGAACAATGCTCGTCGTGACGGAGGTCGTTTTCAGTAACCTTCCAAGAACGCGGATGCATGAGGTAGGATCTTGTCGAATGTTGAACGTCTCGATGATTCCTCCCATAAGGTCCGCTAGCCCATCTTGAGAGCATGCGTATTTGAGGGCTTCATAAGAACCGTGCAACCTGAAAATGAAACACAGTGATGGGTTTGGAATCGATCTCTGCGATAATTTTGAGAACTTTGCATCGGATATATTTTTAAGTCAGCAATAGTATGTTAATGTGATTCAGAAATTTTCCTTTATTACTGTCTAATAATTTACTTAAAATTTCTTATTTGACTGCGTACTTTGTTTACACTGACATGTACGAAATAAAGTACGCATGGAGTCGTAAGTTCATTCATATACATATTGCTTGAACAGGAAAGAAATCCGTGGAATTTTCAATCAAATATTAAGAAAACTAGGCAATCTATTTCCTACCAAAAATCTGAGTTTGTCTATGTGTAATTCAATGCAACAAAAACGCATTAGCATCTTAATCATAAAAATGATCCCCTCTTGAGTTTAAAAAAATAAAATAAAATAAGTTTCATTAAACTCTGATTATGTGTCATTTGATTACGTATTCTCTATTATTTTCTATGTTTTTGCGTGTACTAAATTCACAGTTTCTAAATTTACATTTCTTCAGCACATATTGCTTAAATAAAAAGGAAATACATGAAGTTTTCAATCACATATTTATGAATAGGCAAAGTATTTATTAATAAATCTGAGTAGGTCTGTATTACAAGGAAGCAAAACCCATCTCCCAAAAGCTTCCTTTTATGAATACACCACCCATGTTATGAGTAAAAGCAATCAGAGAGAAGTTTCGTTACAATCACCCATGTGCTACAGAATTATGGATTTTTTTAAGCAGTCTCACTGAGCATTCTTTAAATTTTAACTTCAGATGAAGAATTCACATTTCAATTTTTATTGCTGCCATCTTCCAACTGAAAAAGAAATCATCCGTTTACAAAAAAAAATCCTTTAAAAAAAACTGTGTTGGCTGAATAATGTGGAATTGTTTTAAATCTGTGTAAAAAAAAGTAACAAGAAAGAATTTAAATTATCGCATAAAGATGACCTAAGTCTTGGGGCATATGTAAATGTTACACTGCGAAAATGGCATCATCGTGACACTTATTCTTAATCTGTATATAAAACAGTTCTGTAACTGACTGACAGAGTGATAGATAACGCCCTGACCAAACCGCTGAACCTCAAGGGCTGAAATTTTGCATGGCGATTCTTCTTATAGGTAGGGGTGAACTAAGAAAATTTTTGAAAAATTCTTAGAAGTTTTTTTAATAAATTTTTAAGCTGTTTTTGTAACCTTTTTTTAAGTTTGCATTTAAATAATAATCTGAGGGTTATAAAATTTATATCACGAGAAAGATCATAAATTCCTTTAAAATGAAATCTTTTTCGAATCTTTACCTCCATTTTCTGATTTTTGGGGATTTTTTTAAAGATTAATTTTTAGAATTTAATTTATTAAATGTTGATCACGTGGTTGTTTTTCTTTTTGTGATACTTTAAACTAATTTGGCATCACGTACATAAAAACGAAATAAATTGACAAAAAAATTTTTTTTTTCTTTCTAATGTGGCAGACGATTGGACATTATCCAAAAAAAATATTAAAATACAGTAAAAGAAATGTTCCTCAAACTGTACTATATTCTTTACTATGTTCTATTACATTTAATTTGAATATTTTCTTCTACATTATTTTGTCTATAAAAACATCCGTTACGATTTTTTTGTAAATATATTATTTTTTTTGGCATTCTTTGCATACATTGACCGTTGAATTTATTAAAGATATTTTTTTGGAATTAATTGCATACGTTGACCGTTGTATTTAATTTGAATGTACTCCGTAGCGAAGCACGGGTATTCAGCTAGTCAACAATAATACTCATTGGTAAATTTTACAAATATACGTCACGGCGACGTCATTTTCACACGGCAAAATTTTTGTATGCCACGTGGCTACGGCCCTAAAACTTCGGCTCAGTTTTGAAGTCAGCTTGAATTCCTCGTAACCTGTTAATAATGGGATATTATGGGTAAAGCGTGGGTCACAGAGCAATAAATAAAGTTAGTCTGATAAAATAGCAACTTTGATCGATGTGAAATATCAAATAATATTGAAAATATAACAAGAAAATACATGCCTACGCTCTATACGAAAATAAATGGCAATTCAACGAAGCTAAACCGTGTTCAAGGTCGTATCTTCCTACTTGGTTCTACGTGGCATTATGAAAATTCATTTTTTTTCTGCTGGTTGGTTGTAAACGAAGATGAGTTAATTTTAGCTAAAGAAAAATTCCTTAAAGGTCAATAACAAAGGCATTGACACTGATACCGAGTTTGCAACTAAATTAGGGAGAGTGGGATGGTTCACTTTATAATATTGATGATAATCAGGGTATTAGTAGGCGTTATGGATGAGACCTAAACCAGGTGAATTTCAATTGCAAAACGCAACACACAAGCTAAAAATTGAAACAGGAAACGAAAAAGGAAATTGAAAAAAGGGTGAGGGATTTATGCTCTAAGACGCCATTTAAAAATAAAGATGTAATTAACCCGAGTGCAACAGTGTCTACATTCAGGAACTTATTCGAATATCATTTCGAGACCGAGGGTTTCTGGGTTAAAGCTTCGGAACCAATGATCCAAATAATACAGCGAATAAAACTACTTATTAATAAATAAACATTCATTCAATGTATCAAACATCGGTGATACGTTATCATTGTTCTGTGTGAAGGCAATGACCATATATTACAACAGCATTAAAAATGTAAATGCTTTTCACCTACGATTTCGTTCGATAATTTTAAATGGAAGGAAATTTGCGTCGATTAATCCAAGAGAAGTGAGGTATCGCTCTAGCTTTTAATTAAGCTTTCAGTAAATGGAATAAAATGGTTGGTTGGTTGAAAGCGCAAAGGTCATCTTTCACTGCACACGGGCTCAGTAGACCGAGGCTTACAGTTTAAAGCTGCTGTGTAGTAACACTATTGGATTCCGCTCACCTCAATATTGACCTATAGAGAAAATGTATCTACTATTTACAGCTACATAAATGCTGATAATTAAATAAAAATGGTATTTCTAGGTAGCCTGAACTTTTCTGCACCTTGCAACAGAATTCATTTTATAAATTTCGCTCACCGAAAGAATTTATGAGCGTTTAAAACACACTATACTAGATTTTTTTCACCGAATAATTTAAATTTCAAAATATTTCATTTTTTTAAAAAACGAAAATACCCCCAAGGTGTAAAATTTCTTTCTCTATTACGAAGTACAATTAAAAAAATCTTTAAATCCAAGTCGGCAATCCTTGGACACAATTTCTCCATAAAATAACATTGAGGTGAGTGAATCCAATAGAATTAGTACACAGCAGACTTAAAGTTGACTCCGAATACCTACAAAATCCAACAATGGGACTCTAAACCACAGGCTCCAATATCGAATGCTTGCACCTAAGCCATTAGACCATCGAATAGCTATAAAATAATCAGCGTCAGTACAGTTGTTATAAATGCTGTGTGTGATTATACGTATATCATATGTATTTACGTGTATTTATGTGTATGTATGTATTTATGTGTAGACGACATAGAATAAGTCAATCGGTATTTAAAAGGCAAGTGGTAACCTCAATGATGCACACTTATGTTTAAAACACTCATGGTAAACAAGGATGTACACCATGTTTTTTATAAAAATGGTATCTTCGAAGGTTAAAAAAGCAATATTTTTTTAAAAAGTTAAGATTTGAGGCTAAATAAACACACTTAATATATCACTCTGGAATTATAATGTCAATAATATCTTATCTAAAACATAAACAGACTTACTTTGCGTATGCCTTCTCTAAAAGAGAAGCCCAAAATTGGTTGGAATGTTGAGAGTGTACGAAGACCAACTTTCCATTGACTGTGGGCAACCTGTCATCCACAAGAACTTCTTGCCACTCACCGCACCACCACAATCGAAATCGGAACAGACCGGCATAGTCTGGATCCAAATCTGTCTCGGGGGAAATGGTTTTCGAACAGCTGAAAGATTGGTCCGCTGGAACAACTCTGTAGAATAGCCCCTTTGTTATACAAAGACAACCTAGAGCTGACACTAGCCAGTGGTCTCCTATTGAAATTGTAGAATCATTAGTTATGCTGCCCATTTCTCAATAGTTTATTTCTCAATCAAAATCTTTACAGTAAATTTTGAAGACTATCCTTTAAGTTATATGAAACTGTAAACGGTTAAAACAGAATATTTTGCCTATTTATGAACGAACGTATCTTTCTTGTTGAAATATAAGCATTTCATCTTAGTTTCCGTATCAAAAAAAAAAATTAAACATTCTGTAGAAAATTTAGGTACTTCAGTCTTCACTTTTGTTTTTTCTAGATTGTTTTAAGTTGATGTTTGATAAAGGCGTTACCCCCAGAACAAGTATACAGTAAACAAGAATGAAACAACGGAATTCTTAAGATCATTTACCAGCGGCTGTTATTGAATTTTAGAACGAAAAGGCATGGGGAAAAAATTAACTACGCTCTTTTGAACAATAAATTTATTTTAAGGTATTCCGATTTTATGTAAAAAAAAACAACAGTTTTCGGGATACAAAATTATCATATTTATATTATAAATATTCCAGAGCACAAACTGAAGATAAGATTAAACATGCTCACCAGACAAAAGATATTGTGTTGCTTTTATAAAGTTCAATGAATGTAGAAAATTACTTCGGTTATTTATCAAACTCACACTGTAGGTGTCATATGCAAAAACGAAAAACCCACATACAGGGTGGAGAGATAGCTTTTGAGCATTTACACATCTGGCAAGATAATAAAAATGGAAAGCAATAATGTTGTACTAAGACGATCCTTTAACAAAGGAAATCTCATTTACGTTAAAAATATAATATATATATAATTTCAAACACATAAATTCGCTAATTTGCATCTAAAAATTACATCATCCTATGAATGGATTAATTTTCAATGCAATTTAACATCAATAAAATGTTAGGTGACATGATGCCTCTATTATATACGTTTTTAAGAAATATCCTTAAAGCTGTTGTGTGCTAACCCTATTTGACTCTTTCTCCTCAATGTTGACCTATGGAGAAAATGTGTCCAAGGATTGCCGAATTGGATTGAAAGATTTTTTTTTTAAATTGTACTCCGTAATAGAGAAAAAAATTTTACACCTTGGGGCATTTTTCATATTAAAAAAAGTGAAAATATTATTTTACAATTCAAATTATTCGGGGGGGGAGAGGAATCTAGTATAGTGTGTTTAAAACGTTCGTAAATTCCTTTGGTGGATGAAATTTATAAAATGAATCCTGTTGCAAGGTGCAGAAAAGTTCTGGCTATCTGAAAATACCATTGTTATTGGATTATCAGCGTTTATGTAGCTGTGAATAGTAGACACATTTTCTCCATAGGTTAGCATTGAGGTGAGCGAATCCAATACGGTTAGTACACAGCAGCCTTAAATGTTCGTTGGTTGTCTAGATACAGAAGTACTTCGTTTTAACGAATCCCGATTTAACGAATTACGTGATATATCCATTTACTTTTCAGACAAAGACCAAATGCGAATCCATAATCATCTGATTTAATTTTAAATCTTTTACCATGGTTGTCGTTTCTAAAAAATATGTTCTTAAACGTTTAACAAAATGTTTAGTTTTATTCCCATTCAGTAATTCGACTGTGACACATATAAAATTCGGCTAATATTATATGTCGTCGAACAGAGAGAAAATTCGAAATGCACTGGGATAAAATAAGCTTGAAGCAGGAGATTAAACCATAAGAAGTCGTTACATTCCTCTGAGAAGAATATCAGACTTTAAAATTCTGCAATTTATAAAGAAGCATTTTATTCCTTTTAAATTGAGTGTGCAATTTAAACGTTCCCGGCTATTGACTTTAAGTATGATTACCAGCTATTACATATCTTATAAATTTAAAACAATTCTTGTCTGTTGCCTCTAAATACGATCACCAGCTTTTATTGATCTCCTAAATTTAAGAGCAATAATAAAAACGAAACATTTTTTTTCTGCTATCATAACTTTGGGTCTAGTATCGTTGACTTACTATAAAAATACTAAATTTTCATTTCAGAAGTACAAATTAAGGATCGTAGTTTCGTATTCATTTTATAATTAAAAAAGGCACGTGAAAAAATGCATGCAACTTACCAAGTTTTCCCGGCGAGATATCAGACTGCAAAGTACCGTCTTGAATAAAAACAGGATTTGAACACAGATCCTGTAAAATAAAAGTGAATTAGTGATATTAAGTATAATACTGTAGAACACAATCTGATTACAGCAATAAGAGGTTTGGTTTGGTTTGGTTTGGAGCGCTACGGTCCTTTTTTTGCTACACGAGGGCAAATTAGACTGGGACCTACTGCTTAAAGCCGATTCCGAACGGCTACAAACGTCCATGCCAAGAATGGGATTCGAACCCACTGACTCTGGTTCCAAAAGCCAGCGCCCTAGCCATTCGGCCATCGCCCGGCCAGCAATAAGAGGATGAATGTATTTTTATGAAAATAAAGTGTATTCGGATTCGTTAAGATCTGGATCGTCGTATCAATTTATATAACTATTTTATACGCTTAAAAAAACCAGCCATTTGGTTTATAATGTATAAAATTCTAATAAAAGTATAAAAATAAACTGAACACAACTCCTGTAGATTAGAAATATTTCTAGATTTTTTTAAATATACCAATATTAGTTTATTAAATCCTCTTTAGTTCATTTTTCAGGCGTACTTGAAATTTCTTGAAATAGAGATTTGCGAATTCCTTGGCGATATTGCAGTTCTTCTGATGGTACGATCAAGATCTAACACACCGATATCGGGGTTAAAACTTAAGACATTGGTAGAAAAACTGTTCTTTCTACTGCTTATTAATGCCACACCTGTTGAGGATATTGTATACCATTAATAGCCAACATGAAGGAAGAAGATTCATCGGCAGCTAAAAGTCATCACAAAAACTGACATTGGAGAAATTAATGGATTTGACAACGCATGACGAAAGTGTTTACTTAAAAAATCATTGCCAGATACCTCAATTGGATGGATAGAAAAAAAATAACGTTTGCTCCCAATCATAAGATATGAACAATGACAGATTCACCAGAATATTAGCTTCTATAAATCATGGTCTACCGTGTTACTAAATCATTTTACATGATGAAAGAAAAACTCCTTCGAAAATATCTACTAGCCTCGGCACTCGACTGCACGGCACTCGTTATCTGCTTGTAATGTGAGGATGAAGTGAGTAATATGTCATGCTTTATTGTACCATATGCAAAAAGTATTTTATCATATGCAACAACTCCACTCGTTCATAACATGCCATGACTTTTAGCAATTTAATTCTGGAATAAAAGTGAGTATTAGATTCGAGTAATTTCGATATTTAATCCATGTTTACTTCCGTTAATGTGGAATTCGCTTTACCTAATAATAGTCCGGTGGCTTAGAGCTGTATTTTAAGATTACCGTTACCTAGCGGATAAAAGCACCAAATTTGGTATGAAGGTACCTTAGAGTATACTAATAAAAGTTAGCCTAGGAGCCCTCTGCAATTTCGAAAATTTTCATGTACAGCACTAAAATCCAAAAATTGACGACTCCGACCAAATATTATATGTGAATCTTCCTTTTTGAGGCACCACTAGTGATAAAACCATAAAAATGGGATTTGTGACGTTGTGTTGCAGAAGTTGACCATCGTAACACGTCGATTAAACAGGGCATGGATGTCATTAGACAAGCTATTCAATTCCTTAATCCAGGACAATTACTAGTATTTAATTTGATCAACCTCTGTTTGCCCTGGATAAGTTTGTATAGTGGACATGGCCGAACTCTCATGGTGAGCGACTTCAAGTGGTTATTCTAGGTGGACTGCACATTGAAATGGTCCTCTGGAATACATTGGGAGGTGTCTTGGAAGGATCTGGCTGGACTACTGCCCTTGCAGAAGTGGCATCCTTTGGCAGAGCTGAATGTTACCTAAAGGCAGCACATTTAACTCGAACTAGACATGCTCATCAAATCACTCTAATGACCCTGCACAATCTCCAGCATGAAACTTTCCTACTCTCTGAGTGCCCCAAAGATGAAGAGTCTGAAATAGACTGGAGAAACGGCATGCGGAAAATGAGTCCAACTTTCATGTATTGAGACTTGATCATGGAGTATGAAATCTTTATGCTAATTTTCATTAGAGCTCACAGGGAAAAGAACTTTAGTCTTTATGTTGCTGTCTTAGAGGAACTTACACCACTATTCTTTGCCTTGGATCATGTAAACTACTCAAGATGGATGCCTGTCCACATCAGGGATATGAAGTCATTGCCTAACTCTATCAAGGATCAGCTCTATCAAGGATTGCCAGAATGATCAAACAGTTTGTTGAATGCATTCTGGATAATGATGACACAGATAATTCCAAGAATTTCCAACATCATTTGCAGGGACTTTCATCACAGAAGAACTTTCAGCAACAGGTTGTTATTCTATGTAAAACCATCAATGAAATGGTCAATCCCTTCTTGGATGATTTCCCTAATCTAGTAAGTCTTCACAGTCGCAACTGCGCAAGTGAGTCGGTGATTGTAACCTTACGCACCTTGGGGGACATAGGCAAACGGCAGTATCAGGACTTTGTCAAAAAATGTGATTGATGAGCACATCCTCTCCATGCATGACCCAATCAAGAATAATTCTCTTGCATTCTTCAAGAGACCAAAGCATAAAGCAACATCTCATCAAGGGAAGAAGCTGAAAGTGCTTCAGAATAATGTGGAACTAGCCAACTATATATATCTATGCAGAACCGGGAATCTGATTTGGATGAGTTTTTTGCGTATGCGATACAGTCATTCCCTCCACCCATTTCAGACTTTGGTAAGCTTCATTCGCCAACCAACAAGGCTGGGATACTGCAATGTCTTGAGAAGCCAGGTCAATCGGAGCCCCCTTCAACCTATGACTCCAAATTTCTGGACAGTGGTGTCATCGTTCACTGCCTGCCCACTACTAGTGTAGACACCTTCAATCAGTATACTGATTTATTTCTACCTTACCTTGGTAAGTAGCTGGAGAATGCCCAAAGGTTAGATTATGTTTGGGACACCCACTTTCCAGACAGTTTAAGGAGTCTACCCGGGGAAAAAAGAGGTGAAGGGATTCGAAGGAAAGTATCTGGCAACACCAAACTGCTACGAAATTGGATGGACTTTCTCCGTGACTCAATGAACAAGAAGGAATTGTTATATTTATGGCTTCAAAAGTTGTAGAGTTCAACTAGCCACCAGGTAAAGATGTATATGCCACAATAGAGAATGCAGTTGCACAAATCGGTTGGAACATATCCATGGAAAACTGCAATCATGAAGAGGCAGACACGAGGCTTGCTGTTTATGTACTCCATTCACTAAAGCAAGAGGCAAAGATTATTATCCTTGTGCGTACTGTAGACACAGATATGATTGTCATCATTGCTGGCGCATTCTATGAACTAATAGTGACTCAACCTTTGACCGATATCTGGGTGGCCTTTGGCATGGGTAAGCATTACAGCTTTTACCACATTAACGCCATCTGTGCAAGCTTGTGGGAGCCAAGATCCCGAGCTACCTGTGTTTCACTCATACTCTGGTTGCGACACAACCTCCCTCTTCAAAGGTAAGAGTAGGAAGTCCATTTGGGAAGCAAGCATTTCAAGACATCACTAATACATTTGTGTATTTGGCCACTCATCCATTCCAACTGCTGCAAGCTGACTCTGAACATTTCAAGAAGCTGGAACGACTGACTGTTGTTCATGTGATAAAACCACACCTCTCAGCAGTATCAACCAGATAAGAAAGGAGCTTTTCTATCAGAAGAATCGAGCAATGGATAAATTTCCACCGACTGAGGATGCTCTTCTACAACATATGCGAAGGGCAGTTTATCAAGCAGGTATTTGGACAACCAGCACACAAACACAGCAAGTGATTCCTTCTCCGCAGGATTTTGCTTGGAATACATGAGTACGAGTCATGGGTACCAGTTTGGATGATGATTCCAGAGGTTTCCCGATCATGAAGGGAATTGATTAAATGTTCCTGCAAAGGAGACTGCAACAACTGCAAATGTGGGATAGACAATCTGGACTGCTGACCACTTTGCAAGTGCAAATATAATTTATTATAACTGTTGCATACTGAGTTCTATTGAATGAATAGCTATAAATATTTTTGTTTGTTTTAGGAACACTTATTAGCGTTATATTTGTACTTATAAATTACTTTAATAAATTATATCGATATATTTTATTGTATTTTATTTAATATGTAGACTCTCCTAAGTTAGGTTTGTAGTGTACTTAGTTGGCTTAAAGCTGTAACTGAAAATTAATAGTAAAATAGATTGTGTTAAAAGTGATATTTTGTCGTATTTGTCGGTCATTTTGAATTTTAGTGCCGAACATGAAAATTTTTAGAAATTCCAGAGGGCTCCTAGGCTAACATTTATTAGTATACCCTAAGGTACCTTCATATCAAATTTGGTGCTTTTATCCGCGAGGTAACGGTAATTTCACTAAGCGACTGGACTATAACGGCCTGTTCACATAGTAGTCCGTTAGCGTAAGCGTTAAAGTATTGAAATATATCTAACCAATGACAAACCGCCAAACGACTAGCAACGAAATTGTTAAGGCCTATGGTTGGTTTATTTCCGTCTCTGCGCCAATTTTCCTTTTACGTTTACGCTAACGGACTGCTATGTGAACAGACCTTAACTGATTTAAGGTTAGGTTTCAAGATAATTTGTATATTAATTTGTAAATAGAACTATTACGCTTATTTCAGTTATGATTGATATTAACCGATAACTCATAAGAATATATCCCGCAATCGTTTTACATTCCTATGCTGCCTTAAACCTTTATTATACAATTTTTTTTTTGTTTCTAAAATACTTCACTTGCATCCAAGAAAAAAACCCTTACAAATATTTCTTACAATTACGAACACAGCTCGGTTACAGAAGTTTTTCACTGAAAATGCACCCTACCTCGTAATTTTGACAGACAATTTTAACACAAATTCTGAAGATTCAGCTATCAAATTTAGCTGTGGTTTTAGTTTGGGACTGATTTGAAGTATCCACAAATTCTGTCAAGATTGTACAATTAAATCTGCATTTCGTCTTAAAAACAACTAATTTTTAGTCTGGTAAAACTTAAAGAAGCGTAAAATCTACACACTATTATTGAGCAATTTTAAAAATACAGCATTTTATTGAGCATTTTTAAATCTGCATCAAATAGTTGAATCTGGATTCCCTCTAAAATTCTACTAAGTTTCGAACTGCTGAAAGAATATAACTCAAAGTAGTGTAAATTCTAACCACTGTTAAGAGAACATTATTTTACATTAATTTTGTTTTCTGAGAGTTTAAATAATGCCCAATTTTGCACAGTTTTAGAACAAATTTTAGCGATACTTAGTTTTAACAAATAGATTCTGAAAGTTGTGGACAAGGACATACTTTTCTTTCAATTTTTTTTTCAAAACGTAGCTTTATAAAATACGTTGAACATAAATTCAAGAATAAAAAGTTTGTCTACAGTAATAATGTGATTTCTTATGAAGAGGGATGATCTAACAGGGAATATCATGAAAGTGAATAAGTATATTTAATAATGGATGTGCATTAAGGAATAAGACAGAAAGTTTGAACGTAACTGGAAAGCAACAGACAAATCTGGCAAGAAAGATAAAAAAAAAATGAATTTTTTAAAAAAATCGTATTTAGTACACAATATTTTAGTTATTCACATTTTATCGATGAATATTGTATATTTTAAAGGTAAAATGACCACTAATTTTTCTTAGAAACAATGCATTTCTACTAGTATTGTAACTAATTAAATTTAAGGTATGTTCTAAGCTTTACGAACGTTGCCGTGTTTCGTTCCAAATACACAAAGCGGAAGTGGCAAAGCATTGTGAAAAGGGCAAAAGAACGTCTAGTAACGATAAAGTAAAGTGCAATTTTGAGGATGAAACAATATGATCCTTTCACAGAAGACCATAAATTTACCATTAATTTAATACCATAGCACGGAAGTTCAAACAACTCTCAAAGTACTCGAATAATGCAATCCTCAATGCTGTTCAAAATTATCTCATCATTAAAATCTCCCTCGTTTTTAAGCATCTCAATTCCACTTGCATACGAATTTCGCAAGGAGAATTTCAATGCATAAATAGGTCCTCCACAGCCTAAAGGTACGGAAATAGCGCTAAATCACTCAATGAGATCATTCTTGCTATCTACTGGATGTCTAGGTCACACACATTTGTATCTTCTTAGAATATTCAGGAGGAAGGGTTGCCTAGCCAGAGGGCAAGCAAAGTAAATGTTGAATTACGGCAAAATGTTGCAGGAAGCTCGAGTAAACACGTGCTGTGAGATTAATGATAAACGGAAGATGCATAGCTTGTCATCAAAATATTTTAAAGTTGTATTTGTTTTTAGATAGGTGTGTCTGCACTTCTATCCTAAAGCCTAACTGTGTCACTGGAACTTCGGCATATTAAAAAAAGGAGAAAAAAAGTGTACTAAATTATATTGAAAAAACGTGTGACCTCAAAGATATACTTTATTTTCTACATTTATGATATAGGAGATATTTTAGCAAGTCCACGATTATATATTTAATTATTTTTAACTCCCGGTGATATCTTTTAGTTACTATCTCATATGCTGATGTCAAGTGAAGAGATTTTATAGCTCCTTAAGAGTAATTAGCTAAATGCTATTAAATTATCAAGAAACTATAATTATTGAAAGCCTTTGTATATGCGAAAGAATTTATAATTTTTCAGTTCTATTATTTTAAAGTTTTTCGATACTTTTTTAATGGTATTATTGCAGAAAATATTAGTCTTGGTGTGAATGATAATGTGATATAGTAATTTCGTTATTAGCTTACATACGATTAACAGGTGGGTCGACTTTAAGTTCTTTAAACCTCACGATCACAACTTAAGTACCTGTTAAACCTAATGAATGGCATCTACTGTGAATATTTTCATGTGCTATCTTGAAATTAATCTCAATAATTATTTGTTCTGGTCTTAAGCAACTTAATTTTACTTAAAATAGGAGAGATAAACATTATCTAAATCTTAAATTGTAGAGAAAAAAAGGGAAAGAAAAAGAAAAATGCAGTCCATTAAAAAATCGCTTAAATACATCACTGAAATTATATTGTTTTTAATATATAAAAACAGTGTATAAACCTTCCTCCCAATTAAAAATTTCATGGGTTTTAATCCTTAGGAATTTTTTTTTCATGTTTTAAAATAAGAATAATCGCTCTCCAAACACAGAAAATATAAATTTTACAACTACAATGAGCTAAAGAAATATTTGCTCCCCTTTATCTTGCTTATGATAATTTAACACAAAATAAATCACACAGATGCGAAATAAATTATAAATAACAGAAATATGAATTCATTTACAGAGCAAGTTTATATCTGATCGAAAAAGTATTTAAGTTGACTAAAAATGACTTTTTAGCATCATAAAGTATCTAAACGTTAGTATAGAATCTATACTATAGATATCTATACTATAGATAATCAAAAAATTATTGATATAAAATATATTACTATTATTTTGTATGTAGGCATTTTGTTCGTTTCGATTTGAAATTGCCTTGCTATTGAATCCTCAAATTATATTGCATTCTTCGCTGATTTCTGGCGTATGTTATCTTCTGATAATAAATTTACATCCTCTCACAATTCTTTATAACTTGAAGTTTGAAAGGTGTTTCAAAGCAGCCTGATGCTATAGCGAATAAAGTGTCTTCAATCAGTATTGTCTTGAGTCATATCAATTTCAATAACGACCAAATTGTCATGCATCTCAAAGTTACCGTACAATCACCATGATTTAAACATTTATGGCCGGCAAATGTTTCCCAGCACATATTTTATTCCGTCCGAACTTCAAAATATTAAATCTACTTTTCTCAGAAAATATTATAGTTTTCCAAAACTCTTCTAGTTTGCTGACTAAAGCTGGCTCAAAACTTGTCTGCCTCTTTGTTTCACCAGTATAAAGCATGGACGGTTGATGTCACAGAGTGGCAATTATACAAGGGCTCGATTGTGGCCACATTCTGGAGTTTGAGATAAATTTCTTGCATTTTAATTGGACAGTGGGTTGTGCCAATTATTATTATGTGTTGTTGTTGTGACTTATGACCCCTAGGCCCCTAGCCGGAGCATTAAAAGACCAGGTTCATATATGACTGCAGGCTGAGAAGCGTGGCTCCCTTTTTCCCCCCCTCTCTCTCTTTATTTAAATGGCACCACAAGGGTCGGGGTCCGATTTAGCCAAATGCCACCATAATTATGACAGAGCACCCCAAGAGCTGACATCTGGGGGACTTGCATCTTCCCCCACCATCTCACCTCGTGGTCTGGAAAAGATATACGGCCTAAAACACGAAGGTATTTAATGGCGCTCATCAGTTTTTGAACTGAGACCCTCTCCCCCCCCCCCCCCACACACACACAGTCCAAAACCCAACGCGCTACCACTACACTACCTCGGGCCCGATTATGATCAGAGTCATTTCTTTCACTTTCTCATCTGATATCTTATGCTGAATCTTTATCAGGAAAAAAAGCAATAAACTGCTTGATAATTTAACACCTATTTAATTTGATGTTTTGAACTTTAAAAAAAATTGTTTTAACAGTAATAATAATTTTTATCTTGACAGTTATTCGAAAAACCAATAAGAGAGTGGCTGTTTTATTACAAAGACAAATTCCAATAACCCATTGCGCATTTGCCATCTTCAAGTAGGCATAGACAGCTTGCACAGATTTTTTGTTTCCAGTCCTGCCCATGCCTTATAGCAGGGGTGTCAAACTCGCGGCCCGCGACGAACATTTTTGCGGCCCGGCCAATATATTGGCACACAATTATATATTATAAAATAACCGACGCAGAATTATAATTAGATAGGAAGAATTCGCTAAGTGTTTTTTTAATTATACTCTTTTTTCCTATTATTAAACAAAATGTGTATATTTATGTTGAATATACTGTAAAAAACCTACGTTTCAATTAATATTGTTTCTTTTTGCTGCCCACCTATAGTTAAACCTTGTTTGTTTGGCCCAAGTTAGCCTTTGAGTTTGACACCCCTGCCTTATAGGCTTTCAATTGGCTAGGGGGCTGGCATTTGGTATCAGTGTCTGTGGGTTCGAATCCCACTCTTGGCTTGGATGTTTGTGTCCGTTCGGAATCGGCTTTAAGCTGTAGGACCCAGCCTAATGAGCATTCGTGATACTCCTTCCATCTTGCTAACTTTCTCGCGTGCTGCCGTTGCACTGTGCCAACGTGCTATCCTGGGGTCACCCACGTTGTAGGTTCGATCCCAGGCGGTGTCGTTTTTTTCAAATTTCCCCCTCTTGCTATATTTATCTTTCCCCCTTGGAACTCTACAGTCATCTCAATACGAAAATGTATTACCCCAAAGAATGCCTTTTTTATGATTATTTGTAGTTCTTATTAAGTACTTCTCAACAGTAACATCTTTTTTCTGCTATGGGCCAATTCTCCTACCTTAATAACTTATGTACCATGGAATTTTAATTTTTTATATTTTAACTTGTAAATATTTTTTATTTTATTCTCTCAATTAATTTTATACCTTAATTGCTTCTTTATTTTTTTAATTAATTAATTTTACCTTTTACATTTTAACTTCTCTTTACCTTAAATTTTTAACTACTGAGCACACGTACCTTGATATTAATAACTAGCTTATAGAGGATAAAGTCTTCAAGACCAAGGCACTCCACTTGCAAAGACACAACTTGATTTAGATTTGGAATGAGCCTTCGTGTAGTAAAAAATGACCCTACTGCTCCAAACCAAACCATCTAGGTCTTTGTTTCGAATATCTGTGTTATGGAGAATACTGGGAATATTTTGAAAAAATATATATAATTGAATAAACAAAAACTTGAATGTACAAAGCGGATTCTGTCATTCAGTAATATTTCAAACAGCTGTCCTCTAAGTTTACTTTTGTCTTTACTGAAGCGTTAAATCCTGATCGGTATTTATAAACACCGTGTTCCATGATCGTCGTAACTCTTTCTGTGCTGAAGGGAACGACAATACCAAAATGAAAACGACAAAAAGAGTTCAGGGGTATCTTGACACGAATTAGGGCATTGAAAACGGTAAGCGGAAGATATCAGTTGCATCTGAAGATCGGTTGTGACACTGCCGAGCTTGTAAATAGAGTCGATAAGTCGTGAATCGTGACTTACGAGACCACACACAGAAGAAAAAAAAAAGTGGTACGGAATATCAATAGAGCGTTTAAAATGGTGATCAGTAGTGCTTGAAATAGAGAACAAGAGAGTGAGAATGTACGAATACAAAATTATGCACGTGTCTACTAGACAACTGAATAAATCAGAGAAAATATGAAAATGTCGAAAGAAAGAGGGAAAGTTAGACGATTCAGCTCATAAACATTAATTGTGCTAATGTGCTCGTGAGAAACATTTTATATGAGAGTCAAAAGCTTTTTTTTTTTAAAGTTTGCAACAAGTTTTTTTTATCGAAATTTTTACAAAGTAAAATGACCGAATATAAAAAAATACATTTCTGTATAACGATCTAAAAGAGGAAAAACTGAAAATGTGTCATTAGATTTAACAAGCAAAAATAATTTATAAAAAACTATGATAATTCAATTACTGACGATATCCCATTAATTTTCTTTTTTTATTGTCCTCTTGCTTTGACCTCTAAAGGTGCAGTGCCATGGTTTGCATAATGTAGTTGGTCTAAGCAGATTTTAAAAGCATGAGCTATATCTAATTTGCTATATATATATATATATATATATATATATATATATATATATAACTTCAGGACACTGAACTAATGGTGCAGTCAAAATGTCTTTTTAGTGTTTGTTTGCTAGTTTGTTTTTAAAAGGATAGGGATTGAGGAAGATTAACACTGAATTAACACTGAAATTACCCGTTTCTTTTACCCTATAATCTTGTCACTATTAAAAAAACTCCCAAGTATATAAATCTATTAAAAAGCTGTTATAAAATTTGAAGTTCTTCAGAATGAAGGACGACATAAAAGATATATACGAATACAGATTCATTTATACGAGTATAAATATATATATATGAGGACAATATTATTATATAAGTTGACTGGCGTGGCATGTAGCATACTGTATGTCAACTATATTCTACCAATACTTCCAGTACATAACACTAGTTACATACACTAAGAACATACATATACTGTATTTAAATAAATTTGCATTTTACAACTTGCGGCGAAGAATTCCGAACATCCTAATTTTTCAGGATGAGTGCAACTGCGGAAGTCCAAATATGCAGATTTTCCTTCTCCACACAGCATTCCCTGTTGCGAAATCAGCAGTTCGCCGATGCAGTATTATCGTCGTTCTTATGTGATCTGCACTGATGTGATGGAGATCACCTGTCTAAAGAATATACTGCCCTTGAAGAGGGCGAAGAAAAATTAGCCTGCCCAAAATGCTGTAATTGCAATGGAAACCATACTGTAAATTACAAAGGATGCAAAAAATTCCTACAACCAAAGTCGAAAGACTCCCCAAATGATAAAATCAACTTCTCAGCAACCTAAACAAATAATCCCAATAATTATATTCTAGCTTCTTCCAAAATCCAAATCCAAATATTTCCTCCCAACTCATCAGAAGTATCTGAACCACAAAATAATCTATCAAAATTTTCTGAAATATCAAAAACAATACGTGAAATCCAATGATAATCAAGCAGGTATCTCATTCCAAAAACTACTCCAAATTCAAAAATTAATGCTAGCTGATATGACAGATCAACCAGCGTTATAAAAAAAGGTGCTTGCAATGTTGCAGCACCTTCCCCAAATAATGTCCATCCTCAGTTAATGATGGCCCCTCATCTTGCCTGCTTCATCCCCCCCCCCCCGAAAAAAAATTATACCTAAGTTATTTTCGCATACTCACGGTAAAAAATTTTTGATTCTTTTCTCTTTCTTAACATTTAAACTGTATCCTAATTTATTTTCTTCCTTCGATCGTAGAAGTTCAAAGATTAAAATTCTCTCTCTTTTCTATCTCTTTTACCAACATGCTCATTTTTCCAATGGTGCTAGGCAAGCCTCAGCCAAGATAAAACCAAGACACGGAAATAGAGGGCCATTGGCCCAGGAAATTCCGCCACAAAACTTTGCTCCTGAATGCTCCTGTGTGATCTGCACTGTGTCCGCAAGAAGGAACTTGCCCAACTTTGTACCTTCTTAACTTGTGTTATGATAATTAAGTTGTTATTTATTTATACAGTTATTGTTATGGACGATTCTTTACTATTCAAGAGTTCGTCACATCTACCAGCCTTCCATAATTGGTGACCCTTAGATCTTGGGCATACAGGATTCAATTTGTGTGAGTGTAGGTAAGTCGTCTTTAAGCATAATTCGGTTAGGCTGGTTTTAGTAATTATTTTTTAAATTTCATTGTGTCCTTTGAATTTATTGCATGATAATGGATACTGGTGCTAATTCAAAGGACTAGAAAGTGTCCCACAAGCTGAAATTAGTAAATTAGCATTAAAACTACCCACTCTCTGGACAAAACACCCAGAATTATAGTTTACGAGTGTTGAATCTCGGTTGTTCATGTAGCTGATGTAGCTGGTGATACTACAAAGTATCATTACGTAATTTCAATACTTACTCTAAGGTGTTAAATTTTGTTAGTTATATTGTGACTAATCCACCTACTTCTGGAAAATATGAATTTTTAAAACAAAGACTAATCTCAGACTCTGAGCACACTAACATTAAAAATTTGCTTTCAGAATAAATATTAGGTGATGATAAACTTTCGCTTTTAAGAGAAATACCACAACTAGCTATTGATAACCAAGGAAGGAGTTTTGAGAAACCTTATGGCTTCAACGTCAACCTAAAGACATTCTGGTTATCCTATCAGTTTCAGATGGCGATTTAGAAATGTTTTCCCCGTTTGCTGATAAGGTTATGGATGTAACTAGCAAATCCCTTGACTATATAAAATCTACTCAAACATCATCCGATTTTACTTTACAGAAACTGCTAAATCAAGTTTTCGAACTCACTAGAAAGGTCGAACAGTTTATAAATCTTGGACAACCTCGTAGACGTATTCTTCGTTTAAGCAGGTACAGAAAAAAAGAATCTGTCAAAATCCCCAGCAACTTCGAGGGAAATTTGTTGGTACCTAAGAAATTTGGTGTCGGGACTTCAAGATTTTCCTCACCGTGTAAATTTTATAATCGGGAAAACTAATAGGGAAGTTTATAATTCGGTACGATGGGTCAACTATGTTCTACCAATACTTCCAGTACGTAACGCTAATTACATACATTAAGTACACACATATATTACATATTAATTGATCGTCATAAATCACCCGCAGATTTTTACATTTTTCAAGAAACTTTGAATTATAAGATTGAAACAGTAAAATACTTTTGACGTTAGGTCGAAGTGCATTTTCCGTTATGTCCTTTTGAAAAACAAACCTGACATATTTCAGAAGCTCATTTTTAGATGTGAAATAATTTGTAAAGAACACAATATTCCTAAGGATAAATAATCTATACTTATATATAAAGAGAGAGCGATTTTGTACGTGGAGGGTAATCTTCAGAACCACTGTACCTATTTGAAAAATTCTTTCACTGTTTGAAAGGTACAGTATTCCAGATGGACATAGGCTATATATTATGTATATCTAATCAGTAGAAATAAAGTTAGGGGCTTTATCCTAACAATCTCCATTGTTACCGCTACTGTCCTCTACCACTTTTTGTGCCGAAGTCTTCAACGATCCTTAGCGTGGTGCTATCTATCTATACTTATATATAAAGAGAGAGAGCGATTTTGTACGTGGAGGGTAATCTTCAGAACCACTGTACCTATTTGAAAAATTCTTTCACTGTTTGAAAGGTACAGTATTCCAGATGGACATAGGCTATATATTATGTATATCTGATCAGTAGAAATAAAGTTAGGGGCTTAATCCTAACAATCTCCATTCTTTCCGCTACTGTCTTCTACCGCTTTTTGTTCCGAAGATTTCAACGATCCTTAGCGTGGTGCTATCGCGGTGTGCTTCTGTTCTGACGCTAGCGGTTCGAACCTGGCCGTTCTCCGGCACGACTTTTTCTTTAAAAAAATTATTTTAATTATTAACTAACGTAAATTAATTTAAGGTATTATTTAGGTTATTATTCAGGTAAAAAAGGTTTACAATTTATTGGCTATCAACTGGAAATTTATTGGTATAATATTTTGTTCAACCGGACAAAGTCGGGACAGGCCGCTAGTATCGATATGAAAACATTTCCCTAATTACTTCCAAGACACGTTTCGAAAAACTGCTAAAAGAAAAAAATCCTTTAGCTTTTAAAATAACCTTGTAAATAAAATTATTAAGTTTATTAAACCGTTTTGATACAGAGTATAATCGAAGAAAGATATACGTACTTCATGAAAATATATCATAATCCAAGTCACGTACGAACATCAGTATAATCCAGTAATCACAGCTGCTATTCAGTTTACTATTTATGACCGATAAGCAACTAATTACGATTTATTTTTAACTGGGTCAGATAGAGAAAACTAGATACGAATGCAAATAACTAGTTTAAGACAGTGTCATTTGTTCCAGGTTGTACAAGACAAGTGAATTAAAGAATGGAAATTAGACTGCTAACTCATTTCTTCGAACTATTATTTTCACACAACGAAACCATAATGCTTATCGGTGGACAATAAATGTGTTAATCCCGTCATTGCCAGTTCATATTGTACGTTTGGTTAGCGAGTTTGGCTGTCGATAAAGTCATGATCGCCACGCCTTGCCGTTTACACTTATTAAGGTCCTCAGCTCAGCTGTGTGTATGTGGGCCGAGAGCTATTTTCAAACGTATGAGGAAGACACATGTAATACATTGACTAATGCATTATCTAGCTGTCGTTCGATCATTCAGCTGTCATTCGATCCATTATCTTTTATGAGACATCAAGGATGCTCTACATTTTATTAAGTTAATTATGAGACAGTTTTATTAATCCAGGGTTTTTAACGTAAGATTTCGTTCCTCCATAACGGTCTGTGGTAAAGCAAAATTTAGACGTCCGTCGTCGTGAGTTATAATTTTGGCAGCGCGCCAAACCCAGTCTGTATCGCTTGGGCAATCAGTAAGCAGTTAAACAGAAAAGAACTAAAATGCCCCCCCCCCGCAAAAAAAAAGAGGTAAGCAACGATAAGTAATCCTACGTTAATAACCCGCGGTAGTTTTGTTTTTTTTAATTTGCTTCATTCATGGAGGTATCGCATGACAGACTTACAAAATGTTCCAACTTGAACGATGATTTTTGCGTACATGCACTATTTTGGAACGTGGCGGGAAAAAGTTTCGGTAAATCGCTACATTTTTTCGAGCTAGTATGATATCCCCCCCCCCCCCCCCCCCCCCAACGGCGAATTTGGCGATTTTTTTTTTTGTCGCCAAGCAGAACGCGTGTCTTTGAAACGGGAAATTCAGGAAAGTCCCAAAAATACGCATTTTTTATACTGTACAACCATAGAAAAGCACAAAAAACACATAAAAAAATGCATACTTGTACCCATTTTTTTCACAGAGAATTAATTGCACGGAAGGTCAAAGGTCACACAACTTTTGGTTTACAGCCGCCGACCTCATTAAAATGCAAACTCCCAAAGGCCGGATGATGGCCGAATGGCTAATGCGCTGGTTTTCGGTACCAGAGGCCGTGGGTTCGAGTCCCACTCTTCGCATGGATGTTTGTAGCCGTTCGAAATCGGCTTTAAGTTGTAGGTCCCGGTCTAATGAGCCCTCGTGTTGCAAAAGTTGACCGTAGCGCTCCAAACCAAATCAAGCAAACTCCCGAAACCACCTATTCCGAGAAACAGTGCAACTGTGCAATCAATCAGCTGATTGTCTAGGGTACAGGAAAAGATCTCTTGTCCCGAAAAATCACAGCTGAATTCGACATTGCCATTGTAGGTCTTGCAAGATTCGCGAGATTTTCAAAGAAATAAGTGAATTCTGCCGCATAGTGTCAGTCATGAAGTAAGCAAAATTCACCTGAATATTGGTGATAAAGATAGATATTTAAACTGGATCGCGTAGGTACCGGTCAGTTGTATTGTCTTACTTCACTATACGGTATTCAAGTAAAATAAATATTTTTATGCTTCAGTCCATATTCTTTATTTGTATATTATCTTGTATGCTGGACTTACAGCTTGAAAAAGCCAAATATATAACTCAATATATGAGGAAAATTTTAGAAAAGATTTGAACTTATTTACTTTTTTTTAACTTTTTTTTCAAATAGAGTACTTCAAAGAAATAAAATAAGGTTAAAAATTCCATTCCAATAAGCTAAACTTATGACTAGAGTAAGGTGACCAGATTTTAACATTGGTAAAGCGGGACACCATTGACCGGCGGGGGGGGGATGTTCTTGATTAAAAATTTGGTCTATATGGAGCAACAAAAATTTTCATAGAACTTCAAAAATTGTATTGTAATATATATTTTTAAATTTCAACATAAGTAAAATTTACAAATATCATAAATAAATAAATAAATTATGTATAGTATTATTTTATTCTTTGGCATACTTCGCATTTGCGTGAATTTTTTTAGTAAATTGCTGTCGTTGTTTAAAAGGCTATAAAAATTTCACAAGAATTTGTTAAATTATATTTCACACATAAAATGACTTTCAAAGTCTCAACACTTAATTGTGATTTTTCTGATGTCCACACTTTATTTAGCGTAGAAAAAACGCGTTCAGTCGTAGCATTAGTTCCTGGTAAAGAGAGCGCTTATTCCACAATTTTTAGTGCATTATTGTATGGAACATGGTTTGTTTCAAAATTTGAATTCTAACAACTGATCAACAATGCAAACTTTGATAAGCAGTTCCCGATAATCAGTTCTCAACAATTATTTGTTATTATTAAACTTTAACATTATAAAATTAGCAAAAATAATATAAAACTCATATCCTGGCTAAATAGCCACATGGCTACCGAAAACCGTATATTCCCTTCCCGTTCTCCCGCCGTTCCCTAGCTTGTCAGGCATTCTTTCCAAAAATCGGGACTTTTTTCTCCGCGGGACGCGGGACAAATTGTTAAAAAGCGGGACGTCTGGTCACCTTAGACTAGAGAAACTTAAAACGCTGCTCACAATTTTAAATAAAACACTGTATCAAAATCAACATTATTGTAGCTTCGGGGGTAAAGTTTATGAAAAAAATTAATTAAAAAAAATTTTTTTTAATGTCTTTAAAAGTGCTAAATTTAAGCTCTGCATTTCTTCAAAATTCTGCAAGTATTTTTTTAAATGATATTGATATCAGGGTAAAGCAAACGAAATTTCCTGGTTTGGGTTGCGAATATAGATTAAGTATTAAGATAATTATATTAAAGGTAGTGCATATATTAGAAATAGTGGTTACAAAGAGTTTTCAACACTATAGAATCAAATCTTCGGTAACGATGAAATGGTAAACCGATGGGAAACTTTTTTGACGTAACATTTAGCTTAGATATATATATCAAGTTCTAAGAAACGGGAAAATCTTGTTAAATTTTCTACTATTTTTAGACTACTACTATTTTAGAGGGTGGAGACAATGCTTTCGGTGAAATCAAGGAGTGGCAAGAACTATGGAATTGTGTATCTCTTGATAGATGGTATCAGGGACATAGGCAGAAGGGTCTACCGAAATTTATGACCTCATTAATTAAAAATATGCGAAAAAAAAAGTTTTCGTTAGAAATTGTACGCCCTTCGGGATTTAAGTCCTTCATATATTTCTATAGTGTGTGAAGCGTTTAACTATGTTTCTATTAGAAATTATGGTTCTCACAGATATTTATTTCATGGTACGAGTCTGGCCAGAATGACCTAACAGCGAGATGACCGCTGCAGTATTATCCTCCTAAGCTTATCATCCATCACACTGCAGGTGCATGTCAACTAAATAGATTTGTTTCCGAAAACATCGACTTATATAATTTTGAGAACCAGTTGCTAAACCGGGATATTTCTTTCAAAATTTCCAGAGCAACATACATTTACGAACAACAAGCGGAATAATGTGCCTCGATGTAAACACGCTACACCTGGGGGGAAGTTTACTTCCTCATAAAATGGCCTCCCTGAAAACAACTTGTTCGTGTCACTGTGAATCAGGCCTCTGCAATAGTTGACATCTGATGACGAATTTTATGATTATAATTTTTTTTTTTAAATTTTGCTCAAATTTTGTGGGTGTTGTGCGTTTTTGTTTTTTTTTGTTTGTTTGTTTTTTCAATTTTCTTAACTACTTCAAGTTTAGGGATATAGAAAATTTCCAGAATTATTTTTGTGTTAAGAGACAGATAGTTGAAAAAATGTAAGTTTTTCGCGAAATAACTTCATTTGGGAAGAAAAATCAGTTTAAACTACGTGGGGCAGTGCAGCGAGAAGGTATTAACCCTCAAACGGTACGGTGGGGGTCGGATCCGTCCCAAGGGTGTGTCTTCCCCCTCCCGTACTCTCCCCTCTCATTGCAAGAGATCGAGTTGACAAAGAATCCTATCGGCCAGTCTTGCAACAGGTGTTGGAGCGTTTTCAGTATACGTTTGCAGTAAATACGAGTGCCTTTGTAGAAAAACTTTATTCATGATCACTATTTTTTTAGTAGATTTTTTAATTTTTTATTTCGATTTTGAAGACCAAAAATGTCAGTATATATTATTTTTTCACCTTTTTGTGCTAGGAAAGTTGGTTTCACTAACTTCTAAAACTAGGTACAAGACTAAATTACATATTAGACCTAATATATACAACATTCTATGTAAATGCCAGAGATATTTTCTTTGTTTAGCAAAATTACAATTCGTTGGTCATTTTTCTACAAAAAGGTTTTTATTTCATGTAAAATATCAATAAATGTTATTATACAACAAAAATGCTTATTGTGTACTTATTTCTACCAAAAACCTCATAAAAAAAAAAGAGATCGGGTCGGCTAAGACCCGACACCATACCATCTATTTCATCTCAAACCACTGTACCGTTTGAGAGTTAAGAACTTGAAAAATCAAAAGATCCTTTGTTCCCCTGGCCCTGTTTATACATGCACAAGTGCCTTCTGCATATGCATACATGTGAGAAACAAACAGCGCAATATCAACGGGCATCGCCCATGTGGAGAAGAATGAGGTAACAAGGTCGCGGCATTCGTAACTCCATTCGGCTCTTTTTATCATGAAATAAAAAAAAAGACAGTAAGGAAGGTCAAAGGATCTTGAGGTCAAAAATGCGAAGCTCTAAGTGTTCCTTTGAGGTCACGCTTATGCGCCTCTTGTACGCTTGCAAAGCATTTTGATATAAAGAAGTAGCAACGGACATGAGAAGGTTAGCTTTCTATTGTAAACTGAGTTACGCGATATGATATGAAAGGCAAATGTCTAAGCATGGCATTCGTTAGATGAAAATTGTGTTTTTGTTTTACACATAAATATCATAACTTGTCTTGTCACTTAAATGGATTGACTTTGAAATACTACCAAATAAAATCAAAAAGGAAATAAGCATATAAATAAATAAGCATCCTAATAATTACTTCCTTCGGTTGACAAATTATTAAAAAATAAAACAACAGTATAGTCGATTTCTTAGAGAATGTCTGTTGTTTGTGTAAACACGACCAGCTTAACAAATTTTGTCACATTTGCACAAACTCTCTCTAATACTTCCAAAAACGGAGCCAAAACTGCTTACGATTATTGACTGGCAAACTGTATGAAAAGCTGGATTGTTTCGTCATCACACTTACTTTAGATTTATACAGGGAAATAGAAATGCCTTGTTTTGAAAATTGATATCATATACTCATGTGTATTGTATAAATGTTCATTCGTTTTATGTGTGTTTCTAATTTATAAACTTCTAAAGCAAATAATGGGTCCATAGTCAAATCTGGAAGACACTTGTGGAGGATACTAACAACAGTTTTCGTCCGGAGACACATTCATTAATGATATAAAATTTATGGAAAAGAGAAAGAATCAATTTGTACCGAGAAGTAATATTTGGTCATAGTACTCGAAACGCCTAGCAGTGTAAAATGCATAGAATATGTTTCATTACTTATCACAGAGACGTAGTTAACAATTTATACACCGGCAACAGGGGTTTCCTTGGAATTAAAGTTTAAAAATGCGATCTTCAAAGCTCATAAACCATCATAAGTTCGCATATGTGTTGTTTATCCGAAACAAAAAATCTTTGCCCTTCTATGAGGTCAGAGGTTGGGGAAGGTACGATCTCCCCTGATTGTGGTGGCACCAAGCCAAGTCGGACTCCGACCCTTGTGGTGCTATTATAAATCGAAGCCGTACTACACAGCCCGCAGCCTATATGGATCTGGTGTGGAACTTCCGGCCAGGGGGCATAAGGAACAAAAAAAAGAAAAGAAAAGAAACTTCTCTAATTGTATAAAACAGTTTGAAACAAACACGTATAATTTGGGATAAATATTGCTGATCTGGTTAACTACATACAGTCAGAACAATATGAGGGTAATGACTCCTCCTTTAAAAAAAATAATAGTTTTCAATTTTTCCTAAATTGACATCTGAAAAGTCTTTACTATGAACTGCTTAAAAATATAAAATATTCATTTTTTTTTTGAGTAAAACTCTGTCTTTACAAAACTTTTCATTTTACGGCAAAGGTAATTAACCTATTCCTCTTCTGACTGCACCAGTGGCATTTCTCGTAGCACGATATATTTCCTGTGAAACGACATCGTGTTATTGGATAAACGTTTCTACATCACACACAATAATAATGATCATATTAGGCTTACATTTCATCCGAGCGTTTAGAGCTAGCTATCCCTTGTGGAATTGCGTGCTTGGAATGTAACCACTTAGAGAATGACATGTTAGCTAAGTAAATATTACTTAATAGACTATTTCATGCATCAATAAGGCATGAATTATTCATGCAAAATTGTTAGTTAAGAAGATAGCAAAAGTGAATGCTTTCATCGGTCACGTAACCTTTATGAAGATATAAAGAGCTCTTAAACAAAAGTAAATGACTGCAACTAGTGAGTTATGGACAGCCAGAACGTTAATTGTTACTTCACCAATTCAGACTCGTTTTCAAAGTTCTACTGGTAACGTATGATACAGATTCTTCAACTTACTATGTAATTCTACGCGAAAAGCAGCAAATTAGTCTAATCAAATTATTTTACAGGCTGTGATCATGCTCTGGAATATTAATAAAAATAAGCAACTATTTTTTCATATAATAATCGAGAGGATTTTTACGTGTATGAGAGGATTTTGCCTTGTATGGACGCGTGAGACAATTGTAAACTCAAATCAAAGCTAACGACTTTAAGTTCAATTTGATCATAATTTTGATCATCTTCTACTCATGGTCATACCAAAAGTTATACGCACCTCCTGACTTTTTTTTTTAAACTGCAGTTTCAACATGTCCGTATGTGGAAGTTTATGTAAACGTTTACTCACGCAGGAAATGAATCAGAAGCCTCGCCTAGACTCGTCTTCCTATTGTCACGGTTAATTCCTTATGACCTTCCAATAACCTCCTTTATGTCCACCGTGATAACATTTTTGTGGGATATCTTCGCTTAATTAACACTCGCATGGATTTTGTAAAATCATGAGAACATTAATTATAATAAATGCATGCCCGTGAATCTACTAGTCAAGTTATCTTCAAAATGAATGAAACAAAGGAAGTTTGTCTTATAACTCTTGGAAAAATCTGTTTTAGTAATTTGAATTAATTATTTCGTTCAGTGATGCAACATTTCTAGTTTTTTTAGCCTCTAAATGTTATATTTCTAGTATTTTTTTTTCTACTGACAGTAATCTTTTTTTCCCTTTAGTTTAGATTCTTATCTAAAATATCAACGAAGCTTGTTTGAAGCTAATGATATTAAGACATACTATGAAAGCACACCATGAAGCTTGATTTACTATGACCTTGACTTAAAACATATGAATATTTGCATATTTGCTTTTAAGATATTAATGACAGCATAATCTCCTCGATAAAATGCTAACTTTTAACGAAACTGTGAATTTGGTAGCTAAAACAGTTTGTGTCCTTAACAGCTATAAAAGCGAAATAGGTAAAACGTGTAGTCATTGGCACAAATTAGGATACAGCTTCGATGTACGACCCCATTGGCGATATTTTGCATTGACGACATTTTACATTTGTCGCATATGGTATCCCAGAATTCGTTTCGGCAACTCTGCCACAGTCGCGTGTGTTTTACAGATTAACCATTTTCCAGATTGTAACCCGATGGAATACGCTATTTTCAACTTCGTACCACGTTGGAACAACTTTGGTATGGTAGAATTCGTATATTGGTAATTTGGTATACACAAAATTAGTTTCGGTAACCCTGCCACAGTCGCGTGACGCAAACCAGGTAGTATCGTTTTTTTCTTATTTATTTTTTATTTTGATTTAACCATGCTTTTCCGTGTAGATTTATCTATAATCTCTGGATCTACAAAGTTTACGCTATTTTCCTTATTGTATTTTTTTATTTTATTTTGTATTATTTTTTAATTTGCATTTTGCAAAATTAAATTTCTATGTAATTCATACGATATTAGGCTAGGCGGCAAAAAAAAGTTGCCAATACAAAATATCGCCAACGGGGTTCTGTATCGAAGCTGTTCCCAACTTAGTATCTAAATTTACTAAATCCTTTTCGAACAAGAAAGCAGATGATCCAGTATTTACTAATCGCAACCTCTACCCTAGCAATGCTCACGTTAACAGTTTAATTTTATTTTGAGAGTATTTCGTGCTTTCGTAATACCTTTAATTTGCTTTGGATTTAGAACTGATGCTAGGAATTAAAATATAACTGACAGGTGGTGCTTAAGTTTATCCGAAATATGGTTATGGTTCCTTTTTGGGTAAAAATGTGTCTCGGAGAGTCGCAACAGCTTTCTTTAAATAACTCCCATGTGGATCTTGCTTTTTGGAAAAATGTCATTATCATTTAGATGGAAAAGACTCTTATTAAGCTGTTGTCATCGAATAGTGATCACAAAAATGTCAAAAGTATTATCATCAGCCTCCGTATTAATATTCCTTTTCGCTGGCGCAAAGGTACCAAATCAAATCAAACCATGAAAAACTTTCCCAAATATCGTGTCTCCTTCGCCAAACTTCACGTTTAGTTCTATAATGGAAATGACGTTTACCTGCTAAAAAGTGAATTACAGCTCCTGTTAGTCCATTAGCGCCAAGTCGTTCACCACATCAGCTAATGCTTTATTAAAAAACGATCTTCAGAGCTAAACCATCATAAGTTCTCATGTGTTGCTTATCCGAAATAAATCTTCTCAAATTGTATTAAATGGTTTGAAACAGACGCATATAATTTGGGATAAATATTTCTGATCTGGTTAACTACATGCAGACAGAACAATATGAGGGTCCATCTAAAGCTTGGTTGGTTTTGGGGTACTTGGCGAGGGAATCTATTTTATTTTTGATGCGCTATTGTGAGGATCTCTTTGCTTGCAAAGACATTTCGGAAATTGGGTGTAGAAAAAACTGCAATCATAGACAAGAGATTTTAATCACCATCCAGGATTTTAGATGATGAAGCCTATTATTTATAAAAAATTACACATTAAATTATACATTCACTAGTTATTATATTGTAAATAATGGAATCTGTAATTATTTCAGCTCACAATGATCTTACTGTGAAATATCATGCACACTGCCATTTCATTACTATTACACTACTGTGCCAAGGTCCAGTGATTCCCAACATTTTTATACTTGAGTACCACTTGAAAACTTTATAGAGTCGTGGTGTACCACTGGTTATATTATAACTTTTTGAGAGTGGTCAAGTAAATTCTATACACATATGGATAACTTTACAAAATGCATTTAACTATAAATAAAATAAAATACAGAAAATAAATCCAAAAAATAGAAAAAGCCATTTGTACGTAATTATTATTAACAAATGGCAAATACAATTTCCCAATATTAAAATGTCTTTATCGGGAGACTTAAGCATAAGCAACAGCAAGTTTCTCATTATTTCTTATTAGAGTTTCTATGTCGGGTTAAACAGTGCTTATCTTTAATCTTAAGTCGTTTTCTGCGTACCATCTCAAATGCTCTCACGTACCATCAGTTGGGAACCACTGACTTAGTCGATTAATAGAAGAACAAAAATTCACTAAACATGCTTTGTTTCTACAGTTAGAGGCATTTCATCTCAACACTGCGCTGAGCTTTCTAAGTTAAACTTTATTGTACGTCTATAACGCTTCAGTGAAGATTACAGTGAACCAAGTCTTAATTCTTTACTTATATCCATCAGAGTGACAATGCCGTATGTATGAATTGGACAATCTAGTACTTGAAAGTAGATACAAAGTATTTTTTTAATTATTTATCTAATGCATCTGTAGCGTATCATTGCTCAAGAATACTTGAATACTTTTATGCTCCAAAATATGGACATTAAATAGAATGGGAAATGTGTTATACTGTACAAAAGCTTATTACATGTAAGAACTGAAATTTCGCAACACCAATACTAACTGATAAGCGAACAGACAGGAAGAATAAACTGCACTCACTTTTGGACGCTTCCACACAAATTGAAAAGGAGGTGTCTGGTGGTAAAAAACAGATGCTTGAGAAGCAGGGAAATCTGGATCCTCGAACAGCTCTCCTTTTTTTATGAGACTACGTTTGATTTTATCAAAGTCACTCATAGCCTGAAAATAAAAGGATAATGTTACCATATTCACAATAATTCAAAGATAAATTCGTTAAAGTTAATTATAAATTATCTCATAAAGAAGCATTAACTTCACAGGAAGTAAAACGAACTTTATACATGAAGTTATATGGTGCAAAAACAATTTTAAGTATTTTAACTAGAAGCAGTGTTAATAATATTGGGTATAATAATGTAGCAAGAGAGATTAACTAATGTTGCACTGGAACAAACATAAATTTGTTACAGAAATTAAAGTAAATCCTGTAATATTTCCAACAGAAAACTTTCAAAAAAACCTTTGAATTTATTTGTTTCCTCATACATAGGTAAAATTCCGGACTCAAATTTTCTCTCACATATACACAAATTTTCTCTCGCATTTCACTCAAATTTTCTCTCACAAACGCATCCCGAGTTCACGGACTCATAATATCTTTCGAAATAAGGAATTTTTCGCCATTTTTGCTCAGATAAAAACATAGCTTTACTGAAAAGAGGCAGTTTAAAGAGTAATTTATACACATATCGTCAAAACTGACTAACAAGCATGTGATTTACCATTGCGTCATCGAGTTTAATTGACTTTACCAAGAATAATTCTTTACTCTCTACGTACCAAGTATGAAATTATATTTTTTCAGGGTAGAATAAAACAATTTTCAATCTAAGTATGAGTTGACTTTGCTTTTCAGATTTATAGTTTTAATTTTTTTTCTCATTAAATCCCTAATTGAATTTTTCATTTGCGCAAGACTTTTACAGGTAATGAAAATAATAGCTTCCTTTACCTCATTCTTTTATGCTTCCAAAATTTTAATAAAAATGAATCCAAACCAAGGCATTATGATATTCACACAGAACAAGAGGGGAAAAAAACATAAATGGTCCTCGGCAACTTAGTAGTCTTGCATAACAGCTAATGTTCTCAGTGGTGCAATAATTACGGTACAATTAAGGCTTAGAAATTATCCAGGTCACTTAGAAGGTCCGCTCCGCTCTCAAAATCCCCGTCACCCATAAGTGAGCGAATCGCATGTCAGTTTCGTACTGCGAGGAGTTAATGGGAAGACTCATAAGCGAAGCACAGCGTTGTTTCAAGGTAGACAATTAATTAGGAAGCGTGTCGGAGGTATGGTTATAAGATGACGGCTTCGGGGGAAAAAAAAGACTTGTAATTAAGGACGGACGAACGAGGTCGGACATTAGCACGCTAAGAGAGCAGTATTTGGCGAAAAGTTTGAGGCTAAAATTCCTCGGTTCATGGCTGACGCAAACCGTGTATAAACTGCTAATAATGCAATACTCCGTAAGAAAGGTTGTTTCAGAGCTGCGAACAAATCAAAGAAAAACAGCCAGATCTGGTGACTCATCATTCGACTGTTCACTTTCGATTTTCATTCGGGTATTGTACTTGGTAACTCTGCTTGACAGTTACTAGAGTAAAATAAAGAGCTTAGTGGTAGAGCGTTGGGGTTTGGACTGGGGGTGATTGGTTGGAATCCCGATAACACCATAAAATACCTTCGTGTATAGGTTGGGTATGATACGTTAAATCCGGAAAGTCCTATGAGGTCAGAGAGGGTTGAAGACGGTACGAGCCCACCAGATGTTAATCCTGAGGTGATAGGTAGAAATTTGGTGGCAGCCTATTCATCGGCAGGTATTCAATCCCGTAAAGCCTTAGTTACTATGTTGGACCCTGACTGGTGCATTGGACATTGGAAAACAAGAGTCTCTCCTAGGTATTTTCAGGTGGGCTTCGATTTTTACTTGCATTTTGTAAGAATATTGCCAATTGATTCTAATTTAGGCTCCATACTTAAAACTAAAATTTAAATGAAAATTCACCTTTGTTATCTTTCATTACTAAATATGCATTGAATAACATCTAATTTTAATCATATCTAAATTTAAATATATGAGTAAAATTCCCGGTTTATTTTGAAGTTATTTGTCACTATTCTTGTAGAGAGGAAATTGCTAGAAGTTTGTTCTTGGCAATGACTTTAATGATTTGCTTAGGTTTGATTTCCTGTAACTGTGGCACCATTAATCTATTATCGTATAGCGCCTCCAAAAGCTAGATCCATTTCCCTAATAAGAAATACTATTTCAACACAGGAGTTGAAGTTAATTAATTCTTGCGAACTGAAACCAAATTTTCTAAATATGGATACTGTTATTTTATTTTATTATTAACAGGAACGCTAAATGTGTGCATTTTGAGAAAAATTTCTGAAATTCTTTAATGATTAATTGAGAGCGCCGTGGGGATGTTTTGGTACTCGAGAGAAAATTAGATCTGTTCGTACCATTTAAAGTCGATTCCGAACGGTTACAAACATGCGAACGCGTTCACCGCCTTGTGAATCATTGGAGACACACTGTTGACACCTACTCAGTCTGTTTTGATGACTCCGTATAAGAAAAAACCTCTATCAAGAAAAGTTTTAAACCACTTAACCAGTACATAATTAAAGTAAAACACTATCATGAATGACCTAATAATTGGAATAATTTTTTTGACCTAATAATTTTTTTCAACGTGACAGACACTTGTCCTGAGGACATTCGCCCATCCACACCCCAGAATGGTTGGCTACTTTATTATGGGAACACCATAAAGGCAATCTATTGCTGCCCGCTATGAAGTGACAACACAAAATACACCGTAGGCTGCTCGATTGTGTAATCTAAAAAGTACTGTAAGTCATTAACATGTATGATTAAAACAATAACAATGTCTTACAGGTTGGTTAGATGGTTGGGAGAACGCTACTGCCCTCTTTTGCAGCACAAAGCTTAATTCACCTGGACCTACAGCTAAAGGCTAACCTCTGTCTACTGTGGTATTAGAACCCGTAGACTCTAAAGACCAAAGCCGTCCAATCCTATCTTGTGGACCATATATAGTCCGCCAGGGATGATTGGACAGTGACTTGAAACTGGCGACGCACTCAAACACCAGCAATCAATAATACTTTGTTAAAATTTTATTGTATTTTTTACAAACAAATAAAAGATCTTCAAACATCCAAATCAGAAAATCAAAAAATTGAAAGCATAAAGTACTTAAAATATCCCAATGTAGACTTTACTAATGCACTAATAAGCTGCTTCAAAGAGGTGTGCGTATGTTTATGA
Organism: Dolomedes plantarius; assembly: GCA_907164885.2. Classification (NCBI taxonomy): domain Eukaryota; kingdom Metazoa; phylum Arthropoda; class Arachnida; order Araneae; family Dolomedidae; genus Dolomedes; species Dolomedes plantarius. The sequence goes on from OU015492.1 coordinate 110,251,837, forward strand.
AAACATATGAAAAAAAACATATGAAAGGAGTCATTAAAAGAAAAATATCTTCATACGACTTATCAGATGCACAAATATCACGTTAAAGTTAAATTAAATTAAATATTATATGAAAATACTATGCGAATTAATGATACATTAAATATGATATAGCTTTAAATGTTGAATATTCGGCAATAATCAAGATATACTTGAAATTGAGTTAAAAAAAGTAAACTTTATATATTTTTTTTTACTTTATATATTCAAAATCAGGTTTTAATGGTATTTTACCCCAGCACCAACCTGAAACAAATTAATGTATTTTAACAAGTAAACAGTGTACTAACATTTCATTTGATTATTTCATTTTCAAACACAAAGATAAACCAAAATTAACATTTATTTTAATTGTAAAAATAAATTGTAAAATAAATCAGGTTAAATTGTAAAAAAACTATAAAAATTGTATTTTACAATTTTTAATACTATAGGTAATATTGTATTAAAAATTGCAAAATACAATTTTTATAGTTTTTTTTAACACAATTTGGTGGGTAAAAAAAATAGTAAAAAACAACTTTTTGTTAACTACAGAGGCTGTTCGCACATTTTTTAGACGATTTTGGTAAGCGGTAATAAAAAATCGTTTGCTGCAAAAGGAATAATTGCAAGTGTACTATGTTTTTTAAAGTCAAAATTATCGTCTGCGGCTTGAAAGTTTTGTTTTTATTCAAAATGGCGTTTTTAACAAAGCAGTGGTTCGAAGGCTACATTTATGCTCTTTCCGAAGAGAAATATGCATACTCCGTTATCCAAAAACGATGTGAGAGTCATGGTTTTGTGATATCTAAAGCGTCGATAGGTAATATCGTCAACAAGAAAGGAAAAAAATGTCAAATTGGAGCCTCAAGTGGGACAAAAATTCCAAACAAGTATCCAAGGAAAAAACGGACATCTTCGACTATTGCAAAGGTACGTTGCTTAATGTTAAAAGAAAATCCCCCTAGTCAAAGGACAGTTGTAAAATCATTAAAATGCTCGGTGTCCACTGTAAACAAAATGATAAACGTTGATTTAAATCTTAAGAAAGCGAAAAAACGCAATGTGCATCGTCTTCTTCCAAATCATATCGCTGAACGAAGGACACGCTGCAGAATTCTATATGAGAAACACTTATCCAAAGAAAAATGGAAAACAATTGTCACAATAGATGAATCATGGGTGTATTTAAATGACTGCAACAAAAAAAGAGCCATTTAATATCATAAAAGGGGAGAAAAAATTTAAGTACATGGTTCAAAGAATCGAAAGAAAGTTTTTCTAAGGGATTGATGATTGTTGCTGGTTTTTCTTATAATGGCAAGTTAAAAATAAAGAGAGTGGAAAAAAATGTCAAGATTAACTCCAAATACTATCAGGAACATATTTTATTGCCAATTTTTCTGAATGAAATACCATCGCTTTACCCACAGTGCCATCAATCTGTGAGACTCCATCAGGAAAAAGCTAGCAGTCACACATCAAAATCCACTGTAAATTTCCTAAAAGAAATGGAACAAAAAACTGGTATCAAGGCCATACACTTCACTGATATCCCTACTAAATCTCCCGGTGTATCACCTATGGATTTTTGTGCTTTCGGACTTTTAAAATCTGCATTATCCAAACGTCGTCCCAAAACCCTTACAGGACTCTGGAAAGCTGTTCAGGAGGAATGGGATAGAATACCTCTTCTGACACTTCAAAAGGCATTATTATCCTGGAAATTGCGGTGTCGAAAGATAGTTCAGAATAAGGGATGTCAAATAGAACATTTAAAACACAAGAATTTTATGTAATTTAGTTTTGTGAATACAATATACATCGTCTAAAAAATGTGTGAACAGCCTCTGTATAATCATTTAATTAAAGACACTAGGTCGTAAGCACAGGCATCAAAATTTTTTCATACAAACTCTCAGTGGATTGGGATCAAAGAAAAATGCAACTAATGACACTTAGAATTAAGAACTCCAAAAGTCAATAACAGAATGTTTGGCCTTAACAGGATGAAATCTGAAAACCATAACAAAAGTCAATAAGCCTAGAATTTAAATTAATTTAATGGTCATGTTAAATATTTAATCTCTTGAATAGGAAATAAATGCCATAAATAACTGACCTCGTTGAGGAAAAGAATGAATTAGAAGGATTGTTTTTAGGAATGCATTGACAGTATAGGAACGACGATTAAAAATAACACGTAAAAATGGCCGAAGATAATGCATGCTGCGAACCATTTGGAGCAAACACAGACATGAAGTTGAAAGTTAAATGACCCATAAAATATGCTGAGCATGAAATGCATTCTTAAATCCTGCATTTTGACTACATTATTGACGTTTCTTGTTTAAGGTTGGGTAAAGTCTTAAGCGAAACAAATCGTGCTGATGTGTAAGCAAGGGATTTAAACGTAGATGAGTATTCAGGCCGAATTTGCGATCAAACTGCATTCAGACATAGTGCTTTTGACGTTTTCGTAACCCCGTTGTTCGTCTCACATTGGAAACTAAGCATCGGTACAAAAATTTGAATAAAATAGAAATAATTTTTCATGCCAAATAAGTTTAAGCGAGGTAATTAAAATCTTTTATCTAGAGAACGAAGAACAGAGATTTACGGAATCGGGGAAAAATAACGATATCATTTTAAAATCTTTGTTATATATCTGAGTTTAAAACTTGTAAAATAAAAAAAATTTAGAAAAACAGAAATGCACCTAAAAATAAAATGGTATTGAATTGCTATGCATAGTAAATAAGGTTAATTACTGTTATATGTGTGTATTTGAAATATGCAAAGTTTTTCAAAAATAATTTTAAACTCATTTGCATTATTAGGGCATGTATGCAATAGATTTTCCGTCTCATATTTATTAGATCTCTCATCTATCTTGATCACAGTGCAAAAAATAATTTATGCCAGAGAGAACAAATTATTTGATATTTCTTTAACTGATATGTTTAAATAGGGCAAAATAATAACATTGGCCTGTAGAAGACAAAACATTTTTATCATAATTTGACATAGGGATCTATGAACTGGTATCTTCCCATTTAATGTTAAAAAAAACTTTAAAATTATAATTTTTAAGCTTTTAAAAACACTTTTGCACGTAATAAAAGAAACTTAATTATAAAGGTATTTTTTTCATTCTTGGTTGTAATGCAAGCAGGTTATTTGAATTTTTTGGATTTATATCATTGTATTTAAACTGTCCAGAACTTTGACTGGTTGATGGTAAATTCCAGTTAAATAAAACTTCTAGAATGGAGTAAAGTAAATAGTGGAAAGAATTCTATGATTGGCGGGCTACGGTAGAGGCATCAAGTAAGACCAGTATTCGCGAACTCCTCTACGCTTCATGAAAACATACGCACCTTGGGCTCTAAAGACAGTAGGTTCGCCAGTAAAGAGATTAACATCCGAAATTTCCTTCCAAACAGCTCTTTTCAGAAATATTAAAGAAAAAGTATTGTCTGCTCTGATATTAGTAAAACATTCTATCAGTACAGTAAGAATGTCTGCAACATGCTTCAATACAGCAAGAGCGTCAAAAACTTCTTTATATCTTGAACCGTGAGTTCCTACAAGTACCAGAAACAACAAGTGAGTGTGTGTGTGAATTATCTTTCAGGAATAATTTTTTCTTGCATAAATATTATCCCATAATATTGTTTTGTATGAAGGTCAGACTGTTTTGTATGAAGTTCATTCTAAAACTTAGTCGCCGAATTTCCCAACTACAATAATATAACTTATTAAATTTGACCCAAACTATTTATATTTTGAAGCGTACAAACTAACCAGTGTCTGTATCAGATGGAATATTAAAATATTAGAACGGGAACATCCTTGGCTTTGCTGCGATTCAGACCCGAGCCACTTTTGTACAAGTTCACGGCGGTAAACACTATATCATGTGGCTGAAAGTGTTAGTTATTTGAATGGCACTTTTAAAGCTGAAAGTATTGGTAAAATTTGTATAATCGCTTTAGACAAGATTGTAATTCCTCTACTGAATAATGTGACCAAACAACAGTGTTAGAAAGCTAAAGGCGAGATTAAAAATAAATTAGAGAATGAATAATAACTGGATTAATGGGAAATATATGACCTAAAGAATATTATAACTTTTTATCTTACAGGCACAATGTAACAATGTTTACTTTTAAGACCATTTGCCCATTGCACTTCGTTTAATAGATCATCACCAAAATCAACAGGGTTTAGTCGATGAGCAAAAAGATATTGCATACGAGTTTCATTTTCATTGTGGTAAATTATAGTTTTAGAAAACAGAACAAAAATGAATACTGGAGAATCAGGGCCTTTCACCTTTAGGCCAATGATGGTTTTTCAGGTGAGAGAAAATTAAATCTCAATCTTGGAGTCGTTTGCAAAACTTTCTTCATAATAAATACTAAGTGGGAAAAACAAACTTCCACTAACTTTCACATAAATTCAAAAAGGAATAAAACTTTTCAGAGGCTCCCGACAAAATCATTTTATACACTACCGATTTCATAATCAAAGTAGGGTAAAACTTAACGTTACTTGGAAAATATAAATCGCTCTCTGAGTAGAGAAAGTGGCTAAATTAATGATAAGAACAATGTAACCTTTAATAATCAAGCAGGCAATTACAAAAATGATACGTACCCATGGATCGTTTACAGCTAGGTATATAGTATCCACCATGCTGATGAAAAGCACTGATATCACCTACAACCGAAACCTAAATGCTTATTTCACCAGAACATCTCTAGAATTCCTCACCTAACGAGCTCTACGCTCCGAGACCACCAACTGCCATTTTGCATCAGCCATGAAACAGTGGGTGTGCAAAACTGAAACCCACGCTGCACCTCCTAACATCCTTTATAACATCTAACTAAGCACAGAAAACAGCCAACAAACAAAACATAAGAGTTGCTTTCAGAGCCTTTGGGCGTACAGCCTTCAGTGCTAGGCGGCCGTGGAATTCATAGGGTAAAAAATGATGAGGTTTTGTTATGTCACCAATGTTTTAACGCCTAAAGATTTGCCGACTGTATTTATGAATGTAACAGGATGTAAACAATGGACCAGAAATTCGTCCGACAAGGTCTTGATGGCACAAAAAGCTAATAGCTTCATTCACCGATGATGAATACACGCAGTAATGGCCAAAAGAGAAAAGCATTTATTTTTTTCATTTTATTTTATTTTATTTTTGTTAGAAAGAAAGTATTCAGACTTACGAACTATTACAATAAGTATTCGTAATAAGATAATTATTAGTAGAGAGATAATGTTTAGACCTTGGTGCTGCTACTCTTACATGAATTGGTTCCAAGAACAGAATAAAACTATGTTTCTAAGCTGAATAAATATCAAAACACCACTAAATATCTTTACTTACCGTATTCATGTGCATAGTAACAATAAAATGTTTCTTCTGTCGAAAATTCTATAGTCTGGATTATATTACCTTACTCTACAACTGTATATGGGGCACTAAACGTGGGAACTTTTGTCGTCATAATGTAAATGTATTAGCCATACGTAGAGACTAGCTCGATTAAAAAGACCTAAAAGTGAAAAGCTTTAAGATAGTATCAAATACTTAAGAGATGTGTTGTAAATGCTTAGGGTGTGTGTTCAACCCAAGACTATTTTCCTTGTTGCAGGAAATGTTGTCAAGCTATTGTAATCTAAAATCTCTATGAGTATGTTCTCTTCAGTTTCTGACTTACCGAATACTTTGGGAGAAATAAGTTAGTTTTATGAATATTAAGCTTTAGTTATTTTTAGTTTTACAGTAATTGGTAAAATTTTGCATATTAAGTTGTTTAATGTCTGTTATACTTCCTCTTAATTCATTCTGTTTCTGAAATTATAATATTTTGGCTTCTTCTATTAACTTTTCGCGACATACGTTGAAAATTTTGCAAATACGTGTCAGAAATTTTTAATTAGAGTAATCATTTATGGCAGTTTTTGCCAGTTTACATGGTACATTTAAAAGTCATATGATCACCCATACATATTGATGGAAATATATTTGGGCATTTTTATACTTTATCAAGTGTCAGAATGTCGAAATATATTTGCATTAAATATTTTGATTACAGAAAATTCAAGCTTGAATATGATACAGATCATCAGAGAACGGGATTTTTAAGCTATTCAAAAATTTTAACTGATGCTTAATATGCTAATCTATAATGAAGCTTCTAAATTAAGATCCTTAATACCTATAATATAATTGTTAATATTTCTACACATCAAAGATATCGCGCTACATAAAGTGAAGTCCGGTACTATTAGAAAAATAATACCTTATATGATGAAAGTTATTTTATTAAATCTAGTCAAATATACAAGAGAAATTTATAAGCACGATGCATAGAGATAATTTTTAAAGGTCTAGTTATAATCTATACTTCTATATAAAGAGAGAGAGAGATTTTGTACGTGGAGGGTAATCTCCGGAACCACTGCACCTATTTGAAAAATTCTTTCACTGTTTGAAAGGTACATTATTCCAGATGGACATAGGCTATATATTATGTATATCTGATCAGTAGAAATAAAGTTAGGGAGGATAATCTAGATTTGTGTGCACGGCCGCCATCTTGGATTTTTCCGCCAGGGTTTGGCGCATTTCGCATGGCGATAATTATTGCGTTCTGGTAAAAATAACCCATTGTCAAATTCTCTAATTTTAAGATCAAACAGTTATTTCTGATGTGATCTTTTAATTACAGTATAATAATTTTAGGTCAGATCTTGGCCTTGACCTGGAAATCTGAGTCAAATTGATTATACTCAAAAGAGTAAATTATTTTTAAAACTAAGAGTCTTTTTGTTGAAAATTTTTGAATCCATTATCAGTTTTTCGTTAACTTATTAAATTTAAGTTGCTTTTAATTTTGTTTATCGATTATCAATTAGTATACTATAATGATACACCATTTCATTTATTTGAAATAAAAATTATCTGCCATCATTTTTTCGTAAAATGTAAAATACAGTATACATTTTAAATACAATATATTTTAAAATATTTTATAATTCGAAGTATTAGTGGATTACAAATAAATTTAAATAACTGAAGTTCAACTTCTCTCTCCCCAGGAACCTAAGTTAAAAAGTTAGTTAAGGTTAAGTTATTGCAAGTTATTTAGGTGGTACGAAAATGCTGTATTTTTTTTTCTAATTAACAATATATTGGCATAATATTTTGGTGATTCATTGCTATTAGTCAAAGAGTTAGGGCAAACTGAATAGATGGCATTGAAATTTTATCTGTAAGTAAAATTCATTTGACCAAATTTTTCATATGGATCATAATTTGAAAAGGTAGTTTTTAATTAAAAATGACAAAATAAAATCTCAGTCCAACGATTAAATGATTTTTCAAAAATATTTCTAAGTTTCACAATTTAAAAAGGTCGTTTTTATTAAAAAAGCTAAAAGAAAAACCCAAAATTTCCAATATTTGAGAATGATTTTTTCAAAAAAGTGGTTTTTATCAAAAACCCAAAAAAAAATCTAAGTCCAACGTTTAAATGATTTTTCAAAAATTTTTCTAAGTTTCATAATTTAAACAGGTGGTTTTTATTAAAAAAGCTAAAAAAATTCAAAGTCCAGCGTTTTGAAAACACCGCTTAAAACACATTGGCGAGAAATTTTCCACTCCTCAAAACACGGTAAAATCGCCAAGTTGGCGCAAAAAAAATGCAAGATGGCGGCCGTGCACACAATTATTAAGTAACGTAATGTTAATTTGAATATTATTTTAGGTGCTTAAAATAATTAAAAAAACATTCTTTACTTAAAATCCTTTTTTTATTTTTGTATTTTTATTTCATCTCTTACTCTAATTTTGAGATACCAATGTGTATCTATACTTCTATAATCTATACTTATATATAAAGAGAGAGCGATTTTGTACGTAGAGGGTAATCTCCAGAACCACTGCACCTATTTGAAAAATTCTTTCACTGTTTGAAAGGTACATTATTCCAGATGGACATAGGCTATATATTATGTATATCTGATCAGTAGAAATAAAGTTAGGGGCTTAATTCTAACAATTTCCATTGTTACCGCTATTGTCCTCTACTGCTTTTTGTGCCGAAGTTTTCAACGATCCTTAGCGTGGTGCTATCGCGGTGGGCTTCTGTTCTGACGTTAGCGGTTCGAAACTAGCCGTTCTCCAGCACGACTTTTTCTTTTAAAAAATTAACTTTAATTATTAACTAACGTAATATTAATTTGAATATTATTTTAAGAATATTATTTTTTTAAAAATTGAATATTTAAAAAAACATTCTTTACTTCAAATCTTTTTTTTATTTTTGTATTTTTATCTCAACTCTTAACCTCTTTCTATTATCTATCTATACTTATATATAAAGAGAGAGCGATTTTGTACATGGAGGGTAATCTCCAGAACCACTGCACCTATTTGAAAAATTCACTGTTTGAAAGGTACATTATTCCAGATGGACATAGGCTATATATTATGTATATCTGATCAGTAGAAATAAAGTTAGGGGCTTAATCCTAACAATCTCCATTGTTACCGCTATTGTCCTCTACCGCTTTTTGTGCCGAAGTCTTCAACGAGCCTTAGCGTGGTGTTATTGCGGTGGGCTTCTGTTCTGACGATAGTGGTTCGAACCTAGCCGTTCTCCCGCACGCCTTTTTCTTTCAAAAAATTAACTTTAATTATTTACTAACGTAATATTAATTTGAATACTATTTTAGGAATATTATTTGAAAAAAATTTTAATATTATTTAAAAAAAACATTCTTTACTTAAAATGCTTTATTTATTTTTGTATTTTTATTTCATCTCTTAACCTCTCTCTTTTAAAAAATTAACTTTAATTAATAACTAACGTAATATTAATTTGAATACTATTTTAGGTGCTTAAAATAATTAAAAAAACATTCTTTACTTAAAATCCTTTTTTTATTTTTGAATAAAACTACGGTCTCAAGCACACCTCTTTCTTTTAAAAAAATAACTTTAATTAATAACTAACGTAATATTAAATTGAATACTATTTTAGGTGCTTAAAGTAAATAAAAAAAACATTCTTTACTTAAAATCCTTTTTCATTTTTGAATAAAACTACGGTCTCAAGCACACCTCTTTCTTTTAAAAAATTAACTTTAATTAATAAATAACGTAATATTAATTTGAATATTATTTTAGGTGCTTAAAATAATTTTAAAAAATTCTTTACTTAAAATCCTTTTTTATTTTTGTATTTTTATTTCATCTCTTATTCTAATTTTGGGATACCAATGTGTATCTATACTTCTATAATAATATATAAAAAGACAGAGCAGATTTTTATGTAGTGGGTAATGTACAACTTTTGTGCATTAAATTGTACCTTACATCTTTTCCTTTGTCAACCACAGTCAAGTAATCATAGCAACACCCTTTAGCTTACGGGGTCCGTTTTTCGAAATCGCTCTTTACAACGGGAAAATGTTATCTACTTCCTATCCCCATTTTACGTGGGGGACATTCAGCGTGGGGGGGTCAGGGAGTAGACCCAGTGGGGGACCAAAGAGTGGTTAATTGTTTTCTTATTGCTTTCTTACTATTGAAGAATAATTTCAATAGTAGTTCATCGGCACTCCGTAACTCTTTCATCTCTGAAAAGGTAGAAAATGGATGAACCGCGGGTGAACCGCCCTTCTGATGTCTCTCGCCTGAAAAGAAATAGCCTCTAGCTAGAACGACAAAAGATTATTATTATGTCCTTTTCAGTAAGTTTCACCCTCCGTTCCCAGAATGTCACCCAATTGTTCTTTGGGGGCAAAGCCGTTAGGAAAGTCACAACGAAGTGCAATTCGAGACTATATCTATGCCGACATCACACCGTATTTTTCGAGAGTATGTGCTTCGGATATATGCTATCCCACCCCGTAAGGAAAAGGTTTAATATTTTTAAGATTCAAGTAGAGGAGGTATTGATAAATACAAAAAGGATTTTTGAAACTGGCAACGTTAAAGGGTTTATTGAAGAAAACTACATTTGGAACTACGCTTTTTATTGGACATTTAAGGTAAAAAGAGATTTACAATTTATTGGCTATCAACTGGAAATTTATAGGTATAATATTTTGTTCAACCCGGACAAAGTCCGGACGGGCCGCTAGTAGTTTCAATAAATGCAATAATAATTAAAAAAATCATACCAGACAAAAAGTAGATAAATAAAAGATTAAAGGCCCTATTCTAGTGTCCCATATATTTCTCAAAATAATTAAAAAATATAAATAAATCCTCCAGTGGCCTCATTAATTTTGGATTGTAATGTGTGCGCATATAAATGTACTGAATGATCATAACATACATATACTAATTAATCAATACATACACATATTAAAGTATGCATACAATGATCAATGAGCGAAAAAGATATGCAAATCTCCGTCCTAATAACTCTTAAAAATGAGTTCAAAAGGGCTCAAGGCATTAGATGATTTTGATTAATAAAATACTTCTACTATCATTACAATGAGAGCGAATACTCGTTTATGTATGCTAGTAGAACTGAAATGCGCACTTAACGAGATCCAAATAGATAAAATTGAGTAATAGCTAAGCTAAATGGTTACCACGGGCGTTTATCAAACTCTAATATCATCTCTAATAGATAGCCCATTTGCCTAAAAGTCGTCAAACTTCTAATTTCTAACATTAAAGTTAGAACCTGAGGCACTGTGACGCGCTCCAGATATAAAGCAGTCTTCAAAAATTAAGTTAAACATAAGAGATAAAGTAAATAGTACAATATCCAACTCAGTGTAAAAATAATAGCTTTCCTACAGAGAAGGCTATTCCACGTACGATCAACATGTGCGTCTGACATCGCTGCTAAATTAGAACTGGCAAAGAGTACTTTTGATTTTTAACCATATACTGTCAACTGTGATAATTTGTCATAGCTTAATAAAATTGACTTTAAAAAAAAAATAAATGTTATCTGAAAATTCATAATGAAAATGTTAAAATGAAAGGTCCTAATATCGCACCGACACAACTCAAAATGCAGCATTTGAGAAAAATCAACTTAAAGAATACTATACAGCTTGCATTACAATACTAGCATTACAATAAAACTGCTACAACTGCCCTCAGGTGGACAAATTGCGAGATGTGTCACTTTTCGTGCACGATGGAGCACTTCACACATATTTTTCAATGACATAACCTCAAAATTGCCATTTTTTGACTTGTGTCACTTTTCATGTCGGGGTGCGATATGTTCTTTGGTCAAGTTCCGTTTCATTAAACAGAAACAAAACTCGATTTTCTCGAAATTAACAGGAACTTTTTAACCTTTTAATTTCGGGTGATTTTAATTTCAGATTTATGATCTTAAATTCGTTTGATGGGAGGTTAACACAACCATTCTAAATTCCAGAAAGAGGCAAAACACTTTATAATGTAAGAAAAAATTTTATGCTTAGTTTATCACGATAGATAGTATGATAACGATAATTATAATATGATAACGTTATCATTTTAAGATATGTGGCTATTTGGATAGACTTGGGGTAATGCCAGTGCTTAACATTCAGCTCAGCACCTAAAATTGGATAAATAACTACCAATTTTTTTCAATTTTATAGGAAAGCTATTGACTTGTAGGCAACTAGAAATATTTGAGACATCGGCAAAGCTATATTTTAAGATATTTTTCTTAGGTTTAATATATTTTTTCCTCTTCTGAACCGTCTTTCAACTGACCTGGTTGTAAAAACTTGACTTCAATTGAACCATACAATCCTTTCATCGCATTTTGATACTTAATTTAGTTTTCTAGAAAAAGAAACCACACACTTAATAACAGGCAGACAACACAGATATCTCTCTTTTTTCGGACTTCCCTATTCTGAAATTGTCAAAACACAAGAAATCATATATTTCAAAATTTTACTAAAATACGAAATTCTCGTTTTGGTATATATTGCCGTACAATAGGGTAGCTAAGAAAATATTTGTGTTGCCAAGTAAATTCCTATGCAATCGAGATACAGGTTGTTTAATGCATTAGGATATATATATATATATATATATATATATATATATACACCTCACAATGAATGCGCACAAGCAATTCAGATGGCTATCCTTGTTCTATGCCCAGTTTTACACAAGCTGACAGATTCTAACAATAAATGCATGTCTCACGTATTTCATAGACAATGCATTTATTTCTATTATGAATGATCCCAAAATAAAAATAAAAACTGTTTTGTGGACCTTGCTGGGCCAAAAGGAGTAAAAAACGTGGGAGAACTGCGCTCTTTTCTCTCACTTGCTTCACTTCGCACTTAACTTTCCAAACTTCGCTGCCGAGACACAGGTGCGTATATTGTTCATGTTTCTATTTCTCAGTACGCAGCGAACCTGAACGAAATTTATCCTTCAAGGTTTCCTAAAAGAAAAATAAAGTTAAAAACTGTCGGAACAGAGAGCTTTAGAGAAGTAGGTCAAAAGTTATTTCGTGGTTACAACGGACTGACAATGTTTGTAAACAGAAACAAACATTTTTATAGAGAAAAAGAAAGGTATTTCTAAAAACTTTCCCGCATTTTAACATAATTCAAATATTAAGTTACAATCCAGTGTATCTTTCCGGGAAGACAAAAAAAAACATAAATAAATCAAAAGAATAATTCCTAATGTTAAAAATAAGTCTGTGAGTTACTTTACTGAAAATAATACTTTTGTTTTTGAATATTATAAACTGATTAATAAGAGTTATATGTAGAAAGAATATATTTATACATTTAAGATTCTTAATACCAAATATTTTGCGTGTAATGTGTTAAATATCAATTTAGAGCTTAAATCTTTCAAATTTCGGCTAAAAAAAACTATCTCTTAAAAAATATATCTTATGATTAAACGAAGGCTTCCTATCAAACATGATTTCAATGCATATTATACACTGCTGGCCACTGTAAATGCAACACCCTGAAGGAAACATGCAAATAACATGAAATTTACAACATGCATTAGCGGAGGTGAGATATGCAAATGATTAGAATTTCAGTACAGACGCATATCACTCGCGCCTGTGGCGCCACTTCAACGCGCTATTTAAGGCTTGGAGATTTCGACGATTTCAAGTTCGGCAATTGTGTTTTCTTGTGGTTTTTACAAAAAAACGATCAATTATGCCTCGTCGAAAACAGCGATCATCTTTTGATCAAGTATCCGAGTTCGACAGAGGAAGGATAGTGGCCTACCGAGATTGTAGATTATCTTTCAGGGAAATCGGTAGTCGTGTTGGACGAAACCAAACAACTGTAATGCGGATATGTGATCGTTGGATGCAGGAGGGTACGACGGACCGGCGTGTTCGATCGCATCCACCTCAGCGCACCACTTCACGTGATGACAGGCAAATTGTGTTCATGGCAGTGACGGATCGCTCAGTCACATCACGAACCATAGCACAGCACATGCAGTCTGTAACGCATCATCCAGTGTCTGCGCGTACCATTCGACGCCGTTTACAGCAGTGTGGTCTGTCCGCAAGACGTCCATTGCTTTGTCTACCCTTGACGCAGAACCACAGACGTCTCCGCCGCCAATGGTGCGATGACAGAAGGATGTGGACGGCAGAATGGAATGAAATTGTCTTTACTGACGAGTCACGCTTCTGTCTGCAACACCACGATGGTCGCATTCGAGTCTGGAGACACCGTGAAGAGAGGATGCTGAACAGCTGCGTTATGCACCGCCACACTGGTCCTGCACCGGGTATTATGGTATGGGGCGGTATTGGATATCACTCTCGCACACCTCTAGTACGCACTGCCGGTACTTTAAACAGCCAGCGCTACATCTCCAGAGGTGTGGAGCCAGTTGTCCTTCCTTACCTTCAGGGCTTGCCCACAGCCATATTTCAACAGGATAATGCGCGACCACACGTAGCACGCATTGTCCAACGGTTCTTCGTCAATCGCCAGATTGAATTGCTTCCCTGGCCGCCTCGCTCTCCGGATCTTTCGCCGATAGAAAACATGTGGTCCATTGTTGCTCTACGATTGACCCAGATTCCATCCCCAGCTGCCACAGCAGATCAACTTTGGCAACGTGTGGAAGCTGCTTGGTCTGCTGTACCCCAAGAACTCATCCAAAGTCTCTTTGAATCAATGCCGAGGCGTGTGGCAGCGGTGATCTCCAACAATGGCGGCTACTCTGGCTACTGATTTTGGCAGGAACCACACTTCACAGAAGTCTATAAATTTAATCATTTGATACTTGGTCAACATGTTATCTACAAAATAAATTTTGTTGTGATACTCTTGTCTTTCTTGGTGTTGCAATTTGGGTGGCCAGCAGTGTACATATTAATTTTTCCGCGTAGACCGACACTTTCTTAGTTTTGTAGGATTTACGAATCAATATTTTGACTGACAGGATTCGATTCATAGATGCAATTCCTTTATTGTCTAATTTTAGTTGTAAAGTAGACAGATTTAGACTATTTTCATTGATATGTATCTATGAGCCAAAAGGCTCCCGAAGACTTTACCTTCAAGGAGTTAATTTATCTAACTGATTTAGAATATCAAGTCATTTTAATATATTGATATTGTACAAACAAATTCTAAAATTGGAGTCGAACTCCACATAAAATATTTAACTGGGAGAAACATCACTTTTCAGTTAATTACGGAACCGTAAAATAAGAGGCATATTATGTGTTTACAGACTTTTTGAAGAACGTACAGTTTAAAAAATATATATATTTTTTAGGTAGTCTCTTCTAACGAAACTACCGCGGGTCATTAACGTAGGATTAATTATCGTTGCTTACCTTTTTTTACTCTTTTGACGCATTTTGGCATTTTTCTGTTTAACTGTTTACTGCTACTGGGTTTGGCGCGCTGCTAAAATTATAAATCGCGACGTCGGACAACTTTTTTCTCTCTGCAGGACCGTTATTGAGGAACGTAATCCTACGTTAAAAATCAAAAATAGCATTAAAACGTAACAGCAAAGCACTTAGTTAACAGTTTTCGACCATTTATTGTTATGCTTTTACAATGGGGAAATTTGAAGTTAACTGTGATCGCTCAGTCTAAAACAGCTTAATGAGGGTTTTAAAATAGGATTTTTCCTTCCTGCTCATTAATAACTATGAAATGATATCAATCAGCACTCATTGATAAACCGTTTCATTTTACTGGCCTCCTTTTCATTCACCTTTTCATTTCAAAAGAACATTGACAACCAACTCGAAGATACTTTCATGCCAACAACGTTTAGTATATCTATCGAACAACGATATGCATGGCTGGCTGATGTTTCAGGAATTGCTCCGATATAACGAACAATGAAAACTTAGATAACTAGAGTTCAGAAAGATTGACTTCTCTAATATAGCTGCTAAAAACGATTATATGCAAAACTCCCCTTTTGTTCGTTCCTATGGCTTCCCACGCGATGCATTTTGCGTTTGATTGTTCGCACACGCGATGGATATGTATCTGATTGATACTTTGAACCGCCTAAATGTCTCTATTCAAAGATTTTTAGTTTCTGGAGAGATAGTTGCGTGACTATCATGGACTCACCTGGAGAGGTATTTAGTCGCACAAACACACATCACTAAAACTTCTTTTTACATTGTGTTTGCAAATATAGGACTTCCGTGTTTGTCGTAGGCACGGTTGTCCGAATGACCATGGAAATAGTTTGTTCTTTCATCGAACAGAAAAGGAGGTTGCTACTGTTTAAAAACAGTTCTCCGAAATTGTAATTTGCTCGTCAACTTACAAGTATCCTATAATATCAAATTTTCGAATTTTAGCATCTGCCTGATGGATTGTTTTTGAGCAATTAAACAGTGAATTAATTATAAGGTAAATCTGCGATTGTGGAAAGTATGGCATTATAAAGGTTAATAAAAGTAAGAGATGCGCTAACGAATTTACGTTTCGTATTTGATTAACCTCTGGAGATCTAGAGAATGGGGGTATACTGTTACAACTGCAGGACTCGTATTTTTAACACATGAACTAAACTGATCGAACTTTTCTACAATGTAACTGAACCCACGTGGTCTTTTAAACACATCATACAAAGTAAAAATATTTTAAGCGTCCGGTAACGCATAAGAAATAGAATTTTATATGGCTTGAATCCTGAAACAAATATCACACTACTCAATGAAGGCTAGTTTAGCAATGAATTTAAAGGAAAACTTCCACAAATTGCTGTTTTGTGTGAGCATCCATATTGCAAGAAATCACCACTAAGGGCCTGTTCACATAGAATCCGTCAGCGTCAGCGTTATTCGTATTGGCATCGTAAACCAATCACAGGTGTTAAGAATCTCGTTGCTAATCTTTGGAGGTTTGTAATTGGTTAAATATATTTAAATACGAGTAACGCTGACGCTGACGAAGTCTATATGAACAGGCACTAACACTATAACTATAATACCAACATTCAGATGGCGCGTTTTTTGGCGACTTCCGACCCGCACGCCAAACGCTTGGCAACTTCATAATCCAACCACACGCTAAAGTGACCGGGTCAGCTTCGTTTCGATTAGTAATGAAATTTTATTCGTTTAAAGGATTATTACATTTCAGATAGTACAGATTTCTGTCATCTTTATTCCATTCTTGACCTAAAATTTTGTTAGCGTTTATAACTGAATTCTTTCAAAGAGCACCTCAAAAGTAGTCAGTGTCGAACTTTATTTCTACACTATCTAAACTTCCTTCAAAAGTAAAATAATTGCATTGAAATCTCAGCAATATAAAGCCCTATCTGCTATCATTAAAATACTATATTTCAATGCGAAATAAAAATAAATGTAAATCTAAATCTACAAAATCTATAGCGAAAAAAATCAATATCCAAAATTTATAGGCCACGGAAAGGTACATTAGGTATGATATGGAATAAAAAGGGTTTTTTTTTTCATAACATATACATAAATCTGGATTTGTATCTGTGTATATGTGTATTAAGGTGAAACATACAGCAATTGTGAACACGGTCCTAACCGCATCTAAGTCTAAATTGAATGCTGAACAGGTGAAGCAAGTGAATGAGGGAATAGGAATGGCCATATATGTGATACAGAAGCAAAGGACTTGTATAGAATATTTAAGGGAACAAATTAAGGTACTTGAACGTGATAGGGAAAAATTACAAGAGGAAAGACAAGAAACGAGAGAAAAGACATAACGCTGAAGTGACCAAGCAGCGACAGAGAAGCAGATCAAGATCAAGGAGAAGTGAGGAAGAGGTTCATGTACTGACTATAATACCAAAGGGCGAGCAGAGCTCTGATGATACGAACCAAGAGGTCCGAGAGATGATTAAACCGGACAAGATTAAGGTTGGAATCAAAATGTGTAGAAGAATTGGGAGAGGTGGCATTATAGTTGGTACGGATAAAGAAGAGGATTTGGAGAAAATAATAGCAGAATTTAAAAAATTTGATCAACTAAGGGAAAACTATAAACAACCACGGAAAAGGAACCCACAAATTATCGAATATGGCGTAACAACAGAGTATGTCAAGGATGAAATTTTTGAAAAACTAATCGAGCAAAAGGAGAAACTGAATAGAGAGGAAACTAGGATACTAACCAGCTTCAAAGGAAAACTGGGGAATAATTGGATATTGAGTATTGGAGGAGAGTCCTTTAAGAAGCTTAATAGGCACAAGAAAATTACGATAGTTTGGAATAGGTATAGCTTTAAAGAGTATATAAAACTTAAAACATGTTTTAAATGTTGGAGGTTCGGACATTTGGCTAAATATTGTCGTAACAAAAAAGTCTGTAAAAATTGTAGAGAAAAGGAACATGATCAACCCTGTAATAAAGAGGTATGTTGCGCAAACTGTAAAATACAGAATGAGAGAAGTGATTTAAAGTTGAACACTACACATTTACCCACCGTTATTACGTGCCCTAGTTATTGTGCGGAGGTGGGTCACATTCAACAAAGACGTTTTATGGCTAGTTCAGGGCATTTGCTTAAATTTTTGCACCTTAACCTAAATTGTTCGAGATACGCAACGTCGGAACTTTCTGTAGACATTCTTAATTTGAACCTGGACGTGGTTTCAATTAACGAGTCATATTTTAAAACGTATGAGGAAGTAGTCATTGAGGGGCTTCCTGGAACACATCAACATATTTACGATAATAATGGTCCCAGAGCGGCACTGATTATTGATATAAAAATTAAATTTACTAAATTATTGATAAATGACTGTTTGGTGGCCATTAAGGTAAAGTTGGAAATGAAACCTTATACAATAATATCAATTTATCTCCCGCCTCCAGTAAATGGTGACATGGACCGTACGAGCCCATATTTTGAACAATTATGTCAACTGTTGGAGGTATACAAGGAACATAAATTCGTTATTATGGGTGACCTTAATGCCAGCGCTGAGGGCAACCTGAATAAAATATTTACTACCCAATTTGGTTGCAGAACTCTACAAGTAGCGTAATCCATCCTCTCTACCTATGTTAAAACCGCTGAAAATGACTTATTGGCTAGTTCTATTTAAAGCGTCTATAACGGTTATTTTCCATTGAACCTTGTCCCTTTTTAACGGAAAGCCATTGGTGCATTTAGGGAACTTCCAAACTTTACTTTCAACTTATTAACTTTGAAAGAATATCTAATTACAAGTTTCTGCTTGATAGCACAATAGCTTGAAATCCACAGGAAAAAAATTAGCCCTTTTCTTCATCAGAATTCTGCGAGAAAAATTTGTAAAAATTTTTAAGAATCATTTTACGGAATTCCATAGCAATTTAGTCTTGAGAGCCCAAAAAATAGCTACAATTAATCGTATAGTAAATTTCAATTTTATTAAAAACCCCGATTTAGTTTTATCGAAGGCTATTCTATAATTCTGTGCTCAGATGGCAAAATGTTATAAGAAATTTACGTGACAGCAATCTAAGATTCAAGATGTCGTGAAAAATCAGTAATTTGTTTTACATGAGCAAACGTGTCACCAATGTTTCAGAAAAATGGTTGGCTATTACAAACATTAGTTTCAGTAAATCGAAATTATCGGCGAACGAGAATCCGGAATGTGAAAAACTCAATTTTTTTTTTTAAGTTTCTTATAACATTTTGCCATCTGAGCACAGAATTATTATGCTGCGTAGCAACACCTCATTTTTAGCATAAGAAATTGATTTATTGAAATGATATTCCGAAGTGGAAGGGGTATTAATCCCTTATCCAAGCTGGAAGCGAAGAGAAGTTCTTATCGCATTCCCCAAAACCTAATAATCACAAACCGCATCTCTTATCATTTTATCATTATCACTTAATTAAGTTATAGTGGTTATTTTCAAGAGTAATTTGAAATTAATTAAGCCTCTAAATAAACGTTACATCTGCAGGTCGATAAACATAATCAAAGAAGTAACACGTGCGTATATACCACAATAAAATGCAACCAACCATTTTTTTTATTGTCTTCCTTATCAACAAAAAAAAGTGCTTTGGTTGTCTTTTGATTTAAAGGAAATCGCTCATCTTTCCCGACCAACGATTAGTGAAGCATGAAATTGCGGAAAACAGTGTTCTGTAAACTCCCCTGTAATCAACGGAAGCAGTCACTCAGCTGGAACCCTAGCTATTAAAATATCCTGTACTTTTCACTATTTTTTTAACAATGCATGTACAATTAAGCATGACATTCGAGAAGAAATCTGTTGCTTTTTTTCCTTATATTTTGAGAATTAATATGGGGAATAGGTCAGAATGTCAAGAGGTTACAAATTCAATATAGTACTTCTAGAAAAAAAAATAAAAAAATTATTTATTATTGTAGTTATTTATGGCCGAAGTGTCATGAATAAAATTTTGATAATCTGAAATTAAATTAAAAGAAAAGTTGTAGTAGCTGATAAGCCCTCAGATGATTATTTTAAATGCGACAAGAAAATCGTAGTACTGCCATCGTTGGTGTAAAAAGTATAAAAGATTTTTTAAGTGGTTAATCTGCTGTTGATTAAAGAAATTATCAAAGTGGTAATATAATACTAATATAAAATATGAATATAGGATAGGAAACAAAATGTACTTCTGAATAAATTCTACCGTAGAGTTATAGATTTTTTTTTCTAATGGTAATACAGATTTTTTTTATTGAAAACATTGTAAAATGTATTGTTCAGAATGTCACGAGGTTGCACATTTACTATCGTACTTCTAGAATTAAAAAATACAAAAATATTTGTTATTGTTGTTACATGTGGCCGGAAAGTTATGAAAATTTTAATAATCTGAAATAAAATTAAATTTGAAAAAAACAGTTGTAGTACTGCTAAGGCCTCAGATAATTATTATAAACACAAGAAAATCATAATATTGCGATTGTTGAGGCTAAAATTACAAGAGTTTTTGTTTGTTTGTTTGTTTTTTAAAATGAGTAATCTGCTGTTGACTGAAAAACTATCAAAGTGGTAATGTGATACAAATGTAAAATAAGAATATATTGTCTGAAATATAACTTATTTGTGAATAAATCCTACCACAGAGAGTTATAGACTGGGAGTTATGGTTATTTTCTGAAGGTAATGCCGATGCTTTTTTATTTAAAATACTGTAAATTGTATTGTTCAGAATCAAATATGTCGTATGCGAAAGCACTAAATAACTACCTTATCACTAAATTAAGGTTTTTAATTTGGTTTTGATCAGAAGCAGCTAATTTTCGCATACGGAAAACGAATATTATCTAACAAGTAAGTAAGTATTTAATGAATTAAATTTGTTTTATTTTTAAAAAAGAAAAGAATCATAAATATTTATTTTCTTCTTTGCTAAGGAATATCTACTTTGGCACTTAATGGATTTTCGTTCACAGCAAGATTTCCAGTAAACCTAACGCTGTGAAAACCACTCAGCAAAATGTTTAATTTAATTTCCTCATTTAATAAACTGTAATAAAATTAGTATATATTCCCCCTCCACCGCTTTAAACTGTCTCAAATTTTTATCTTGACGAAAATAAAAACCTCTTAAATTTTCAAGCCATTATGAAACCTACTTCTGTATATAGAGCTAAGACTCTAAAAACGTCGTGTATATGCATTGCCTCTAATCATAAGGCGCAGATACAGGGGGTTTGGGTAAACATCCTCTAAGTAACTTAAAAATCGGTCGGATAAAAAGGTAAATTTTCATAATCCCCCCCCCCTTAACCCCTCCTTCGAAAATGATTCTGGTTGGGTCACTGTTTTGACCGAATTATTAAGTTATAGTTCTACTAATATTTAAAGTTATAATAGATACCGATTTTAAAAAAGCCTTTAACCTTTGCAGATTTGTTGACAAAATGAAGTAAAAAAAAACAATTCTAGTAAAAAATTGATTATTTCTATTACATATAATAGACAAACGCTCAACAAAGCAATTATTGCAAGTCTCTACTGGAGAACAAACACCTTAAAACAAAAGAGAACACTAACAACATGACAAACTATCCACTCGCTCATTCTCGCTGTCGTCGACCCACGTACAGGGCAGTGGCCTCAGTCACGACAGAAAGGAACCACCAGGCACCAAACCGATCGGCCGGACAGGATACAACAACGGTTCAACAACCATCCGCTAACACAACTTTCGCTACGCTGAAGAGGACGTAATTTCCCGGTTGCTTACTCAGAGGATTCATCCAAAGGCTGTGGACAGCTGTGAAAAATGGTCACTTATGCAACTCGCTGATGTGTAGAGAAGATTGATCAATTCCACATCCCGAGAGTTTTCAGAAAAAGAGAGAGAGCACCCCTCAAACAACGCATCCTTCACTTCAGAGTCGTCGAGTTTACTTTTATATTTTCATTTAAAGTCATCTCATTGTAAAATGTTGGCAATAGAGCAGGCTTTGATTACCGCCTAGGCGAAGTAAGTCGCAGTCCACAAATTTCAGGAGGCCTTTATATCATCCTATGATTGCACATTAGAATCGTCTCTTAAAATTTGCTTATAAATTATTTATTTTATTGGCTACTATGAGGGACATAACTTTAAACCTTTTTTTTTAATGTTGATATTAATGTTTTAGCAAGAAAAAAGGGGGGGGGGGGGGATAGTCCTGAATTTTAAAAATAAGGAAGCAGTTTTTGGAATAATAAAATTCCTCTTCATTGATAT
Organism: Dolomedes plantarius; assembly: GCA_907164885.2. Taxonomy (NCBI): domain Eukaryota; kingdom Metazoa; phylum Arthropoda; class Arachnida; order Araneae; family Dolomedidae; genus Dolomedes; species Dolomedes plantarius. The sequence continues at coordinate 110,274,062 of OU015492.1, forward strand.
CCCAAGCTTAATGAAATATTTTTAGCAATGCACCCACTATAACTACCCTTGTGTTTTCATATTCTGGTTGTTTAAAATCTCGGGTAATACCCACTCTTATTTGGGCTTCTAAAATTAATTGCTGCATAATTACACCTTTTTAACGTAGGATTATGTTCCTCCATAACGGTCCGCGGTAAAGCAAAATTTCAGACGTCAAAATCGCCGTCGCGAGTTATAAATCAAGAGTGGCAGAATATTATTTCTAAAAGGTGTTTTTTTTTTTTTTTTTTTTTTTTTTTTTTATCCCTCTTTCTCCCTTCATACTTAACTAAAATTGATAAATGAGGTACCATTTTAAAAATTAAGATCTCCGCTTCTTGCGAATTGTTAATTTCGGAAGAAAAAAAAAAAGAGAGAAAGAAAGAGAGAGAGAGAGAGAGAGAGAGAGAGAGAGAGTAGGTAGGTAGAAGAGAATACCTCATTTTTTTCCCTTAAATGTGTTTGTGCGTAATTTAAAATATTTCTGTATTCGAAATTTTGAAGAAAAAAAAGCATTTTTATAATTAAAACCTATTAAGGGGGCGTCCATTAATTACGTGAGGCTTTTAGGGGGGAGGGAGTCGAGCCGAATCTCACCGAGTCTCACATGGGGAGAGGGGGGGGGGGTCTCGGCAAATATCACGTAATTTTTTTCCGCAAGAAACAAAGTAAAATTGCGAGAAAACTGGGTTATATTATGTAAAACATATTTCTACACTAAAATATGGCTAAATCCTACACAATAGTTCCAGTAGTCACTCTTGAGACCACATATGAGTCCCCAAGGACTGAATTAGAATGAATATTCTTTTGCGAATTTTAGTAGTTCCTATTTAAGTATTTTATTGTTCGATCTTTTCACTGTGATTCTAGACTACGTTCTTAGTAGTGTTAAATACTAGTCTTAATTAGTCTTAAATAAAAATAATTTAGCAAATTATATTTTTTTAAAATAAATCCAACGCAATCAAGCACAGATTAACGTATTTACACTAAAAATACGCATTTTGAAAAATCTCACGTGAGATTAGGGGGGGAGGGGTAGAGCCAAATCTCACGACATCTCACCAAGGGGGGGAGGGGGTCGAAAAATCGCCTTACGTAATTAATGGACGCCTTCTAACGTATAATTACTGACAATGCAAAAAGTAAGTTTTTTATAAACAGCTGCAAATGAAAAGTCTAAGATCAGGCTTTTTATGACACAAAAAAAACGTGATCGTATTAGTGAAAAATATGTCTTATAAGCTAATCATATTTAGTTTTTTTTTTTTTTTTTTTTTTTTTTTTAAGCGAGAACTGTGTTTCAAAACAATTTGGTTTAAGTGCTATTAAAATGTTACGCCTAAAAGAGAAAAGAAAAACCTACTCGAAAATAAGTTATATTATTTGCTAAACTAAATACAGTCATACCTCGGTACTCGTCGAATTCAGTACTCGGCGTTTTCTCGGTACTTGAAGCATTTCTCAACGTGAAAAAAAATAAAGTGCTCCGATACTCGACGTTTGCTTGGTACAAGTCACACATGCTAAAACATGTATGATACAAGATGGCTCCCCCGCATCATGTCCCTTCGGACGAAAAGAAAGACCGAAATAGGTTGAATTACAAAATTTTGTTCAAAAGTATCACCCTGACAAATCTTTAGAAAGCCGAAATGTCGACTTCGTTTAATAATCAAACAATAGCGCCCTTTACAGGTACGTTCATTCCCGCATGAAACCACGATCCCGCGCGATTGAGTGCACGTGTGAAGGTGTCGGAGAGGAAGGGAAAGCTGCTTTGGAGCGTACTTCAAGTTTTCCCGCGAGCAATCCCGTACGCTCCAAGCAGTCCAAGAGCGTACGTGTACGCTCTTTCGCAAGTGCTTGGAGCGTACGGAATTGCGCGCGGGAAAATTTGCAGTACGCTCCAAAGCAGCTTTCCCTTCCTCTCCGACACCTTCACGCGTGCACTCAATCACGCGGGATCGTGGTTTCACGCGGGAAAGAGCGTACGTGTAAAGGCGCTATTGTCTCACTTCAGAAACATTGTGAAACGTGGGCAGAAGCAAGTTTCTCTTGATAGGTTTGTACTGATATTCTTTAAATCTGAGTCTACAACAGGGTTCAGTGGTGCTAAGAGACAGAAAAGAAAAAGAATTCCTGTGCAAGTGCATGATGTTTTATTAGAAGGAGACTCCCCTTCCAAGCCATAACATCTCTCCTCCTCTACTTCGCCACTATCCCATTAGGCCGTCAATTTTTTTTTCAGTACAAGTTGAGTGAAGATAAATTATATTTTTTTTCTAATTATTGTTTTAAATTATGTCTGTCTAATTTAAAGATTTTGTATAAAAAATAAAGAACCCCATCAATTTATAAATTGCCCAGTGAAATGTGAAATTTTTGGTTTTCAGGAACGAATTAATTCAATTTACATTACTCCTTATGGAAAAAATTCGTACGGTACTCGTACGCCTTCTGGAACCAATTAACGAGTACCGAGGTACCACTGTAGTTGTTCCCATAAATACGTACGTGAACATAAGGCACAATTTAACAGTGTTATGCAACTAGGAACCAACTCCAAAAGTTAAACAGTTGAGTTAATAGCTGGTAGGTTGCACCATATGTTAGCTACATGGAAAAAAAAATTATTATTATTCTAGGCTAAGTAATATTATTTTCATTAACTCTAGAGCCAAACATCAGCAACCGGAATTTTTAATTCAATGCTTTATCAAAACTCCTTTTCTCAGATTTAGTGTAGGGTGGGAGGTTCCTTGTTTCACAACATTGTCCAATTAATCTGATGTATCAAAAATATTTGGAGTACATTTTATTTTGTATAACATATGCTTATAACTAGAGAGAATATTGTTCTGTCTTTACGGGAAAAATGATAATTGTATGGAATATAACAATACCAGTTTGAGATGTAAAAAAGTATTCTGAATTGATTATTCAAATTAATCCTATGCAAAGGATTATTTTTAAAAAATAATCTGACTTGTTCTTGAAAAGAATTTTCCGAATTAATTCAGAAGAGCTTTTTAAGCTCTTTTCTTCTCAGCTTAACGTCATTATATTTAAAAAACTTTACATACCGACATAGTACCTACTTTTACATTCTTTAAACTAATATTTTTTCAAAGCTACTTGCCTAGCATGCTAAAAAAAAATCCTACCATATAAAGTAAGATAAACGACCTTGTAAGAATTCAAAATAGACATCTTTGTTATTCATTTTGTCAAGGTAAATTACTCGACGATGATCTACATTTGGTATGCGTGCCGCCGTGGAGCATCTCCTACAACAAAGCGCGGCTTATTTACACGAATTCAAGAAAAACTTGGCAGGATTAAAACAATACAAACAACAGCATTTCTCCGAGTACAAGAATCTGACTAATCAGCAACAAGTTGTACGAATTCACGAAAGAACTTTGTGGACCTGAACAGACACAACAGCTCACGTTCGTTGGTGCAAAACATTTCAACCGCGTACTGAGCATCGTGGGAGTAAAACTATACACACTTTTGTAGAGAGAAATAATGGTGCCATTGTCCCTTAGTTTAAATATCTTCGCAAAAACACCTTTTTCTTTTCTTTTCAAACGTTTGTTCACAACCAGAATATGAATTTTTAAGCATCGAAAAAATGTAACGCATGAGCTGTGATGAATATAATAATCCTAAACTGTCAATACCATAACTGGATCACTCAAGCATCCAATACAAAAAGGGAAGAAAGAGATCGTTATGCAAGAAAATGTTTGCATTATGCGTACACTCCAAGAGGATGACTATATTAAGTTGAAATATTCGTCTTTATACGTCCTTATAAACGGTCTACTGAACATTTATTTTTATGTATATTTATATTCCCTTTTCACCATTTTCCATTTTTTTTATCAATAATGTTGAGAAAAAGTAAGTACCTAATAAGGCAAAAAAAATCCTATAGATAATGATGGAAATACGCCTGTGACTGTTAATATAATGCTATATTTTTTGCAATCGGAAAGTAATTTCTCTGTTGTCGTTGAGGATAAAGGTCACAGTTTACTAAATTATAAACAATACAGCCAAATACTCCAAAATTTCTATAAAGTTAAGAAAATGCTGTAGAGCTTCTTCACTCATTTTCTCTAAAGACGTGTAAATTTCACAAAATTTAGAGATTTCTACTAACGTCGCTCTCACGCATAGCAGTGTTACAGTTCATGTTTTCGGAGAGGGAATTTAAAACATCTTCAAAAGTCGATGAAATTTGCAGCGATCAGTTATGGTCTAAGATAGTAATTTATGTGTTAAATGAATAGTCATGCGGTTATTTGTCAGCTGGCAACCTACCCTGTAGACTCAAAATTACAGTTAATCAAATTTAAATTTAATATTTTAAAAAATCGAATTTAAAATTAATATTTTCCCTCTTTTTCTACATCTATTTAATTGAAAATTACTAAATTATTGCCTTTCGGTTTGAAAAAGACTGTTTTAAACTATTTTATAGGCATCTCTGAGTTGTTATGCTTGGCTGTAAAGCCCTCATAGACGAGGCATATGCCTTGAATTAGGGACGTAACGTTAACAGGAAACACCTCGTAAATTTGTTCCAGTTACGTCATTTCCCAAATCATTTTTTGTTAGAGTAGCCGTAAAATTGTGAGATGCGTATGAAACGTTTTCAAAGAGTCATTCAACGACATTACATTATATTATATTATATTCAAACTCTCGTAAAACTGCAGGCTGAAAGCCATCACTGATCAGACTTTCGTTCACGGGAATTATGTTAGTTATACAACTAAATATCACAAAAGACATAACCACGGAAGTCTCAATCCATCATTTTTCTAATATTAAGGAGTTGAGAAACAGTGAAATTTTACTCAAGTAAGTTTCATCAAGACACTATTTAGACCACTGGAAGAGTCTGAATTTCGGAAGCTTTATAAAACCGTGAAAAGTCACTTTATATACATCTCTACCTCATAAATATTCCCTTAGGTACAGCTACTGCATTTCAGAAGATTAAAAATGTCTATAAGACTTCATTTTGACCTGTTCTTTAGTTATATTGATTTATTTTGAAGTAAAAAAGAACATCCATCTTCCTTTGACATTAGATATACTAGCGCATTTAAGAAACGATATAGTGATTAAGCTGCACACTTTGAAAGAAGTTAAAAAACAAGAAAGATCTTTTAATACACGCAAAATGTTAAATCACTCATTCCACGAGAGTGAAATATAGCAAGTACAATACATCCGACATTGGACAATATTGGTATCATTCGTTTTAAATGGTCCGGGGCTTCACTGTCAAGTGAAACAGATTGTACTCCAAGTCGCAATTCTTCAAACGAATACGGATTGACTAAAAGCTTACGAGATAATTACGTTATGCCCATTTCTTTCTACCTGTCTTTCTCGGGTGAGTAAAGTTTTTAATAAACATATCACTGTAATGAATTTTAAAAGGGCCTTGGGATGTTTTAAGGATTTGGATGAAAGTTGAAGGGAGAAATCGACCTTCCTACTCACCTACTTCGAAATGCTAAGTTTTTAAAAAAATATGTACGTTAAATGAAATTACATCCTAACTTTGCAATTTAATTAATTTATTAAGCAATTAAAGTTATTTTAATTGATCTTTTTAACGACTGAAATAAAGTAACTTCATGAATTACTTATAATAAACTTTCAAACAGAATTTTATGCTCAATAACACACATATATATATATATATATATAAGACAAAGTTGAAAGTGAAAAACCAGTATATGCTCAGAACCACAAGAGCTAGGAACAAAAAACATGAAAAGATAAGTGAAAAATAGGTTTTTGACAGCATCTTTTCATCAGCGGTGCCGATACTGTCTAAAAACCAATGGACTGTTTCTAATAAGTATGATCTGAGCAATAAACATACTTAGACACAGTACAATCCATAAGAAACAGAAGAAGGAATAATCAGTTGCTTTATCATAGAACACCAAACCCGGCGCCATACAAAGTGGAAGTTAAGGCCCGTATGCAGAACAAACGCTGGATAATCGCTGGATATTAAATAGCTTTGTGTCTCTCGCTTCGCAAACGGGGGGTTGTTGCGAGAGTAGGGGGTGAGCACTCTTTTTAGCTATGCTGATCAAACAATTTGCGCTTCCGCAAATGATGACATCAAGATGTGTAAGGAAACCTTATATGGTCAAGCCACGCCCTTTTTCTCCTCCCTTTTGCGGGAGCTGGGGTCCCTCACGAACCCTAACCTGCGGGGGAGATTCGACGGTCAATTTAGCGAAACCGTCCGACTGAACTGCCTCAAACACGGCATTTTAATTGCTTCCTTGCGTTGGGGTTCAAGAAAAAGTATACAGTATTGGAAAAAACCCGCGCTTTGACTTCGATCAACGTGGCTGTTTCTTTTACATTTTGTAGATAAAATTGTCTCAAAGGACATCAAATTTTTCAGTAGAGGAGATCGAGAAAAAAGTGCAGTGAAGGCATCACTGATGAGTCATTCTATTCATCTGCATTGGTAAGTAATTTCAGTTGTATTTGAAAAGAAAAAAATGTAATTTGACTTTAGCAATATCCTAATATTTTATTATTATTTTTTTACTTGTAGGCTGTTTTAAAACAGAAAAAAATGGATGGTAAGTAAACTATTAATTTTGTATTTAATTACCTGTTTATTAGAATTTCTTTTAATCATTTTCAATGCTATTTATAATATATCATATTTTTACATTGCAAGATATTTATCATAAATAAATTTAATTAAAGCAAAATTTTAAAATGTCCTAATGCTTATTTAAGGGACAATTAAGTACTAAAAATGTTCTGTTAGACTTTTCTGGCATTTGTGTACAAGAATATCATATTTCTATTTTTGTTTATAAATCTTATTATAAATTTTTAAAAATGCTGTTGGTTAATCATTAAACAAAGATCAAAATATTTTGTTGCAGGAGGCTTTGTTACCAGGTAAAGATCACCGCATTATTAATATTTGAGGGTGGGGATTGAGACCATGACATTGTACACTTAAATAGCAATATAAATCTAATAATTGTGCTTCAAAAGATTACTGCCAATGCTCAGTCATATATCAGAATTATGTTTAGCTTTATGATTGTTAAATGCAACTATGTATTTAATAATCATAAAGCTAAGAAAAATCGCAGAGAAAAAAATAGCTATTGTAACTAACAAAATGAACGTTTGTTTCATAATGCTTTTGGAAAATTTGAATTTTTTAAATAAATTTAAAGTAAAATTATTTGCTATTTATACTAATTAATTCCCCCCCCCCAGAAAGTTGTTGTTATTCAAAGTGAATTACAATACCTAAGATTGTAACTACCACTAAAACAGCAGAAACAAAGTCTTGGCATATTGCTCAATCATCAAGTAAGTTATTTGGATTTTGATAAATTTAAATCAAATTTTTGTAACAAGTTTTAAAATATAAATTTCAGACTGAAATTGTTGGAGATAATTAAAATTTTTTTAGTACCATACTTTATAGAAATTAAACAATTGTATGTTTTACGTAACATACATAGTTTTATGTAAATGCCTGCATAGAACTCTTCTTCATAATTATTTGCAGTTTTACTATATAATCTGTGACAATAACTTCTATGAAATAACATATGTTGATTTTATGTGTGACATAATAGCTCTGTTTCATGTGCTATCTCATTTACTATGTATATTTTATTATTTTCTAGACAGTTCAACAGTACGTGGCAGGAAGCATCTAGCCTTAAAAAGAAAAAGAGAAGCAGCAAATTTGAAGCTGAGGCTCTTCAAACCCAAAAAAACTATGGTGCAAGAAATCGAAACAACATCCCGGCAAGGAATTCTGCTAAAAATTAATCAAAATTTAGAAACATTAATTAAAATAATGGAAGACAAAAATAGTTGTTAGTCAGAAATAAAAAGCTTTTAGAGCTCATAAATGCTGAAGATGTTGTAGAAAAAATTTAATAAACACATAAATTCATGTTTGCACAGTCTAAATTTTTGTAATAAAAACTTCATCTTCCATCTCAAGTGGATTATCCGTATCTTGTAATATCCATTCCCTGCTTAAAGAAAGGGATAACATCCTTCTCCTTCGCAAAGCGAATGACTATTCCGGCTTTGCGAGAGAAAAGACGAGTCTACGAGAGCTCCCTACTAGCCGCAAGTTTTGATCACGTGACGTTCGTATTTACGAGAGAAAAAGCTCTCGCTGTTTGATCTGCATCTCAAATGCAACCCCTCTGCGGAAGGGAGGGGCTTTGCGAGAGCTTTGCTCTCGTAAGTGTTTGATCGGCATACGGGCCTACTAAAAATTCTCCCATGTGGTTCTGAGGTTCTTCGGAATTGAATCAAGTCGAACCCACTAATTCTATTTTCACTGCAATGCCTTATGCCGCTTATTTGAACTCCCAGACTTTTAAATTGTTAATCCTATATTTTAATAACCAAAATCCCGTTTTAAGGTAGCGCGATCGCCCCCCCCCCCATATTTTTAGCCTCACATACACACACACACACACATATATATATATATATATATATATAAACAGTTTTACTTATAATCACGAGTCATCACTTTAATTCCGTTTACCCTGCCCCTAAATAAAATACTATACACGTCCTTGTTTTTAATGTAGTGTAAATGTAAAGAATGTTGCTATGCGTCAGGTGTATTTTTCAAGCGCATGGATTACCCTAACATGGGGTAACCTTACGTGGGTGGCCCGAGGGAGAAATTGGTCCAATCGTCTTAAACCCGGCTCTATTCATAATCAGTTCTCGTTGCACTGAAAACAAAGTGAACTGGTATGTATTAAGAGTAAAGCGATGAACGTTTAACAGGTAATAACTTTATCGGTTTGAAAATGCGATTGCAAAATACGTGCTCTGAGCGATACTACTAATCAGTAATGCCATCGTATGGAGTCCTGCAGATACTGATTTCAACTTTGAATCATAAAAAACAGGATGATTGCAATTGAATATTCAGCAGGTTAGAAAATTTCCTTCAAGTATTTAGATCGTATTGCCCAACCCTGTCTGAACCAATAAGCTTTCAAACTAGAAGGGTGGGTATGCCTTCTTTTACATACCTGAGACGGCAGGAAAAATTTGAATATCTGGAGCTTTGTAAAATCACGAAGCACCACAATATGAAGCGTCATAAAATTAGGGAAAGAAATTAGACAAGTAGTTAAATGGGGAATTTTAATAACACTAGCATTTTTTACATAAACTTCTCAAGTATAAAACCAATTCTTTTGTCTCGTACTTGAGACTTCCCGTTTTTGAAAAATTATTTCCGGGTCTATGCAACTATTTCTAAAAAGGTTTTTATTTCCAAGAAAATCCAATGCCGTGAAAAATATTTTTAAGTAGTTTACTTAGGACTCCACTAACACAACAATTAAATTTTAATTCTTTAATTAATAAGCAAGAACAGCATTCAAAAAGCTCAATTTCCTTACGATAAATTATAATTAGCTTCGCGATTACTAGAATTTTATAAAAATATGCTTTCTTTTTCAATATTACAAAATATTTCAAAATAAACCAATTTTTATTTAGTTTCTTTTTAACCGAAACTTATTAATCCCCAAATTTCACAAAGGAATGGAAAGTTTGATATTCCACATGATTCGTTTTCGGGAAAGTGAATTCCTATACGTTCATCTAGGCCTCAACATAATAAAGCCACAGCTGGAATTTTCTTATGTGATCTTATTTTTCTCATATTATTGTATTAAGAAACATGGGAAAATATGACTTGTTATGAATAAAATCTTCAGATGTGAAAGTGACTGTAAAGAATTTATGCCCTTATGAGAAATTCTATAAATAACAATTTACATGCATGACAACGCCTTGGGGCTATGCGTTCCGCACCATCGAACCAGATAATCAATATTCATCCAAAGACAGATTCATTTCCTCCAGTATACCAAAAACAAACTCTAATCAAAACATAGTCTCAAAAGTTAAAGCACGTTTTAATGAAATTTAAGGTTTATGGGATTTTAGCATTTTCTTAAACAAAAGCATAGTGTTTTCTGTCTTGCTGGGTAAATATAACTACAGAGCCTTTTTTGGTCTTTAAAAATTAATCCCGAATTCTTACAGAAATAATATTTAATTTTTTTAGTTTGCTCAATTCTTTTCCTAATTCTAACAATAAAAATGTATATTACTGTATCTACCCTAAAAGGATTTGAAACGTTTATTTCACATAATTAGAAATATTAATGCTTAGTAGTTATCAACGAGAATATCTATTTTCTAAGTTTGGGCCAGATGACGGCCGAGTGGCTCGGGTGCTAGTCTTCGAACCCCGAGTCTGCAGATTCGAATTCCACGGTAAGCATTGATGTTCTTAGTCGTTCGGAATCGGCTTCAAGCTCTTGGTAACAATCATCGTGTTGTGAAGGAAAACCATAACGCCCCAAACAAACCAACAAGTTTAGATGTATTTTATCATGAATATTTAAACCTTAAAATATGTTTCATATGGAATGCCTTTTATACTGCAAGTGTAAAATTTCAGCATATTTCAATCTATGTGAAAGTAAGAAAAACCGTTAATCACGTAGCATTGAATTCCTCTGAAAAAGGTCATGCCAGTGAAGTTCTACTCCGATTGCGGAAGCTACTTAGAAATCATACTAGGTTTACGTGGAAACGTTTAACGTTTACCGTTTACCTGAAAACATTTGTTGTTGAAGTGTTATCATACAGCATATTTGTTTTATTTTAATAAATATGCAGATAGATTTAGAACTTGTAGACCACGGCCTAGTTGGCCTAGTCCTAAATCTATCACTGAGGGAGAGGGAGGGGAGTACAAAATCTCATCTAAGGCAGAGGTACTCAAACCGCGGCCAAGCTTTTATATGAGGCCCGAAATACTCACACACATTATCAAGTAAGTGCTTTTGTAAACATAATTTTGGAAATGAGTGCCTAAGAAATTCAAAACTGTACAAAAATGTGCCACTTGCTGCTCACGTTCTTTGCCTCAACATATCTTTGAATCATCCAATTCCAAAATGAAACATGCGAAGAGCGTATATAGAAATCGGCTTACTGATTCTTACCGTAATAACATATTGAGCAAGTAAAAACTAGATTTGTCTAAAATAGTCAAAAATTTGTTTCAACATAAAAAATCATACTCATTTTTAAACAAACGTTTGAATACATTTAGGTTTGGAGTTTTATTTTTTACGTCATTATATTATGAGGTATATTGTACTATGTTGCGGCCCGCGTAATTCCCCAAACATATGCTGGTGGCGCAAGAGAATAAAACAAAAGCTGAGGCTGTTTTAAGGTATAGCAAAAATTTTAGTAAACAAACATTGTCTCCATCTTAAAATGAAATAAAATATATAAACAAAAGAAGATAATCTTCAGAAATAAAACACCCAAAACTTTAAATCTCTTTTAAATTTTCAGCCAGTTTGAGGCTACAAATAGCGTCTGAAAAGAGATTATTTTTTCCCTTAAGTATTTCCTACCCCCATGCACTGCATGCATGCTGCCTTTTTTGTTTCTGTAAAAATTTGATCATATCTCGTTAAAGGTAAACTTCGCTAATATTTCTGGGTTAAAAAAATAATTTCTCTAAAATCTCTTTCAACAGATACATTTGTTCCATGAAAGCAAAGAAGGAAATCGGTCATTTGAATTATGTTTTTATATTAAATTCGGTTTTCATCGAAAACTTCAAATATAGATTCCTATGAAAGAGGTAGATTTAATCCAGCGTAAATCTGCCTCAAAAGTTCCTTCTCCCCATAAAGAGTATATCCTTACTTAAATAAATAATTAGTTATAGTTAATAATTTGTCAAATAATATTGAATCATTAATCGCATCTGTGACGAATAAATTACAAAATTTTCTAAAATGTTTTCCAACATCTTTCCATTCTATATTAGCCTTAAAATACTTTGAGAATATCCAATCTAACTACCCTAAACAACATAAAAAAATTTACTATTCACATGACATGCTGTATTCTTGCTGAATTCGATAAGAATTTTTGTTTTTCTTCTATTTATAACTGAGTATTTAAATACAATTTAAAAAAAAGAATACTAATAATCTGTTAGACAAATAATGTTACGGTCATCATACAATACTACTTACATGACATATGTAACAATACTTTACGGTCATCGCACTTTATGGTCATACCTTGCGGTCATCATACTTTACGGTCATCGAAATAAAATACTACTCACATGACACATGTAACTATAACCAATACTGTCAGGACGATATTTGTTTGAAATTGAGACTCATAATTTTAGAGAAGAGACGGGGGTTTCAAGGAAAAGACTGAAACACAGTCCCTGCCCACAGGTGTTGTAATGTTTCCTTGGGGGACTATACAGCTTTTCCACTGTAACCGTACTGAACAAAATATGGTTGTTCCTGTTCTTCTGCTCTTGCAGAGCCTCATGGACTTGATCTAGCATTTTCTAGTCCAGGGGGGATTAGCAACAACAACATCAATAACAAAATATGGTACTTTCCGGTTCCATCACCAAACCCGACTATCGCAACTTCGATACTTATCGATTTTATAGCACGTTTATTAGAACCGGAATGTACCCAAAATATTTATAGATTTTTTTTTCTTATTTTAATATAAATTCAGTACATATTTGAAAGCAATGTTTAATCTCTAAAATCAGTAGGTCAGGTCACTTTACTGGTACAGTAATTTTTAAAATATGTTGTCTACAGCCAAAAAATTTCTTTATAATTACCATTTCTCGTTCACAAATGAAATTAATGAATATTTCTCGCCAAGTTTTATAGTCAGTGTAATCTAGACAATATTTCCGAAAGTAGGAATTTCTGCTATGACACCTCTTATAAAGAGCACTCTTCCAAATCATTTCATTGACCTGGGATACATCGGATTAAAAGATGGGAATTTGTAGGCCTTGCGTAAACAAGATTTTTTTTACATCCATCTCTCTGTGTAACAGAACACGTTTCGCGTTTCGAGAAACATAGCAAATAAGGCATCACCTGATGTGAGAACCTGCCCACGTGTATTTGCGATGGCATGATGACAATAGGAACACAACCATGTTCACATTTTCTTAATATCTCTCGTCACTTTTCAGGAATCTGGAAGTTTTTCTTTCGCTCTTGATGTTTATATTTAAAATTTGATATAGAGGTAAAAAAATTCGTAGTATAAAAGTATAGTTCAAAACTAATTTAGTCAACTATGTTTTTTGTAAGACGTCAGTCGGGGAGAAAATCTATTTGGGCCTTGGTAAGCTGTGGCAAAACAAAGAAAAAACAGAAAAGTTCTTTTTTGTGACAGAATAATCCTTGATCAAGGATCATGGAAGGGCATCAGCTGATCTCGCAGATCTTCAATCCCCCTTGTTAAGACGGGGAATCTTCCTCTCGGAATATTTTTAATCATTCATTACCAACTGCATATTTTAATTGCCTTTTTTATTATTATTATCACCCGAAAACAGAAATTAAATAAAAAGCGACTAATTTCTCAATTTTAAAACTTTTTCAAAATGATTAATTTTTTACATCACATTACTAAAAAATTATCGCGTTTTGAAGAAACTAAATTTAAAAAGAAAAATCTACAAAGTACCGTATTTTTCGGACGATAAGATGCACCTCAAATTTATGGGAGGATTTTTAGAAATGAATATTTTGCATTTTGTTAGGAATATAAAGATATTTTCAATTTCTTACTCATAAAGATAAAAAATATATATAATAAATAATACATGTATATAATATATATAATAAAACATTCATTTTATTTTAATGTTACCTTCGGACCATAAGACGCATCCCAATTTTAAGTTGATTTTTTTTACGTGGAAATGTGAGTCTTGTGATCAGAAAAATATAGTATACACGATGCCTGAAATCACTCACGTAGTGGGTTCGATCCCAGACGGTGTCGTTCTTTTTTTATCCAAATTTCCCATATTGTTATATTTAGTTTTCTCCCTTGGAACTCAGTAATCATTTCATTACGAATTGTATGTCCCCGGGGAGGGTCTTTTTTTTAACTACTTGCAGTTCCTATTAAATTTTTATGAAAAAAACATAAAACTTTATAAAAAAAATATACAAAAAAATTTTTGTATCTTATTCTTACCAGTAACATTTTCTTTTGCTATGGGCCTTTTCTCTTACCTTAATAACTTTACATCGTGGATCGTTAGTCTTATTATTATTATTTTTTGCACCAATCTAATAGCAGTCAATCTGTTTAAACCTGTAAATACGTTTTCTGCATGATTGGTTTTTTCACCATTTCTCATTTTTAAATTGTTATAAGTCAAGAACCATTAAAGATAAATGGTTCAAACTTGGTACATGTCTTTTACTTTAATTTTGATTCAACAAATTAGAAAAATATATTTATTTTTGAAAATATGATTTTTTAAAAATAAGTTACATCATTTTTTTAATTTTAAATATTTTTAATTTTTTTAAATATTAATATTTTAAAAAACGTTTAATCGAAATTAAAACGTATATTTCTGTTTAATTAAATGAAAAATTTTTGAAATTCGACAGATAATATTTCGAGTTATAAAGATTTTAAAAACTTTATGAGAAGTTTTATGATGTGACTTTGTTTGCAAATTATATGGTTAACCATTACAAAAAATTCAAAGTTTTAACTCAATAAATGTATGTATCGTCATTCGGAAGTAGTTGAAAAATTTCGATTAATCTTTTCTTAATTCAATCATAAGCGTTCGAAAAGATCCCAGACAATATCTGTCCCTCAAAATAGGATGTACCCAATACGTTCTATAATTTTTTTTTAATGTTGCTTCGACGACGACGATACCAGTACATTACAAGAAAGGTATTTACGTCCATCCTGCAAAGTGAACTACACTGCAATGATTGCAAAGGTGTTCTGTGCGGACGGGAAAACCATATGCAGTGAAAGAAAAACCTAACCGTGTGAACACAGCTTTCGGTTGACACCGAAACGATTATAAAACCGAAACCATATCGTGTGTACGAAGCCTAACTTGCGTACAGGAGATAAAGTCAACATGACCCAGGAACTCCGTTGTAAAGACAAAACTGATTTGAATTTGGACAGATTTTTCCTCGAGCCGATACATCGACGCATTTCTAGGAAAAGACTGCTCAAAATACTTCTCTCTCATTTACAACATATAGCCTCCCGCACTTTTTCTGTTCAACAGAAATGAAATCTTGTTTTAAGGAATTAAAAGAAAATAAAAATGTTGTCTGCCATTTTTGAAGTTTCATTTTAAGAGTTTCAAATAAGGAATTATTCTCCTCATTAAATAAGCTTCGGAACAAAACGAATCAATTACAGCTGATAAGAACAAATTAATCGACAGATTGCTAGCAACTTTTCCAAACATATGTACTATTTTAAAAACATTTTTCAACACTGTCTATCAACGCCTTTTCTTTTTTCTCTCAAAGCGTTATAAAAGCGATTTATGCAATTCATTAACTAAACACTATTTAAACAATGTTTCAAGTGTTTATAAAAAAAGTTTCAGGTAGTCTCTTCTAACGAAACTACCTTGGGTTATTAACGTAAGATTACTTATTGTCGCTTATCTCTTTTGTATTCATATATGTATTTGTTATGTATATATATGTTTATATATATATATATATATATATATATATATATATATATGTTTATATATATATATATATATATATATATATATATATATATGTGTGTGTGTGTGTGTATATATATATATATATATATATATATATATATGTATATATATATATGTATATATATATATATATATATATATATATATATATATATATATATATATGTTTATATATATATATATATATATATATATATGTGTGTGTGTGTGTGTGTGTACGTATGTACATATATTTACATTATGTCAAAATTTTGACGCATTTTCGTTCATTTCTGTTTAACTACTTATTACTTGCCCAAGCGATAGAGACTGGGTTTGGCGCGTTGCCAAAATTATAACTCGCACCGTAGGACATCTGAAATTTTGCTTTCAAGAGGACCGTTATAGAGGAACATAATCCTACGTTAAAATTTCCAAACAATACCTGTGAAAAGCAAAATTATCACTATAGACAAAGTTTGGCCGAAAGTAAATTATCGACAATTTTCTAATCAATAGGCGCTTCTTAGGGATTTTTAATCTAAACGTCTCTGTGCCATATAATGCCAATTAACACTTGATAAACGAATGCCAAATTAATCTCCTTACTATATTTCAGGAGCTCCGAATTGAAAGGACGAACATGATATATTCATGGTGTTAGGAAATCGCGTTTAAAGTTTGGAAATGCTCTAGAGATGGAAAGGGCGAATGGAAACTTTATACTTCAATTGAAGATCATACTGGCGTGCAGCGCAGTGCAGACAAGTATTCGTAAACAAAAGAGTTGTTTATTCCTCCTTGCTCCTCCAACAGTACAGCACTAAGTTTTAGGCTATTTTTATGCAGTCCGTACATTAAATGCTATGAAGTTGCTAGATTTCAGTTTTTTTAATTTAAATTAAATTAAATTAATAATTAAATAATTAATTTAATTTAATTAAAAATTAAATAATTAATTAAATTATATTAAATACTTGAATACTTGGGATTCTCTCACACCAAATTTCAACCCAAAACAAGAATTGAAAGTTTCAACATTTAAGTCATTAATTCTAGAGAAAAAACAAATTTTTACATTTTTTCAACAAAAAAGATTTTTTTTTTTAATTGACTGATTTATATTATATACTTTTAGTCATTTATAGGCCCAATATAAAGCTTACATAGAATAGTCGTACAGCAATTTCATTTCCTTTCGCTTAACAAACAGCAATTGTTTTACACGAGAAGGATTTTGCCATCCAAGCTTTAGTTTAGTTTAATAAAATTTTTTGCAAAACATACTATTAATTAATAAAATGCGTTAACAAAGCATATTTTCCATTCCTTTTAAAATAATCTTAACTGATAATTTTAAGATATACAGCGAAGAGTATTTCTATATTTTACCTTATAATTAAATTTTACAAATGTTTTTTGGTTGTCTTATTGGTTATGTCTGAAAAAAAAATTGAACTATCATACATAATTATAGAAGATATTTTTCAAGTATTAATCTAATAATTTTTTTCAGAGTTCACTAATAACGTACTCTTATTTTTCAAAAAATACTTAAGAAGTGAATAAATACGATTGTTGTCACAAATTATATAAGGAACAACAAATCTATACTGATTCATATCGTTTAATATGAAATTAGGTAGTTGTAGCCATTTGTAAGAGCTAAAACTTGGCATCGATGCTGTGAATAACTCAACGCGTTAAGTCATTTAGTATATGCGAGAAAGAACGGAGAGTTGGTTCATCATCAAAGCATCAGTTAACTCGCGTGAACTGGAATCCATGAACAGACAATAGTTCAAGCATTCTACTCTCAAAGATATATTTTGAGCAGATTCAGTTAGGAATATAGTTTTGCATTAATTCTACTATTTAAAAAGTTAATCAATTTTATCGCATTACAAATATTGCACTTTTTATGAAATTCATAAAATCACTTTTCCATTGCGGTAGCGTTTTGGAATGGTAAAAAAAAAAAAAAAGTATACCACTGCTAGGAGATTTAGCACTAAAACAAAAAACCAAGACCAGTGGCGGATTTAGAAGTTTTGGGGACCCCCCTCGGATTCATTTAAAGGCCATGGGAAAAGTATAAATTTTTACTGTCTATGTGATAAACCTATTTGGCTTGTTTCACACTTACACGACTTATATCGTCTGTCATTAAAACGATGTCGTCCGACATTTAGCCGACCACGACTCGACAGTGGATCTTTTTCACGCTTACCCGGCTGTCGTGTAAAACAGTGCTCCCCAACCCTTTTATCACCACGGACCGGTCAACGTTTGATAATTTTACCGCGGTCCGTTGAGAGGGGGGGGGGGGACATTGATTGTTTATATTTTAGATTGTGTTGATTTAATAATTTTAGTTTAATTGTACTTAAACATGCCTTCAAAATAAAATACAATTACACCAAAAAATGAATATAAAGTGATTTAACATTTTAACTCACTAGAACGCTAAATCAATGAGAACCCTGAGCTTGTGGCCCTAAGCTGGCGGCCCGGTACCATTTGATCCTCGGACCGGTACCGGTCCGCGGCCCGGGGGTTGGGGACCACTGGTGTAAAAGACATCTAGTTGAGCCGACACGCGCTCGGACGCGCGTAATATGAAATTAAAAATATGGTGTGTTTATTAGTTTTTAATGCATTTCTTTGTATTCTGAGTGAATTCATTGATGATATGTTTTTACTGTATTCACTTAATGAGAAAATTAATGCGTTTTTAACAGGGTGTATAAAATTCATGATTTTTTTTAAATAAAAAGAATTAGATTTTTTTAAATTTAAATCATGATTTTTTTATATTTCAATTTTATGTGATATAAACTATTATATATACCATAGATTTAAAATTATATGCTATACTACTATATAACTAATGCAGGAAGTAAACATTTTCAAATTCAAACATTGCTGATCATTGTCTATAAAATAATTTTTAATATAATCTATGTTATATCATAATCTTTCTGATCCATACAGTTCTTTAGGATTGCCATTGATTTCCCCCATAGTTGTCTGACTTATTCTCAGAAACAAATCTGGCCAATCAAGATAAAGGGAGTAAGTTGAATTATATGATATACATAAAAGTCTCCTTTCTTTCCTGTTTATATTTAAATTTAATACCCTAAGGAAAATATACAAAAAATGTTCAAAGCAATGCATAAAATAATTTTTTTTTATTAAAATCGATGATTTTTTTAAAATATCATTCGATTTAAGGGGTCTAACGACCCTTAAGTCGAGGAAATATGGCATATTTTCATACTTTTTGACTCTTTGTATCTATTTCAATTTATTCCCAATTTTTCCAAATTTTATGTACATGATAAATTGATATATTTATTTTAATAAACAAATTTTCAACCCTCAAAATAATTTTAAATAATTTTTTTTAAAGGCTTTTTAGATATACTTTGTTTTTTAAGTATTTTTATTGCATACTGGCTTGCGCGCAGAACTATGAAATTAATTTTACACTTAAATGTATAATTCCTGTTTTATATTTAAAATAAATAATTCAAAATACAATTAATCATAAAACATTCAATAATAAAATATTTTTCAATTTTTTAAAATTACTCAAAATATACTAAAAATTTCCTTAAATTTTTGCATTAATTTACCCCTGAAAAAATATTAAAATGTGCAGTGATTGCAATAACTCTAGTTCAGACGCAATAAAATAACATGATTATGCAGTGATAAAAATTTCATGGAATTATGTTTCTTAGTTTTTGAGATATCAGTTGTGCCGTTCGTCCCCGCCTGCCTCTGGAAACTGTTTACCCGCGAGTCGTTTTTTTTTTTGTTTTTTTTACAACGACAGTTGTCCAGTGCCGAGGGGCCAGACGACTGCAGCACGACAGTCGTGTGTCGTTTAGACGACCACGACATTTCTCGGGCAAGTGTGAAACCGGCCGTACACTCTTCACCCCGATAAAGTGTACACGACATCGTTTAAACAACAGACGATAAAAGTCATGTAAGTGTGAAACAAGCCTTTATAATGTACGTTTACCTGAAAACGATAACTCAAAACTTTTTTTTCTTGTTTATAAATATTTTAGAAACGTTACGAAAATCGCAAGTTAAAATTCCGTTAATTATTTATGTGCTTGTACAGTTCGATAAAACAGCGTAAGGGCCTGTTCACATAGGAGTCCGTTGCGTTGCGTTAAGGAACAGATGACGTTGAGACGAAAATAAACCAATCATATGCCTCCAAACGATTAGCAATGAAAGTTTTAACGCCTATGATTGGTTTATTTTCGTCTCAACGTCATCTTTTCCTTAACGCAGCTCATCGGACTCCTATGTGAACAGGCCCTACAATGTCTAAGGGCCTGTTCACATAGGAATCTGTTAGCGTAAAAGGAAAGAAGGCACCGAGACGGAAATAAACCAATCATAGGCGATAAAAATTTCGTTGCTAATCGTTTGGATTTTTGTCATTGGTTAAATATATTTCAGTACTTTAACGCTTCCGCTACCGGACTCCTATGTGAACAGGCCCCAAGCCCATGCAACGCATTTCAACCCCAACTTCCTGTTGGTCACACGGTAAAATATTTTTTTTTTTTTTTATTCACGGATCTGCAGCCTAGTCCTAAATCCCCAATGTCAGGGACCTGGACCCCCCCCCCCCCCCATTCAGACATCGTTCAAACAATCATCACTTCATTTGTTACCAGAGTAACAGTTTCTGCGATTGAAAAATTACACATTTTTCAAGAGTTATCTCCACTTCTATTCAAAAAGATTTTGAATAGGTAATTACTGAAATTTTAATCGGATAGCGTTAACGAGAAATGACTTCATATCATCTCTATATCTAACTTGTTTAAATATTAAAATCTTGGTATGGCATCTTAGTTTCGCAACAGATTATTTGAAAATAAAATTACTCACCCCTTTGTTGTTACAGCTAAAAATCGAGTGTCGAGTTGGGGAAATCATGGGAATAAATCACTAATCATCCTTTATGCAACGCAAAAAAAAAAGAAAAAATCCAGTACTAAATCCCGATGCCCTCACTTCAATCCGAAAAGCACGTGGTGAACAAGAGCGAACGCCGACAATATAAACACAAACAAGTCTGCGTCTTTTTTTCACGGCCGGCACACCATCACGGCTGACAAGCTGAATCGAAACTGGAAGTCCCTTTCGAACATGGTTGCTGCGAAATGCAGCCCGAAGTCCATCTTGGCCTTAATAGATGACCTCGTTTGGTCCACTATCCTATATTTGGTTAGGCACCGAAGAGAGAGAGAGAGAATCCCTTTTCTCGAGAGAGTAGTCAAAGCTAGAGGTGTTTTCATTTGCTCGCGCCACGGTCGTGATTGTAGGAACACAGAAGGCGGAGCCAGGCGGTCGAGCAAGAAGGTTATTTGCCTCTGGGATACCATTAGCGTGCGATGCCTGGAATGTTTTAGCGGAGGATTGTGCTATTATGTATTGGGATCGTAATCTACTTAGGGGAACCGGTTGATGTTAAGTTTTAGGTACATATCAAATCTGTACACCCCAGGTTATGGGTTCACGAAGCGCAGGCCTAAGGGAACTACCGGACCCGTAAGGGACCCCTTTCCGAATTAAGGAATGCGAGTATTTTCCTATGAACGCAACCCAATACGGTTTTTATTTTCGGGACTATATGACCACTCAGACAAAAAGATAATCTGAATTATCCGGGGGAGGGGGGGGATCTATTTTACTCCCACTTCATCACTTTGTATAATTTTATAAACATGTTGCCATCTATAACATGACGATTTCATTGCAATTTTAAGATGTACTTCTTGTTTAAATGTGCTATTCATTTTACCTTAATGATAGAAATATTTGCATAGTTTAGTGTATTTTTCACAACTCAGGAATGAATTTGTATTTTTTTTTTTAATTATACAAAATGTTACTCTATGATGATTGGGATAGCAAAGAGGAGCCATCTATCTATACTTATATATAAAGAGAGAGCGATTTTGTACGTGGAGGGTAATCTCCAGACCCACTGCTCATATTTGAAAAATTCTTTCACTGTTTGAAAGGTACTTTATTCCAGATGGACATATGCTATATATTATGTATATCTGATCATCTATCTATACTTATATATAAAGAGAGAGCGATTTTTGTACGTGGAGGGTAATCTTCAGAACCACTGTACCTATTTGAAAAATTCTTTCACTGTTTGAAAGGTACAGTATTCCTGATGGACATAGGCTATATATTATGTATATCTGATCAGTAGAAATAAAGTTAGGGGCTTAATCCTAACAATCTCCATTGTTACCGCTACTGTCCGCTACCGCTTTTTGTGCCGAAGTCTTCAACGATCCTTAGCGTGGTGCTATCTATACTTATATATAAAGAGAGAGCGATTTTTGTACGTGGAGGGTAACCTTCAGAACCACTGTACCTATTTGAAAAATTCTTTCACTGTTTGAAATGTACAGTATTCCAGATGGACATATGCTATATATTATGTATATCTAATCATCTATCTATACTTATATATAAAGAGAGCGATTTTTGTACGTGGAGGGTAATCTTCAGAACCACTGTACCTATTTGAAAAATTCTTTCACTGTTTGAAAGGTACAGTATTCCAGATGGACATAGGCTATATATTATGTATATCTGATCAGTAGAAATAAAGTTAGGGGCTTAATCCTAACAATCTCCATTGTTACCGCTACTGTCCTCTACTGCCTTTTGTGTCGAAGTCTTCAACGATTCTTAGCGTGGTGCTATCGCGGTGGGCTTCTGTTCTGACGATAGTGGTTCGAACCTAGCCGTTCTCCTGCCCGCCTTTTTCTTTTAACAAATTAACTTTAATTATTTACTAACGTAATATTAATTTGAATATTATTTTAGGAATATTATTTGAAAAAAATTTTAATATTATTTAAAAAAAACATTTACTTAAAATCCTTTTTTTTATTTTTGTATTTTTATTTCATCTCTTAACCTCTTTCTATTATCTATCTATACTTATATATAAAGAGAGAGCGATTTTGTACGTGGAGGGTAATCTCCAGAACACACACACACACATATATATATATATCCTTCGGATATATGCTATCCCACCCCCGTAAGGAAAATGTCTAATATTTTTAAGATTCAAGTAGAGGAGGTATTGATAAATACAAAAAGGATTTTTGAAACTGGCAACGTTAAATGGTTTATTGAAGAAAACTACATTTGGAACTACGCTTTTTATTGGACATTTAAGGTAAAAGATTTACAATTTATTGGCTATAAACTGGAATTTTATTGGCATAATATTTTGTTCAACCCGGACAAAGTCGGGACGGGCCGCTAGTCTATACTTATATAAAGAGAGAGCGATTTTGTACGTGGAGGGTAATCTTCAGAACCACTGTACCTATTTGAAAAATTCTTTCACTGTTTGAAAGGTACATTATTCCAGATGGACATAGGCTATATATTATGTATATCTGATCAGTAGAAATAAAGTTAGGGGCTTAATCCTAACAATCTCCATTGTTTCCGCTACTGTCTTCTACCGCTTTTTGTTGCGAAGATTTCAACGATCGTTATCGTGGTGCTATCGCGGTGGGCTTCTGTTCTGACGCTAGCGGTTCGAACCTAGCCGTTCTCCGGCTCTCCTTTTTCTTTTAAAAAATTTATTTTAATTTTTAACTAACATAAAATTAATTTAAGGTATTACTTAGGTTATTATTAAGGTAAAAAAAGATTTACAATTTATTGGCTATCAACTGGAAATTTATTGGTATAATATTTTGTTCAACCCGGACAAAGTCGGGACGGGCCGCTAGTACTTATATATAAAGAGAGAGCGATTTTGTACGTGGAGGGTAATCTCCAGAACCACTGCACCTATTTGAAAAATTCTTTCACTGTTTGAAAGGTAAATTATTCCAGATGGACATAGGCTATATATTATGTATATCTGATCAGTAGAAATAAAGTTAGGGGCTTAATCCTAAAGGATTGTTCCTTCGCTCGCGAGAGAAAACGTTCTGCGCGTTTGTAGTGAATGGCAAATCTGCGGGAGAAAAGTGTTTGTCGTGAATCAGGCCCTAACAATCCCCATTGTTACCGCTACTGTCCTCTACCGCTTTTTGTGTCGAAGTCTTCAACGATCCTTAGCGTGGTGCTATCGCGGTGGGCTTCTGTTCTGACGTTAATGGTTCGAAACTAGCCGTTCTCCGGCACTCTTTTTTCTTTTAAAAAATTAACTTTAATTATTAACTAACGTAATATTAATTTGAATATTATTTTAAGAATATTTTTTTTTTAAATTGAATATTTAAAAAAAAACATTCTTTACTTAAAATCCTTTTTTTTTTTGTGTACTTTTATTTCATCTCTTAACCTCTTTCTATTAATTTGAATACTATTTTAGGTGCTTAAAATAATTAAAAAAACATATTCTTAAAATCCTTTTTTTATTTTTGAATAAAACTACGGTCTCAAGCACACCTCTTTCTTTTTAAAAATTACTTTTTCTATTAATTTGAATACTATTTTAGGTGCTTAAAATAATTTAAAAAAAGATAATTGTTCAACCCGCACAAAGTCGGGACGGGCCGCTAGTCTTTTGATAAAAACCTAGGCGAATTAAATAAGGAAGGGGTATCTGACCCAGTAGAAAGGTTATACCAATTAGGTGGCAAAACAGCATGTATGCATTGTTAATGAGCAATTTTAAAAACCTTGACAAACAAATCTGCCATAATACTGAAAATTTACAAAAAAAATATTACAAAAATATTTTGCATTTTCTAAAAAAACTAGAAATTTAAACTGTGTTTTGTATGTATTGCCCATCGAGTACTGCATACACACGGTTAGTGTGATAATACAAAATTAAAATGATTTATCTCACTTTACTTTATTTTGGCCTAGTATTTACAAAACATTATTACAAATGACAACAAAATTTCTAACAATATACATTCCATTCCACAGAATACAAATGGGGGGGGGGGGCTAAAAAAATAAAACTACCATTTTGCAGTAATCTGCATGTAAATTAACTTTTTAAAAAAGCATCACCAATACTCTTAATAAAGTACAAACATTCTCTTAAAACCCTCAAGTTTCAATGAATGTTTTTGAAAAATATTCATTTTACAATTATTCTGATTAACATGTGATGATTTTTCAGAAAGAGAAAAATTATATACACAAAGAAAAATTTTTGAGAACAGAAAAAATTTCCTCCACTTTACAACTAAGCTGAAGACAATATATATAAAACATGTATGTTACACATGTAAAGAAAAGTGATGTAAAAAGTCACAGTGTATGCACAAACCTTCAAATTTTGTTTATAAACAATAGCACGTAATGAGCTAAAATCCCACTTTTAAGTGAACAAGCAAATGTAAGTGATACCATTTTAGTAGCAAACTAAATATTGTAAGCCACAGCAGAAAATGAATTTACATTTGAAACATATACTTGTCAAAGACAAAATACATTTAAAGAGAGGTTTTGTAATTTTTTTTAAATAAAAACTGACTTTTCAAAAGAGAAATTTCTCATCAAGGAAAATACTTAGATTATGAATGGTATATTATAACAATATATCAGGTACGAATTCTTGCTTATTACTGGCTTTCCATGGACTTCTTGGACAATAAACCTGTTACCTTAAATAGTTTTGAAAGGCTTCTAGTTTTTCCTTATTTCAGTTACCTACATTGAGATACTTTCCATGATAATTGAAGAATAATTTATTAACTATTTTACACATTAATGTTAAATTAACTTCTATTAGTAAATTTTTATTATGAAAGAAATTACTCTTTTAAATCATAACTAGGGCTTGAAGATATCTATCCTAAGAACAAACCTGAATTTGCTCCAACCCAAATAGAAATAATGCTGGTCAAACGATTACTATCTGAACCAGAACAAAAGAAGAACTTTTCTTTAGGATAGAGTTCCTTTGCAGACTGAATACAAAGGATAGAAATTTTATCCTTCTGAATTTATCAGATTCTGAGCAAAAAAAATTAAACTGATTAAAAAAAAGCAAAATTTTTTACAGAAATCTGTTTCATCATTATAAAATGTGAATTAAGGTTTTCATCACATTCTTATACAAGGTGTTTCTAAACTTGTACTACCCAGTTTCCAAGACGGAAAAACCAGGATGATAATGGAATTCAATGCTATTTTCTTTTCATATTCAAAATTAAAAATAAATACAGTGTCCTGAAGAAATATTTCTTACAAAAGAAATTGCTTTGTATTCATGAAATTAAATCTACCTATATGCAATGAAAAAAGCCAATATTTTGGAAACGAATAAAGTTCATGTAGTGAATTTAGCACGTTATTTCCATTTCAACTCAAAAATAATTTTGAAAAAACACTGTCATGAAAGAATCCTAACTCTAAGCAAATTATACAAACCGGTTGAATCTGTAGACTTGGAATCATAATCTACAGATTCAACTGGTATCATAGAATCATAGATTTTAGCCTCATTTGATTCAGAATGTTAAAATATACAAAAACAGACACCCAACTCGATACATTTGTTAAAAACCTCAATCTTGAGAAGTTTTTTAAAATTTTATATCAAGTTCACTATTTTCCTATGGCCACATTCTGCTAGCCAGCAAACATCCTTCTACTAGACAAGAACTATTTTTGTGCCAAAGTAAAACTTTAACCTATTCAAAAGTTATTGCACAGGACGATAGATACCTTTTGAATAGGTTGAGGAATAGATAGATCATTACCTAAGTAAAGTACACATATGAAAAAAATGATAGTTTATTAGGCAACCCTAGGATCTGGGATGACAAACAATTTTATGTAGAGAAGTATCCTGAAAATTCCAAAATTTTAGCCACATCGGAATAGCTTAATAATCTTTCAAAATTTGCTAAAGAGAAAAAGGAGCAAAATATTTTGTGAGAGATATTTTTGTTCCAACTCTGAGCAAATGAATTGCTCCGAGTCAGATAAATATCTGAAACTATAGAAATAGTTTGGAGCAAAATCAAATCCATCCAAAAATAATGATTTCATGTAGATAAATAAAACAAAAAATTCCAATTGAACCAATTTGAAGAGAACTTTTTATTTTGGTTTTTATTCATTTCAAGCCCTGGTCATAATTTTTTTTTTCATTTATTCATTTAAAATATTTTGGTGATACTCTTAAATCGTAATTTTTTTCCTTAAAACATGTGTAAAAATAGAAAACTTGCTACTAATTGGATAAATTAGAATTTAGTTAAAAAAGAAAGACAAATATCCATATTAAAGTTGATTTAAAACAAATGGATGAGAAAAAAGATATGAGCTTATAACTATCATTACAAATAAAAAAAATTATATTCTCCTATCATGGTTTTTATTTCAAATGTAAACTTTAGAGGAAAAAAAAAAGAACAGTTAAAAAATTATAGAAGCCACATAAAAAAAAGGGAATGCATAGGAAGATATATATATTTTTTTTCTTTTTATTAGGACTTAGAAAAAAAGTTATGTATGATACATGTGAGTTTGACACAGGTATATAGATGACAAGTATATAAATACAAACAATTATGATAAAAACAAAATCAGAAAATAATGAAGCATGAACATCATTTTACCCAATCAGAAAACTATGCTAGGGTACATGGGAAATATGAAAATAAGATAACAAACGACCCCCAGCCATTTAACTAGAAACTTTAACAAATTTTTTTTGCACTAGCAAAAGAACAAAAAAATTTACATGATGGTTGAAAAATATTAAAATAAGTAAGGTAAGTTCTGACTGCTTTAACCAGAAACACTAAAAGTCAAAACTACAAAATTAAGGTCCTACATATTTTAAAAAATCAAAGCATGATTTATTCTCAAGTTTGGAATCCAAAAGATAAGTATTCAGACAAATGTCTGTTGTGAATATTTGATAGAATTACAACATTACTCTAGTATAATCATGGAGGGAAAAGCACTCTGAAAAAACAACCTTGAGGTTAAACGAATAAAAGTTTCAGCTTTCACAAGCGAGGTACAATCCTTCATCTAATATAAAGTAATGAATTTCTTAATGTTTTACACAATGATTAATATATAAAACTCAATGGTCATTCATTTAATAAAATAACATTGCATGCATCAAAAACCAGATAGCTTAAAAAAAATTGTCAAAAAGTATCAAATTGGATTGAAAAAGTCCCCACAGTTTTTTTTATTTTTTTGTACAAATTTACAAAGCTGATTACGAATGAGCTTAGAAAATGCCAACATTCAACTATTTGCTTCAGCAGGCTCTTCCTTTACTTTAGGAGCTTCCGATTTAACTTCTGTTTTAATAGAAGCTTTCTCATTTTCTTCAGAATCTTCAGTTTTTACCTTTTTCTTCTCTGGTTCATTGGATTCATCTAAATGAAACAGGAGAACATTGTAAAATGCAAATGTCTCATAACAGAAAACTCAATTTAAAACATAAAAGGACCTACTGTTTTAAAATTAAGTGATTAAATTCTACTTACATGCTACAATCATAATGAAAAAATAATAAGGAGATATTGAAAAATCACAAGTAACTGTTAAAAGTCTCAAACAGCATCATATATATAAAAATTGATTATATGATCAGCATCATAAAAAATTTCTCTTTGCAGCCACTAACCGAAGCTTCAGCAGAATCATTCAACTTATAATGAATACAATAGTTTAAATAAAATTTAGTTCTTACAAAAAGCAATCTATTTGAACCCTTAAAAGCTGAATATTTGAAAGCAATTAAATTTACTCCAGATAATTATTTATCCAGCTACAATTACTTCCCTAAATTAAAAGTGGGTAAACTATTACAGTGAAGCTGAAAAAATTAAAAATTAGTTTCAAACCTACTGATGTTCTTTTTGTAAAGGTGGGGACTGACTTGTAACAAAACACTGTAATGTTATGTAATATAACACCAGCATTAAACAGTTAGAGCCTGAGAGTGTGCAATTGTGCTCCACTTCATGCCGGTTATTTCATGAATATCTTTGATCGCTACATTTACAAGTCAGTACAGGTCACACTGAACAGACAGAAAAGGAGCACCTTTTGAGCTATACATTTGCGAAGAAACATGGGTACATTTGTAATGTATTGCTAGTGGCACATATTAGATTACAATGTTATGTTACAAGTCAATACCTTAAGATAAGAAGTATCAAATATGCAGTTGTTTCTCAAAGGACAAATAACAAAAGCACAGAACTTTTGATCCTTCAGTATAACAAGGGGGGGGGGGGGGGTGAGCTAAAAGCTATCAGAACAAAACTTGAAAATCAAATTTCCTAATACGAAAGCAAAGGTAGAGAAAAAGTTATAAATACTTCAAAAGAAACCAAAAAAACAAAACATGTTTGGTAGATACCATACAGTAGAAGAAGGTAATGAAAAATAGAAGAAATACATTTTATCTTATTCTTTTCTGTCAAGTCATTGTTTCTTTTGATTAGTTTTGTCCCCTTGATCAATGAATTTGGTCATTTAAGCATGTATTTAGTCATCCCTTTCTAAGGCCGGTATTACACTATAAAAGTTCTTTGACAAAGACCTTTTATAAAAGAAGTTGGACGAGAAATAAAACAGTATAATATCTCAACTTTGATAAAAGATGACTATTATAAAAGTTAGGCTCTTCATCAAAGTTTTATATAAGACTAGCTGACCCGGCAATGCTTCGCTATTGCTAGATTTGAGTATAACATGTAGATTAAATGGGCATAATTGAAAGTTTGATATCAATTATTGTATTTAGTTAAAAGTAGATATTTACATACACATTATAATTTTTATGTTTTGGATTACATAAATTGTGATTACTGTTTTATTCAGTTTTAAGTTCATTGCAATGCTCTTGGGTATACAATGTTTTAGGTGATTCCATTTGGTATATATACAAACAAATCCCTTGGTTTTCCTACACGGGAGCATGTAACATACTGTTCATGAGAAAAACATGGATTCTCCAATTTCAACTCACATACTTGCAATGATTGACCTTATGGTTTGTTTATCGTTATTGCAAAAGCCAGTTTAATTGAAAATTGCAATCATTTGAATTGGAATTGCATATCTGTTGGTATCATTGTTATACATGGTATTATCACATCATCTCCTTTGAATTTACCAATTAAAATTGTTGCTTCAATTACATTGTTTAATAATCTTTTGACTACCAATCTGGTACCATTACAAAGACGGGGTGGGTCAATGTTTCTAAGAAGAATGATAGGAACACTAACATGAACTGCCTATATATGTTGCCGGTAATATTGTAATTTTTCCAATATCATTTACATTGCCATCATTGTTTATTGCATCAAGCAAATGTATGTATTCTTCAGAACGTAGTTTTTTCTGATTCATGCAAATATATAACAAACATTCAGATTCAATTTTTACATACATCTCAACAATGTATTGATGAAACATTTGATGGCATTTTAAAACGTGATTTTGTTTGTTTTCATGCATCATCAGTCTATATGAATAGTAATTCATAGCACTGACCTTTTTGTTTATTCCTTCACCATTTTTCGGATTGATCATTTTGATGTTAAAATGATATCCATCTTCTTGCCAGAACTATATTGGATACTATAATGAGTCATAGGAGCGGTGAGTATCTCAACACGTTGAAGACTATTATTTCGACGATGAAGTACGATGTCACGTGATTCAAATTGTTCTCCAACAATGACTATTGCCATTTCATCGTTTGTTGGAGCATTAAATCTTCTCCAACAATTGTTTTGTCTGCTCAAATCACAATTGGTCATCGGATGACATTGCCTTTGTTAATTTTACAACGTTGATTTACTTGATCACTTGAATTTCGAATGAATTATATTTGCAAAAATTTGTGCTCATCATCCATAAATGGTAGCAAAGAGCCTGCTGTATGGTATATTTGTCCTTGAATCTTGACATGCAATTCTCAGTTATTATATTCATTGCACCTAACGAAGTCATTTGAAAGCATGTGTTATAATTTCGTATGTTATTCAAAAAATGCTTTGTGTTGTAGTACCAACGATCAATGAGAACAATGGCTCAAGTGCTGCATTCAATGGTGGCAATTTAACTTTACCATTCAAACAACACATCCCAGGTGCTTCATTCTTGAATTTTAATGTGTTGCAATGTGTACAAACTTTATTCATACTTTCAACAACCACAACTGGATGAAAGCTATATTCAATATCCGAATTATACTGAAATACAATACGATCAAGTTTTACCAATTGATTTAATAGATTCATTTGCATGTGTAATCAACTACTGTCACGTTATTCATTTCGATCACTATATAACAAAAATGGTCTTAATTCCCTAATTCTTACTCGACTTGCTTCATGTTGTTGTGATGATTCAGTAGCACGTGACTGTGACATATGTAATCTATTTTGTTTATTTTGTTGTGCTGTTTCTTCATGTGTTCAATGACCAATATTTTGTTGTTCCAATAGCATTTTTAACAACAGCAATGCTACAACAGCAGAGTCGAATACAAAATTTAACCTTCACTTTATATAAGTCCAAAACAAATATGACAACCAAATGGTCAAGCTTACAGACAACACGTCTTCTTACATGGGATGTTAGAAAAAACACTCTCCCTCCTTAAAGACTCGGGGGTCATTTGGGAGGGAACCTTACCCCTTGCCTCCCTCACAGGAATGCTGAACATCTACATGAGAAGGGTGGCTATCAGGGGTTGTTAGGTGCTGCCATCCATATATATATTTTTTTTAAGTAGGTTTATAGATAATATCTGAACAGACGGCGAACATACAATATTTTTAACTTTCTTTCTACTGGTCAGATTGAGGATTTCAATAGCTTTAAACCTTCTCGGGACAACACGGACCATTTTGTAAAAAACTGCGTGTAAATCGGTCCAGTAGCTTTTTAGTCCGTAGCGGACACACATACGAACATTGCCTTTTATATATATATATATATATATATATATATATATATATATATAGATTTTGGTGCCAAGTTATAAACCACATTTCGAGCAAAAGCAATCCTCAGCTCTATGTGCCGAGTAAGAAATACTTCTGAAAAATACAAATTTTAAGGGGGTTAAAAGGAACTTAACACCCTCCCCTCTATAAAACACCTACTGTACTTTTCGAACCATAGGACCTAGGAAGCTGAAATTTATTATGGTGGTTCCCCTTAAGCCATAAGTACATACCAATAATTTTTTTTAAGAGCTCAAATTGTAAGGGGTTTAAACACCCCCCCCCCCTCTCCAAAAAAAAAAAAAAACACTGTATCTCTAGAACCATATACTTTTGCATAGTGGTTTCTCTAAGGCCCTAAGTGCTCACTAAGAAATCTTTTTGAACAACTTTAATAAGGTTTTAAAGAGATTTTACCCCAAAAATTAAATGCTGATTGACTGATAATTGTATCTCTGTAATCATAAGTTCTAGGAAGTTAAAGTTTTGAATAGAGGTTGCTCTCAGACCCTAGGGGTTCCCCAAGAAATCTTTTTTTTAAAAATTCAAAATTTAAGGGGATTAAAAGGAGTTTATACCCCCAAGATAAAACACAGTGATCACTGTACGCCTGAAACCATAAGGTCTACGAAGCTGAAATTTTGCATGGTGCTTCCTCTTAGGCTCTAGGTGCTGACCAAGAAGGCTTTTTAAAAAGTAACTTTAAAAGAGGTTATAAAATGAGCTTAACCCCCCAAAATAAAAATGAAATATCCAAAACCTGTATTTAAAGTCGTTAAATTATATGATGAATTCCCCAGAAATGGCACCACCTTACTGCTAAAGTTAATTGAAATTAAATTAATCAAATGACATTAATTCATAGCACTCATGTATTCTGTGGCGAAGCACAGGTATTCAGCTAGTGTGAAATATATGAAAGCAGTTATTAGACGTGCATCAACATTTTGAGCAGCAGCATGTTAAAAAAGTACAAGTATGTGGAAAACACATGGAATAGTTTGTTTTTTTTTTAAATCGGGAGATGAAGAAGATTTCATCATAAATAATTTTAGATCTACTTAAAAATTGAATATTAAAGACAAAATAAGAATACACAAAAATCTTCTAATTGAAGATGTTAAAAGAAACAAAAATATGAATAAAAAGCCGTCATTAAACATGCATGCATAACAGTTTCTGGAGGCCGGAATTTTGCAACAACAGATAAAATACAAAAATTTTATCAAAGATAGAAATAACTTTTATAAAAGATCTTTGTCAAAGAACTTTTATAGTGTAATGTCGGCCTTACATGTGTGAAGTTCATCTTAAAGCCTCCAGTACATCATCATGGTATATCAAATTAACAAGTCTTTTATATTTGTGAATCAAATTTTGAGGAAACAGTAATATATTGCTGGCCCACTTGATAAATGGCTATACCAGTTAGTCTGAAACTAGAGACAAAACTTAAGCATGTTGATAATAAATGTGTGGATAGTAAATTTCATTTGGAACATATTTCTTCTTTACAAGTTCCTTGTGAGAACTACTGAAACACCTGACAAATTTATTAGTTTGAAATTTTCTTAATTGAAAGCATATAACTCCAATTTCAAAAACAAGTTTTGAGGAAAAAAATTTAATTTATGACGTAATAAAGTAAATAAAAGGTTAAGAATTTGTATAATTCCATAAATGAGTATGATTTAAGTACATTTTATGTTACAGAATTGATTATTGGCATTACTTTGGTATTTGCATACCAAGATGATCAAATCTTATAACAACTGAAATCTGAAAAACAACAAACTAAGATCACAAACAGATTCCTGTATTTGAGGGCAAAAAAAATACATTGGCCCTCAAATACATGGATCTGTTTGTGAATCCTCAAGTACTGTTAAGAGTTATCCCTCCCTTGTCAAAAAAGAGGGGGAGGCAAGGAAGGAGGGGCCTTAATTTATATATAAGCAATGTCAGGCAGACAGCATGATGTATAACAGTTATGTTGCAAAATTTGTTTTTAAATAAAAATTTCTCCACTAACAGCCCAGAACCAAAAAGAAGGGTAATGGAGACAAAGAAATACCAAATTTCCCTTAGAGACATTTTAGTCCAATTTGCTTTATTTTCCTCCTTTGATCATCAATATGATCACAAATGTATAGTGCTACACTGAACACTTAGGAAAATTGTGATATAACTGTTTTAAAGCCTTAACAATACAACTCCCAATGTCTCAGCAAATCATTAAAATAGATGCATGTATCCATTTCAAAAGCACATAATTGTTTAACATTTTTAAACACAGCATCTCAATTTTAACTTGTATCCATGTGTTAAAACCCAAAAGCTACTTGCAAGCACAGTGAGGAGTTATCACAGGATATTATGTAGCACATATCATACAACAATGCCTGCACTTACACAAGCAGTGTCAGCAGACAGTGCAAAATAGATGAGAAATTGAACATGTTACAAATCTCTAGTGATCTTTATATATATATATATATATATATATATATATATATATATATATATAATTACCTTTCTTTAATCATGGTGTACCTCAAATTTCACATGTATCCATGTGTTAAAACCTAAAAGCTACTTGTAAGCATAATGGGGAGTTATAACTGGCTATTATATAGCACTTATCATACAACAATGCCAGCACTTGCAAACAGTGTTAGCAGACATTGCAAAATAGAAGAGAAATTTAACATGTTACAGATCTCTCAATAATTTTTTTTTTAACTTTTAAATTTATGATACACTTAAAATTTCACATGTATCCATGCATTAAAACCCAAAAGCTACTTGTGAGCACAGTGGGGAGTTATCACAGGCTATTATGTAGCACATATCATACAACAATGCCTGTATCTACAAGCTTTGTCAATAGACAGTGCAAAATAGAAAAGGAATTCAACATGTGACAGAACTCTGACATAATTTATTTTTTTATAATCATGGCATACCTCAAATTTACCTTGCACCAATGCATTAAAACCCAAAAGCTACTTGCAAGCACAGTGAGGAGTTATCACAGGATATTATGTAGCACATATCATACAACACTACAAGCAGTGTCAGCAGGCAGTGCAAAATACATGAGAAATTGAACATGTTACAGATCTCTAACAGCATATATATATATATTACATTACCTTTCCTTAATCATGGTGTACCTCAAATTTCACATTGTACCCATGTGTTAAAACCCAAAAGCTACTTGTTAGCATAATGGGGAGTTATAACTGGCCATTATATAGCACTTATCATACAACAATGCCTGCACTTACAAGCAGTGTCAGCAGACAGTGCAAAATAGATGAGAAATTGAACATGTTACAAATCTCTAGTGATCTTTATATATATATAATTACCTTTCTTTAATCATGGTGTACCTCAAATTTCACATGTATCCATGTGTTAAAACCCAAAAGCTACTTGTAAGCATAATGGGGAGTTATAACTGGCTATTATATAGCACTTATCAGACAACAATGCCAGCACTTGCAAACAGTGTTAGCAGACATTGCAAAATAGAGGAATTTAACATGTTACAGATCTCAATATTTTTTTTAACTTTTAAATTTATGATATACTTAAAATTTCCTATGTATCCATGCATTAAAACCCAAAAGCTACTTGTGAGAACAGTGGGGAGTTATCACAGGATATTATGTAGCACATATCATACAACAATGCCTGTATCTACAAGCATTGTCAACAGACAGTGCAAAATAGAAAAGGAATTCAAGATGTTACAGAACTCTGACATAATTTATTTTTTTATAACCATGGCATACCTCAAATTTACCTTGCACCAATGCATTAAAACCCAAAAGCTACTTGCAAGCACAGTGAGGAGTTATCACAGGATATTATGTAGCACATATCATACAACACTACAAGCAGTGTCAGCAGGCAGTGCAAAATAGATGAGAAATTGAACATGTTACAGATCTCTAACAGTCTATATATATATATATACATATATATATATATATTACATTACCTTTCTTTAATCATGGTGTACCTCAATTTTCACATGTACCCATGTGTTAAAACCCAAAAGCTACTTGTAAGCATAATGGGGAGTTATAACAGGCCATTATATAGCACTTATCATACAACAATGCCTGCACTTACAAGCAGTGTCAGCAGACAGTGCAAAATAGATGAGAAATTGAACATGTTACAGATCTCTAGTAATTATAATATATATACATACATACATATATATATATAAATATATATATATAAATATATATATATATAAATATATATAAATATATATATAAATAAATATATATAAATATCTATACTTATATATAAAGAGAGAGCGATTTTGTACGTGGAGGGTAATCTTCAGAACCACTGTACCTATTTGAAAAATTCTTTCACTGTTTGAAAGGTACATTATTCCAGATGGACATAGGCTATATATTATGTATATCTGATCAGTAGAAATAAAGTTAGGGGCTTAATCCTAACAATCTCCATTGTTACTGCTACTGTACTCTACCGCTTTTTGTGCCAAAGACTTCAACGATCCTTAGCATGGTGCTATCACGGTGGTCTTCTATTCTGACGTTAGCGGTTCGAACCTAGCTCTTCTCCGGCACGCCTTTTTCTTTTAAAAAAATTAACTTTAATTATTAAGTAATGTAATATTAATTTGCAGTCAAGTAACCATAGCAACACCCTTTAGCTTACGGGGTCTGCTTTTCGAAATCGCTCTTTAGAACGGGAAAATGTTATCTACTTCCTATCCCCATTTTACGTGTGGAACATTCAGCGTGGGGGAGGGGGGTCAGGGGAAAGAGTGGTTAATTGCTTTCTTACTATTGAAGAATAATTTCAATAGTAGTTCATCCGCACACCGAGCCTGTTTCATCTCTCAAAAGGCTGAAAATGGATGAACCGCGGGTGAACCGCCCTTCTGATGTCTCTTGCCTGAAAAGAAATAGCCTCTAGCTAGAATGACAAAAGATTATTATTCAGTCGTTTTTTGCAAGATTCACCCTCCGTTCCCAGAATATCACACAGTTGTTCTTTGGGGGCGAAGCCGTTAGGAAAGTCTCAACGAAGTGGAATTCCAGACTATATCTCTGCCGACATCACACCGTATTTTTCGAGAGTATGTGCTTCGGATATATGCTATCCCACCCCGTAAGGAAAAGGTTGCAATATTTTAAAGATACAAGTATAGGAGGTATTGATAAATACAGAAAGGATTTTTAAAACTGGCAATGTTAAAGGGTTTATTGAAGAAAACTACATTTGGAACTACGCTTTTTATTGGATATTTAAGGTAAAAAAAAGATTTACAATTTATTGGCTATCAACTGGAAATTTATTGGTATAATATTTTGTTCAACCCGGACAAAGTCGGGACGGGCCGCTAGTAAATATATATATATAAATAAATATATATATATACATAAATAAATATATACATAAATATATACATAAATAAATATATACATAAATATATACATAAATAAATATATACATAAATATATACATAAATAAATATATACATAAATATATACATATATATATATATATATATATATATATATATATATATATATATATATATATATATATATATATATATATATATATATATATATATATATAATTACCTTTCTTTAATCATTGTGCACCTCAAATTTCACATGTACCCATGTGTTAAAACCCAAAAGCATAATGGGGAGTTATAACTGGCTATTATATAGCACCTATCATACAACAATACCAGCATTTGCAAAATGTCAGCAGACTGCAAAATAGAAGAGTAATTTAACATGTTACAGATCTCTAATTCCTTTTTTTTTTTTTGTTAATCATGCTGCACCTAAAATTTCACATGTATCCATGCGTTAAAACCCAAAAGCTACTTGTGAGCACAGTGGGGAGTTATCACAGGATATTATGTAGCACATATCATACAACAATGCCTGCATTTGCAAGCAGTGTCAGCAGACAGTGCAAAACAGAAGAGAAATGTAACATGTTACAGTTCTCTGATGTAATATATTATTACTTTTTTTAATCAGTGTTTCACATGACCCATGCATTAAAACCCAAAACCAATTTATAAGCCCAGTGGAGAATTATAGGATATTATGCAGCAAAAGTGAAATAATGCCTGCATTAACAAGCATATAGTGCAAAACAGAAGGGAAATTTAGAATTTGAACAAAATAATACCCTTCCAAGGTTTACGTATAAGTACACTCTCACATCATGATATGAAAGCCTCAGACACATCCTATCACGTCAGCAAGAATGAAAAATATTTTTCTTTGATGGTATAAAAAAAACAATACCTGAAATTCCATGTGTATCCATGTGTTAAAACTCAAAAGCTATTCAGAAGCATAATGAGGAGTTATCACTGGATTGAATATAGCACAAATCATACAACAATGCTAACATTTGCAAGCAGTGTCAGCAGACAGTGCAAAATAAGAGGAAATTCACACATTACCGTTATAAAACTCAATAGAGTAGTTTGATAGATTGCTGTGAACAACTGCATTCACTCATAGGGGAGAAAAGTTACACAGGGAGAATTTTAATTCAGCTATGAAAATATCTTTTGGTCAGGTATCTCATAGACTCTAGCCCTACATGTTTGAACAGAAACATCTATTCCTGTTTTCAAATCAGGAAGTCTAACCAAATTTTTATCTTGAATTATTATGAGAAGGCCTGTTTTCAAATCAGGAAGTCTAACCAAATTTTTATCTTGTATTATTATGAGAAGGCCCATACAGGTCTTTACTGAGGAATCCCACTGTCTAAATGTTACATACTATAATCAAAATACAAGCACTAAAATAGTTTAATTTTTTTTTTATAAACCCCAAGATAACCACAAGATAATGTAATTTCCACATGTATCCAAACATCAAAAGGTAATAATGAGCACAATGGGGAATTATACCAGAACTTAACAGAAATCATTACAGTGCCTGCCTTTTGAAGCAATGCTATCAGATAATGCAAAATACAAGGGGAACTGAATGTTACTTAAGACTCTTATAGCATATTGCACAAATATATGCAGAGAGACTAGCGAACACATCCCTGTAACAAATACTTGTATTTAAGTTTTAACTAACAAAACCACTAAGGTGTTAAAAACAAGTGTTCAGTGGTGTTAACTACAAATAAAATAACAATTTAAAGTCTGTCAGTTTTACTGTATTATTTTAGAACTCGTTATGACTCACCAGAAATCCTTATACATACATCTCTTAACTTTAAGCAGTTAAAAAAATGTATACTTGATGTACTGGAAGCTTTTAAGAAATACCATTAGAAAACTACTAAAAATTTATATCTGATCAAACACATGAAAATAAAAAGTATAAATATACCATCTTTGTCTTCATTTCTGCGTTTATTCCATTTCTTAAACCTTCCCTTATTTCCTCCTTTATGTTGGTATTTATAATCTGAAAAACGAGTAAATATATTAACAAACAATAATGATTGGAAATACAAAATACAGCAGGATATAATGACTCTATAATTTCTTTCCTTTCATAAATTGCTTAGATTTCATATAACTTTTTAAAAATAAAATTTAGGAAATTTTAGAATTCCTGAAACACTATTTCACAGCTGGTCTACAACAAAATCATTCTATATGAAATCAAAATTTTCCAGGCTAAAATCAGGGAAATTTGAAAAGTTTCAAGTAGCATACATATATAAAAAAAGTTTCTACAGATCTTTCTTAAGAATCTTTTAGAATGTTTTAAAATGTAGTACATCAAGGTACAATTAGCACATACCAAATTTACTCAAATGAGCTACTTCTATTGATCTGTCCAATATTCCCTTTCATCCCCTAGAGACAAATTTGATGCACACCCTTTAACCCGTTCGCGACCAGCGTCCCGTATAAGCGACGCAACGATTCCACTGTTATCAGACCAGCGTCTCGGATAGGCGAAGAACTCTAATCATCACGGGGAGCCCAGTGTAACGTATACGTAACTTGAAAATGGAACGATTTGTTTTAATTTTTAAATGCTAGTAGATGGCGCTAAATGGTAACGGTTTTCACAACAGTCGAGTCATATGGCATTTGACCTTCATGTATGGGCATTAGTTTCTGTTTTTCTGTTCTGTGCTTCTGGATTTGATAGATTTATTGGTGTAAACAAACTGTGAATCACGGCTCTTTAAAGTGCACATATGTGTTAAAGGGACGCCGGCGTTTTTATTTATTGCTTTGCTTTTTTCGTTAGGAGAATATGGTGAAGTGCATCTAACTGACTGTACAGGGTATGAGAGAGAAATATTTATGGGTGTTTTTTGTAGATGTTTTGGATATTTTTTTTCTTTTTCTCGAACACGAAATCACTTTGTCGCTAGACAAAGTGATTTCATATATACATCGCCTGTATATACATCATGAGACTGCTGGCCATTAATTTAAGGGGTGGGGTTATATTCAGTTTCATTCCGTTATCCATGGCTAAAAGACCGAGATACCTAACTAAGAGTGAAATAATATGTGTTGTAATCAAAATATGGGAGGTGTTGACACTGGCAATTCTATCATTAATCACTATCCAGCATTTAGAAAAACAGTGAAATGGCATAAAAAGCTGTTTTTGGGTTTGTTAGATATGGCACTTCTAAATGCAAATGTAATATATTCGAAGGTAAAAGGAGAGAAAATACCCGCTTTGGAATTCAGATCCAGAGTTGTTAATCAGATAATAGAACAGTTCGCAAAACCAAGAAACTTAAAATTTTGTCCAAAATCATCGGGCACTCAACCTTTGCGTTTATCTGGAAGACATTTTCCGAAAATTTAAATTGACGAAAAAGGTTATAAAGGTAGAAGGCGATTTTTGTGTGCGCTAAAAAAAGGAAAAGCGAAAGAAAACATCGTATTATAAGTGCAAAATATGCAACGTAGGACTGTGTGTCGATCCTTGTTTTGAACTATTCCACGCACAACAGAATATTTAAATTGGAATTTCATTATCTACAGATAATTATTGCTTAATTTTCTTTTTTTAAATATCGTATTTGTAACTTTGGTTTCGTGTATACAGTATTTGTTTCCGTGTGTTTAAGTATAATTATAGTATTCTGTATGTTTCATTTATTTCTATTAACGTATATTCATTTTATTAATACATATTAAGAAGTAGTATATTATATACATAATTTCTAAAATTGAAGTCATTATATTAAAATGCTGATTTTATATGAATTTTTTTGTAAAATTAGGCTTAACTGCTGAAAATGCGTGGGCCGGTGGCGACGCTCCATTTTGGAGCGTTCGGTCCCGTGACTGCGATTCGTTTTCCGCGCGCTGGTCCTCAAGGGGTTAAGTATTTAACTCAAATTCTGTACTTCTGAATAACATCTAGAAATTCAAAACATATTTTTACGATTTTTTAAAAATGCACTCAAATTTCTTCCAACACATAGCTGTACTAAAGAATTCCTAAATCATACCAGCATCAAAATTCATGACAAATCATATGAAATAGTCAAATATAAAGCATGAAATAAATAATAAGATTTGCTGAACTCTCCTAAAGGAACTTAAAAAAAAATGGTATATCAGCTTTTATATGTGTCAGCAACAATGTTTAAATTTAATGACAAATAATCCCATATTTCAATAACCACATGAATTCATTTAATAATTTAACAAAGGGTTGATTTTAGGTTTTTAATTTTTACTATAGATTGAAATTTTTTTTATTAAACTTGCACACAGTTGAAAAGTACTGAAGTAGTCTAGTCTATATGTCAAAACATGCAAATGTGGTTTTAGCTATGACACAATTTAATAAGCTTAGCAAATACAAAATCTGTAAGCACTTTATATTAAACACTTTTAAGAATTCTTAAAGTTGTAATGCTTTTATAATTTATACCTACTTACGAAACTTATTCATTTAACTTAAGCAGCATATTAAAGCTTATTGGGTTATAACTAATCATCAACATACCCTATATACATCAATGTACTCTATACATCTTCACATCAAATATAAAAGACAATTATCAAAAATTAAAAAACAAATGTCATGAA
Source organism: Dolomedes plantarius (assembly GCA_907164885.2). Classification (NCBI taxonomy): domain Eukaryota; kingdom Metazoa; phylum Arthropoda; class Arachnida; order Araneae; family Dolomedidae; genus Dolomedes; species Dolomedes plantarius. The sequence continues at coordinate 110,315,865 of OU015492.1, forward strand.
GCTCATGGCTATTGAAATCACATTTGAAACCAACTTAATTTATTCATTATCATGATCAAAAAAATCTCAACATACTATTATGTCTCAGACGAGATTCAGCTCTAGATACAGCAATATTTTTCCAGTAATCTGTCTCTTCCTCACCTATATAACAATTGAAATTTATTAACAAAATTACAATATTAAAAAAAAAGATGACATGTCAGAGTAAATATATTATAAATCAAAAATAACAAAAGAATAAAACAAATTTTAAACCCTCTTACGAGGATGAGCTTACTATTATAACAATTATAACTTAATGAAAATGATCGATAATTAGGCTGATAAATAGATATTCAGCCTGCCATAGTTAACATGCTTATGGTTTTCAGAATTTGCCTTGAAAAAGGATACCGACAAAACTCCTGTTCTGACTAAGGAAAGCATCGACTGCTTTGACCACTAATATCAATACTGAGCAATAACAAAAGCTATGGAAAAGCTATTAACCCATACATTAGTTTCCAGTTTAGAGGTTGAATAATGAGTTTTAAAGATATATGGCCACATTGTAACTTATACATGTGAGTATGAATCACTTCTTTGTACAACTAATCAAGTACAACATTAAAAATTTCTATTTAAATTTTTCATATCTCTTCTGACATATCTGTGTTTGCTGTGTAAAGGGTGTCCAAATGGGCTAAAATGAGTTATAAAACCAGGCATTTTTGGAAAATCAAGGGCTACTGCAGGGTACCGAAAGCTAAGTCCATTTCCACTCCTAAATGTTTTTATTCATCAGTGAAAATTTGGGATATGTGAAACAGTTTTCAATCCTGTTTTTCTCAAAACTATGATTTTGGACATGACACCATTTACACAGCAAACACAGAAATAGCCTCATTATTATTTAACGGTAACAAAGGTTTTTTTTTTTTGGTTTTTTTTTTTTTGGGGGGGGGGGGTGTCCAAAGTCCATCCATTATTATTCCTGCCTATAAGAAACACATAGTCATTTACTTAAATATGTAGTAAAGTTAAATTTACCTTCAATCAAAGTGACTTCAACTTTAGAAGAACGAATGTCAACCTTTCTTGTACCATCCTCTTCTTGCAATTTCTCTAACACAGAACTAGCTACTGCAGTGTCAAATCTTATTACAGCCTTTAAAAAAGAGAAAAAATATATTAATATTGATGGCAATACAAACAAGTTACATTAGAATGGAATCAAGCAACTGTACAAAAGCAAGTTAAAGAATTTGTAAGTAAGCAAAAGTAAATTTTGATTTTCTTTTAAACAAACAAAAACAAAAAAAAATTCTATGATCTACTTGATCAACAGAAGTTACCCAATGTTTGCTAAATTTATCTCAAATTATTTAGCACACTCCACAACAGTTTCAGTTTAGTTAGTTTAAAAATTTCATCAGCTTGAAAATGAAGTAAAAATGTGAAAAAGGAAGAGGTAAGTTCAATACACTTCTCCACTGATGGTTATTCCTTTTTTGGTTAAGTTATCCCATTTTGCCCTGGAAATTTTGCTGAACAGTAAAAAGCAATTCACTGCAATGTCAACAAACATCTTAGCATCTATTAGATGTAAAACAATCCATTTTACATTAAAAAATTTATATAAAATTGCCATGCCACCAACAAAAACAAATGTTAACGATCTTTACCTAGTTCAAGATAATTCATGTTAATTTTTTTAATTTTTCATATTCATACATGTCAATAACAAAAAACTGCAGCTTAGACAGGCATATCACAACTTAAAAAAAAATAATAAAACAGCATTTTAACTGATTGTTAAATCTACAGCTCTAAAATAAAACCAGAGGCAATATTGAAAATCTATTTAAAAATAACTATAGTTATTGTGAGATAAGAAAAAATACAGCTACTTACAGAAGGTTGGCCTTTAGAATAGTCAACATAGACAACAGTACCATGCGGTTCAAAAACTTCTTTGATGTGTTCTCTGAGAACATCTGATTCAAGGCCAGTAAGTTTCAAAAGACAACCACGTACTACTTGAAAGTCTTTTATCTAGAGGAATATTTGAATACTTAATAACACTACTTTATTCACACATATTTATAGTCTGCTGGCATCAGTAAGTACAAGTGAAAATTACACACCTGATGTATATAGTAAGTCCCACAGATGTAATGTATCTTAATTAACAAACTGTAAACTGTCAACTTTACATTTCAGATTTCTAATACATGACAATTGCTATAGTTCCCTGATACTTTTCATACGACTGTTAAAAGTCGAAAAAGTAAAAATTGTGTCACTTTCGACATTCTATATCTTGAAAAGTATAAGATTTAAAATCAATTTTTTTTATTAATAGAACAATGTTTGATTTATGAATATGTACCTGTTTCTTGTTTGATAGTTACAAATAATTTGTGTTAGATAGTCATAAATAATAAGCAGTTTGCTGTGGACAAAAGTGATATCAAACCTAACTCACATAAATACTCCAAAAACAATTTAGTTTAAGACAAAATTTCAGCTTTTAACACATACTGCAGAAACTAAAGTTTAATTTGAACCTAAATTTGTATATATTTAAGGCATATTTCTATTTTTATTAAGAAACTGAAAATAGTGTATTTTTTTCTTAAATTAAATTTTATCTATGCATGAAAAATGCATTCTCTACAGATCTGTAAGCAAATTTAGGTTCAGTTTCAAGCAAATGATAATATGTACCCTCTGAAAATTTCATGCAAAAATATGAAACAGTTCTAGAAGATAACAAATGTGTTATGTGAAAAAAACACACTTTTTGCGATAAATCACTTTGAAGTATTGCCCTTTAAATCTGCTTACAGTAAACATCTGACATGTTTTTATTCATAACTTCCGTAATTATGGGAATTTTTCCAAGCAGATTGTCTTAAAATACTCAGAAAGGGTTAATCTTTCATATTTTTTTTTTTCAAAAATATCTATTTCTTTTACGGTTTAGCAGTCATATGACCCCTTAACATTTTTCCCAGCACCCTCCCAACCCATACAATTTTAAAACAAAACAGAAATAAAACACTTTATAAGAAAATCCATATGATTATCTAAACTATTAACATTTAACCGAAAATGCTAAAATTAAATATTGCAGACTAAAAAACAAAAAATTCCTTTTGAGCTAATATTTCCCCAAGTTTAATTTGGGCAGATTTCGGTACAGATTTCTCAGACGCACCGAGTTGAAAGCTTGGCGATTTTGTGTATGGCGTGGTAACCATGCGATTTTGGCGAAATTTTTTGGTTGCCAAGCTGAGGCGATTAAGGCGCCAACGTTGTGGCTCCTGTAAATTCGTGACGTATTTATCATGTGATTATTTCGTGACGGATGAATGACGTGCATTTGACACGTGATTTATTTTGACGAATTAAAAGATTCTTCTTATGTTGAACAATTTTGAATGCGGTGTGTGAGTTTTTAAAATAATGGTGGATTATAAAGTTAAGTTTAAATTTTGTGCATTATTTGGTGTTATATGTGTGTTTTTTGGTGCTATGTTCATTTATTGAGTGCAATGGCTTCTAAGTTGCCATTGAGTGCACGAGGTTGTTGTTTAAGCTGGATTTTATTGAAAACAGGTATGTAATAGGTTTTGTATGGAGAATTGCCATTTACGCCTACGAATTCGTATGGCCAGCGTAAGCTTTGCTTTACTGACCGCTACAGCCAGCGGCAGCGGCTTTTCTGTAATGTTTTTGGACTGACGCGGAACGTAGCGTAGCGAAGTGTAGCGAGGGTATCTGAGCGAAGCGAAGATCCCGTGTGCGCTTACGAGTTTCGTAAAGCCAGCGGGAAGTTTGCTTTCCAACTTATTTTTTCTTGCTTCGTCACCATTGATGTTTTTGTTTACATTTCGCATTTGTTTCACTGACCGCTACAGCTACCGGAAGCTTTGTGGTACTGTACTACAGCCAGCGGTGCGTAGCGAAGCCAGCGGCAGCGGCTTTTCTGTAATGTTTTTGGACTGACGCAGAACGTAGCGAAGCGGAGTGTAGCGAGGGTATCTGAGCGAAGCGAAGATCCCGTGTGCGCTTACGAGTTTCGTAAAGCCAGCGGTAAGTTTGTTTTCCAACTTATTTGTTGTTTCTTAGTCGCCATTGATGTTTTTGTTTACATTTCGCACTTTAACATGTCTGCGGAGTAGGGAAAAGTTGGCGTCAAAAACATTTGACGCCAATTTTTTGTCAAGTTGGTGCCAAAATGTGTTGACGCCATCTTTCCGCCAAGTTGACGTCAAAAAGTTTTGGCGCCAACTTGTCGCCAAGCCCGGTGCGTCTGAGAAATCTGTTCCATTTCATCATATTTAAGGTAACCATTAACTATAAAATTGGAATTTTTCAAGATATTAAAATCTACAACACAAAATGACATTGGATGAAAGCTGCTAATCATATAGAAAACTAAGAGAAATATGCTAAAGAACAGCACACTATGTGTATAAGGTCCTTAAACTGATTGTGCAGTTATTAGGTTATAATTAGGGATACGTAATTTTCATATTTATGAAAGAGATGTGAATAAATGTGAAATTTGCCAATATGAGTGAATAAATGTAAATTATTTTTTCACTACTTTTCGGTGAAAACTCTGTGACAAACGGCTTTTTAAGCAAATTGAGATAATAATATTAATTATTTATTAGCATAATTGCTTATCTCAGACCATCCAGTCTAACTGAGAGATCTCACTCTCGAAATTTGTTATTGCTAAAGACTTAAGGAAGAAAATGTGGAGACTACTACAATGTTAGCTTTTACCTAAGAATTTTTATACTTTCCATGTAAGTAAAATTGTGATTTTTTTTTAATAAATGCAAAATTTTTTAATATATACATATATTAAAAAATTTCACATATATATATATATATATATATATATATATATATATAATATTATATATATATATATATTATATATATATATGTAATAAATTAAATATTATGCCTTCCATTCTATCATTTAAATTCCCTTTCCTAAATCCAATCCCCAGTAACATTATCGCTTTAAAGCTCTTAGCAACAGAACTTCCCATAAAATCGCATGTGTTGCATTTTTACACGTGTATATGCCTGGAGAAAGGAGTGGGTTCACATCGCGAGCCCCAAATTCTGCTGACCCTTTGGAATAACAGCCACATGTTTTTTCGCCTCACACGCATAAGGTTGAAAGGAGATATTCACTTCGCTTCTGAGCATCTGAAATGGACAGATGTCTTTTTCTGTCACTCTAATAAAACAATTCGGCCAGACTGCATATAATTTTTATTCCTTTCAGGCTGAGTCTAGCTCCAGCCATGTAAATGAGCTAATTTTCCTTTTCAGGTTGCATTTTAAGGAAGAATGTAATAGATATAATACATATATATATATAGAGAGAGAGAGAGAGATAGAGAGAGAGAGATAGAGAGAGAGATAGAGAGAGAGAGAGAGAGAGATATGCAAAATTTTATATCTTGTATTTTTTTTTTGTGCAAAATTTTGAATTTTTTATGCGAAATTTATGCACCCCAGGTTATAACTGATCATGTTTAAGGACCATATACACAGGGAAACTTCCAACAAATCACAAAAACATGCAAAGTTGCTAGAAACAAAAAGCTCATAGAGTTGTTTCTTCCAAATACATATAAATATTCTATGAAAAATTAACTACACTTTGCGATCAATAATTATAAAAGTCATAGGACCCAGAATTTATGCACCATGAATGTTATTTTTACAGGTTTAAAAGGTTCTCAAACAAACTTATAATAAAACAAACTTTTTATATATCTTTAATACTTGATGACAGTTAAGATTTTATTTTTGTAACAATACTAAAGTATTAAGACAGAAATATTGCATATTAAATAATGGTAAATACTGTAAGGCAATAAAGAGTTATAATTAAAGGAGAACATACTGTATCTGATTTCTCTTGATCCATAGCAGCTGCTCTTTTTGCTAACCTTTTTTCTTTTGATCTATAGAAAAAAACATTTAATGTAAGACCAAAAACATTTAAAATTAAAAAATAAATAAAAAAAGCATGCAAAATAAAGATAACATTGACTGAAAAAATACTAGTTTTTTCACTTTCTGCGAGTATTTGTCCATTGCATAGCTGCCAACCTCCCAAGAAAAAAATAAGGAACACAGCGTGCGACCATAAATCGTAAGGTTAAACTATATTATATACATTAAATTATAAAAAAGCTTGCATATCTTGGTTGCTCACTATATTTATTACTTGACAGAATAAATACACAATGAAAAAATAACAGTAAGAGAGGTAGCTTATTTAAATACATTTATTGTTACGAAAATTTAATGAATAGCATAAATTTAAATTAAGATATGCATGTGTACAGGATTTTGCCTATTTTAAAAATTGCTTATCATAAGTTTGTTTATAGCATGGTTCAGCCGTACAAGACTTTGCAACTAAAATTGCTTGCAATGTCTCAGACTTAAGAGAGCTTCTGAAATCAGTTTTGTTTCTGCGAACCAAACTAAAAATTTCTTTCGCAAGCAGCATTACTGTGTGGAAATTGGAAATGTCAATATGCCGAGCATCAGTCTTGAAAGTTTTTCAAATTTTAACTTTCCAAGAAGTCCCTTTTCTTTTGAGAGGTTTGCCCACTGTCTATAAACTCTTTCTTCTGCTAAGATATCTGGAGGGATTGTAGCAAGCTGGAAGTTTAAAAATTCGGTTTCAAAGCATCAATAGCCTCAAATTGAAATTCATCATCTTTTCTAAGTAATAAATTGGGAGATTTTCCCACAAAATACTTCACAGCAGAAAAGTTATTTTCTTGGTGATTTGAGATATCCACAACTTCAGCATGCTGTAAAAGTTCCGAATCACAAGGAAAATTAGCAACTATATAGCAACAAGATGTTGTATAATATTTTCTAACACAAGAATAGAACTGTAAAAGTTCACTTTCAGACAATTCTTTGACAAATTCTGATGTTTCGGAATAAAATCAAATTCTTAAGAGTACTTAGGGATATGTCTGGATCCTTCACATTTCAGACATATTTAGCGTAGGGTGGCATGGCGTAAACAGAGGGAAAACACCGATTTGATGGATCGTAATGCTGAGCAGGGCAGTGCAGTAGATGACGCCATAGCAAAGAGAACGGACAGAACTCTCAACGTAGAAGAAAATATGAATCTCGAAAACACGATGTAGGGGAAGAAAAATGATGGCACTGCGCAAGTAAAAATGCGGGATATTTTTGCTTGAAAACGTATTTTCGTAACAAAGCTTAAAAAACAGAAAGAATATGTTTTTTACAGAACACTTGGCACGTATGCCATTGCAACAATGAATCATAGTGTAATGTCACATTTGCTATTTACCTACAGCGTAAAATTTAAAAACTAAGAACACAGCACCTAACCTAGCTTTTGCATTCCATGGCCATCACTGATGCTATAAGTAAAGGAATACAGGAAATCGACATATACAGTGATTCTAGAAGTACACTGCAAGCTATATGCACATATTATTTTAAGGGAGATAGGATTGAAAATATAAAAAACCTAATAGAAAGTCATGAGATAGCAGTAAACTTACACTGGGTTAAAGCCCACCGTGGCATTAATGAAAATGAGATGGTAGATGCAGCAGCTAAACAAGCAACAACACTGAATGAAATCACGGGAAATTATAAATTAACTAAAGAACAGATTAAGAATAAAATTAAGAATTATTACATACATATATGGCAAGAAAATTGTGAGAGAAGCAGTGTAGGAAGGAAAGTATTTGAGGTATTCCCTAGAGTTTCTACGAAAAGACTGTCGGCAGATTTCCTTGTTAATCAAGCAATAACTGAACATGGCTGTATAGGAGTCTATCAAAACAGATCTTTGTGAGTGTGGCAATATACAAACTATAAAGCACTGTATATACAATTGTAGCAAATGGGCTGAAGCACGAAAAAACCTACCTTTGGGCTTTCAAGATTGGGCCCCTAGTAAATTATTTACGGATTATTATTGTAGAAGGTACATCAAGAATATTATGCAGGAACTTATAAATATACACTTCCCCCTACAAGGGGAAGGTGGATAGCCCCTCAGATTTAAAAAAAAAAAAAAGACAGGTAAACGAATTGCAAAAACAAAAACTTCGGGACCCGGTTGGGTTGGATTGCCGTCGGCATGATTAGTTTTATTATTGAAGGGCCGTATAACCTTCGGGTGTGGACAGCGGCGATATTACTTAACTTTTGCATTCCAAAGTGTCTATCAGAACAAGGCAGAACCAGTACCAATTTCAGAGTTTAAAATCTCTAGCATTTCCAAAGTCAAAAATTCCCATTTTTTCTTTTTTCAAATAGACAATATTATTAAGAGGTATATACTCATAAATTTTAAAAAAAAAAAAAGGCTGAACGTAACTGCTTTGTTTCGTAATGGTAAAAAAAATTCTGTAAACAATTTAAAGTAAAAATTTAATAATAAATTATTTAAAAATTCATATACAGTCGATTATTTAAAAATATTAAAACCAATATCTAAATTATTTTTAAATTTTAAACTTTCACAATCAAGCTAAGAATGCTTAAAAAATCCCCTTACTCTTTGATACTCTGGATCTCTTCACCCTTCCTTTTTACGTAATCTGACCTAGAAAAACAGAAAAAGTATAAATTACGAATGTAAATGCTTAATGAGGAATGAATATGTAAATGCTTCATTACTTACTTCCATTCTTTCAGCAATTCTACTCCTCCATAATTTATGCCCTTAGTTTCAAGAAACTTTTTAGCCCCTTCTTCAGTTTCAAATGTGGCAAAAACAGAACCCTGAATGCAAAAAGAAAAAATTAAAACAAGTTTTGGTAATAAAATGCCTAAAGCATACAATGGTGGCTAAGTTCAGTTGTATAACCCACTAAAGAAAATATACAGATTCAAATAAACTTTAAATAAAAAAATTCAAATAATTTTTTTCTGAAGCGGTCTGGATGACTGTACTTTGCCAGTCACCAGTAAGAAGTTAAATTATACATTTGGAATTCCTTTCCCTCCAACATACTCATTGGCTAATCCTTATTGAGGTGCCCGTAACAAGAGCAAAAATCTAGGTCCAAGACTGCCTGGTATGCTGAAGGTGTATATTTTTTCACATTTCAGTAATCCAAAGGTAAAAATATATTAGTAATTGATAAATCACATGACCAATTTTTCCCAGAGTACTTCAAACTAATAATACATAAAATGTACAAGCTTTATATACCTTAATATATTTAATATTTCTGCATTCTCAGCTAGGGTAATTATTAGTTTTTCATCTTTCAATTTGTAAAATCAATTTCAATCTCTTAAAAGAATTTATTTTAGCGAGGAATTTTTTAAAATCATCTACATCAGGTTGAGCAGCCGCATTTTTGAAAAACAAACTTTTTATGCTTATCAAAAAATTATGCACCTACAATATAAGTACACAGGGTGATTACAGTATTGGATAAAAAAATTTCATAATTTTTCCTTGATTTCTAGTTACCCCTATAAAAGTTTAAAAATTCAATCATGACCGATCGATTATTTGATAAAGATATACATTTTCATATTTGAATGCAACATTCTGATTATATATTACCTTTGGTACATAAAAAAAGATCCTCTATGATCATTTTAAGATAAAAATAAACATTTATCTTTCAGGCATTAAAAAGCTCAGTTTAACTGAAATTCCAAGACTGTAATAAAGGTACAAATTTATTCAATTTTTAATCTCAACTAAAACTCTTGTTTGCAGCTATTTTAAAACAGACTTCCCAAGTTTGTAATTTTTGTGACCACATTGTTTATTATTACATCTGTTTGATCCCAGATATAACATTTCATGCATGTACAATAAAAACTTGTGCTTCAAAACTTATTTTCAGTTCAGGATAAATAGACATTTTAAACACATGAAATAATACATATACAGATGTATGCAGTGCTTAAAATTTTATCATGTTACGATTTTTTTAATTAGTCAGCAAAATATCAAAACAGTAAAATAAATTATTCCTTACCCTAAAAGGTCTCTCATTTTGATTAATAAATCTTCTCATGAAAACATGTTCAACACTATGGTCTTTGAAAAAATCCAACAACTCATCTAAAGTGTTCTCTTTCTTAAATCCTTTCTGAAATTAAATGTACAAATGAAAAAATAGATCCATTTTATTCCTGATTCAGACAATATTACTAAGTTTATGTTAGCAGTAAAAAAACAAACTACAATCACAAAGTATAAACTAGAGAGCTAGAATTTAAAAAGAAGCTCATATAAAAAAAACCATCAAAATTTATAGACACTGTATGAATAAAAAAATCTTCCTGCCAAGGCATTATTATTTGAAATCTTAATTTTTGTATTTCATTACAAATTTTAATACAGACGGACCTCTATTTAGCGAAGTCACTAAATCCCGAAAAAAAGTTCGTTATGGAAAATTCGTTAAATAGAGATTCATCTTTTAAAATACTTTAAACTACACAAAACAGATTTTATATTCATAAACACTAAATATTATTAAAAGAAGTAATTTATCACACCTTTATTTTGTAAATTAATATCTATTTGTTTCATATATCTTACCCATCAAAAAGAACTCAGCAAGGAAAACAAGAATAAAACAAAACATTGTGTGGCAATACACTGTATTTTCAATTTAAAAAACTAGAGGCTTCACCCCTAGGCTCACTACGCTTGCTCCTCTGTTATGGCTAATAGCGAGATACATAGGTGTGATTCTCGGGCAATGTAACAGCTTCCATCCATTTACTGTTGTCACCCTTAATGGGAAGGGCATTTCATCACTTTATTATCACATTGAATTATCAGCTTTAAAATTCAATTAAATATCAAAAATTTAAGATATAGACTTGAAATGAGGTTTATATGAATAAGAAAGCTTTTAGCTTCCAGATGATGTAAATATTTTCTTTCTAAGATTAAAAACTCAAGGAACATTGACATTATATCCACATAGGGGACGATATTTCTTGAAAAACTGTGTTTCATTTCTTGATGAAAATATTAGTCTGTTTTAAAATATTTTTAAACAAATGAGGTCTAGTTTGAAAGAGATATGTCTGTAGTCTTAGACTGTAAAAATATCATAATTCTACAATCATTTTTTGGCGAGTTATCGAAATCTGAAGATGAAAAAGTCAATATTTTCCCACAATTTTCATGCTAGAAAAGGCATGGAATAATGTTAAACCTTTAACGATTTCTAATTGTTTCCGGCATGCTGGTTTTCTTAGGGGTGAAAATCCTTCTATTTTTCAAATTCAAGACACTAGAGATGAAACGCTTCAAGACTGGGCTCGAGATTTGCCAATAGAACAAGATTCACTTCAGGAATATGAAGACATAGATTTGGCTCTTGCAACACATTTAGGAGTATAACGGATGAAGATATTGTTGCAGGCGTAAATGCAGAGATTTCTGGCAGAGATGATGATATTGACGACAGTGCCAGTTCAGAAGATCATTTGAACAAGTTTTCTTGCCCCAGTTTAAAAGAAATGTTTTCAGCAATCAATACCGTTAATAAATTTTTTGCTTGCAATGACGATTTTGTGAAGGATTCGATAAAAAAAGCTGTCAAAGAACTTGTCACGATAACCAAAAATTCTTTTTATTTACCAAAAAACTAAACAGACAAATATTACTGACTATTTTTCGGTAAATCAATAAACATGTAAAAACAAAATATTGCATTATGTAAGTACATTCATAATAGCTATATAATTTTATTCATTTTTCTTTTTAACATTTTTAGAACTATGTATTTGAAGTTTAAAAAAATATACTTATATGAAAATAAGCAGCGTGTTTTTCCCTGATTGGACTTTAACCGTATAACTATTTTTTGAATGTCATGTTTCAGGTGTAAACAGAAATTATGCGACAATGAATTCGGTATTTTCAGCAGTTTTAAGTCTTCTATCGGTTATAAAAACTATCGATTATACGAACCAGTTTTTAAAGTCCCCTGGATGAAACGATTTCTACTGTACTTTGATAATTCAAAGGGTTAAAATTAAATTAGTAAATATTCTAACTGCATTATTTTACAAGTGACAAAGATAAAAATACACAGGGTGTAAATGATTTTAATCAAATTATTAAAATCATGTTTTAAATCGAATGATTTTTTTTTTTAATCATTGATTTAAAAAAAATTATTTTATGCATTACTTTGAACATTTTTTTTTGGTACATTTTCCTAAGGGTATTAAATTTTAATATAAACAGGAGAGAAAGGAGACTTATGTATATCTTACATCTCATTCATATAACTCAACATTTCTACTCCCTGTCTAACTCATTTGCTTCTTGGAAAATTTTCCATTGTGTATATTGGTCTACTTTACTTATCGAATGTGTCACTGTGGTAGTACACTTTATCTTGATTGGCCAGATTTGTGTCTGAGAATAAGTCAGGCAACCAATCCTAAGTACTCTTACATCCAAATTCTGAAGTGGAATGTTTAACAACAAATGAAAAAGACCAAGCTTTAAGCTTTGTTTAAACTAAAAGAACAAACTTTAAACTAAAGAAAAGCATGGAGATATCTCCTTATTAAAAATTTTACTAAAATTCATTGTGTGCTCTCCTATTTTAATGGAACTTTAATTAAAAAAAACTTTAGAACCATTAAATACCTCACAGTGGTAGAAATCAATAGCACTCTCAAAACAGCAAATTGCAAAACCAATTAGGTGAAGAAACGGAACCTAAATTAGTGATTATGTTAAAATCTTTAACTAATTTAAATATTTTGATGATTGTAGATAACAAAACTAATTATTTCCTTTTTCATTTTTAGTTTGATATCATTATGTTATTAGTTGTTTTTATTTTCATTTTTTGTTTTTAAAATTATTAAAAATTATTTTATTGACAGTGATCAGCAATGTTTGAAATGATTGAGTTTGAAAATGATTACTTTCTATTTATGCATTAGTTATATACACTATCTACCAATAAGTATTTGGACACCCATGCAAATGATGATATCTGTGGTCTTGATATATATCATGCCTTCTGCCATTAAATATTGTGTAGGAAACAGCATTGGCATTAGTCACATGCAAGATGCCATGAAGTACAGAGTTATCTGATTTTGAGAAAAGTGTAATCGTTGGGTATCACTGAAAAGACCGATCCTTAAGGGACATATCTAGCAAGCTGAATTATCCAAAATCGACAGTGGCTTATGTGATTCAGAAGTGAAAGGTGAGCGGTGATTGTCAGAATGTGCCCCGAGGCGGCAGACCCATTAAAATGGGAGATAGAGACTGACGGGTGCTGTCCAGAGAAATTCGGAAGAACCTATGGCCCACATACTCCAGGAGTCTCAACAGCTATCCAGAAGTGATGTTTCTATTAATACTATCTGTAAGAAAAACATCTGCTTGGTTTTCATGGTCGTGCTGCTGCCTATAAGCTTTTGTTTATGAAGTCTAGCCATGCTGCTCAGTAAATGTGGTGCAAAGCACATCAGAGGTGGACAGTAAATCAGTGGAAATGGGTTCTCTGGAGCGACGAATCAAGGTTCACCCTCTACTGTTTAGATGGCAGGGTCTGAGTCTGGCATCTGCCATAATGCATTGTGCCCACAGTAAAGCTCAGCAGAGGTGGAATTATGGTCTGGGGGTGTTTCTCTTGGTATGGACTGGGACCTTTGGTCCCAATTCATGGTAAGCTCAACGCCAACGCTTACTGCACTATTTTGGATGACTGTGCTTCCTACATTGTGGCAGTTTTATGAGTTGCACCCATGTTACTTCCAGGACGACAACGTGAGCTGTCATGTTGCGAGGTTCACCATGGATTTGTATGGTGACAATGGGGTTAACCGAATGGACTGGCCTTTCCAGAGCCCATACCTGATCCTTATAGAGAACCTCTAGGAAGGGGTTAGGTTGCCAAATTAAGGGGTGCAACAACTGTTCAAATTTGGTGAAGGAACTTACATGTCTTCTCTAAGCCGAGTGGAAGCAAATACCACTAGCTGTCATACAAGGACTTGTGGAAAGCAAGCCCCGGAGGGTTGAGGCAGTAATTGCCTCTCGTGGCAGTTCTACCAACAATTGAATAAGAATAAATTTTGCTTTTCTTTTTTATCACAGGTGTCCACATACTTATTGGTAGATAGTGTAGTAGTATAATGTATAAAATTGAATCAATGTTTATATAATAGTTTATCACATAAAACTGAAGTTTTAAAAAATCAATAAAAATCTGATTTAAATTTTAAAAATCTAATTTTTTTATTTAAAAAAAATTTGATTTTTATACACCCTGCTAATATGTGATTATATGTTGTAAGAGTTTCCAACTGCTATTCAGTGAAAGGTAAAAATTTAGTTACCAGTAAGTACTTAATTCTAGTTGTAAAATAGCATTCCTACCCCTCCCCCTCTAAGCATAGTTAACATGATGCAAAACAATTCATTAACAAGGGAAATACAAGGTCCACTGAAGGCAATCAAATTTCTGATGCAGTTTGAAAGTTCCTTCATTTAGGACAGGGTTCATACTCATTTTCCAAAATCAAAAATAAAGAATTCTGAAGGCCTTCTTAAGGACCTCATAGATGATAGAAAATGTGTTTTAATTCCAAAGTTTAGACTATTAAAAATGATATACAGTCGAATCCGGTTAATTGGACCACCGGTTCATCGGACCAGCCGCTTTTTCGGACCTAATCCTAAAGAACAGAAACAAATCCTATTGCATAAGTCTAATAAGGGCATGTTCGTGTAATAAGACCAGCAGTTTATTAGGACCAAAATGATGATCGTGTCCCAATGTGGTCGGATTAGCCGGAATCGACTTTATAGGATCATAAACAACCTTATAAGAACATCTATATCAACTTAATACATTCTTAATAATAAAAATATTTTAAATTACTTTTACAGGCTACAATCAATTTGATTATATTCCTGCATTTAGCTTGACAAATTTACACTGATAAGCAGTCATAAGCAAGTGATTACAGCAAACCAGTGGTATATGTGTGTGTGTGTGTGTAATTAGGAGTGGGGGGGGGGGGTAAATAACAATATATAAGCATTCTCATCCTGGTCAATGATACAATAAGAAAACATGCATAAAAGATTATTCTGCATTTCTATAAAAGTGAATGTTGACAGCAAAATTGAAAAAAATTGTATTTCAACTTGAATAAATACTTTTTAAGACTGGAAGAATGAAAAAATATATAAGGACTGAGGAAGAAAAATTAAGTATGTTACAAAAACTTTTTAAGGGCCATTAAAAATAGAAAGTGAAAATGAAGAGTTCTTAAGGTGTTTTAAGGCCCATATGATCCCCGCAGGATGTAACACACATTTTCAAATCTAACTGATTGTGTTCTGAATGAACACAGTCAGAGGGGGTTGGAGATGAAATTCCCCAAGTCTGAGATTATCAGGAGTTTGGACTGTCCACAATACTAAAAACCTAGCAAAAAACATAGGCTGCTCCTTAAGATTTTTTTCTTCCCAAGTACTGGATTCTCTCCAGTCTTGATCCCATGATATATAATTAAGAAAATATATTTAAGAACATAAAAAAAAATTTACCACATATAATGTCCTCCTATCAATCTCTTCACTTCTCTGGCTATAATCTTCAGGAATAGGATCTGCGGTGCGTCTACGTATCTTAGTACAGTCTTCATTAACCTATTGAAATAGTTTTTAACAATTATAACCTGATTATAAAACATTAATAAAATATTAATAGAATTCAAGAATCAAATTTCTTAATGTAAATGTTACATATATATATAGATATTAAAATCTAAAATAACAGACTAATTTTAATTCTCTAGAAAAAATAAGCATTCCATATACATTTTTAACATAGAATCAAGGTTGGTAAATTTATTTTTAGTGTACAACTGTAACTTTTTTTTCAATTAAGAGTAATGTTATGAATAATGCAGATGTGAAATGAACATTAAAAGAATAAAACACCACAGAAGTCACATAATTTAATTTAAAATCAAATAAATATCCATACTTCCATCAACTGATTTGGTGATTTTTTTAAAGCTCCAGCTATCACAGCAAAATCTTCAGAGAGTCGCTAGAGAAAATTAATTTGGCATGATTAAACATCTCACAAAATTACTAAAATACACAATACCATTATATGCATAAAGGAAATAAATCTTAAATATTATAACATTAAAGTACCTGTTCAAACAAATATAATTACTCAAAGTTAAACAGAAAAGTAATGGATGGCAAATAATTGTTTAAAGCATCATGAATAAACTTTGTATATCCAACTTAATTGTACTAACAATATCAGTTTTGAAGGCTTTTTTTAAATTTCATTTATTTTTCAAATAGAAAGTTAAATTTTTAAATGATGCTTGAAATCTTTTGCATTAAATATATTAGAATATTTTTATACCTTCACTATTAAGATCTCCACTATCATTATTGAAGATAAATACTTAAAACTTGAAATGTCTACTAATTATGTACAATAATGAAGGGCCCCAGTTAGCCTAGTGGTAGAGCTTTAAACTGGGGTTACTCAGTACATCACACGCAAATTGCTACTAGGCCAATTGCCATATATAGCATGTAAGTGCCTTTCAGTTACAGCTGTTCATGTTTGGTTGTCATTTGTTATTTGAAGTCAGCTCGTGTGAGCTCAGTTGTTGACAGTAGGCTGCAGCAAGCAGCACTTTTTGTTTTCTTGTACTGGCAGCAGTAGCCATTTTGTCTATGATATGAATTACTTTTAGTTTGAATTAAAACTAATTATTTTAAATCTCACCTCAACATTCTCTTCATTTCAACTCAGGTATAAGAACTCTGCTATTTAAATATTTTATACCTAAAATCAGGGCCTTTATATTGCATGGGCAAATCGGGACTTTGCCCAGGGCCCCAAAACTGTCCTCTTTAACATGCACAATCTCTTTAACAATGTTTCTCAACACTAAAATAGATAGGGTGTCAGATAAGTGAAAGTTTTTAATTTCACTTTCTGCTTTAGGAAAAATGTTAAACTATCAGGTTGTATCAGGTGTATAGCAGAAGGTGAAAGGTGTTTTCAATTTGATGTGAAACATTTTATGAATGCTTCATCTTATCAGCCATACACTGTAATAGCAAATATAGGACTTATTTAGTTAAAAGGTTTGGTTACAGGGTTATTTGGTTTAAATTGTTATTTGAATCAAAATTTAAATCAAACAATTTTTTTTATCCTGATTTTTAACAACTTTTCCTCACACGCTTGGTGTATGCACCTACTAGTACTTCTAATAATATAGTCCATGGATAGTTCTAATTTTTAAATATGTTTGTAAGGGGGGCCCCCAGCATTCATAATCAGGCCCTGCCTAAAAGACTATAGCAATAACTGGCCAGCAAATGTTTTAGGCCAAGATTCATGACCATAGCCAACATGAATAAACATCATTCACTTTTATTTTATCTTCTTTCGGTGCGAGCAAGTTCTGGCAAGAATTTCATACAGATGTTACAAATTTCAGTAATTTTGTCTCATTTTAGATCAAGTTTTAGGAGGATTACCTGTTAACACTAACTTAGCACAATCAATTTACTATCAGAAACTGACAAAAAGAGGTAATCAGAACCAGCAATAAACTAAGGGAAAAAGATACTAGATAAAGCATCCTTGAACGTAACATATTGCATAAAAATCATGATAAAAAATCTAAAACTCACCTTTAAGCGATTAAACTTGACCAAAGTTTCTAATGGAACCCCTGATCAAAATGTTAAAGAACACAGACAAAAGTAAACCTCTGACATCACAAGATAGAATGAAATACATATAAACATGACTTAAATTTTCCATTGCCAAACTGAAATTATTGATAGCAATGACGTTAAAAATAGAATTTTCGAAACATACATTGGAGTTTTTTTACATTAAAAAAACTTACTCTTTCAGATATTCATTATTTAAAACATCACAGATAACTACACAAATTAAAATGAGTCAAAATTCATTTCTATTCTAAAACTGATTTAAGATTAAAATATTTAGCATACAAATTAAAGCATATTATTTGAAAAATATGAAAGGTTTGAACAACATAAAATAATAATATGTTAAAAATGGGGCTCTTCCATTTCTTCACTCTCAATTCTATTACATTTTTCTATCGTATTAATAGAAGCTTTATATTAGTCAATGACGCAGAGATGAAAAATTAGAAATTAAAAAAAAATACTTTAAATTTAAAATATGTTTTGTATAGTTTAAAGTATTTTAAAAGGTAAACCTCTATTTAACGAATTTTTCATACAACGAACTTTTTTTCAGGATTTAGTGACTTTGTTAAATAGAGGTCTAACTGTGCAAATATATGTATATATATATCTGGATCCAGGAAATTAGGACAGATGCTCATGACTGGCTGAAGAACAAAATATTTAAATCAACCCAATAAAATTAAATTGATCAAATTTATCAACATTATTACGAGCCCTGGGTTGTCCAAATTGGTCGGCAGATCTATCCAGTCCATCCGGCACCCAGGTCCACAACAATGAACTTTTCCAAACTTGGGAAATTACCCCTTGAATGCCTATACAGGTTTTGCTATGCAACGCGGAACTTCAGTTTGTCAATGTCGGGAGAACTAATCTCCAGGACGAAGTAATCAGATGCATTATTAACATGATTACATAACAGATTTTATTTGAATATAAAGAGTAATTTTTCTTTAAATTTTAAAAGGATACAGCCATCATCCAATTTTAACTGTTCTCTCAAAAACTTGTCTCGACACAAATTGTAGTTTCCAAAGTAATACTAAAATAAAAAAGATACTGTTCAAATTTGTAGAACAAAATAAACATTAATACACTCAACTCATTAGTCCAAATAATATGGAATTAGCAAGGAATTAACAAATATAAACATACTCAGAATTAGAGAAACACTTCCAAACATTTAATTCTAAACAGAATGTGATTATTTTATCAGAAAATAAACAGAATATATTGAAGTAAAAATCTAAATACAGGAAAAATTATACCTCTATTTGACGAATAATTTGCTGTTCCACTTGACTAGGACTTTCTGCCGGAACAGCTTCCTCTGTTTTTGGAATTATTTCAGTACCCATACTAATGATTATACAGTAATAAATAAATTAAACAGTTGCAAAACATTATAAACAACATATATCTCAGTTTGTAACAAACATTATAACAAATATTAACTGAAATATTGTGGTAATTATATAAGTGACCCTTAACAAAAATGATTTATGCGATTCCCAATGCCATATAACCAATAATTTATTTTGAATATTTTTGTACCAATGAAAATTGAATTTTATTTAGTTTATTGTGAAAAGAAATCTTATGCCTCAAAAAAGACAAACATTAAGGGAATATTAGTACAGTGGAATCTCAATTGATCATTCCCCCAAATTATCATTTTCCCACATGTGTCATTTATTTCACTTAGTCCCAACGATCCTATTTCTTCATTATGTTCCCGCATTTATCATTCAGTTCAGTTGGTCCCTTGAAAAACAACAGATACTACATCTGTACCGGGTAGGGATATATTATGGTAAAATAAGATGCAGAGTTTCAAACTAAGATTCAATTTTACATTCGTTTTATAGTCATACAGCAGCAGCTAACAAAACAAGACAAGAATTTTTGTTATAAGTACTTAAAAACGCTATTATCATTAACTCTTGAAAATATACTAAATATCAAGATTCAGTGTTTCATCGTAATACTCCCTTTCACATCCTTCAGCAACTAAAACATTTAACGACAAATACCTCCGATTATTTTAGTTCTAACTGATGTAGATTTTATTCATTAACAATGCAGCAATTGCTGAATTACTCTGAAATTACTGATGTAGATATATTGACAAAAGACTAAATTTATAACATTAAAAAAAAAAAAAAAAAAAAAATCTGGGAGAAATAGCGATCAAATATTTGCAATTAAAAAAACAAAAATCTTTAGACAACGAAATTAGATGAAGAAATTGTGATAATTTACATTATAATTTGTGTGTATGATAGATAAAATCTTTACAAGTAGTTATCGGATGGAAAGTACCTGAAATTTAAAACTGCATGAGAAAGTATGCTTCATTGGCATCAAAACATCACTAAGTTCAATTATAATTTTAAAAAAACAAACTGGTGCACATATTTAAAATCAAGTATTTCACGTCTAAGCTAATTTTTTTCTTTTAAAAAGGTGGATTTCCACGTGCAATGTTGCACTATTAAAAATGAGTGAACACGGATAAAAATCTTAGGTAAAATAATTATACATATTTAGAAATATAGATTAAACTTACTCTTAACTTCTTCTAATGATGTAAATACACAATAAAACTATAATTATCCACGAACTATTTCGCCCGGCGAACTAAGAAAGTCAATTTACAAATAAAACTTCCTACGGAGTTGATCGCACATGCGGTTCTAAAAATTCGCACCGGGTGAGGAAATACGTTGAGCTGATTGCATATTCAGACGACTCAACTCAGTGGATAAATCGTTGCCAATCTTTCATAAAATTTTCAGGTTACGAACACAAGCCTCGAAATATGTATTCATCTCGTGAGGAAAATTTTCAGCTTAACAACTTTGGGCCTGTTCACATTCCGATGCCTTGCGATAAGGAAAAGATGACGTTGAGACGAAAATAAACCAATCATATGCCTCCAAACGATTAGCAATGAAATTTTTAACGTCTATGATTGGTTTATTTTCGTCTCAACGTCATCTTTTCCTTAACGCAACGCAACGGACTCCTATGTGAACAGGCTCTTACACCTCGAGTTTCACACAAACTCCGGGAAATATTGTAACTCCATCAGCAAACTCGAATCGTAGACCTAGAGCGACTCTTGTGCTTGACACTGGGATTACTCCCACCTCTTCTTTCCCATAATTTAATTTTTTTTCTTTATGTCATTCCGTTTTCCTTAAATTAATTCTAGACAGCTTAATTTTCATCCCCCCTTTTTTTCCTAATTATATGCAGTCATATCCTCTTACTCTTTTTTGAAAAGGGAAATGGATCGTCTCGTTGGTGTAATATGCCTCTGCGAATTTTCATGGTGAGCCGTCCTCCCTGACAATATCTTCTGCTAAGCTCCTGGATCCTGTTTCGTCAACGAATCAGGTTGCGGGACACATTTTGCTCTCGACCAGTTGTTAAACTTGATCTTTTTAAACCTCTGTAATACAAATTCATCATCTTGCTTCCTCTTTCGGCCTGTTTTCAAGCACGGGTTGCTTGATAGTTCTTTCCCATCCTGGGTTTGATGCCAGCATTTAATATCTTTGCTGCTCGCGGTCCTCTGTGGCTCGTCTTCGACTTTTGAGAGTTTAATCTTTATATTTTGCTTTTTATCTTATCTTATATTGCAACATTTTATTTTGACAAGTCTTGCTGATTTAATTTTGTATTAATTTTAACTTACTAAATTCTAATGTTTTTATTTCTATTTTTGTAACTTCTTTAATTTATGTTGTTTTTTACTTGATTCATTTCTTCTTGGTCCATGCGTGAAAAGCTTCAGTGCTTCTCATATCCATACCGAGAGTAAAGGGCTTTTTAGACAAATTTGGAACCTCACGAAAACTTTTTGTCCATATCCATACAAACTCGAAATCTCATGCCACGTTCACTAATTTCAGTGTAGTGGAAGAGGTTAAAATTTTTAGGTGGTTGTAGTAAACTTCACAGACATGAGCGACGTGTTATTTAAGCAAAATAACTTTCTAAAACGAAGGACCATTAAGCTGTATTTCATCAAGCCTGAAAGAAAAATGGGTTCCGAGTAATTTTATTCAATGGGTTCTATTCATGAAGACTCACTGAAAATTTTCGAAATTTTGACGGAATATGAAGAGGTAGACTGGGGTAAGACAACTATAAATATAAATTTTCATGATTATATACCATGTCTGAAAGTGTCATTGCAAAGCGTCCCACCATTCCCTGGAAGAATTTTCAAACAAAATGATGGCTTTAAAATAAAATTTAAGGCATGTGACTACCCTCAAATCGCTGTTTTTTCGAAAAATTTCGAATTTTTTTTTTTATTATTTTAAATTAAAGTTCAAACATTTAGGATTCCAAAAAGACTTTACTTTTTATTCAGCGATAATTAGAAGCAAAGTTCTAGCCCAAATTATAAACCGGAAATGACCTTTTAATGGGCCACGGAAATGTAATCAAGTCATTTATACAGCAATTCTTTACTTTTAAACAATTTTCATGCTCATTTTTCACTTTTAATGTAGAAATGAGTTTCCTCTATTTACTTTTTACAGTTTTAAGACCATTATAAGACCATTAAAGGACTTTGGGGAAAGGGTAAACTAACTGATATCTTTATAGACAAGCTACAGAACTATTATGGGATTGCAATTCGTAGCAATGTTGGAAATCTTCAAAATATGTAATCAGCAGTATTAGCTGCTTTTTTCATTGTTGCTCAAGCAATGAAAGTCGATGCATGGACAGTGTCCAGAGGGCCCCGAAAGTTGGTGTAAATACAAGGAAGCATTGCATCATGGAAAGCAGTTTTCGGAAAAATATCCAGGACTTCCAGATACAATTATCAAAATTATAAAACCAGCTTACTTAGAACTTTGCGATCAGAAGTTACTAAAAAAGTATTTGCATGGCATTACTCAAAACAATAATGAATCATTTAACAATGTTTTGTGGAATATTTTGCCTAAAGAAAATGTTGTTCAACTGCAAACATTGTTATAAGGGGCTTCTATTATGGGTCTCGTACCTGTTTTCAATTATTTAAAAATTAAAACTGAACTAGAAATGTCGAAAAAGTACATGGAAATTGACATTGAGCGAATAAAGGAATCGAGGCGACAAATTCTGCCAACTACAAAAACATCCAGAAAAATACTAAAAGCTAAAAGAAAATCAAAATTAATTAAAAATGAAGCCACGGAAGGCTTGACTTACAAATATGGTGAATTTAGAGGTTGTAAAGTTTATACATAATTTTTTGTGCTACATTAAAATCTTTATTTGCGTTTTCTGGAAAACTGCATTTTTCATTTTTTACGTTTACGATAAATCTCATTTCTTAAAAGATTTCTAAGATATTGAAATAAAATTTTGTCACAAGGTTCTGCTCCTCTAGGGATATGTTATGAACTAAAATATAACTTGTAAGTATGTATTTATTTAAGAACTATTTTTATTGAAAAATACATGAAAATTTTTAAAAAAATCTTGTTGTGTATACAAAATTTGGTATATGTTAGTAAGTTTAAGGGGTATTGCAAATATTTTAGTTTATAAGACAGGTAAGTGATTTACTAATATATTGTTGAAAAAAAAGTGAAATATATTGGTTAGATTTTGTTTTAGAAGATTTGGCGTAAACTCTAATTTTTACTAAAATTTGACTAAAAGATGCCTAAATTTGAAAAGTTAATGAAAATTCCATTAAACTTTTTTTTAAATTCATAGTTTTATTCCCTGTTCTAACTAAAAACACTTATGTTTCATAAAAATTTCGTATTTTTCAAAAAAAGTGCCCAAAAGGTAGTCACATACCAGTGATTAAAGGGCCAAAAAACGCAAGACAGCTGCTTTAACTTAGAAATAAAGCAACCAATTACAAAGCTCTGAAAGCAATATATTGATTTCAAGGCAGGCAGGCACACACACACACACACGACCATTTTATCGCATGGGCAAATCGGGAATTTGCCCAGGGCCAAAACTGTCCTCTTTAACGTGCAAAATGTCTTTAACGTTGTTTCTCAACACTAAAATAGATAGGGCGCCTGATAAGTGAAAGTTTTTAATTTCGCTATCTGCTTTAGGAGAAATGTTAAACTATCAGGTTGTTTCAGACGTACAGCAGAAGGTTAAAGGCGCTTTCAATTTGATGTGAAACATGCTTATGAATGCTTCATCTTATCAGCCATACACTGCAATAGCAAATATAGGTTTCGCATGCAGGGTTGTTTGGTTTAATCGTTATTTGAAATCGTTATTTGAATCAAAATTTAAATCAAACGATTTTTTTTATCCTGATTTTTATCAACTTTTCCTCACACTCTTTGTGTATGCACCTAGTACTTCTAATAGTATATAGTCCATGGATAGTTCTTATTTTTATAAATGTTCGTAAGGGGGACTCCCAAATAGCATCTGCTCAGGGCCCCCCCCCAGCCCGACCATAAGCGTCGGATTCCGACTTGGCTAAATGACCGGTCCCGTAATTTTGAACCGAGTCAAGTGACGGACCGGAACACTTGACCCCGCATTTCCAGAGGTAAGTTTGAGAACTTGGAGGACATTGTAGCCACGCCCTATTTTATGTGCCCCCGGTCACCATTAGTGAACACTGCGGTAGATTTGCAGCGAAGAGCATCGAACCAGGGACTTTCAGATCACTGGCCCGCTGCTCTTGCGAACTGGGCTACCTCGCCCTTATATATATATACACTCAAGAGCCAAAACATTATGACCACCTGCCAATAACGAGTTGGCCCACCTTTGGCGCGCAACACAGCTTCAACCCGCCTTGGCATGGATGCCACAAGTCCTTGGTAGATGGCCGGAGACAGATTGTACCAGATGTTTAAGCAACGGTCACGCAAATCCGAGATATTGCGAATTGGTGGTCTTTGAACTCTGAGCTGCCGTCCCATGACATCCCAAATGTGTTCTATCGGATTGAGATCCGGTGAGTTAGGCGGCCAGGACATTAACTGGAATTCGACATCATGTTCCTGAAACCACTCCAACACAATTTTAGCCTTGTGACATGGGGCGTTGTCCTGTTGGAACATTCCATTTCCAGCTGGAAAAACAGAGGCCATGTAAGGGTGCAACTGGTCCGCAATGATGTTCAGATACCCTGAAGCATTCATGGTCTGCTCTACCACAACCACGGGTCCCAGAGACGCCCATGAGAACGTCCCCCAAAGCATAATACCTCCACCACCGGCCTGTGTATGACCTACTGTACATTGAGGGAGCAACAGTTCGCCTGGAAGACGGCGTATCCTGACACGGCCATCGGCGTGATGAATGACAAACCGTGATTCATCTGACCAGGCAACTCTCTCCCACTGATCCATGGACCAGTCGCGATGTTCCCGGGCCCAGCGCAGGCGCAGTTGACGATGACGCTTGGTCAGCAAAGGCACACGAGTGGGACGTTTGCTGCGTAGCCCTATATCCAACAGTGTCCGCTGAACAGTGTGCTGCGATACTATTCTACTTGGCCCTGCATTGTATTGGGCTGTCAGCTGAGCCACTGTCTGGCTCCGGTTTTGCTTCACCATGCGAGACAGTCTCCGAAGACATTTTTCTTTGATAGCGTGTGGACGTCCAACACCATGTCGTCTACTGCTGGTTTCACCGTCATTCATCCCCTTTGCATAAGTACTAACAACTGTAGGTCGCGAACAACCCACGAGTCATGCAGTTTCGGAAATACTTGTTCCGAGCCTTCGAGCCATTACAATCTGCCCTCTATCAAAGTCGCTTAGATCCGCAGCCTTTCCCATCACACACAGAAGTAAGTGAAAGAATGATTCTTCAGACTCTCCAGCAGCAGTTAAATACCACTTCCACCTGATCACGTGCCTTCCACGTCATCCAGGCCAATTCATTGCAAAATGTAGGGGTGGTCATAATGTTTTGGCTCTTGAGTGTATATATATATATATATATATATATATATATATATATATATATATACAGTGATTTCCACTTATAAGAATCACGTTTGTTATTACGGATTTTGATTCTTATAAGCGGTTGATTCTTATAGCCGAAATTTAGGTTTATGAACAGACACACACACACACCTATATATACATATATTAGATAATTTACCATAAAATACTCTTTAATTTACGTTAATTATCTTTTATTAAAATTATTTTTTTTAATTTTAAAAATACAACTTAATTTCTAGACCTATAAGTAGATACACATGATTATAGTAAGAGAAGAAAAAAATCCAATATTTGCTACCACATACCTGCTTAACAGTTTTAACATTTCAACTACAGGAAGGGAGTAACAGAAAGTTTTCTATGGTAGTTTGACGTAATGAAGTTTTCAGGAGGCTGTTTATACCTCTTTCAATACTAATAGTCACAGACGAAGATTCACTTTCTAGTTTACGTTTCACGGTTTGATAACGTGCTGAATCTACTAATGTCACATTTACCTAAGTAATAGTAGACATTTCGCCCAAGATTTATGTGTTTCAGGGTTCACGAAGCTGCAACCAGGATGTGGGAGGCGGGGGAAAAAAGTCCCTATTTTTGTTTGTCAGTGGAGAAAAGTGAAATCGGACCCAAACGGGTAAAGATGCCCCTGGGTCAAGCTAATAGGACAGTGTTGTGCTAAAGCGTTTAAGGGGAAACTATTATGTTATGTTTAACAAAGAAGGGGATGAATTTTACGACTAGATAAAAAAAAGAAAGAACTTCGTGCCTTTTGAGGGTTTAAGTGGCTTTTTTGGAAAAATGAAAGGACAGCGAAGAGTGTAAACTGATTCTTAAAACCGGTGGATTGATTCTTTAAAGCGAAAATTTTAACATGGAAATAATGCATTTCTTTTTGTTTTCGCGATATTGATTCTTATCAATGGTTGATTCTTATAACCACTGACCACTATAAGCGGTGGTTACTGTATATATATATATAATATATATATGTATATACACTGCTGGCCACCCAAATTGCAACACCAAGAAAGACAAGAGATATCACAACAAAATTTATTTTGTAGATAACATGTTGACCAAGTATCAAATGATTAAATTTATAGACTTCTGTGAAGTGTGGTTCCTGCCAAGATCAGTAGCCAGAATAGCCGCCATTGTTGGAGATTACCGCTGCCACACGCCTCGGCATTGATTCAAAGAGACTCTGGATGAGTTCTTGGGGTACAGCAGACCAAGCAGCTTCCACACGTTGCCAAAGTTGATCTGCTGTGGCAGCTGGGGATGGAATCTGGGTCAATCGTAGAGCAACCATGGACCACATGTTTTCTATCGGCGAAAGATCCGGAGAGCGAGGCGGCCAGGGAAGCAATTCAATCTGGCGATTGACGAAGAACCGTTGGACAATGCGTGCCACGTGTAGTCGCGCATTATCCTGTTGAAATATGGCTGTGGGCAAGCCCTGAAGGTAAGGAAGGACAACTGGCTCTAACACCTCGGAGATGTAGCGCTGGCTGTTTAAAGTACCGGCAATGCGTACTAGAGGTGTGCGAGAGTGATATCCAATACCGCCCCATACCATAATACCCTGTGCAGGACCAGTGTGGCGGTGCATAACGCAGCTGTTCAGAATCCTCTCTTCCGGTGTCTCCAGACTCGAATGCGACCATCGTGGTGTTGCAGACAGAAGCGTGACTCGTCAGTAAAGACAATTTCATTCCATTCTGCCGTCCACATCCTTCTGTCATCGCACCATTGGCGGCGGAGACGTCTGTGGTTCTGCGTCAAGGGTAGACAACGCAATGGACGTCTTGCGGACAGACCACTCTGCTGTAAACGGCGTCGAATGGTACGCGCAGACACTGGATGATGCGTTACAGACTGCATGTGTTGTGCTATGGTTCGTGATATGACTGTGATCCGTTACTGCTATGCGCACAATTTGCCTGTCATCACGTGAAGTGGTGCGCTGAGGTGGATGCGATCGAACACGCCGGTCCGTCGTACCCTCCTGCATCCAACGATCACATATCCGCATTACAGTTGTTTGGTTTCGTCCAACACGACTACCGATTTCCCTGAAAGATAATCCACAATCTCGGTAGGCCACTATCCTTCCTCTGTCGAACTCGGATACTTGATCAAAAGATGATCGCTGTTTTCGACGAGGCATAATTGATCGTTTTTTTGAAAAAACCACAAGAAAAACACAACTGCTGAACTTGACATCGTCGAAATCTCCAAGCCTTAAATAGCGCTTTGAAGTGGCGCCACAGGCGCGCGTGATGTGCTTCTGCGCTGAAATTCTAATCATTTGCATATCTCACCTCCGCTAATGCATGTTGTAAATTTCATGTTATTTGCATATTTCCTTCAGGGTGTTGCATTTACAGTGGCCAGCAGTGTATATATATTTATGTATGTATGTATGAAACGATAACTTTTTATAACCATTAAAGGAAACGCCTATTAAAAATTCTTTTATATTATCGTATTATGATAACTCCCCTCAACCTGAATTCAACCTGGAAATATCCAAAATAAACTATTAGATTTTCCCCTAAAGCCACGTGCCAACACCGTTATATAACAAAGAATGTTCTACTGACTTCGAGCGACGGTCACCCCATATGACGTTGAGGTCAGCTGTCGTGAACTATCCAATCAGGAGTTCAGTTTTACTCGCACTCGGGCGAGAAAGTTACTCACTTTTTGGCCTTTTGTGTGTTAACACTGGTACGGGAAAGACGCAGTTTTCACGCTGGGATTATATGTTTTCTGCGTGCTGTTCCGGCAGCATCAGGATGGTTGTTAAACATGATATTCCTAAAATAAATGCCCACCATGAAATCTAAACGAGATGTAAATCCAACCAACGAATGGGTTCCTAAAATAAAAAAACCAGACCCGAGCCAGACCCGAATGCTATGAAGTTACAAGCTTGTTGCACTTCGTCCCGATCCGTTAACATTACATGTATATATAATGTATATATATATATATATATATATATATATATACATTATATATATATATATATATATATATATATATATATATATATATATATATATATATATATATATATATATATATATATATATATATATATATATATATATATATATATATATATATATATATATATACACGAGATGAAAATTCTGAGAAAAGCAGAGATGAATTGTCAAACTGCATTTGTGCTATTTAGTTCGTATATATGAGAAAAATATAGTGCAAAATGATACTCTATTAAAGGTTTAAAGTGTACTTTTGTGCTTTTTCCTATTTAGTATTATGTGCAAAATTAAAAGTGCAAAATCAAAAATAAGTTTGTCTTTTTTCTCGTTCAAATGAGCTGATTAATTTCAGAATTACTGTAATCAAATCATAAATATCTTCTAATTTCATAATAATCCAACCCATTAATATCGCTGACACGTTACTTTTAAGAGTTCCAACCTAAGAGCTGCAGTATCACCCAAAACAATAATTTTCTTCTTAGCGACCTACCCATACCCTGGAAAACTTCTTATAAATACTTAGGTGTTATCCTAGATTCAAAATTAAATTGGATCCTTCAAATCAACAGCACTGTTCCAAAATAGATGAATGCAATTGGTGCCTTTAAACTCCTTTCATATCACAGTCTCATGTCAATAAAGATGAAACTGTTACTGTACAAGAGTTTTGTATGTCCTATTCTTACATATAGCTCCACCGTATGGAGGACTGTATCAATCTACCAACTACGGAGACTTCAAATCATTCAAAATTATGTCCTCAAGCGTTATGTTACCAAAGCTCCGACATTCATCAGAAATAACGTGATTCATAATGATCTTCGCCTTGGGCATATTCTTCCAGTCATGAAAAGACTGGCTTTTTAATTTTATCAAGGTTTCTCACGAGTAACTAATCTGATATTCCACCGCATTCTACCTTACGATCCTGAAATTACTAGCTCAGCGAAACGGCCTAAAGGTTTGTTACTTCTCCCCGACATCTCCCTTCCTCTGTCTAAAAAACGTAGGAAGCACCGAGTGCATATGATTTGCTTGCTCCCAAATTCGATTTTTTTGCCACGCCTTCAAATTTCTTTTTTCTGGAATTTTTGCGTATTTTTAATAATTTTATTCACGTCATAATGCAAAGACCAGGGCAATCAGGCACGCGTTGGTGGACTCTTTTCCTAATGAAGCTATACTCCATCTCATATAGAATTTTTTTATCGTAATTTTTCATTTCTTAACATAACTTAAAAACAATTGCAAAAAACCTTCCATTACAGGAAAATCGCTTGAAATTTCCTTTCCTGCCGATTGGAGGCAGATAACCCCTCCCAAATCCCCGTTAAGAATCAGTACAAGCAATTTCATTGCAGCGTTAGTCATCGTCAAAGCATATGCTCTACAAAGGGCTCATGGATCTTTCGGTTTTCCCCGGTTCTGACGGAGAAACGGAATATTTAACGCCGCCAAACCAGGACCGTTTTCGGATCCAGGCGAGAGTCGAGTGATTTTCAAAATTTCTGTTTGGCAAACAATCTCACTTCGGAAAAATACTATATGTTCATTAAATCTATCCGTTCGAAGGCGTAAGCAGTACAATACCTCGCAATGCTAGGTACTCCGTAAACTATACTACCTTGACCTTGACCTATTTTTTAAGAGGCAAAACGGCGACAGAATCTAAATACATGCTTGATAAATAATAAGGCACCTCTACACCTTAACTTAGAAGGATTTATGAGACTTCGAAGTCTCTCTGGAAGTTGATGCCGTGCACAATGCCAAGATGGTCATTCATAAGCATTATCTAATAACGTCTTCTAGATGAGTTACATACAAAATACATTTATTTACAAGAACGATTATATGGACTACATTGAACAAATATACTTAAATATTTTGATGCTGCAATTCACTTAGCTCGAGAAACATAAAAAAAAGTATCTCTACGTGCTTAGCAAACCGAAGGCAACAACGTACTATCACCGAGCCAGTTCGTGGTGGAAGTCACTACAGGCGTCTACAAACAGCAATCTAAATCCAGCATCAGTTTCGTTTTGCTCCTGCTGCCATCTGTTGACTTATATAGGAATCTTTTTATTTTATGATTTTATTACATGGGAATTGTTACGAGAACCCGTTGCCAATTATTTCGCTTTTTTGTAATTGAAAATGTTTTCCCTTGAAAAGTTTTATTAATAATTGTGAAAATGACAATGTCTGTAACCTCTAGAACACATGTAATGATTTAAAATGAATGTATAAATAAATGGAGTGGAGTACCGCAACCCCTCCCCCCCTCCCTCGGAAAAAATTTGATTGTTTTATTTTTTAAAAAGTAAGTATTTTTATTGCGTATCATTTCCTCATCTATTATAAATTAAATAAAAGCTAATAAAATATCTTTTTTTCTGTTATTATATTATTGGAAATGTGTTTTAAAAGATATTTAGTTAACTGAAAATATACCTACGCCCAGTGCTTTTTTTCTAAAAAAATAGTTGGGTATACTGTGTTTTCTCAAATAAAGGTGCGTATATTTTTAGTACTGTGTTTTCACCCATCACGTCACAGGGGAACAAAAAACTCGCAGTATAAAAATACTTTTTTTTATATATTATTAGTTAAAAAAATACCTTTTGTTATATATTAACAACTGATTCATAAATATCTTTAAATTTTGGAAAAGAAGCCCTGACTTAGCCTAATAATTTTTGTACAAAGGTGGTGTTCATAAGTATTTCATTATTCCTTCATAATTTTAACATGTGAAAGAATGGTTTAAATTGTGAGGGAATGATCTGATTCCATTTATATATGTACTAAACAATAATTAAGAATAATCTAATGCAATAAAGTACATATTAAAAACTCAAATAATTTTTAATTTGAGTAAGTAAGGTTAATCCATTTTAATTTTTATTATTTTAGTGGGAGAAGTTAAAATAAACATCAAATCCTCTAAATTTCAACGCTTTATCTTTATTTTTTCAATTAAATAGTGTAAAAAGGTAAATTATTTATTGAAAATATGACAGTGATAATTGTTTTTCCTTGGTATTTTAAGAATAATTAAACTACTATGGGGAAACTATATAAGGAAGAATTAAGGCTGAAAAAAAGAGTAAGATAGACTAAGGTGAGAGAAAAATTAATCAGATCCAGTGTTGCTTGTAAAATTAAAAGAAAAGGAGAGACTAAAATATTTAAAAAAACTCTGAAAAACAGCAAGTCAAACCAATAAATAATATGTCGCCCTGTGAATTTTATCAAAGAAGAAAATTAAGGAAAAACGTTCCAAAAATTATTGACTGAAGAAAAGCAGTGAACAGGAAATATCAGATACGGAAGATGTGCAACAGCAACATGTAGCAAGAATTCAAATAGTATTCCTTTGATTATTAAGAAAATACGTCATTTGTAAAGATAATATAGTAACATCTAACAGTTTTGAAACAGAAAAAGACGTGAAATACAAAAAGTGGATCTTGGAGAAAACTAATCATTCTTGCATGGTTGTTAAAAATGTCGCGACAAAATCTTTAAATAAGGAGGTAATTAAATTTAACAGCATTAAATTTAGTTACCAAATTAAAAGAAAATATATACTGTAATTTGGTTCATCTTGGCAACATTAAACATCAATATAGAGGCATAGCAGATTTAAAGAAGAATCTACAACCTAATGCAGTACTAATACATACAGACTTCAGTAAAAATTACTGTTGTAAGTGTAGCGAAGAAATCCAATCAGTACACTTTGATGGAGTTCTCAAACAAATTTCATTGCACAAAGATGTGCAACGAAACTGTGTTCTTTACCAGACACAAAAGGTAACATTGATTCCTTTTGCCACTGCAAGCAAATGACTCAGACATGACACATCGGCCATCTGGGCTCATCTACAGACCATTTCAAAATTATTTTTTCAAGAACCAGTATTCAATTAATACTGTTCATATGTTAGGTGATGGATCCTGTACACAATACAGAAACAAAATGCTTCATTTGTTAAGGTATCACACACAAGAATAGTTTCCCAGCATCCAAAACGTGACATGGAATTATACAGAGGCAGGCCATGGGAAAGGTGCACCTGACAGCATAGGAGAAACTTTTAAAACGTACAACAGATAGAATTAATTATAGCTGAAAGTAAAGATGTCAACACATTTGAAACTTGAATCAAAATTTTAAAGTAAGAATGTACAGGAAGAAAGATATTTCCAATTGATGATGACATGATATGTAAAGCTGATAATATGTTAGCAAATGTTTCAGAACCATTTTTGGGCAAGATTCATCAGATTGTATATACTTCAGCACATATAGTACTAGACTTTCATTCACTTTCTTGCTTTCAGTGCAAGATTTTCAAATACACTTATTTTCAATTAAATTCTGAAAATACAAGAAAAAAATCTACAGCAAAGAAAGATCAAAAGATCAAAAACACTAAATACAAAGTTAGTGAGTAGGTAATGATAAATTATGATAAAACACTGTATCATGGTGAGATCCTATTAGTAGACGTCGGAATTTTCACTATAAATGTCATGGTTTCAACAGGAAACTACAGATATGCATGACCCTCAACAAAGGACATTCATGCTTACAGCTTGATAGGTATAAAATACGAACTGCCCCAGCCTACACCTTGTAATAGCAAAGAAAACCAATATAAATTTCTTGATAAATAATTTTACATGTGCCTATTTATGGATAAAATTTTTACTGTAATTAAATAAATAATTATGAAAATAATGTATTATTCTTGCCTACTAATAATTACATCAAAACTAGCTTGTTATATGAAAATAGTCAACTTTAATAGTGATCTGTTATTCCTTCATACTCAGCATCATTCCCTCATTTATTCAATAATTTAGCATAAAAATGTAACCACATTAAAATAAATTTTTATATTTTAAAAATTTGATTAATTTAAAATTTGATTTTTTAAAAATTATATATTAAAATAATTTTAAATTATTGTAATTTAAAACTTTAAATTTTTTAATTTATGCAAGTTAAATTTTTTTAATTAAAGCTTATTAAATACATTTATTTTGTAATTAACAAATTAAAATTTAAAAAATTAAAATTACTGTGGATATTTGAAGAAAGTAATTAAAATTCAGTAATATACTTATTTAAATTTATTCATTTATTTATTTTGTTAAAATCTCTTTAAATCCTGTGTTATATATGTAATTCAGATTTTAAAACGTACTAAATTACGTAGAAGTAGAAAAAAACTTATAATAAAAAGATTCCTATATATGTCAACAGATAGCAGCAGGAGCAAAATGAAACTGATGCTGGATTTAGATTGCTGTCTGTAGACGTTTGTGCCCGCTATTACATACGCGTGCCATCTAGTGGCGGCGACAAAATGTGAGACACGTTTTTAACATTGAGCTGCTCCTCCTTCTGTAGCTTCATGGGCAAAACATTGCATAATTTAACATGGCATTCAATGAACATTCTTATAGCTTGTTGAATAAAATGCTCTCAGATTACGCAAAGTCTTTAGATACGGTATCTAAACAAAGGTATATCACTAAATTAAACATTCAGGTACAGCCCGGAAAGATTTATTCAGTATGTGACCCGTATTTATTGACAGAGGAAGACTGGAGTTACGATACAAGACGCTGGTCTGAAGTAACTTATCCTGATATCTATACATATCTGAACATAATAATAATCATTCTCAGAGAAAGAATGATTATATTCTCTTAAACCTTGCGAAATATTAAAAAAAAAGTGTTAAAATACCTGTTAAATACAACTAATATGAGGAATTTTATAAATAAACTTAAATTATTTAACTCAAATTGAAGGTATCGTCCAAAAACACATGCAAACGCATATGAATGGCTTCTGTTTTCCGCCACCCGATAATCACGTGATCTATAGTTGACGAAAACTGACGTAGCCAGTTACGTTGTGACGTTTCGCCTTATTAGAAAAAAATTCTAAAGATTTTAACTTCTCCTTTCCTGAAACTAAAATTATTTCTGGTGCTTTAAAATTATTTCTGGATTTCAATTATTAAATGACTTGTTCTCAACTAATACTTTTTCATTTTGGCAACATGGCCGAATGTAAATAGAAAATCTCATGGGCGAAAAAGTGCTTTAAAAATAGAAAGACAGTTCACAGGAATTTAAAATTGGTGGCGGAAGAATCCTCATCAGTTGCTCATTAATTAGAAACAAATTTGCAGGAATTATTAGTGAGTAAAATAATAAGTCGAAAAATTACGAAGTGGGCATTCAGTTAAAAGTGAGTTTTGCAAGTACGCTCTTTTAGCATGAAAACATTTTTTTTATTAATTGTATTTGGTATATTTTGGAAGCTGAACATCTAGCAAATGCCAATAAATCGTAAAATTGACATTAATAGGTGCAGAAAACCGAAATATTTGTCCATCAAAATTGTCGATTTCGGGAAGTTTGGAAAACTGCTTTGGGGAAAAAGCTTCGTTTGAAGTGAAAAACTTTTTTAACTTTATAAAAATGTGTACATCCTTAAAGATGAAGAGTTGTAAAATACATGGAAATAAAAAATTTGTCGATTGGTGGGCGAAAAAGTTCAATTTTGCATGCATGAAAATAGTGGAAATTTGCGAAACGGAAAGGAACTGGCCCACTAGGAATGTCATCTGTTTCTGCTGTCCGCTTCTTTTGAGTTCGGCGGTTTTAATTTTATAATTAAAAAAGTTTAAAGTTTTGAAAGTTGAGGAGGGCACCAGTGCACGCGTCTCGTCCGGCCGCGTCCATCGATATCCTGCTATGCTCGGTTCGCGAGATTAGCCCGTCCACGTGTCTGCTGACTGACACACTAACATTTGTTTACCTTCAGCTGTTATTATATACTAGCTGAGTGGCAACCCGATGTGTTGCATTTTCGATTTAAAATGAAATGGTTTTATTTCTTAAAGATTAAAAGCTGTTTAATCACTGTTAAAAATATATTAAAATTTTTTTAAATGAAATAATTATTTAAAATTCTCTTTTTCAAATTTCGGTTTCTGACTTTTGAAATAATTCTTTCAAATTTCCATTTTCAAATTTTGCTTTTTAAACAAAAAATTTCATTCAATTAGAAAAAATTCTAAATCTTTTAACTCCTCATTTCTTAAAACTAAAATTATTTGGAACAGCTTTCTCAGACGCACTGCCCTTGGCGACAAATTGGCGACAAAAATTTTTGACGCCAACCTGACAAAAAATTGGCCTAATAAACTGTCCAGTACCTATATAAATAAATACCCAATAAGGGAGGGCGGATAGGGGCCACAGACTTTGTGAAGAAAAGTCATAAAAAAATAAGCTCCTGATGTACGCATATTTCTTATAGAATCTGCTGGAAAATTGTTACACTTTTTCGGCATTAGTTTCTATATATATTTTTGCATGTTTCTCTGTCTCTATCCCTCTATCTATCTATCTATCTATCCATATATATATATATATACATATGCATATACAATTGTCAATTTGCTACACGAAAACCAAGACCCAAACCGTAAGCTTCTCTGCGCACCACACTCCTTCCCATCGATCTTATTTCTACACACCCAAACATACCCATCAGAAACATTATTCTTTTTTCTTAATTTCATTTTTAAATCACATTTCACGCAAAATATATCAGGCTTTAAAAACTTCAAATCCCACAAGAATTCGAAAAATATCATTCGATGAGAATGAATAAACCCATGTACAAGTGACTCATTTACCGCCCCTTCCGTATATCTGTCACAAGAATAACGCCCTCTAACATTACCCAAAACCTTCGCCTGGTATTTACTAACAACATCTTTCACAGTCAAAATGGCCGCCATCATAAATCTCGTAACAATTCACAGTCAAAAAACTTTCAAACTAATTCAAGCAACAACAAAAAACGATTAAATACCCATAATTGGTCAAAATAAATCACGTGATACATCCGTCACGAAATAATCACATGATAAAAACGTCACGAATTTACAGGAGCCAGAACGTTCGCGCCTTAACTGCCTCAACTTGGCAACCAAAAAATTTCGCCAAAATCGAACGGTTACCCCGCCATACACAAAATCTTCAAACTTGTCAGGGCGAAAGCTGTACAGTCTGCGAAAGCTGTACCAATTAGTTCTGGTACTTTAAAATTATTTCTGGATTTCAGTTATTAAATGACTCTTTCTCAACTAATAATTTTTCCTTTCGGCAACATGGCGGAAAGAAAATATTAAATCTCATGGGGGAAAAAGTGCTTAAAAAATAGAAAGACAGGGAAGAGTTCCGTATCCTGTGCCGCTTGGCGCTATTTGGCTCGGTTTCTGATTTCCTTTCGCGTTTGGCGAAAATCTCAGAATAATGCAACCTACCTAAGCGACGCCATTTTTTTGGCGGCACTTAGGCTTACGGTATCCGACTATCTTCGGAGCACTTAAAAAAAATACTTCCGTCAATTTCTGTCTTATTTTTCGAAGGGGTATAAACACAAAAATAATAAAATGATGAAAAAATAGACCATGACTGTGCAACTTTTAACAAAATTTGTGAATTTGTGTCGAAATTCATCAAATTTTTACAAAACGGCTCTACCTCTGAAAAAAAATTATGCATATAACAATTTCTTTTTGTCATATGTACATAAGTACCTCCTGAGTGTAAGGAACTAAAAGCTAATCGATATCGCGAAACCTAAAAAAATTACAGATCATTATATGCAATTATATGTAAAATTTTAGTAATTTCTTATGAGATTTTCTATAAATGCAGCTATAAATCAACAAATAAAATACATAGAACTAAATCTGTAGTTCATTGCATTATAAATATTAACAAAAACATACGTGAAAAATTTCATAGACATATCACAATATTTATTTGCATTTTTTATGAAAAATGAGTTCTTCAGAAAACATAATTAAATTTTTCAACTTGTATTGAAATTATAGCTGCTGCTGACCTTTAAATCGCTCTCATTTCATTTCTAATGATCATTCAAAAAAAATAAAAGAAGATTTAGAAACACAAATTTACAATCTTTAAGAAAATTAATAAAATCACTTTCGGAATGTTCGTTAAAATCGACGTTTTAAAGGTAGTTGGATACCTAAAAACGGTACTTTTCCGTTATAAGC
Source organism: Dolomedes plantarius (assembly GCA_907164885.2). NCBI lineage: Eukaryota > Metazoa > Arthropoda > Arachnida > Araneae > Dolomedidae > Dolomedes > Dolomedes plantarius. Next base: position 110,353,798 of record OU015492.1, read on the forward strand.
ACTACAATCGTTTTGACGCCAATTTGGCGCATTTTTAAAAACCACCGCAGCGAGAGAAGAGTAACGCGATATAATGGCACTAATGATTGGTAAATTACAATATTAAAATATGCAAATCTCGAGATTTAAGGATCAAGAGACGATATAAGATATATTATTTTCGTGGTCATGGAGATAACGAAACTTCATGGAATGCCGTAACTTAATACGCTTACTTTAAATTGCAATGAATTTACAGTCCGTCAGAAAATCGGACCGTATTTTTACGTAATGGATTTTAAAATATGGAATTTGCCTAAAGATGAGCAGGCAGCTATTACATTACTTCAAGAATGGCAACCCGATGTGTTGCTTTTTCGATTTAAAATGAAATGGTTTTATTTCTTAAAGATTAAAAACTGTTTAATGACTTTTAAAAATATATTAGAATATTTAAAAAGCGAAATAATTATTTAAAAGTCTCTTTTTCAAATTTTGCTTTTTGGCTTTTGAAATAATTGTTTCAAATTTCCGTTTTCAAATTTTGCTTTTTAAACAAAAAAGTTCATTCAAGTAGAAAAAATTCTAAAGGTTTTAACTTCTCCTTTCCTGAAACTAAAATTGTTTCTGGTGCTTTAAAATTATTTCTGGATTTCAGTTATTAAATGACTCGTTCTCAACTAATACTTTTTCATTTTGGCAACATGGCGAATGTAAATAGAAATTCTCATGGGCGAAAAAGTGCTTTAAAAAATAGAAAGACAGTTCTCGGGAATTCAAAATTGGTGGCGGAAGAATCCTCATCAGTTGCTCATTAATTAGAAACAAATTTCACGAACTTGCTGGAATTATTAGTGAGTAAAATAATAAGTCGAAAAATTACGAACTCCCCATTCAGTTACATTAAAATACTATGGCGATGAGCGCGGGAAATTTCAAAAGTGAGTTTTGTAAGTACGCTTTTTTAGAATGATAACATTTTTTCTATTAAATGTATTTGGTATATTTTTGAAGCTGAACATCTAGGCAATGCTGATAAATTATAAAATTGACATTAATAGGTGCAGAAAACCGAAATATTTGTCCATCAAATTGTCGATTTCGTGAAATTCGGAAAACTGCTGTGGGGAAAAAGCTTCGTTTGCAGTGAAAAACATTTTTAACTTTTTGAAAATGTGCATATGCTTAAAGATGAAGAGTTGTAGAACACATGTAAATAAAAAATTTGTCGACTGGTGGGCGGAAAAGTTTAATTTTGCATGCATGAAAATAGTGGAAATTTGCGAAACGGAAAAGAGCTGGCCCACCCGGAATGACATGTTTCTATTATCCACTTCTTTTGAGTTCGGCGGTTTTAATTGAATAATTTAAAAAGTTTAAAGTTTTGAAAGTTGAGGATGGTACCAGTGCACGCGTCTCGTCCGACCGCGTCCATCGGTACCAGTCGCGATATCCTGCTATGCTCGGTTCGCGAGATTAGCCCGTCCCCTTTTTCTGCTAACTAACAAACTAACATTTGTTTACCTTCAGCTGTTATTATATAGACTAGCTGAGTGGCAACCCGATGTGTTGCATTTTCGATTTAAAATGAAATGGTTTTATTTCTTAAAGATTAAAAGCTGTTTAATCACTGTTAAAATATATTAAAATTTTTTTAAATGAAATAATTATTTAAAATTCTCTTTTTCAAATTTCGGTTTCTGACTTTTGAAATAATTCTTTCAAATTTCCATTTTCAAATTTTGCTTTTTAAACAAAAAATTTCATTCAATTAGAAAAAATTCTAAATCTTTTAACTCCTCATTTCCTAAAACTAAAATTATTTGGAACAGCTTTCTCAGACAAATTGGCGCAAAAAATTTTTGACGCCAACTTGACGAAAAGTTGGCGTCAAAAGTTTTTGGCGCCAACCTGACAAAAAATTGGCCTAATAAACTGTCCAGTAACTATATAAATAAATACCCAATAAGGGAGGGCGGATTGGGGCCTCAGACTTTGTGAAGAAAAGTCATAAAAAAATAAGCTCCTGATGTACGCATATTTCTTATAGAATCTGCCGGAAAATTGTTACACTTTTTCGGCATTAGTTTCTATATATATTTTTGCATGTTTCTCTGTCTCTATCCCTCTATCTATCTATCTATCTATCCATATATTTATATATATACCTATGCATATACAATTGTCAATTTGCTACACGAAAACCATTCCCAAACCGTAAGCTTCTCTGCGCACCACACTCCTTCCCATCGATCTTATTTCTGCACACCCAAACATACCCATCAGAAACATTATTCTTTTTTCTTAATTTCATTTTTAAATCACATTTCACGCAAAATATATCAGGCTTTAAAAACTTCAAATCCCACAAGAATTAGAAAAATATCATTCGATCAGAATAAATAAACCCATGTACAAGTGACTCATTTACCACCCCTTCCGTATATCTATCACAAGAATAACGCCCTCTAACATTACCCAAAACCTTCGCCTGGTATTTACTAACAACATCCTTCACACTCAAAATGGCCGCCATCATAAATCTCGTAACAATTCACGGTCAAAAAACTTTCAAACTAATTCAAGCAACAACAAAAAACGATTAAATACCCATAATTGGTCAAAATAAATCACGTGATACATCCGTCACGAAATAATCACATGATAAAAACGTCACGAATTTACAGGAGCCAGAACGTTCGCGCCTTAACTGCCTCAACTTGGCAACCAAAAAATTTCGCCAAAATCGAACGGTTACCCCGCCATACACAAAATCTTCAAACTTGTCAGGGCGAAAGCTGTACAGTCTGCGAAAGCTGTACCAATTAGTTCTGGTACTTTAAAATTATTTCTGGATTTCAGTTATTAAATGACTCTTTCTCAACTAATAATTTTTTCTTTCGGCAACATGGCCGAAGGAAAATATAAAATCTCATGGGGGAAAAAGTGCTTAAAAAATAGAAAGACAGGGAAGAGTTCCGTATCCTGTGCCGCTTGGCGCTATTTGGCTCGGTTTCTGATTTTTTTTCGCGTTTGGCGAAAAACTCAGAATAATGCAACCTACCTAAGCGACGCCATTTTTTCGGCGGCACTTAGGCTTACGGTATCCGACTATCTTCGGAACACTTGAAAAAAAAATACTTCCGTCAATTTCTGTCTTATTTTTCGAATGGGTATAAACACAAAAACACTAAAATGATGAAAAAATAGACCATGACTGTGCAACTTTTAACAAAATTTGTGAATTTGTGTCGAAATTCATCAAATTTTTACAAAACGGCTTTACCTCTGAAAAAAAATTATGCATATTACAATTTCTTTTTGTCAAACGTACATAAGTACCTCCTGAATGTAAAGAACTAAAAGCTAATCTATATCGCGAAACCTAAAAAAATTTCAGATCATTATATGCAATTATATGTAAAATTTTAGTAATTTCGGTACTTTTCCGTTATAAGTACTACACTTCGCGTATTTTTAATCATGGCGACGCACAGATACAACACATCGTATTGGCGAATGAAATAACTCAAAATAACTCCGGATGTTACTCAAACGTTGCCTGCTCATCTTTAGGCAAATTCCATATTTTAAAATCCATTACGTAAAAATATGGTCCGATTTTCTGACGGATTAGAAATTCATTATAAACTAAAATTAGCGTATTAAATTACGACATTCCATGAAGTCTCGTTATCTCCATGACCACGAAAATAATCGTCCTCATATTGTCTCGTGATCCTTGATTCTCGAGATATGTATACTTCAATATTGTAATTTACCAATCATTAGTGTGATTATATCGCGTTACCTTTCTCTCGTTGCAGCGATTTTTGAAAATGAGCCAAATTGGTGTGAAAACGATTGTAGTACTTATAACGGAAAAGTACCGTAATTTCTTATGAGATTTTCTATAAATGCAGCTATAAATCAACAAATAAAATACATAGAACTAAATCTGTAGTTCATTGCATTATAAATATTAACAAAAACATACGTGAAAAATTTCATAGACATATCACAATATTTATTTGCATTTTTTATGAAAAATGAGTTCTTCAGAAAACATAATTAAATTTTTCAACTTGTATTGAAATTATAGCTGCTGCTGACCTTTAAATCGCTCTCATTTCATTTCTAATGATCATTCAGAAAAAATAAAAGAAGATTTAGAAACACAAATTTACAATCTTTAAGAAAATTAATAAAATCACTTTCGGAATGTTCGTTAAAATCGACGTTTTAAAGGTAGTTGGATACCTAAAAACGGTACTTTTCCGTTATAAGCACTACAATCGTTTTGACGCCAATTTGGCGCATTTTTAAAAATCACCGAAGCGAGAGAAGAGTAACGCGATATAATGGCACTAATGATTGGTAAATTACAATATTAAAATATGCAAATCCCGAGATTCAAGGATCAAGAGACGATATAAGATATATTATTTTCGTGGTCATGGAGATAACGAAACTTCATGGAATGCCGTAATTTAATACGCTTACTTTAAATTCCAATGAATTTACAGTCCGTCAGAAAATCGGACCGTATTTTTACGTAATGGATTTTAAAATATGGAATTTGCCTAAAGATGAGCAGGCAGCTATTACATTACTTCAAGAATGCAACCCGATGTGTTGCTTTTTCGATTTAAAATGAAATGGTTTTATTTCTTAAAGATTAAAAACTGTTTAATGACTTTTAAAAATATATTAGAATTTTTAAAAAACGAAATAATTACTTAAAAGTCTCTTTTTCAAATTTTGGTTTTTGGCTTTTGAAATAATTCTTTCAAATTTTGCTTTTTAAACAAAAAAATTCATTCAAGTAGAAAAATTCTAAAGGTTTTAACTTCTCCTTTCCTGAAACTAAAATTATTTCTGGTGCTTTAAAATTATTTCTGGATTTCAGTTATTAAATGACTCGTTCTCAACTAATACTTTTTCATTTTGGCAACATGGCGAATGTAAATAGAAATTCTCATGGGCGAAAAAGTGGTTAAAAAAATAGAAAGACAGTTCTCGGGAATTCAAAATTGGTGGCGGAAGAATCCTCATCAGTTGCTCATTAATTAGAAACAAATTTCACGAACTTGCTGGAATTATTAGTGAGTAAAATAATAAGTCGAAAAATTACGAACTCCCCATTCATTAAAATACCAGTTACATTAAAATACTATGGCGATGACCGCGGGAAATTTCAAAAGTGAGTTTTGTAAGTACGCTTTTTTAGAATGATAACATTTTTTCTATTAAATGTATTTGGTATATTTTTGAAGCTGAACATCTAGGCAATGCTGATAAATTATAAAATTGACATTAATAGGTGCAGAAAACCGAAATATTTGTCCATCAAAATTGTCGATTTCGTGAAATTCGGAAAACTGCTTTGGGGAAAAAGCTTCGTTTGCAGTGAAAAACATTTTTAACTTTTTGAAAATGTGCATATCCTTAAAGATGAAGAGTTGTAGAACACATGGAAATAAAAAATTTGTCGACTGGTGGGCGGAAAAGTTTAATTTCGCATGCATGAAAATAGTGGAAATTTGCGAAACGGAAAGGAGGTGGCCCACCCGGAATGACATGTTTCTATTACCCGTTTCTTTTGAGTTCGGCGGTTTTAATTGAATAATTTAAAAAGTTTAAAGTTTTGAAAGTTGAGGATGGTACCAGTGCACGCGTCTCGTCCGACCGCGTCCATCGGTATCAGTCGCGATATCCTGCTATGCTCGAATCGCGAGATTAGCCCGTCCCCGTTTTCTGCTAACAAACTAACATTTGTTTACCTTCAGCTGTTATTATATAGATTCAGCTGTTATTATATAGACTAGCTGAGTGTCAACCCGATGTGTTGCATTTTCGATTTAAAATAAAATGGTTTTATTTCTTAAAGATTGATAACTGTTTAATCACTTAAGAATACAGAATTTTTAAAAAACGAAATGATGATTTAAATTTCCCTTTTTCAAATTTTGGTTTTTGGCTTTTGAAATAATTCTTTCAAATTTCCGTTTTCAAATTTTGCTTTTTAAACAAAAAAAAAAGAAGCTCAGTCAATAAGGCAATGTCTCGCAGCATGTCACATCTCAACTCTTGCAGATTTTACTTATTGCTTGGCGAGGAGTGGCAAAAAATTGCATAATTTAACATGGCGTTCAATGAGCATTTTTACAGCTCGTTGAATAAAATGCTCTCAGATTACGCAAAGTCTTTAGATACGGTATCTAAACAAAGGTATATCACTAAATTAAACATTCAGGTACAGCCCTGAAAGATTTATTCAGTATGTGACCCGTATTTATTGACAGAGGAAGACTGGAGTTACGATACAAGACGCTGGCCTGAAGAAACTTATCCTGATATCTATACATCTCAACATAATAATAATCATTCTCATTATATTCTCTTAAACCTTGCGAAATATTAAAAAAAAGTGTTAAAATACCTGTTACATACAACTAATATGAGGAATTTTATAAAATTAAATTATTTAACTCAAAATAAAGGTATTGTCCAAAAACACATGAAAACGCTTAGGAACTGCTTCTGTTTTCTGCCACCGGATAATGACGTCATCTATAGCGGAAGAAAACTGACTTAGGCAGTGACGTTGCGACGTTTCGCCTTATTAGAAAAAAATTCTAAAGGTTTTAACTTCTCCTTTCCTGAAACTAAAATTATTTCTGGTGCTTTAAAATTATTTCTGGATTTCAATTATTAAATGACTCGTTCTCAACTAATACTTTTTCATTTTGGCAACATGGCCGAATGTAAATAGAAAATCTCATGGGCGAAAAAGGGCTTAAAAAAATAGAATGACAATTCTCAGGAATTCAAAATTGGTGGCAGAAGAATCCTCATCATTTGCTCATTAATTAGAAACAAATTTCACGAACTTGCTGGAATTATTAGTGAGTAAAATATTAAGTCGAAAAATTACGAACTCCCCATTCAGTTACATTAAGATACAATGGCGATCGCAGTGCGGGAAATTTCAAAAGTGAGTTTTGTAAGTACGCTTTTTTAGAATGATAACATTTTTTCTATTAAATGTATTTGGTATATTTTTGAAGCTGAACATCTAGGCAATGCTGATAAATTATAAAATTGACATTAATAGGTGCAGAAAACCGAAATATTTGTCCATCAAAATTGTCGATTTCGTGAAATTCGGAAAACTGCTTTGGGGAAAAAACTTCGTTTGCAGTGAAAAACATTTTTAACTTTTTGAAAATGTGCATATGCTTAAAGATGAAGAGTTGTAGAACACATGCAAATAAAAAATTTGTCGACTGGTGGGCGGAAAAGTTTAATTTTGCATGCATGAAAATAGTGGAAATTTGCGAAACGGAAAGGAGCCTGCCCACCCGGAATGACATGCTTCTATTACCCGCTTCTCTTGAGTTCGGCGGTTTTAATTGAATAATTTAAAAAGTTTAAAGTTTTGAAAGTTGAGGATGGTACCAGTGCACGCGTCTCGTCCGACCGCGTCCATCGGTACCAGTCGCGATATCCTGCTATGCTCGGTTCGCGAGATTAGCCCGTCCCCGTTTTCTGCTAACAAACTAACATTTGTTTACCTTCAGCTGTTATTATATATATATATATATATATATATATATATAATTTGTAAACTCACAGTAGTCCTGCTTCGACATTACATTCGAACGGCGTCCTACAGCAGCCACATTAGATGCTCGCTGTGCAATATCATATTCATCGTCGTTGGGCACTACAGAACCAGCCTCGAGCCTCTCAAGCGCTGGCCCCGCTACATCATAAGAATTTCGCTCGTCTCATCTGTACTTCTTCTCAAGTAGAGGTGTCAAATCATCGTGTCAATGTCAATGTTGTTCTGCAGTTCCTTCCGACAGTTCATAATTTCTTCTCTTCTCACGTCGTAAATTTGAAAAAACTTGTCGCCATCCAAAATGTCTAGTAACTCGCTTCGAAATGGAAGATATAGCGTCCCCATCTCCCTCTTGAAGTTGTTCAGATCACCTGTGTCGTATATTCGAAATCGCATGACCCTACAAATGTCACGTCTTCTATATTCTTATCGTCGCAGGTGTCGTCTTCTCCATCTTCTTTGTTATCTTCGATATCCTTGATACCAGCTCACCTTTTCAAGTTACTCGGCCCATACCACTTGGGTAAATTGGGCCAAGTTGATTCCCTCGAGATTTCCTCTTAAAAACAGCACTTGGTTGACTGGGATCGGATAATTAGTCTCTGAGATATGATCCCGTTTATGGACACAAGTCGAATCTGGAAAGTCGAAAACCATGGGTTCACTTGAGCGCGCAATTCGCGACGTTTTTTCCCATGAATGTCGGAGCAGTACTGGTACTGTTAGAGCAAACCAAGATTTCACCGAAATCTTTGCTAAAATATATACTTGAGTTTAACGTTATGAAGGAAAAAATAGTAAAGTTGATTTTTAAAAGAAACGTTATCTCTTGAGTATTTCACCTACTTCTGAGCCCCAGGCTCCACAGAAAGCAGTTTCTACAAATAATAACGCCATTTCTTACAAAAAATCCACCTTTATTCCATCATTTACAAAACGCAACTAACGAACAAGCGAGAGTGATGCCAAGTTCAAAGTTTTAAAATAAAAAATAGCAATACACCACGTGCCTGCATTGCTGCCCATCTTTTGAACCTAACAGGTACAAACTTTCATACATTCTCTTTAAAACTAGATCAAAGTCGCGGCGCTATGTCTATTTTTAGCCGAATTATTGAAGTTTGAAATTTCTTCGACTGAAACTGTCGCTTATTTGGTCTCTATTGCTTCCCCGCACCTGGCATCGATTTTAAAGACGTATTCACGCGAAAAAAGAACAATGGGGCTTTTTCTTTCAAAAAACGTTAAATACTCAAATTTTAAAAATAAGCAGTACGCATGTCCGTGTTTTTGTTAATTTCATAGTTATTTGAGTGTTTAGTCAAGGGCATGACCAAATACAACTACAACTTTTCACCTGAGGTCCTTCCAATCCTGAAAAAAAAAAAAATTCCCGATCCGTCCTTGATCGATTTGAACGAAACTGATATCATGTTCTCGGATGGTGATCATATATGCATTGTACTTTTAAGAGATTTATTTGCCTTGATTCGATATTTTTCATACTTCTAATTTTCTCAGATAGTAGTAAAAAATTAATTTGTCTGGTTAAAGTATTTACATTTTGAATTTTATTGCCTTTGTAATAGTGTATTCTAAGACCAACAGAAGGCAATGATTTGCATGGAAATTTGGAGAAATGTGACGTCATAGACGTTAATTAGACGTGATCTATACGTTTCAATTTTTTGTGATATTGGTATTCTGCTACAACATTTGAGGAGCTATGCATCTTTATTTGGTTCAGTTAAAATTTTTCGTCTATTTATTCTTCATTTATTCTGTTATTCGATGTTTGGTATTGTATTATGTTCTTCCATTGTGAGACAGGGTTAAGGGTCAGAACGAATCCTAGTAGTGCCTAACAACAACAACAACAGCAACAATAACAGCAGCAACAAACTGCAAAGATTGACCTATATACCCGAAAAGCAGTTTTGAAATAGATACAACTGTATTTTAAAAAGAATTTTCTTCATGAAAGTATAGTGTTGTGTTTTAAAGTATCCGAATTATTTAAGCGCGTTAAGTTTACCGATGTTCCACGTCATTCCTTTCCTGTAACAGTTTCATCCTCTGAAAATTTTAATCTAACGTCATTTCACTCTGTACACAAGTATATACTCCCCATTCCACAAAAGAATTCTATATTTATACTTAAGTATTTCAAATACATACACTCTTGAGAATTCAGTGTTCAAGTTAAAACATCTGCAACGTATAGGGTTTTCACCATTTACATTTTTTATGACTTTAACTGTAACTGAAGTGATTGAAGAATTTTACGTTTTCTTCACCAAAAAAAATTGATTTTGTGAGCTGTGATTCTTTATTCATGGAAAGTGACAGCATGTTTTTATTAAAATATGAAGTATTTATGTGGAAATGCGTTCATACTGTATATTTGTTTTAAGAACTTTGTATTACATTTTGTGTTTCGAGGCATTTTTATGGCTATAATCAGTTGACTAACTAAGTAAGGATTTTGTGTTCGTTATTTTTTTTAAAATCTAATGTTGTTATATTTGTGTACTAAGTGTTTGATGTTCATTGATTGATATTCTCGTGCACTGAAGAATGTGTTGAAGTCGCCATCATAACTTGTTAGCTTCACATTCAACTACGGCATCGCAGCCATTGTTCAGAACGGGTCATTGATATTCTCTCTTCTGAATGGGCGGTAGGTTAACTTGTGTTTTCTGTGTGTTGCAATATACTTTATTTTCAATACTCTACCGAGTTTCTCATTGCGTTTTTTTATGTGGGATTCCCTGGCTAGTATAACGTTAAATGTTTATTCAACGGTTGATTTGTTTTCCTTGATCGTATTAAATGATATGTCCTTTTGTTTCCTTTGGATCTGCTAAATATACATGCTAAAATAGGATAAGAAAATCGTATCACTGCCTTTATAGTAAGGAGCTATTTCTTCTGGCTCAGTAAATGTTCTCAGCGTATTTAAAAAAAATTAAAATTATATACATAAATCTTATGAATGGTCTATTACGATGTATTGAGATGGCAACTAATTAAAACCGAGTCTTGTGTAAATGTGTAAAGAATTAAATTGCGCAGTAAATCCGTAGATATTGGTGTCTTCCATGAAGTTTTACTATTTAGTTGACATAACTTCTTATAGTTGAGTATGATCTGTTGATAGTATGATCTGTAAATAGTAATTTATTTATAAATTTGTAGCCTTTCACTCTGTTCATCTATCTTACATAATAATTTATTTCATAATCTTAACCTTTTATTAAATAGATTGCTAATCTCTATGTCAATATTATTGTACTCCAGTTACATTTGTCATTTTTCTTATTTTGTGTGCTCTTAGCATTTACATTGTTTAGTGGTATTTGAATTGTGTTGTCGGATAAATTAATTCAGATCTGCACTTTCAAAGTTTTCCAGCTAAGTTTTAGTTGGGTAATTTAGATTAAGATTTTCATGATCATATAATTAGTGCGAGTTAAATAACTAATATCAGGTACTAAATGCTCATTGATGAATTAGGTTATTTTGTTTATGTTACTGATATTATAGTGCCCACGGTCAAGAAAGCACAGATTGGCACCACCGGCCTTGGTCCACAATGGACTGTTGCACTATTGGTTAGTTAGATATTATAGTAATGTAAAAAAAATAAATGATTTTGTAAAGGACATGTTTTCTCAAACAATTATTTCAATTGATTGTATTATAAGTTGCAAATTGTATGACCAGATTTCTCATTTAATAGTATTGAAAATATTTTTATGTTCTCTGGTAAAATAAAACTTTTAGCTGTATTGTATAACATAATCTGTTCTGTTCAACTAAGTTCTAAATAAGAAAGTGATAATTGTATTATCGTTGACATGCTGAATAGGAAGATGTCATTCTAGACTTAGGATTTTTTTGTGTATTAATATATTTGTTTGTTAGGTCTCTTAGAGATCAGTTCAAGAGGTATAATTTGAAGAACTTAGAGAAAAAGTCAGTATATGTATTTTAAAGTTTTCAGTCATTTACGTAAAGAAACAGATGAGTTTGCTAAACTTGTAATTTTGCTTAAATAATATCAAAGCATTTACTATCTCTATTACCTAGGCTTTGAATTTGAGAATATTGGTAAAAAAATCAGATTAGCTTCGTCTTTTTGTCTGAAAATAAAATGTTTAGTTGGAGGGAATATAAATATTTTGACTTATGTAAAACAGTTAACTATTTCTTTATTTCATTTATGTATCAGCAATGTTTACAAAAAATAATTATAAATGTGATATGTTTAGAATGAAATTATGAAATTGTTTGTCTTCTGATTAAAATTTATTCTTTGGAGAACAATCATTAAAATGCAGTTGTGTTGAGAAATTTTATCTCATTAGGATTATTCATAGTTTATTTGCAAATATCTTTGTTTGATAGAATCACTTCAATTTTGTTATTTAAATTTAATGGTCATGATTAGTTTTCTCCCCTATATTCTTTTTATTATTTAATGTAGTTTTATTTTTATATCATTGGATAATAGTTTTGTTATCTATTGAAATTGTATGTTTTGTAATAAGTTCGTGCAGTTCATTTATTTCTATGAACTTAAGCATATGACAAATAATGTTTGGTTCCAAATAAAATTCAATTTATCTCTTAAAATGCCTGATATTTAAATAATTTTGTTAATAAGACTTGTTAATAAATTTTCTCTTAATTTTACCTTTTCTTCTAGAAAATATACCTGAAAATTTAATTCTTCAGGAAATTTGTTTGTCTTTGAAGAAGGTAGTTTTTGTGGTACGTAAAATTCATGCATGCTTTATATATTTTTTGTAAATAAACTTTTATCTATTGTGAAAGTAGTGTTTTGTATACTATGTTTACTTTCTGATTCAATTTATTATATATTTTAAAATTCCTTGCCTTATTTTGAAACTGGTGAAATAAAAGATATTAAATAAGCAGTCCTGTCAAATATTATAAAATAGCTACTATAGCAATTTCTTTTATTAAAATTTTTTCCTTAAATTGAGTAATTAAAATTAGATGAATAAAAAGTAAAATATTACTAAATTGACCATAAATTATATTTTCCATAAATTTAATTAAGTTGATGACTAACATTTAGTGTGTCCTATAACAGTTATTTAGAAAGTTTTAGAATTAATATTTGAAAAGCTATATCAACAAGAATATAAGTTTTAAAGAATTATTTTTTATATTTTAAGATAATTTAATGAACAAATATGATTTAAAATATTGCAGCCATCATTAAAGATTCTTTCAAGTATTAAATTAGTAAAGAAGCCTCTTTTGATTTCAAAGTGTAGTTATGATACAAATTTATTCAGAATTACTTATACATTGCTTGATGATGCCCCATGCACATCTCTTGCAAGTAATCGTTCATAGCTAATGAATCCATATTGGAATCATTTGTGTGTCGAATGTTAATGGCTGCTTCCATCATGTTGGTGTCATCCAGGTAAGCTGATGGAAGAACTGAGCATCTTAGAGATAAAAATTCAGTAACAGACTGTTATATTTTAAAAATTATTTGGTAAAGTTATGATGATATATTTCAAGGTTTAGCATATATGCATCATCTGTTTTTATAAATTTTATTTTGGGTTGTGATTTGTAGATTTTTAGTTGTAACATTTTCGAACCATCAACAATGGAAGACGTGAGGTAGAAACTTTTTGTGAAGATACTGATTATTTATCTGAGAATGTACTGATTATTTATCTGATATTCCCAGCAATGTTGACAATACTACAAGTTATGTTAATTTCTTTCAAAAAGTTTTTTTTTCACATGGGCAAGAAAATAATGCTGAGGTAGAAGATTTAGATGACTTCTTCATACAAAAAAAATCTGTGTTTCTTTCATGCGTCAAGGGATTCAGAAGAAAGTGATGTAGATATTGAGGTCAATTAGGCAGAATTTTATGTCAAGAAAGAAGGAATCTTTTGCAATTGCTGTGGGACTAAATTAATTTCTTAGAAATAAAAATAAAGTAGAATACATTGCAAGTATGTTTTCTGGAGATGATTTATTTGAATTTACTACTTTAGAAAAGAATAACTATCATGCTTAAAATTTCCAAAGGTTTAAAGTTTTGAAAAAAAAATTAGGAAGTGATATGATGTAAGTACAAATTAACTTAAAATGTGATTTGCTGTAGTGATTATAATGTGTTTGGTCAAGAAATCCAGAATAAATGACTACTGGTGTATAAATCCACTGATCAAAACTCCAGTATTTTCCACAACCATGAGTCACAATAGATTTGAACTTATTCTGAATTTATTTTTGGAATATTTATGTAGTGAGTTTTTCTAAATCCATAGAAAAATCATTCCTCGTCAATTATCGAAAACAAAGAGTCAGCCACTGGTGAATGTTACTTGGACAACTGTCAGCCTTGTGTCATGATAATATATGTAATCCTGTATGCATTTAAAATTGACTACTATGTGATTTTGGGGCATACTTTATGATTTTGGCGCATATTTTCACCACTTGTTCAATGTTAGTTTAACAAAGTTTGTTCTTGACAGTTAAAGCTCTCACATCTGTGAGAGAAGTTCTATCAATAAAGAGATTAAAGTTATGTAAGTTATTAACTATCAAACAGTGTACAGGTTAATAAATTACTTAAATTCAGTTTATGTTAGCAGTACATCAGTCATGTTGTCAGCTCATGTTCCTTGGATTGCTTTAGAGGAATTTTGTAAGAGCTTGAGAGAAGAGAAAATTCTGTCAACATTTATAATTTAATGTTTTATGTCATTTTATGTATTACTATAGAGCAGGATCATAAGGTCCTCCTGATGAAACATATCTTAATTTTGATTCTTGATTCACCTCATTACCATCATAAGGCAGGCTTCATTAAGTGTCTTGTTCATCCATCTGTTCTAATCAAGGGTGTTCCAACTGTTTTCATTTTGGACACTGAAGCTTTTTGTGCCTATGTACGTGTTCTGCAGGGTTACTTTGATTTTGCCTAGGTTTTCTAAGTTTGTTCCACAATCATCTAAAAATTTAAATTTTCCTTGAAAATTTATATACAAGCACTGTTTCATCAATAGATCATGATTTATGGAATGCAGCATAAGGCTATCTATCTCATTTTGTATAATTATCACTAGCATTATTATTCTGCAAAATTTGTGTAAAATATTTTTTGAAGTACAGCTGCTATAACTATATTTCTGGATTGATTCAGTTTTTAGACTTTTCTGTATTGATTACTTGCCCTTAATGAATATGCAAAATGAGAGAATTGATTAGAGCAGTGATCACCCTGAATATATTTAAATTATGGACCCTTTAAATATTCAGTGTCTAATACTTTTATTTCCTTGGACCCTTTTTAAAATAATTTGAGGAAAAATAATGCACTATAAGATTAATATTACCCTCTATTTAATATTAATACCATATATTTTTATTTATAATACAGCTTTACAAATGTTTTCTTGTGTTCCCCAGTGCTGTAAGCTCATCAGGAGAGCAGAGATTCAGATCTCACATGAGCTGTTGCACAGATCAAGTTGTTCATTTTCAGAAGTTAGAAAAGTTTTTTTAAAAATGAGTGATGATGTTAATTCCCTAGGAATTTAAAAAAATTCAAGTTTGCGTACTCATTTGCATGCTGGTATGTTTGTGTTTTACCTTTTTTTTTCAAGGTATAGTGGTAAAACATACCATTATTAATTTCAGTTCATGTGCTCAACTCAGAGAGATTACAATATTTACCATACTATTTAAATTCTCTCTATCTCTCTGGAAATTTTGAGAAAGGGTTAAAGAGTATGTTTTGCATTTTGTTTAGTATTTCTTGAATAATCACCTCACTACAGTTGTATAAATTCAAGGTTCCAAAGCATATTTAATGCTATCTTTTGAGCTAATACTTGAAAATTATCCTATCAGAACATGATCTTGTTAATGATGATATATGATATTTATATAAGCTAGTTATAGTTCTTAAATCCTTAATTTATCTTTCCGTAAATTTTGATTAAACATTTTAGAATGTCCTTTAATTTTTAAATCTTGGAGCTATGCATTAAAAGAGGCTCTCCACTCTTTTAAGCAATCGAAGATTAACATAGACCAGTTATACTTTGTTTCACTTCATTTAGTTCATGTGGTAATGAATCGAGGGATTTTTAATAGGGCAATGTTGGATAATTTTAGGTAATTTTTATTTTAACAAAGATTTAGAGGTTGCTAATGAATTGTGCTGATCCCAGTGGTCTTACTGTGTTCCCCATTGTTTAGAGAGTGGGGATATAGCAGGGCAAATGAAAAAAAAAAAGGATATTTTTGTGTATGACTGTAGTTGGTAGAGGGGAGAATTTAATTTGAAAAATCAATTTTAATTGGGCTGATTAATTGCTGAAAATTAGGGATTTGCAAATATACATTTAGTACATGTCCCCATTATCATTCTCTAGATGTTTGTAGTTGCTGAACTGTAAGGCAGAGATGTATGAATTTTGTATTATGGGGACATTTATAACTTTTAATGAGCCTGTTTTGATTTTATTGTTCATCCCAAAAGAAGTTTTTAGTTTGTGTTATCTGATAAAGTAAACTGCCAAACTCTAAACTTCTTAAGAGACCACAGGATTTAACTTCTGGTTGACTATTCTGAAACATTTTATTTAAATTTTATATTTTTTAATACATGTTTTAATGTAACCTATTATCTTACCTTAAACTAAAAGGGAAAATAGCAAACAGTAATAAAGAGAATTCAAGTTATAATTTTTGCATTTATGTTAACTTTGCATAGTAGCTTTACAGCTTCTTCCAAATAGGAAAAACAAAAATATGCTCATCACATAAACAAATAAAAATCAAAGCATGAAGAACAAAAAATAGATGGTTACTGCATATTTATTTTATATTTACATCTGACTTGCATTTGTCATGTAAACTGGTGCTTGTTCCAAAATTGAGCTTTTGTAGAAAATAAGGCATATTTGATTTGAAAAAAAATCAGTGATACCTGAGGTCTAATTTAATGTCACACAGCTATCCTATTAACTAAAGTTCGATCTAAGTGCTGGCAGATGTGTCCTTTTCCATCACGACTCACATTCAATACATTTGAATTCTTTGTACTGAATACCTCACTCCACTTGCTGTCATCTCTGTTGGATTAAAGATAACAAAAGAAATACTCAAGCAGTGACTGTGTAAATTCTGCCCAGATAAGTTTTGCTGAAAACATAAATGGTGTCATTTTATTTGTAGATTCTATACAGTGTTCTTAACTCACAAAATGCTCGCATATCTGAAATTTCTTTTTTTTAAATTTAAGGTATAGTTTTGATTAATTGTAGTAATATAAAATTAAGATATGAGCATTTATGTAACATTACTGATAAAATTAAAATTGACTTACATCGGTGGACTTATACAAAAATATAATACTGATTTGTAGACAACTCAGAATTGGAATCAGTTAACAGCAGTAGTCTATTTGACTCCTAAGATATTTAGGTCAAGCTTTGAACTTAAATTCAGATCTTTTATTTTTATCTATATTGAGTTTGAAATCTGTATTTTTTGGATATTCTATGTTCAATGTTTCATAGCAAAGTGGTATGTGTCATATAAGTTGTTCACATGCCTCTATGTTAGAGGCCACGAGCTTTCTTTCTTCTGCATTTGCCTTCTACCCCATTGTGAAAAAACATTTGTAGGGAAATAGGAAATGTTTGGGAGATTCTTCACCAGTTTAATCTCAAGCCTAGAAAGATTTTTTTAATAGTAAATGTACTGCTATGTTAAATTGCATTTACTGAGAGGGTCATCTTGGAATGAAAGAATTAGATTTTCGAATTTGAATTTTTCTTCAAATATATTCTAATATGGAGTGTTATTTTGAGATTTTTAATTTGACTAGTATGAGTTTTATATTTTATAAATGTACATAATCAGCAGTAAAGAAATTTAATATAGAGTCCACGTAATTCAGACATCTCTTCCTCTTGCTTGTTGCAGTGCGAGCTTGACAGGATATGCTTTTTTGATAAGTTTAATTTTAGTTATATGAAAATGCAGAGAAGGCAGGAATATGAATGTCTTTCAAAGAGTAACATCTTGATATGAATACACTTGGATTACACTAATATGCAAGGTTTAATTGTTTTAAAATGAATAGGTGTATCTGAATGGATTTTTTGTGCAGATTCCAAAAATGACCTTCAAAATTCCTATCACGTCACTTTTTTCACAAATAATGGAAATGTGAAAATAAAAAAAAATGGTATTTTGTAATGACTTTGTTATAGGGCGACGTTCGTAACACGTGCAAATGTTCTCTGGAGGGGCGGAATGATTAAGGAATAGATAAACATCAATATCTAGCTGATAATGGAAATGTAACTGTTTCATCTGTATGAATCACGATTTACGCCACTTTCAAAGGCGAAACATGAGAGAATTTATCTTGGCATGGCAGTATGACTCATACCTCACGCCAGTGCTCCCTTCTTGCTATTGGTCACATGTGGCACCATTTGAGGCAGATCATGGTACACTGGTATAGTGTACACGTAGTACATGGTACACTAAAAAATCATAGTGACGACTGTTACTTCTGCACAGTGAATATCGGGGGCCATACCAGAACCAGTAAGCATAACATTGTATATCCCAATATCCCATCTGCCATAAGACCAGTGCCCCATAGTGAATCCATCCCTGTGCCATCCCCGTCCTTTATTCTAACCCCCAACATACACCGATTCAGACGATGTTATAAGTGAGGAGATGTACAAACCGGGTATCATAGAGGATGAAACCCCAGTGCCATTTACACTGCATGAACTGAATGATTTGGTTTGCGATCTGAATTTACCTAAAGATGCAGCAGACCTTTTAGGATCAAGACTTCATGAAAATAATTTACTGTGCCCTATTACGAGATTCTCCTGTTACAGACACCGAGAAGCAGAATTGGTTCCGTTTTTCGCTGTGGAAGGTGATTTGTTATATTGTCGAGACATTCTGGCAGTCATGAAATACTTCAACATCAATTACAATCCAGGACAGTGGAGGTTGTTCATAGATGCCAGTAAATAAAGGTGTTTTATTTCACAATACTAACATCCATCCATCCATTCCTGTAGCACATTCTGTGACTTTGAAAGAGACATACGAGAACCTTAAATTACTGCTGGAAAGTGTGCAGTACAAATTTCGTAAATGGTCTTTGTGCAGGGATTTCAAGGTGTTTGGAATATTGCTTGGCCAACAAGGAGGCTACACAAAATTTTCTTGCTTTTTGTGTGAATGGGACTCCATAGCAAGGACGGAACATTGGGTTCGGCAGCAGCGGCCAGTCAGAAGTGCATTCACACCTGGCGAAAATTTTTTTTTTTTTCAGTTCCACTGGTTGATCCCTTGAAAATACTGTTACCACCTTTACACATCAAACTTGGCTTAATGAAGCAATTCGTGACAGCTTTAATCAGGGACAGTAAATGCTTTTGTATCTGTGTGGTAAGTTTGCATCAATCACGACTGAAAAAATTAAAGCTGGTATTTTTGTAGGCCCGCAAATAGGAAAATTAATGGCAGACAACAAATTTGAGGAAATCATGTATGAGTACAAATTGCGAGCATAGACTGCATTCAGAAATGTGGTACACAACTTTTTGGGGAACACGAAGGCTTCAAATTACACTACTTTAGTTGAGGAGTTGCTGGAATCTTATAAACTGCTTGTTTGCAAAATGAGCGTCAAAATTCACTTTCTTCATGCTCATCTCAATTACTTTCCTAACAATCTTAGTGATTTTTCAGAAGAACATGGCGAGCGCTTCCATCAAGATATCAAAGTGATGGAAAAGAGATACTAAGGAAAGTGGACTGTACATATGAGGCGGTGAAAGGCAAAATGGTGGGTCGTCACATTTTCAACTTTTTTTATTTGAGGGCAAAAATGTAATCTCCATGTTCAGTTTATAGTGGAATTGCAAATAATTATTATTTGCAATATCATAATAATTATGAATTATAATTTGTTCATTTTATAGTGGAATTATTGTAGTTTTGCAGTAAAACGCTTTTAACTTACACCACATACTATCTTACACCACTTTGCCTTTCATCGCCTCATATGATGGCTGATTATTGTTGGATGTTGAACAGAGACTGTACGGATGCACACCTAAGACAATGCAAAAAAAGGAAGTTTGAAGGGGAGCCCAGTGGTCAATGTTAGGAATGTTTGCTTTTGAATATGTAGTGATGTTTCTGTTCCTTAAACAATCATTCCGTCCCTCCATAGAGCATTTTCACAAGTTGCAAACGTTGCCATATAGCAATGCCATTAAAAAATAACTTTTTTAAAATTTTCACAACTATGTTTAATGAACTACACAGTGTGTCAAATAAGTTTTTGACTGGGTCTGTAAAAAGAAATGGAAAGAAGAAATTAATACCTGCTTTGGTGTTTTATTCAAAATAGGACCCTCTGGCTTCAATGCACTTTTTACAGCGATTTAATAATGAATCGAAAGCCTGTTGTAAATCACTTTGTGGAATGGCCTGCAAAGCACACGTCGAAGCTTCTTGTATGGTCGAAATATCCTCAAAATACCACCCTTTTAACTTCATTTTAAATTTTGGGAATAAGGAGTAGTCACAGGTTGCTAAATCAGGTGAATTCGGTGGATGGTTAAACACACAGACATTATTTTTTGCCAAAAATCGACTAACAATAAGGCAGGTGTGACTGGGTGCATTGTTTTATAACAAACACCAACTGCTTTCAGTCCTATAGTCTGGACGAATGCGACGATTTCTGGCCATCAAACACTTTAAAACAGCTAAGTAGTATTGACCTGTAATTGTTTGTCCAGTTGGAACAAATTCTTTGTGGATAATACCTTTACTATCGAAGAATGTAATGAGCATTGTTTTGATTTTGGATGGAACTTTTCTTGTTTTTTTGGCTTGTGGTGAATTTGGTGACTTCCATTCCGCACTTTTTCGTTTTGTTTCAGGATCATATTGGAAACACCAGGTTTCATCACCTGTAACAATGGACTTCAAGAAGTTTGGATCGTTTTCAGCGGCTGAAATAATGTCTCTGCAATGTGCACTTCTCATTGCTTTTTGTTCAGGGGTTAAAGTGTGTGGAACAAATTTAGCACACACTTTTGTTTTGCCAAATCTTCATGCAGGATGGTTCGAATTGTATCTTTGTTGATGTTTAAAGAGTCTTCCATCATTCTCAGTGATGCACAGCGATCGTTTGTTACGAAATTTCCTACTTTCTCAATAACTTCAGGTCTCTTAGATGAAATTGGTCTTCCACTTCGCTGATCATCTTCTACCGTATATCTTCCGTCCAAAAAACATTTCATCTACTTAAACAACAGTCACCGTAAACTTGTTTCATGAGTTGGTATGTTTCCTAAGTACTTTTACCAAGTTTTTCGTTAAATTTAATTTCAGCTCTTTGCCCCATCTTAAAAAATCAACATGAAAAATATTCATTTCTGCAATAAGCGCTCGCCTTCTCTCAACTACTTAACGAAATGTGCACAACTTGTTAGCAGTGTGCCAGCAGACGATGGATGTTATGATGCATGCGGATTTACACTCAACAGCACCTTTACAACCTGCGCTCTAGGACGAGTCTTAAAACTTATTTGACGCACTGTGTATGTTTAATGATTTGTTCTTTATGTCCTACTTCAGATGTCCTTTATTTATGGTTTTAATATTATCATCATAGTTTAAAGTACACCTGTTTTTATTTTTTCAATGTGCATATACTGAATTTTTATGAAAATACTTAATTGATATAACTAAAAATAAATAACAGAGCTAGGTAATTATAAGAAGAATGTAGACAAAAAACAAACAGAAATCAAGCACTCAGGACTCTACACACCAGAGGCAAGATTCTGTAGTAGTGCCGGAACTAAACCAGAAATTGAGGTAACCGACTGGTCTTGTCATCAGGGAGCCTAACCAAATCAGTTACCTCTAGGGGCACTTTCTGAATAGGATGCAGGTATAACCAAAAGACATCCCAAGGCCCTCCGAGATCCCCATAGAAACAGATAGTCAAGAGAAAATGAAAAGACACGGACAACTTGCAGTAAGGGCTCAATGCACCATATATGCATGAACACATATAATCCTAATAAAAAGACAAAAGATGCATACATACCCTAATTCAGTGAGTGACAGTTATGGCGAAACAGCAGCCAATTTTTACCCTAGTAGTTAAGTCACTGTAGCAAAATTACAGTGCCACACCCTAATGAAGTTTTAAAAAATATGAAAATAGAAACCATATCCGAAACATCTTTAAAATATACCTGAGTCTAAATGCCATTTTTTTTAAACTTTTAAATTGCCGAAATTATTAGGAAAATTGTTCTTATGTAGGTTTTCCTCAAAAATTCCACATGCCTCCAAAAAGATTGTAATAATCCCTTCAGCGTTATTACAAATGTTTTTTATTCTGTATAGTTGTGAGTAAAAGGTATTATAATAAATTTTATAGTTCAACTTGCTATGGAAATTGGTAAACGTGATAACCTCAAAGTTAAAATCTAATCTTTTATCATATATCCCAATTTTTAATTTGCTATTTTTAATTTTAATTTTTATATCCAGATAAGTCGCAAAATGATTATTTTCATTAGTCCTGTTTAAAGTTAGTTCCTTTGGGTAGATTTGATTAAGAAATTCCAAATCGTTACAGTTAAAAATTATAAGGTCATCAATATACCTAAATCTGGTAACATTATTTGAGTTAAGAAATTTAGTTTCGTAAGAATACAAGAAAATGTTTATAAAGGCACTAGAAAAGCTATTATCCTTTGGGATACCCTTTTTGAATTAGGGTATGTATGCATCTTTGTCTATTCATTAGGATTATATGTGTACTTGCATATATGGTGCATTGAGCCCTTACTGCAAGTTGTCTGTGTCTTTTCATTTTCT
This sequence comes from Dolomedes plantarius, assembly GCA_907164885.2. Taxonomy (NCBI): domain Eukaryota; kingdom Metazoa; phylum Arthropoda; class Arachnida; order Araneae; family Dolomedidae; genus Dolomedes; species Dolomedes plantarius. The sequence continues at coordinate 110,376,383 of OU015492.1, forward strand.
CTTGACTATCTGTTTCTTTGGGGATCTCGGAGGGCCTTGGGATGTCTTTTGGCTATACCTGCATCCTATTCAGAAAGTTCCCCTTGAGGTAACTGATTTGGTTAGGCTCCCTGATGACAAGACCAGTCGGTTACCTCGATTTCTAGTTTAGTTCCGGCACTACTACAGAATCTTGCCTCTGTTGTGTGGAGCCCTGAGTGCTTGATTTCTGTTTGTTTTTTGTCTACATTCTTCTTATAATTATCTAGCTCTGTTATTTATATTTAGTTATATTTGCCCTTTTTCAATATGAGGATATGAAACAACTGCACAATCTTTTATTGAAAAGTTATATATAAGTTTTCAATGCTAGTGTAGATTTTAAGTTAATTTGTTTGGCAGTCTATGCCTGCTTTTTAATTTTTTTTGTTTGTGTTGATTTGTTTATATTAGTATACACTTAATTGATAGGTATTTTAATTAAAAATCTTTTAACTGTAAAATGTGAAACAAGTATGTTTTTGGTTGGATTGCACAAGAATACAGTTAGAGAAAAATATTACATTGTGTACTATTTTTTAAATAATGAAACTGGTGCCTGTTCCTTTTCTATTTTCATATAAATATGAGGAATCATTGTTTGTTTGTCTCAGGAATATATTTAGCAATAATACTTCTGAATTCAAATTGAAATTACAGAAGTTACGAGATTTGACTAGATAACCCATCACCAATTCAATCAAGGACTTTTTACAGGTTATAAAGAATTCAAACTATTTTCAATATTTAACCCAAATGAAAGTGATTCAACAAATTTATTTTGAGATAATTCATTAATATTTATATTTATTCTGTTAGTGTCATTCACAATTGAGGAATAATTATTTTGAGAAGTTCTGCATTCATGGGAGAAGGTTTTTATGATATTTTTTGCTTGACTTGCCATCTTTTAAAATATTTGCATCCTCCCTCATCTTTGAGCCACATTACTGAGCTACTACTGTTTTCCCAAAAAGTAAAATAGTTTTTTTCACAAACAAGAGATATTCTTTTAACCAACTTTTGACAGCAGTGAAATTTGAAATCAGCCCACCACTTATATTTCATATAAACTTGAGGAGATTAATGATGAATTCATTATATGTGATAAAATTTTCCTTTAACTTGATAATTCTTGGCTCAGTTCTAATGAAACATTGTATAATTCTTTTTCTACCCACTATATCTGAGGTACCATATTCTTACAAATATGGTGCTATTATGCATCAATTTTGCAGAAGTGAATTACAATTAAGCAAACTGACTTTTAGTATTATATAGATGATTGTATTTTAAATTTAATTTTTATTCACAATTTTAAGAATTTAGTTTGTGAACATTTTTTCTTATTTCAGTGATAGTATTTTTTCATCATGTCGGCTCTCAGCTCAGACTTTTATCCTCCAAGTAACAGAAGAAGATGTGTGAAAGGACGACCTTCTTATACTGAACCATCTGACAGTATTTTACTCTCTGAAGCTGTAAATCATGATTATAACAGCAATGATAGCTATAGTCAAAATGAATATAGTGCTATGGACACAATGCAACCTGAGGATATTGAAGAAGAACCCATTACAATTGATTTATCAGCATTTTTAAATGAAAATCCATTGCTAGCTCAGTCAGCATTTGAGAGTTCTTCGGAGAATAATGTAGCCTCTACCGAAAGCAGTTCACAGTTTCGTGTTACGGATTGTGAAACTAAACCATCAGAAGTCCACAAAACATCTGTAATTGATGAAGCATGTTCAGCTGATGTAACTAATAATGCTGTTATAAGTAGTATTACAAATGAAAATGTGGAGGCAGTTGGAGTAAAAGATATTGTTTCACCTGTCCATGGAACTGTGAAAGAAAATGGTTTAAGTTCAGAAGAAATATTTGTAGATAGTAGTTTAGACCATGAAAAGACGGTCAGTCCAGAAAAAACCTTCATAAATGTTAATGGTGTATCAACTAAAGACATTATATTAAATGGTAAAAAGACACCTATTAAAAAATTTACAAAAGCAAAACCATTAGGACTTTCAAATCCACTTAAGAAGTATAAAAATTTTATGAAGAGTAAAGACCTTAATAAAACTAATGAAAAAGTTTTTGGTAAATATCCTGTAGTAAAATGTGAAAAACTTGACATAGAAAATTTTGTGAAAAATAACAAGATTAAAGTTAGTAATTGGCCATTATATCATACAGAAAGCCCTAAAAGCAATAAAAACTTCAATAGAAATCTTACTGGTAAAAGATTAAGTTTAAATAAAGTTTCTCTAAAACCTAAGTTGATGGGCTCTTTAAAACCAAAATTAATGAGAAAATCCATTAACTTTAATAAATATTTAAATAATATTAGTAAAAAATCTAACAATGTTAGGGGTATGTTTGGCTCATTAGATTCTGTTTCAAAGCCTGTTATTATAAGAACAGATTCATGGAAACCTGAAATAACAAATTCACCTGCACATATTCCAACATTTTTCAAGAATCTAATAAAAACTCCACCAGTTAGTCCTAAGTCTGTCTTAGGAGATTTATTGAAATTTAACATGTTAAATGATCAAACTGTTAATTATAATGCATTTACATCTCCTGAGAAAGAAATTATTGAAAAAATAAAAGGTCCAATTATTACAAATGTAAATAAATTTTGTAAAAGTACTAAGAACTATCAGCGTATTGCACCAAAACCCATAGTTCTGTCACCTGATGTTGTGAATATTGCACCAAATCTTGCCAAACCTGTTGTTGAATCTCTTGCTGAAGCAGTGTCAAGTGAATATACTGTAATAGAACCATACATAGAAGATCCATCGTCTCCACAAAAGCCTAAACCAATTCTTACTGTTCCTATTGAAGTAATATCTACAGAAAAACAAAATATTGTGCTTCATTCTAGTGGCATTACCAAGGCTGAAAACTCGGAGAAGGCAATTAAGACAGTGAAGTCAGTATTTTTGAACGGAGCGATTAAGCAAATTAGTACCCCTACTAAAATCAAAAAAGATGTTTCTGTAAGAAGTATTCCTTCTATTAAAAGAGGTGTTACTAAAAGAAAAGTAAATCAAAAACAGATTTTAGAACAAGTTACCATGAAAGTACCTGCTAAAGGAAAAGAGGAATTATCTGAAGAAGATGCAAATGTTCTGCAGGCGAAAACTGCTGTTGTAGATGCAATGCAGAGTGCATTAGGCCAAAATATCAAAAAGACAAAACCCAAAATTGTGAAGAAGGAGCCCTCTGATTTAACATCTAATTTATCCATGTCAGGATCTTCGTATAGTTCCATATTAGGCTCTTCATCATATAGTTCTATACTTAATGATCTTATTATGGGTGGGTTCAATGATTTTGAAGAATCATCAGATTTTAAAGAAGAGGAAAAAGATGGTGCCTTTGGTACTGTATTGACATCATCAGAAACTTCTAATAAAGCCAGAAAGGTCCTGGAAAATAGTATTAAAAACAATAAAAGTAAAAGTAAAAACCACAATAAAAGAAAGAAATATTCTAATTGTTCACCACATACATCTGATACTTTATCAGCTTCTGAATGTGAAGATGAAAAGGATTCCGTGAATGTGCTGAAAGAAAATTTTTCATTAAAAAGAAGAAAATCGATTTTGTCACCTAAAGATGTTTTAAAAGCAGTAAATTCAGAAACTACTTTGGAATTTTCTAAAAAATCCAGAAAACTTGATACACCTGTGCATATTTCTGTTAATAGTTCCCATCCAACGAATTTGAACTCTGAGAGTAATAAAGATTTTGACTCTAATAATGTTGACTCATCTCATTCATTTTCTCATTCAGAAAATATTGTTGTCTCTGTATCACATGTTGACAGTAAGAATGATACACATACTTCATCTGATAGTCATAACCAATCTGACATCCCTAACTCTGCATTGAATGAAACCCTTTCAGACAATACTGAAAATTTTGTACAAAATAAAATTTCTAAAGAAAATGATAATCTGTTAAAACAAGAGACATGTACTAGAACACTTCGAGAAAGGAAATGTTCTAGTACAGAAGTTGATAAATTTTCTGATAATTCAAGTAAACAGACACAAAATAATAAGCATTCATTTGAAAAAACTAAATCTGTTAAAAGTTCTATTTATTCAAAATTAAAAATTCAAAAGAAAACTCCTCCCAGGAGTACAGCAAAAGTTAAAATTAAAAGATCTTGTAAGTCTGAGGATATCATTAGAGAAATTAACACTATTACTGGAGGACGTCTAAATTTGAAAAGGGGATTCAAGAACTGTAAAGAGTCAGATTTGGAGAATAACACTCAAAATTCTGACCCCTCTAATATTAACTCTAATAAGGATGATTCAGAATCTAATTCATCTACTACATTATTTCAGTGGAATCGCCACTCTCCTCGTTCATTCTCAAAGAAAAAAAGAACTCTTAAAGTCCGCATTAAACGATCTAGAAAGAAAAATGGTGCTTCATGTTTGCAAATGCCATTAAGTTCATTGCCTGATGTAAAAGAAAATGCAAATAGCACAAGTTCTGTATTAGAAAATAATATAAGTCTTCATTCTTCTTTCAGAGAGGGAAAAGGTGAAAAAATGGGAACTCCATGCAAAGAAGAAAACTCATCTGAAAATAGTGCGTCTATCTCTGAATGTAATATGGAGATTGTTGAGAGAGATAAGAAGTGTACCCTTGAAGAGCATTTACCAGCTTATGCTCAGAAAGAATCAATGGTAAATTCTTCTGAAACTTCCTTAATTCAAGACGTTAGTAATACTGTAAATTCTGATGTAAGTAATGCAATGTGTGATTTACCTTTGAATGAAAGTCTTAATGATAAATGTAGTTTGTTAAATACTGCTTTGGATGAAAAAATTCAGGAATCTGAAAATGAAAATTATAAAAGTGAGGAGGCTGACAAATCTGACTGTATATCTGAAAATGATAACCAATCTAAAAATTCAAAAGGTGATGAAAAATATAAGAACATGCTGATAGAAAAATCTGTTGCCATTACTTCTGAAAATTGTTCTCTTAAATCTTGTTCTGAAGCATCAAAAGATAATAATAAGGATGTATCTGATGAGTGTGAAGTGGATTTAAAAGTTCGACCTGAAACTGATATTGCTTTAACTCAGAGTGATAAAAGTGGGGATGATATGGACGTAGGAGATAGTAAGGAAATTACAAAGAATGTAACTGAAAAAGTTGATAGTAACATTTTATCTTTCTTAGATGATCTATCTAATCATGACTGTAATATAGGTTTAGCAGTTAAAAACATTAGTAAAAATGTTCCAGGTATAGCTGAAGATGATGTTACAGAGCAGAAAAATAAAATTACAAATGATCTAGATGAGGAGGACATTAGTGAAAATATTCCCAATATAAATGATATTTCTTTACAGGAAAATATTAACAGTCCTGAAACAGTGATCGATAAAGCTGAAATGAAGAACTTAGATGAAACTCATGAAACAACCAATGAAGAATCAGATATAGAAACTGTTACTGAAAAGGTAAATGAAATGTTGAACACTGATTCTAATAAAATTCAAACTAACACTCAACCTGATTTATTTATGAATACTGATAATAAACATGAAAATGTACAATTGCCTTATTCAGAGACATCTGACTCTGAACAAAATGTGATTTTACCCAAGAGAAATATACCTCTTGATAATGAGGAATTGGGTAGCAGTGTAGAACCAAAGAAATGTCCCAAAATTAAAATATCTTTTATAAAAAATTCTGGCGATTCACCTGATAGTCTGAAAAATTGGTTTGTTTCAGAAAGTAAGCAATCTAATGAATCAGCACATCCTCTTTCTGATATTAAAGTTCCTAAGACTTCTGCTGTGAACTCTGTAAGCAGTATCGTAGATATGAATGAGGATGCAGGATTGACTATTGATTCTAATTCTTCTCAGAATTTAGAAAGTAGTGATGTAATTTCACCTGATACTTCAATCACTGTTGATAAACCAGATTATGTTACAACAAACATTTCACTTTTGGATGATAAATCTTTGACTGATTACAAGATGGCCTCAGTTAATGTGACCAGTAATAAGGATGATAGTAAGTTATCTGATAGCAATAAAACTTTAGCCAAGGGTATGCCCATTGAATGTTCACTATCTGATCAGGATTTGTCTCATAATGATGAAACTTTAGACAAGGATATCACTAATGAGAAAATCAGTAGTTCATTCTTTGATGATAATCCATTGATTGATCTAAACGATACTTCAATCAAAGATCTGCCCACCGAGAAAATTGACAGCTCATTTTTTGATAATCCGTTGTCTGACATAAATGATATATCAGATAAAGATATACCTGTAGAAAAAGTGAGCAGTTCATTTTCTGACGATAATCCATTGGCTGATATTGATAAGATTTTGTCCGAAGATATGTCCGCAAAGAAAATACATGCTTCTCTGCCTGATGACAGTTCATTAACAAATAAAATGCTATCGAAGGAAACTGATGAAGGATTAATAATAGATACTTCAATCAGTATAAAAGAAGAGCCACTTGATGATGATGATATTAAAGAAAATTCAGATCTTACTGACTTGATCTCAAAAGAAAAGCCTATTAAAACTGAGCCTGTTGCCAAAGTTAGCAAGAGGAAACGTGGGAGACCACGTACTGTTAGTGCAAATAAAATTTCTTGTACAATTGTGAATACACCTGATGTTTTTAAACAAGAATTGAGTATTTCTGGAACTCCTAAGCCTAAAGGTATGTTATGTTCCATTTTCTATCTGTATGTTTCTGAAAAATTGTTAATTTTTTTTTCATATTTATATGTTTTTCAACTTTAATATATATGCTGTAGGTGTGTTTTATGGAATACACTTATACACATATTATAAATTTTAAAATAATCAAGGTAAACCTATATTATAATAACATTTAAATGATAAAGCTTTTAAGATACTTTAAAAATATCATAGCCCTAGAGACATTCTGTGTATTAATTTAAATAGTGTTAGCTACAGTGTTAAAATTTTCTATTTGTTGCAACATTTTGATATACCAGTTAACTTGTCTAATCTCTAGCAAAAATTCCATTGGCAAAATTTAATGTTTCTGCATTAAGGAATACCAAATAAAATATACCAATTTAACAAAAAATCTGCAGTATTAAGAACTTTTTGTTATGTTACCTCAAGAGATAAATAACTTCACTGCTAATTATAGGAATATCAGGAATGTAGAGGTGTGTTTAGCTAATCATAATATAGATTTAACAAAAATTAAGATTTCTAGTATTAACCTTCTTTAAGAGGTAATAGTTTTTTTGAAAGTTTTTCAATGTTGTAATAAAAGTATTATTTTTGGTACAAAATCATATAATGCAGTTTAAACCCATATCTGGTTATGTAAATATCAACATTTCAATTTAAAAAAAAATCTTCTAGATTAATTGAGGGTTAATTTAAAGAATAAATCTTTGGGAATAGATTGATAGAGTGCTATTCTTAAAACTTTCTTGTTTTTAGGAAACAGTCTGGAAATAAATCAGTTAGTATTTAATATCGTGTAATAATGTATGTATATTTAAGGAGTAAATATCAAAGAGGACTGATAAATGTGAATTATATTTGCTTTCAAATGAATTTGTGTGGAAAATGTCTATGCATGTTTTTCTCTATACTTCTCATTCAAGTTTAAGTCGTGTTAAGTGTATTTTTTAAATATTTTCCCTCGAATTTAAAAATAAATAAAAGAAATTTTCTTGTTTGTTAATATCAAAGTAATGAAAGGAATCTTTTCTTTTTATGAAATTTTGATTTGGCTCTCTTGTTTAGTAATTTCATATTGAATAAAATTTAGAGAATTCAGGGAAATGCTCAAAATATCCAGTTATTGATAAATAATTTATTACACATGCTGCATATTATCTTTAACGTTTCTGCCCTATTTCAGATCAACATGACTTATGCTTTGGGTTGTTTTTTTAGCCTTATTTTCAAGCATTATTGAATAAAAAAATAATTATAAAAAAATATTTTTATATACTTATCATTTAAGTATTTTTTTTATACTTCAGTGACTTTTCAAATCAAAGTACCTGACAGTTTCTATGGAAAAAAAGGGAACAAAACAAAAACAATAATTTTGAATAAAAAAAGTATTTTCTAGTATGTTTGTTTTATATTATGACAAAAATTATTCTATACACCATTACCTTTTCAGGACAGCATGTAGTTTTTTTTTATGTCATTGTGTATGTTTTCCCCAGTGTTTTACTTTTTTGTTGCTTATGAATTTATCTGGAATCAGATCAGACCGATTATTAAGTAACATGCTTTTGTCTATCTTTTTTATTATATATATATATATATTTTGCTTTATAACTTGTTGCTATTGAATATATTGTACATTCAAATGTGAATATGGTAAAATAATTGGGAGAAAATCTCCTTTACCTTGCCTGTAGTATTGCAATTTTCTTTAACTTTGAAAAAAGGAAAAATGTAAACCCTAACATTTTTTTGATGGAATTTTTCTTACTTTTGATAAAAAAAAATTTCATTTTTGGAGAAGAAAAAACCTAAATCGCTTGTTTTTAAAGCCAGTAACTCAGTAGTTAGTGTCAAGATATGAAAATTATTAGCAATTGAACTGCAGTACTCGTCTCAACTACCTAAGATACCTATGGAAGAGGTACACCTCTGTCAATCATAAGTTTATTTTATAGTTTCCATTGCAGTAACAATTCCTTCTGTTAATACAAAGGTATTTTCATCAATCACAAATAAAAAAGACCTCAACATTGGATGGAAATTGATGGTCTTTCAAATGTATTGCTGATATATTGGTTGAAAATGTGACTGTCATAAGCTGAGAGAAATGAGTGAATGAATTGGACTGAAAATTTTGGATACTTTTTTAATTTGTCAGTAGATTAAAATATAACCTCCCTACAGTTATGCTTTTGATACTTTTAAAAGTTCACATTAAGAGGTCTTTATACAGTGGTATATCTGAAATCTTTTCATTGTGCTATGATACTAAAATTTGCATGTCTTATGTTACCTTTAAATCAGAGTCTAAGGATTTTCAAAGTCCTTAGCCGGGGGTCAGACACCCCCACTTTACCTCCAACCAGATGCTACAAATTTGAGTCTGACCTGTTAGTGGTATGTTGTTGAGATGTAAGTAACAGTAACAGTTATTTGCCTATTACTTTGTCATTGCTATTTTACTGCTGAACATTTTCTCAGATGATTGGAGTGAATCTGTTGAATGAGGTAATGCAGATCTTCTCCCTCCTTCTCTTTTGCCAGGTGATGGCCGAATGGCTAGGGAGCTGGCATTCAGATCAGATCCTGTCGGCTCACTGTTGGCATGGATGTTTGTAGTCGTTCGGAATCGGCTTTAAATTGTAGGTCCCGGTCTAATGAGCCCTCGTGTAGCAAAAGTTGACCGTAGCGTTCCAAGCCAAACCTTCTGTTGCAAAATCTAAAGTGGTTCAGTGGTAAATTCAAAGAATAATGAAAAAAATCAGATGCACGGCTAAACATAACAACAAACAATTTCAAACCACTAAATAAATGGCGAATATAAGGGTTAAAAACCCAATCAAGAATATGAGCATTCAGCTCGTTCGCTAAATAGGACCTATCTTCCCGTATCAAAATCTTATTCTATCTAGTTCGAATCATAATCTAAACGTAATAAATTCGAGGTATAGAGGGTGCGAGATTATCTCAGTCAAGCAGCGCCTCCAAACGTCGTCTATAACCATTTAAGCACAGTAGCGCCACCTAACTGAAACTTTCCCAACACACTCCCCATCCGAACACAAGAAGTTCATATTTCTACCTCATAATACAATCAAATTTCTATTTTTTTTAATGAAAAAATATGCGTCTAAAGTTCATAAATGACTAAACGTTAAAACAAAGTTGAATACATATGTAAAACAGGTTAACAATAGTTATGAAAAGATGAAAACTTAGAAACTGAGACAAGTTAAACTAAGTACAAAAATTATAATAATCAAAGAAAAGGTTTAGGCTCTCTCTTGCTCTTTCTCTCCCCCCCCCCCCTCAAGAAATCAATTTTGAGTTTATAATTCCAATGGATGAAGGTGCTAGGCAGTCCGTTTCATTCGATCTTACGAAGTTAAGATAGAATGAAATTCGATCGAATAGAATTCGATCTTAACTTCCTAAGATCTAATTTTGTTGTCACGACCTTTGAAGGCATTTTCAATTCTACAAAGTTTCCAAAGAAGTTTGTTTTTAATGTTGTCTTCGATTAACACAACACCCTCTTCCTTGAGTCCAATTTGAGATTTAGGATTTTTTCTTGAATGAGCAGATCTTAGTGCCAGTAGATATTCTTGTTTCCATTTAGTCCACACTTGTTTTAAGAGTAACACTTGATATCATTTTCTCTTCAAAAGAGACGATCTCTTCGATCTTTTGCTGATAACTTCGGCAAAACTGACTGAATAGGTAGGGTTTGCTTGTCAAAAATTAGAAATGCATTGGCGTCAAGGGCTGTGATTCATCACTTTCACTATATACGTAAGTCAAAGGACGGAGGTTTAGGACTGTCTCCACTTCTACAAGTAAGGTTGATATTTCCTCATACGTCAACAAGGCTTTTCCAGTGATTTTTCTGATGTATTCTTACACCAATTTCTCGTAGAAATCTCCCTATCATGGTGCTCGTTCTATGATGTTCTTCCAAAAGATTCTTTCTTTGACGACAAAATTGAAGAATGTATTGTCCAACAGGATGTTGTAGAAATTATCAATTTCCCTTTTGCCTCTTATAAATGTCATGGCATTATCTGAATAAGTTATTTTACAATTCTCCCTTCGTGCAAGAAACCTTCGAATGTATTTTACACAAATCGGTCCCGCAAAATCGATTCCGCATACTGAAAAAGGAGGTGTCTGATTAATTCTAAATGGACTGTCACCTGATCAATGGATTTGGCAAGTAGTGGATGTTACTCCGTGCGTTGTCTTCTCATGCACTTGACCTGCAACCAAAATGGTCAACCAGGATATTTTAGGCAAAATGATTAAATGTTTCTCATTTTCGGAAAAGTCAGAAAATTCTAATCGTCCTCCTATACTCACGATTTCATTTTCATCCAGAAAAGGTGCAAAACTAAATAAAGACGAATCTTTCTGGACATATTTGTTTTCTTTTAACGGTCTAAATTCTTCCGAAAAATATTTCTGTTCTATTCGTATCCAGTAGTTTTCCGCTTCTTGTATTTCTTCAGAAACCAGCGTTTCTTGGACGCTAGTTAATTTCTTTAGTTTTATAACGAAACGTCTCATCCGTGCGGTTGCTCTCAATAACCTCTCCAGCTTACTGAATCTAGAGATATCCTCGAAACAAGGTCAGCAGGATTCTCAGCTTCTGGACAATGTAGCCAGTCAGTAGCAGATGTCAATTTTTCAATTTCTTCCACACGATTTTTGACGAAAGGTTTAAACTTCTCAGGTGACCCTCTAATCCAAAAGTAAATAATTTTTGAATCAGTCCAGAAGAAACGAGGAATTTTAATTTTCCAGAGCCTTTAATACATTTTCACTAAGTTTAGCTGTTGACAAAGCTCCTATGAACTCCAACTTGGGTAATGTGAGTGATTAAAGGAGCTGCTCTATTTTTTGATGCAACAAATACTGTCTGAATCTGTTGACTGTGTGTTGATCACTCGGATATAAATAACTGTTCCGCACGCCTTTGTACTTGCGTCTGAAAATCAGTGTAGTTCGAGATGTTCAAAATCTATGGCGAGCATGTCAAGAAAATAGTAACGAGGAACAGAAAATTCTTGAAGTTTATGAACTTCTTCACACCAATTCTTCCTCAGTAATCCTAAATCTTCAGGTAGGGATTCATCCCAGTCTATAACTTAGGGACCAAACTTTTTGCATTCAACATTTAATCCTCAAAGTAAAAGGGCCTAAGAATCCGATTGGGTCAAAGATTCGACCAAGAACTTACAAGAAAAATCTCTTAGTACCAATTCTTCGGGAGAGAAAAGTGATTAAACGTTTGGTATCGAAATATAATAAATCTTTTTAATTATTCCAAGCCAAGCCTACTTAAAGAGGAAAATTTTCTTTTCCAATAACTTCAGAGTTATCATCGGAAATTAACCCTTCTGATTTCCATAGTTCATGCAAAATCTTAGAGTTTGTGCGCCATTTGTGGAGATGCATCTTGCTTCTTCAAAAATATTAATGGACTCTAATGTAACAGCTAAGGCTTTTTCAACACTTTGAAAACTCCCTATGACGTCATTGTAAACCTGGATCGTCGCGATCCTTTAAATCAGTGTCTCGTATAGTTCATAACTGGAGAAATGGTTCTTATTTCTATCTAGTTTATTAAAACATCAAAATATTGGCTAATAATAAGTTACAAAAGTTTGTTCCGAAGAACGCTGATACCTTCATGAGAGAGGGGTTCATTATCAAAGTCCAAACGAGACCCCGTCTCTCTGCTCGCGCGTGGCGTCTTTTCAAAAGTCCAAATCTAGTCTACTCTTTTCGTTACCGTCACCTCTATTTATCCATTCTTCTCCCTCTCTTTCTGGAACCATCTAGACCTGTTCACAGCTCAGACCCTCATCTTCCGGTTTCCTTTGTACGTGAACCACCTACAGTGATTTACTCTGCCGTCGGATTTCCGCTTTGTGGGATACCGCTAACGGCTTCGCTAATCATTCTAAATGATGTGTCCACATCACCTATTGTTGGTCATTTCCAAAGGTGGAATCCACTTCGTCACTCGTTTGCGTTCTTTTGAGCTTATTGATGGACCTGTCGCTCACCTTAATTCAGTCCCAATTAAGATTGTCGGACGCGAGTCTGACATTACGCCCCTTCCATTTTGGAGCGAGAAAAAAGTCTTTTTGAGACGCCTGAATGACAGTCCTATTTGATCAGAGAATAGCAAAGCACCCCACTCGAATAATAACTGTACTTTAAACTTGTGACGAGGGGCGCTTTGTAGCTACAACAATAATACACATTTTTACAGGTAAATGATCCCATGTTTTCATCTGAGTATGAGATAGCAAAATTCATTTACATGTAACAAAAATTACTTTTACACAATTATCCTTAACACAAAATTATATTATACTTCTTTCTTATTTCTTTACTTTAACTGATACTAGGACAAAGTTATTACCCCAGTCCTTCACTTTAAACAAAACACAAATAAATTATTCGTCCACAAATCACATATCTTCAATGCAAGAATTTCTAAGATAATTACACTTTTGATTCCTTTTTTTTCAAATTCTTTAGGAATTACTTGACTTAATCTTAATCAGTTACCCATACCCATTTTAATGAATTTTCCCCAAATCTTTAGGGATTACTTAACATTAACCTCAACTAGTTATACTACATAATTGATGAATTTTTCCCGGATTGCTTGGGAATCACTATAAATTATTTCTTATACTTTCTCACATAATATCATCAAGATAAGGTTATTATTTAACACTTCACTTAAAATAGAACACAAACCAAAGTGTTCACACAACAAAACAACCAAAAAAAAAAAAACACATCTTATACACCTTAATTCTTAATACCATTATCTTTACAAATTTAATCCATTTTTCTTAGAATTCAAAAATATTAGTTATCAATACAATTAACAAAATACACATTTAATTAAATTTTCTCTGAATTCTTTGAGATCTACTTAAATCATTTCTAAAACATTTACAAAATACACAATTACTTGAGTTTCCCGGAATTGCTTAAATTTTTGATCCTCTGCTATTTTACGGGACCCTAAATAAATACGACTGGGTTTTTGGTTTTATTATTTCACAATCTCTCATTAACTCATTTGTGAAGTTATGACCTAGTGTCGGTTCAGATTTACGCTTTTCTGCGTTAGTCTTGTCCCCCATACTTTTCGTTTGTTTATTACCCATATCGTTAGGACTTCCTTGGACACTTAATTCTATGTCTCGTGTTTCCTCTAAATTCTCATTAGGACTCAATTCCCATCCAAAATTTTATCCGGAGATTTGTTGTTTTTAGTATCTTTTCCCCTTGATTCTTTATTTCCACTCAATTTATCTCCCTGGGGGTCCATCACTTCCGGCAGCACATCTGTATTATTGTTGGAGCTCCATTCAGTATTTCCCACCTTTCCCGAAACTTCGCCAGTCTTAGTTTCGATTTCTCTGGGACTTGATTTACCATCTCCTCCCTTATCGTACATCTTCTCATCCTTCATCTCACTTCCCATTTCAAACATATTAGGAGGAATAATCATCTCCTCATCTAATACCTGATTTAAACTCTTACTCAAATGCCATTGAGTACACGCTACCCTTTCGAGGACTCCACTATCTTGAGTATTTGCATACCTCACTTTCCTTTCCTGTTGGGTTTCAATTTTATTCTCAGGTTGAATAATTTCGCCTCTATTAAATTCCTTCTCAAATTTATTTCCCATCTGATCTCCTCTATTTCTGAGATTTTGAACTCTTTTGAGGTACTGATATTTCAAATGGTCTTTACTATTACAGACTTTATCCCAATTATGTTCCCGAGGCCCCAAGAAAAACTGCCGTAGCGCATTTTAGATTATTAACTGGACATGACTGTTTAAGGTCCCATCTTTTCCGTATCGGCATTGCCGATTCGGCTGTCTGTACCCTCTGTGACTCTGGCCGGACTATGACGGCGGAACATTTAGACGAGTGCTCTGCACTAAAACGTTTTACTGATCTTGTTGAGAAGTATTGGAGAGCACGTGCACTGATGGCATAGGTGCTATTTTTTGTAGTGTGTGGCATTTGTAAAATAAATAAATACTATTACAGACAAAACATTTTTTATCCTCGTTCTCTTTCCACTCTCTCATTAATTATAGCAAATAACCGTTCCTTAGCGGACTCTTCTTCATATTTCTCACTTCCTAATATTATTTCCCTAAGAAGAGCGTATTTCCTGTTCTCAGACGATGGACAAATCCCTGTTAACTCTGTAGCTAACAAAATTAAATCAGCTTTCCGCCCCTTCCCTATGAATGCCATTTTTGGCTTCTATATCACTTAACCACAAATGCAGCAAACAAATACAAATTCACTTTTACCACTATAACAAATATAACACACCAACACCTATCTTGATCTAATTGCCTCAAGAATTATGATAATTCTACGATTATTTAACTACTACAATTTATAAATCACTTCCACAAATAAAATAGTACGAGCACTTATACACTTTTCCCGTTATACAAAATAACACACTTTCACTTTTAAAATAATAATCCAATTACCAATAATTCAATAACTCAGAAAAAAATTCCATCATTATACTCATGATTCAACACTTCAAAACTTATAAAAAATAATTCGATTCCTTCAACTAATTAATACCGCTATCTCATACACAGGGAGAAAAGATAGAATCACTTACCCCTTTTTCACCACGATGAAAAGCCGTCGCTCAAATCTTTCTCCGTTGCAGCACTTTGCTCAACGGTTCAAGAGAGTTCACTATATAAACACGTCGCTGATGCACACCTCACTCCGACCTTGAATTTCTCCTGGAACAGGTTTCTTTTCCCGTTTCTAGACCAGTTACCGAGTAAATATCTATCGCTGAAGTCGTGCCCAGTAGAATTCGTCCGGAATCCAACTTCTCTTGAAACTGCGTCTCCTTAATGATGTATCACCACGCTAGCACTTTAGATCATCTTTTCTGATGTCTTTCGCATCATTGGGGTCCTCCCACGTTCTTTAGTCTGACTACGCCAATGTAAACCTGGATCGTCGCGATCCGTTAAATCAGTGTCTCGTAGGGTTATTCATAACTGGAGAAATGGCTCTTATTTCTATCTAGTTTATTAAAACATCAAAATCTTGGCTAATAATAAGTTATAAAAGTTTGTTCCGAAGAACGCTGATACATTCATGAGAGAGGGGTTCATTATCAAAGTCCAAACGAGACCCCGTCTCTCTGCTCGCGCGTGGCGTCTTTTCAAAAGTCCAAATCTAGTCTGCTCTTTTCGTTACCGTCACCTCTATTTATCCATTCTTCTCCCTCTCTTTCTGGAACCATCTAGACCTTTTCACAGCTCAGACCCCCATCTTCCAGTTTCCTTTGTACTTGAACCACCTACAGTGATTTACTCTGCCGTCTGCTTTCCGCTTTGTGGGATACCGCTAACGGCTTCGCTAATCATTCTAAATGATCTGTCCACATTACCTATTGTTGGTCATTTCCAAAGGTGCATTCCACTTCGTCACATGTTTGCGTTCTTTTGAGCTTATTGATGGTCCTGTCGCTCACCTTAATTCAGTCCAAATTAAGAATGCCGGGCGCGAGTCTGACAGTCATCTACATAGATGTTTTCATTTAGTAGGGACGGTTGCCCCCCCCCCCCCCCTCAAAAAAAAAGCCTGGCGTATTTTTTTTTCGAAGCGAAAAATTATATAATCGTAGACCTAATACTAAATGAGTTTAAATTTAAAATGAGACAATGTTTATTTCTAATATATATATATATATATATATATATATATATATATATATATATATATATATACACAGTGGAATCTCGATCTATCGTTTTTCAAGGAATCGATTGAAATGAACGATAGATGCGGAAACATAACAAAGCAATATGATCTTTAGGACTGGATAAATTGAACGACACATACGGAAAAACGATGGATCCGAAAACGATCGATCGAGATTCCACTGTGTATATATATATATATATATATATATATATATATATATATATATACACACACACACTACTGGCCAAAAGTATTGTAAGTTTGAGAAATTTAACATTTTTTCCAGAATAAGCCCTCCAAAATAATATTTTTTTCAATGCAACTGATATTTTTTTAATGTCGATATGTTAAATCAGTTTAAAGACAAGATATGATTAAGTTATTGAACAAAAATAATTCTTTAATTTTATAAAAAATAGCATACAAGAAAAAATTGTACAGATTATCAGAAATCGGAATCCATTTTGGTTCGCCGAAATAAAATGAAATAAATAAGCAATTACAAGTTCTTCTGAGCAGAAAAGATAATAAATGAACCGAAAAGCATTTAATATGTTTGTTGTTGGGCCGCCTCTGGCTTTGATCACAACAGCCACTCTTTTAGGCATGGAATCCACAAGGTTTTGCAACACTTCTCTCGGTATTTCATGGTGCCAAATTTTAATTGTTTTCTGAAGCTTTCGTTTTGTTCTGGAACGATTTTGAGATATTTTCCTTCCAATTAAACTTCATAAATTCTCAATAGGATTTAAATCTGGCGAGTTTCCTGGCCATGGGAGAATATTAATACCATGTTTTGCAAATTCAACCTTAACCTAAAATAAGGAATGTTTCGATTTAGAGTTCAGAATTGAACTCTAATGAAATTTATATTAATTTTAAAGTTTTTCTTGCCTTTTTCGATGTATTGCAGGGTGCTAGGTCTTGCTGAGATACCCATTTCTGCCTTGGGAACATGTCATGATCACTAGGAAGCAATCGATCCTTCAGCACTCTAATATACTGGCCACTCTTCATAGTTCCCTGTACAAAATGGAGTCGTCCAGTTGACTTATATGACATGCAGCCCCACACCATTTGGCTTTCTGGGTGTTTTCTTTTGTTGTACGAACCAGGCAGTTTGGACTTATGCTCTCTTTTGCTTTAAGCCAAACGTGGGCAGGTTTGTCAGACATTAAAGAAAATCGACTTTCGTCACTGAACAAAACTTGTCTCCATTTTGAAATACTCCAATTTTTGTAAACCTTGGTCCAGTCCAATCGTTTTTTCCGTATTCTTTTGATCAGAATTGGTTTTTTCCTAGGCACATGTGCCTTGAAACCAGCTTCACGGACCCCCCTGCGAACTCTTCTGGAACTGGCAATGACAGAAGTCGATTCACTCCATTCTCTTGCAAGTGTAGCAGAACTTGCAAACCTATTTATTTCTCCTAAATTTGAACTCCGTGCAAAGGTAAGGTTCACTTACCGGGTATTTGTTGATACACGGAGTTCTTTGGTCGGAGAAATGTTCCTCGTATCATCTAATGCCGGTGAGACTAACAGAGTAGTCTAATTAAAACCATCGTCAAACTTTAACTGACTTTAATAAACATAAACACAAAACTTATACAATTACTACTACGGACGACATTAATACAACTAGTTACTACAGAGAAGAAAAAGAAGTGCGTGTGAACAAAACAGACAGCCACACAGAGCCTATTCCCAGTGCCATCTGGTGGTTTCTAGGGAATTGTTAGATTACATATAGAACATAAATTTATGATTCCCAACATCCCTCCTTAATCTAGCAATTTTGAGAACAAATTAAATTTAGCTTTTCCCTTATTTTCATAAATTGGGGTCTGGGAAGAGGTTTTGTCACGATATCGGCTATCATGTCTTTTCTGCTGCAAAAATCTACCTGCAAAACATTCTGTTCTTGTAAATGTCTAATATAGTGGTATTTCACGTCTATATGTTTGGTTCTTGAATTGGTCCTTGCAGATTGTGTCAGCACAATACAGGATTTGTTGTCTACAGTTTGATGGGTAGACATTGTTCAAGATCTAAGTCCTTGAGTTAGTATCCACTGAAGTTCTTGTGCGGCGTTTGGTGGAGCAATGTATTCCGATTCTGTTGTTGATAGTGCAATGCAGTTCTGTCGTTTGGAAAACCATGACATTATGTTATAACCAAGGAGAAAGATGTTTCCATGTGTAGATTTTCTTGTTGCTTTATCACCAGCCCAATCAGCATCGGAGTAGCAGGTGAGGACGGGTGCCTTTACGTTGTCGAATACCAGATTTAAGTTCTTGGTGGTGTTGAGATACATAATGATTTTCTGAACTGCTTTTCAATCTCTCCCGGTCGGTTCTTCAATCTTTCGGCTCAGTATGTTCACGGCAAGCGCGATGTCAGGTCTTGATACTGTGGCGATATAAAGGAGAGCTCCAATAGCTTGTCTATATTCTACATTGTCATTTAGAATGTTCGTGTCATCTTCAGTTTTCAAGTAAGATGTTTCCATTGGAATATATGTGGGTTTGCCATCCTTCATATTAAATTTCTCCAGTAATTCTTCAATTTTTACCTTTTGGTTAAATTCAAATGTGCCATTAAGATTTCTTTGGATGTTGATTCCAAGATAATGTTTTACATCACCTAAGTTCTTGATTTCAAAGTTTTCTCTCAGCATATCAATCATTTGTTTGATCTTAGTTTCACCTTTACTTGCAATTTGGAGATCGTCAACGTATAGAATGATTATTATTGGTACGGAGGGAAAGCAGAGGACTGTATATAAATAACAATTTTATTGAAAGCGGTGCCGTAACATGGGCTTGAAAAATGGCCGCTGAAAGCGACGCGACTTACTCACTTAGAACAAGTTTCACACTGGCGCGTTTTTTTCATACAACCAAAAGGTGGCGCTACAAAAGCCGGAAATTGCCGTTATCAGTACGGAACAATTATGTTCTTGCCTTCATTCTTTTTCGCAAAAAGACATGGGTCTGATGTGCTTTGCTTGAAGATGCTTTTCTTTTCTGTAAGACTTCTGTGATTTTAAAATTCCAGGCGCAAGCTGCCTGTTTTAGTCCATATATTCCCTTTCTCAACTTGCAAACTTTATTCTCATGACCAGGCTCTATATATATCCTTCTGGCTGTCGCATGTAAATTTCTTTATTAAGGTCTCCGTGTAAGAAAGCTGTCTTGATGTCTACGTGTTTCACGCACATGTTTTGGTAGACCGCAGCTACAAAGAATGCTCTTATGGTAGTATGTTTAACAACTGGTGCAAATGTCTTATCGTAATCAGTTCCGAATTTCTGGCTGTAGCCTTTGGTGACGAGTCTGGCTTTGTAGCGTTCAATTTTTCCTTCTTCATTTAATTTAGCTTTGAATGTCCACTTGCAGTTTATGGGTTTCTTATCTTTTGGTAGCTGTACGAGATCCTATGTATGATTTTTGTTAAGAGGTTTTATTTCCTCCTCCATTGCTTCCATCCATTTCTTCTTTTCTGCAAGATTTAGAGAATCCAGGTCTTTAACTTCCAGGCTCCTTCTTTGCTCCTTTGGCAAGGTAGGAACATCGCTCTGGTGGTTTTCCTTTGTTCATTCTCTCAGATCTTCTTGGTTGTACAAGATATTCTTCCTTTGGAATATTGGAATCTTTTTTAGGTATCTCTTCTTCTATTTCTTCTTGGGTTTCATTATTCTCTTCTAGAGGAATGGCAGTTTCGTCATTATCTGAACTTGTATTTTCGATAAACTTGACTGTTCGGTTTATTATGACTTGGTTATCAGAAACATAGATCCGGTATCCCTTGCTTCTGTGATTGTAGCCAATTAGGATTCCTTCAACAGCTTTTTCATCTAATTTTCCCCTTTTGGTTTTGTGAACGTATGCGAATGCTTTGGATCCAAAAGTTCTGATGTTGGACAAGTCCGGTTTTCTGCCAGTCCCCAGTTCAACTGGTGTTTTCTTGTTGGCTTTAGTAGGCAACCTGTTCTGAATATAGTTTGCTGTCATGACTGCTTCTGCCCAGAATCTTTGAGGAAGATTTGCTTCTGATAAGAGGCATCGTGTCATTTCCATTTGACTCCTGTACTTTCTTTCCGCTACAGCATTCTGTTGCGGTGAATATGGTACAGTCAATTGGTGCTCAATTCCTTGACTCTTAGTGAATTCTTCTATTTCTTTTCCTATGTATTCACCCCCATTGTCATTTCTGAGGGTTTTAAGTGTTCTTCCGAATTTCTTCTTAGTCATTTCTACGTATTCTTTAAATTTAGAACTTACCTCACTCTTGTTTGTTAGCAGATAAATCATAGTAAATCTTGAGAAATCATCTACAAAGGTAAGAAAATAACTTTTCTCGTTCACGCTCTTGGTTTGTATTGGTCCACACAGGTCACTATGAACGAGCTCAAGAGATTTCTTGGCCCTAAATTTCGATTCTTTGGGATAAGGAAATTCTGAAAGTTTATTTTTAATACAGTGTGTACATTTCATTTCCTTTTCACTACTGTCGAGCGCGATGCCATCAGCGAGATTGTCTCTCACAAGTTGCTTGATTGCATGTGTGCTTCGGTGCCCAAGGCGTTTATACCATAAATTTATACAGTTATCGTTCCTACAGTTCAACGCGAACGTTTGAATTTTGTTTAGATCGATGTTTTCGTTTAACATTACTTTGTAGAGACTATTGTCATTTGAGATCGCTTCTAAATACACCATGTTATTTTTCACAACAAAACATTTGTTTTCTTCAAAAGTGACTGAAAAACCCTTTTCAGTAATTCTTTTTACTGATATTAAATTACATTCCAGTTGAGGTAAGAAATATGCATTTATTACATTAATATGACTGGTTCCGTCGGATAATTTTGTCTGTAAATGAACGGTACCGATTCCTTGCGAAAATAAACATTTCCCATCTCCCACGATGATTTTCACAGGTTCGGCCTCGTACACACGATACGGTTTTGTGATCGTCTCGGTTTTGCCCTTCCGTTTACATTAAACAATGTATTTTGTTTTGTACGTTCACACGTTGCGGTCCAAAACCGCAAACGAGGGAACAACCGAATCGGTAGGAGATGTTCGATTTTGTCTACCGAAACCGAATAGACGGAACCAACGCCAGGCAGTTTCGGTTGCCATTGGTGTACAGATTTGAGAGGAGTACACACGATTCGGTTATTTTGAAGGAAACGTACACCAGTGCCGATCTAGCTACTGAAGTGATTCTTTGAAGTGATTTTTTTAGTTGTTTTTTTACAGTTTTTTTTGCAGTGTTTTTTTTTACACAATGGAGAAAATCGACATAGAAATTTTAATTTGTTTGGTTGAAGAAAGACCGACCATTTGGGACAAAGCATAAGAATGTTTTACTTTAAATGACGCTTTAAACGACGTTTAAATCATGTTTATATCTTAATTGGAACAGGAAATATTATTATTGATATTATTATTATTATTATTATTTTTTCATTCCACCATTCTAATATCAGCCAATCTTTCTTTAAACCTGTAAATACGTTTCTCATCATACGAATTCTGTTTCTCATCTCGCTTCCAGAGCAGTTATCAAGTGATCATATGATTTAGGTACAGAAACAAGAAGCAATGCGGTGAAAGAAAAGCCGAATCGTCTGAACACAGCTTTCGGTTGACACCGACGCTAGCTTTGTTACTATTCATTCTGCTTCCGATTATTACTATTCGCTTTAAATAAAATTTATTTCGGTTTTGACCGTTCTTATTCTTTAATTGATAACCAAAGTCTCGAAAATGACCGGATTTCTTGCAGTATGTACAGAATTTGTCATTTTTGTTTTCATTGCGTTTATAGACATTTGTTTTGAAAGCTTGTGTAACATCTCGCTCAGCGTTCATTTCAATACGACGGTTGTACTCATCAGTTAATTTATTCTTAATTAATTCTGGCGTTCTGTTTCTCATCTCGCTTCCAGAGCAGTTATCAAGTGATCATATGATTTAGGTACAGAAACAAGAAGCACTGCGGCAATGTGATCGTCTTCTATTTCTTCTCCCACGGCTGTAAGTTTATCAACTTACTCAAGAATTTTAGCGATATGCTCATTCATATTGCTGTCTTCTGACATTTTTGTTGCGGATAATTTTCGAAGTAAGAAAAGTTTGCTCTATAAATTTGTTCTTTCGTGTCTAGCTTTAAGCTTATCCCACGTCGCTTTTGCGGTTGTTTCATATTTGATATGAATTATTTGTGAATCTTCTATACAGAGATTAATTAATGCACGAGCTTGTCTGTCACGTTTTAAAAGTTTCGCGTCCGTTTTATCTGAAATTTCGGTTTCCATTACATTATATAAATCCTTTATGAGGATCATTTCCATTCGAAATTTCCATATGGAATATGCTATAATTTAGTTTAGTAATTTGAGGATTAATTTTTCCTTCAAATAAGATATTTTCAATTGATACAAAGTTTTTGTTTCGATTTCAAGTTTAGCTTTTGATTACTCTCAGTTAGTTAGTAATAATTTTAAATCATTAATTAGAATGCTATCAGCCTCAGTCTCATAATCTGTTGTGATTTTTATTTCTTCCAAATTTGAACTTCCGTGCAAAGGTGGTAGTGAAAGGTTCATTTACATGGTAACTGTTGATACACGGAGTTCGGCTCATTCCCAATACACGGTGCCGCAGATTGGCGATAAGTTTTATAGATTTTTGCTAATTTGGCGATGCAACACCAAATGTGGTTTCTGTTTGTTAAATGCCCCTTTAAGTTTGCCGTTTATCGCTTCCGCTTTGAATAGTTAGCCAATCAGGGTCTGTGATTTACTAGTAGACCAGTTTGATCTGGATTTTTCTACCGCGCTTGTTTCAAAGAAATTAATCCGTTTACTGTTCTTTCGGGGATTTGCTGTTCCATCGCTCATACGTTGTTTTTGCTGGTAAGTATGGCTTCTGTAGTCGGATATTTTTTGAATTTTTGTGGGATTCGCAATTTTTGAAACCTTGTTTAGTTGGTGTAAGCTTAATTTTACTGGCCGCTACAGCCAGCGGAAGCTTTCTTTTACTGACCGCAACGGCTTATAACATTACGCTAAAAGATCGATTAGATGTGGTTCCTGGTTAGAAGAGAGTAAATTGGATTTAATTGCGGTTTTAAAATTAACTTATTTATGATTTTTAAAAAATGTTGTGTTCTTGGATTGCAGACGAATTGGGGGTATCCAAAAACATCGAAAAATCAACAAAACTTAAAATAAGCTAAACCGAAATGTGAATTTCGAAATGTGAAACCGAAATGACCGGCAAGTGTTTTTTTAATAAAGTTAAATTTCTTTAGCCGGCCGTCGCTCTCGACGGCCGTTATTTAACTTCATTTTTTTTCCCTGATATATTTAACCAAGATGTATTTTATATTTATTTAAATGAATTGTTATTATTTGCATTATAGTGAGTTTTTTTAGTTGGGGGGGGGGCGGCAGCCCCCCCCCACAACAAATTATTTTTCACCTTTTATTTTTTGTATTTATGGGTTTTTGTGCTTTCCTGTGGTTGTACAGTTTATAAAATGCGTATACAGTGGTACCTCGACTTACGAGTTTTTCGAGATACAAGCATTCTCTCGGTAGATTTTTTGCTTCGAGTTACGAGCTAAAATTCGGGTTACGAGCAAGCTTCAGATATCCCACCGCTAGATTGAGCAGCGAATGCCATGTTACGTGCTCATCAAATGAGAACACAAGAAGCATATGATGTTTACACCCTTTATGTACAATTTTATACATATTATTTTGAGACTACTATCCAGTCTTAAACCGAGATTTTTACACTGAACAATTACCACCCGGGGCAGCTTGTTCTGCCCAAACTTGAGTCGTCCTCAGGAACCAAACAGCACCCAACCTTTCTCGCAGAGAGATAGCTTCAATTCCCTCCCCCACACTGGAACTCCCCATGGGGTCTAAGGGATCGGATGATCTTGGTCCTAGGATTGCAAGCTCTCCTCCTTCTACAGATTCTGAGAAAACACTCTTCGAATTCTCAGAAAGAAGAATCTGGACATTACAGTCACAGTGAATGATGCAACAATTGCCCAGCTTCCGTGTCTCACTCGTTCATTTTAAGGCAGAGTAGCTGGTAGTAAAAGCGAAAGTGAGGAAAGCGGGGCAAAAAGGTAAAAAATCAACGAATAAGATTTAATTTTTCAGTTCAGCCTTTCCCCTCCTCTTCCATCAGCATGTTCAAGACTGATCTCAAAGGTAAATGTTGTACATTACACTTAATAAAACAAATTTACTGCAGTACATTTTATTGTATTGAGTTTTTCTACAATGTTTGTCATTTATAAGCCCATTTTTCTTATTTAAAAGCATGTAAAAAAAAAATTGCGGTGTTTTGGGGGAGCCCGGAACGAATAAATGACATTTCCATTCATTTCAATGGGGAAAATTGATTCGAGTTACGAGCTCCATCATGGATCGAATTGAACTCATAAGTCAAGGTACCACTGTATTTGGGACTTTCCGGAATTTCCCGTTCCAAAAGCATGCGTTCTGCTTGATCGACGGCCATTATTTAACTTCATTTTTTAAAATTTCTTTAATAAAGTGTAAATTTTCACTCAACTATCCTGTTTTAACTTCACTTTAATAATTTCTTGATCATTTTTCAATGAACGTAAAGTTTGGCATGTTGAAATTTTTATTCTTTTATAATTTTAAAATTTGAAAAAATAAAGTTTTTTCTGGGAAGAGTTCCGTATCCTGTGCCGTGTGGCGCTATTTGGTGCAGTTTCTGTGTTTCCGTGTTTGGCGGAAAACTAAGAATATTGCAACCTACCTAAGCGAAGCCATTTTTTTGTTGTCACTTAGGCTTAAAACAAAACAAATACAAAAGAAATAGAATTTTATAACTTACCAGAAAGTCACATTTTGAAAAAACAATTATGGAAGGGATGTGGGGTATTCTCAATTGCATCTGCCATTTAAAAGAAAAAAAAATCGAGATCCCCCAAAAATGCAATACATAGAATTTTTTATAGTAAAAATATCCACAACAAGAATTTCTTTTTTTTTAAATAATCACATTAGTGTGAAAAAGTAATGGTTTAAAAAGTAGTTAAAGTGCCGTATAAGTGAAAAAATGCTGTGAATTAAAATAAAAAGATTAAAACAACAAAAAGTTCAAAATTCTCAAAAAAATAAAATAAATAAATCAATAATAAAAAATTAAATTACAAAGCAAAAACCACAGTAAAAATGTATTACATGATGAAATTTCGTAAGATTTCATAAGTATTTACAATTTTTTAAAAGTCAAACCCAGAGTGATAAACAATTTTTTTTAAAATTACAAATTTTCCCAATTGTGATCATCTAAATCAGTGGTTCTCAACCTGGGGGGTGCGCCCCCCTGGTGAGGTGTAGAAGGATTTCAAGGGAGAAGTGAGTTTTAAAAAAAATAGAAGGTAAAACTAACTGTAATTTACTGTACTCAATTTTGCGGTCACAATGTAACCATTACGTATTTTCGACATACGAACACGAACACAATAACTGTTGCACACGATAATTGTCGTAGCTACAAAGTCAGAAAAATATTCCAAAGACTTATGATGCAGTTAAGGGTTTCACAGAAAAGATAACTTTTTGGGAATGCCGTCTTCAGAGTTCAGAACCGAACTTTTCATCCTTTCCAAGATTGAACGACCTCCTCGATGATAAAAAAATATCTCCTATTGCAACAGATAAATGAATTGAAGGACCTTATATCAGGGCATTTATAGCATTGCAAAATGAAATTGCAGTCTATTTTGCAGATATTAGTTCAGAGAATTGGGAGTTGAAGTTGAGAAGAGATCCTTTTAAAATCGACATGGATATACTTCCTGATCATATTCGGGAACAGGCAATCGATCTAAAATGTGAGTCTCAAGGAAACGTGGGATTCGAAAACATGGATGTTTTTGGTTACACTATTTTTCTGTTTACCTAGAAGATACTTTGGGATCTTTGAGGTTGTTAGTGCAGTGTTCATACACATATCTCTGTGAATCTGGATTTTCAGCATTTGCATACATAAAGTCAAAATATCGAGTTGGACGTTGAAAATGACCTGAGGTGTGCCTTGTTACAGTTACAACCTAATATTCAAAAACTTGCCAAGGACAGACAGACCAGCCCTCTGATTAATGTTGTGAAAGAGACTGGTATTACATGCCAACCTCACCATTATCCTTGATTACCTCAAATATGTTTGATCTGTATTTAATTCTTTGATTTCATATGTTCTAATAGTAATATGTTCCAAATTAAGATATGAGTAGTAATATTAAATTTTGTGTATGAAATTATCTATTATATATTTTCATTTAATAACCAGCTTCAGTTTCAAATTCCGATTGTACTACTTTTATTGACCATATGAGGTGGTGGTGGTGGGGGAGGCGTGACCGCACATCAGTGTTCAAAGGGGGGCACAGACCCGGAAAGGTTGAGAACCTCCTGATCTAAATCATTTTCTAGAAGAGGTATTTCGTGGTCCTTTTTAAAATAGCTACTAGGCATTAAATTTTCAGTACCCTCAGTAGCACGAATAAACTCCATCCCCTTCAAAACACAGTTAAAATATTTCAACAGAAACAAATGAGAATACACCATATTGAAATATTTATCATCCGGAATTAATTCGCCAAATTTTTCAGCACAGGATATGGGACTTCTCCCAGTTTTTTTTCTTTAAATTTAATGTTTCCTGCTGTTAAAGTTTATATTATCTCATTATTTCATAGTAATTTTCATTTTTACGTTTTGTTGAATTTTTTGGTGTTTTTGGATACCTCCAGTTTGTCTGTAATCCAAGAACACGGAATGAGCCTAAATTTCATGTTTCCCGCTGCGTTGGAACCACCATCTTGGTTATGTCTCCCATCGCCAAATTGGCGACTGGAGACGTAACGAAGGTGGTGGTTCCAAAGCAGTGAAATACAAGGGGCATTATGTATTAACCCCATCGTCAAACTTTAACTGATTTTAATAAACATAAACACAAAACTTAACAATTTCTACTACGGACGACATTAATACAACTAGTTACTACAGAGAAGAAAAAGTGCATGTGAACAAAACAGACACAGCCACACAGAGCCTATTCCCAGTGCCATCTGGTGGTTGCTAGGAAATTGTTAGATTACGTATAGAACAGAAATTTATGATTCCCAACAGTTTCAAAGATAGCCTTGGACGACCACTTGTAGGCTTCTTATCCATTGTTCCTTCTGTATTAAATCTCTTTAGGAGGCGTGAAACAGTCGACTCACTGCCACACCGATAAGCAATCCTAACATTTGAAATACTTTCTTGATGCATTAAAATGATAGCCTGGCTCTTCTGAGGAGTTACTTACACATTTTAAAAGAAAAGCAGAGTTTAATTTTAAAAGCAATGCACAGCGGTATGCACTTCAGCAGCGCAACAAACCAAATGAAATTCTACGCAGTCAACTCATTTTTATAATAAACATCTGGGATGACCCAATCGTTGGTAAAGATTGCATCACAAAGTGTGACACAATAGCTTGAAACTTCACCCCATTTGCACTTAAAAAAAGAAAAGTTTAATTGAAAAAATATTAATTTTTTTGGGCTTGAAAAAATGTTTATCAAACTTGCAATACTTTTGGCCAGTAGTATATATATATATATATATATATATATATATATATATATATATATATATATATATATATATATATATATATATATATATATATATATATATTTATGATAAAATAAGACAAAGTTGAAAGTGAAAAACCAGTATAAGCTCTAAAACTACTTGTAGCCAGTATCTAAAAACATGAAAAGATAAGTATTAAATAAGTTTTAGACCGCATCTCTTCATCAGTGGTGCCGATACTGACTAAAAACCAGTGGATTGTTTCTGGTAAATATGATCTAATCAATAAACATACTTACAATCCATAAGAAACAGAAGAATTGAATAAAAAGTTGCTTAATCACAGAACACCAAGCCTGATGCTAGACAAAGTAGAAGTTAAGAGTAGGAAATTGCAAGAAGACTGATGTCACAAACCTTGCAACCATGGAGCTAATGGAAACACAGAAGCAGACTTACTATGGAGACTATGTTATTGGACAAATAAATCTAAATAAATTAGTGTTATTATTATTACTAAGAGTAAAATATTATTACTAAGAGAAGCTCAGTGGCGTAGTGGTTAAAAGCGTTAAGCTGACCGTGAGGTTGACCACCTGACAGACATATGCTGTATGGCACCCCAAGCCCATGGTTACGAAAGCAGAGACGGGTACCGCCGGCCCTAGTCCACATCGGACTGTTACGCCGTGAGTTTAAGTTTAAGAGTAAAATATTATTTTTTATTATTATTTTTACTTTAGAATTTAATTATTATTAATTAATATTAATTTTTAGTTGTTATTTTCACTAATTAATCTTATTATTTTACTTTTTTTTGTATTGCTAATTAATGGCAACAGAACAAGCTATTCGTTAAACCTAAAACAACCAATTATGTGCTTGGAAAGACTATCGGGGTAATGATTACGTTTTAGCAGAACTAACAAGTCTAAAATATGCTTATTCCTATTGTCTTTAGAACAAAGCCTATTTACCAGTACTAGCTGATCTATATAAATAAAGTAACAGATGTATTTGTCGTGGGCTTTGTCGAGTCATGTGACCATAACGTCTCCGGGTCTCAC
Organism: Dolomedes plantarius; assembly: GCA_907164885.2. Classification (NCBI taxonomy): domain Eukaryota; kingdom Metazoa; phylum Arthropoda; class Arachnida; order Araneae; family Dolomedidae; genus Dolomedes; species Dolomedes plantarius. The sequence goes on from OU015492.1 coordinate 110,405,687, forward strand.
TCATCCAAAAAAACGGCCGACAAATGCACAAATTGGTGTATTTTTTTTCTCTCATGAAAGTACATAAATATTATGTATTTGGAAAGAGCTTTGAAAACTGATAATTTTTTCTTCTTACAGTTATTCTGTTACTTCAATAGGTTTACAGATATTGTAATTCTAAAATCACTCCCCCGCTGACAAATCAAATCATCTATATCCAGTATGGTGCAGCAATCTGTCGGTAGCGACGGGAATGAAAATTGACGGAATTTATTGATGTGAATTTAATACATTTGTAGGCCTTTTTTTTTCTTTTGTGGGGCCCGAAGTACTTAAATATGTTATATGGATGGCTTGAGCATAGCTAGGCGAAGCCCGGCTAGTTTACAATAATGTTATTAAAAACAGATTTATGTAAACAAGTTAGGTAATTTTTAAATTTAACAATATTAAAATCATAATCTGATCTTTTATCGTATAAGTCAAAAGTAAAATTGCAATGACAATTTAATTTGATGTTAATATCTAAAAAGTTTATATTAATATTATTTTGGCTACTTTGTAATAGTTCCAGATTATAAGGGTAAAAATTTAAGGCTATATTATTACTACTTTTATTAATTACTATTATATCATCAATATATCTAAATATTTTGTAATTGCTATTATCAATATTATCAACTTCAAAATAATGGAAGTATAAATTGGCTAGCATACTAGAAGCATTTCCACTTTGTGGTACACCTTTAGTCTGTAAGTATATACTATTATTGTATATTATATAATTATGTTTAGTTAAAAAATCTAAGAGCCTATTGAAATGAGTAAGATTAAAATCTCTGCTTAAGTATTGAATATTATTATTTACTAACGTTATAATTACTCTATTTAAATCAGTCATTCGTAAAGTGGTCTATATTGACCCCCATTGGTCCATATAGACCTGCAAGGGGTCCATGCCAATGAAAAAGAAAATTGGGGGTGCATGAGATGTAAATGGGGGTCCGCGAGTTAGACTGGCCCACCACCAAAATTTTGTCTTCCCGTAAATGTAATAATCCGCCTAACACAGATAGTACCTATGGAGCTATTTACGTTGTATGAGTACTTTCTTATAATAGATGGATACATTTCCTAATTATGTATATTTTATAAAATTGTGTAAGAAATCTGTTCACTTTTCGTCCGCAGTACGTGTAACTTATATTGCGGCATCATGGACTTTTGAACTGGAATGGTTACAGCGAGGGCCAGCAGGTGGCCGTTATATTGAACTTGCCAGTTTTCCAATTTAGCACAGACAAACTGTCAGGATGATGACCTTTCAGCCTACGTTCAACATTTAAATGTCCTTCACACAAACTTTAAAATTAGATTGTAAGATGTATTGTTTAGGGAAATACCACAGTGGATTATCAATCCATACTGTGACATTGAAGAAACAGATGTCATATTACAAGAAGTACTGATTGGTATAATCACCAATGAAGAACTTAAGGTGCAGTTTAGAAAGGGATGCCAACAATTCTGGCTTCAAAGATACATACCTGTTACATATTCTGCATATGAACTATCGTGAGAAAGTTTTTGATAGCTTTTCCATTTTCATACCTCGTGGAAAGGGGTTTCAGCATGGTTGTCAATCAATCATCCCCCCCCCCCCCCCAAAAAAAAAAAAAAAAAAAGATTGGAAATCATTTGCGGAGGAGATTTAAGGTTAAACCTGACTAAATTGAAGCCAAATATTGAAATTTTGCTCTCAAAGCATCAGGCTCATTCCTCCCATTAAAAGCATTCATTTTGTTGTGTATTTATTCTATGTAAAAATGTTACTAGATTTGCATTTTGTGTCATTTTAATTAATAAAATATATATATATATAATATTTAATTAATATATATATATATATATTAATATTATTTTAAAATTTTTCACTCTACAGTAAACCATCTCAAAGTGAGTAGCTCTGTGTCAGCTTCAAAAACACTTTTAAAGTTGATGAATTTATAAAACATCAGTATTAGGATAGCAGGGGGTCTACCTAAAAAAAAATTCGGCTCGGAGTCTATGGGACAAACAAGTTTGGGGACCTGATTTAAATGATTTATATTGATATTATTGAGTAAATCTTTAAAATCAAAAGTTATAATTGATTTACAATTGTTTAATGTTTGTAGGTTTCTAATTAGACTAAAGCTATTATCAATTATACCACAAACACCAGAAGTTATTATTTTATAAATTAATTTAAGGTAATTTAATAAAATAATTTCAAGACAAAAAAAAAAACTACTGGAGCCGCCCCTGCCCAGAGTTAAAAGGACGTGGCTGTCATTTTTTAGACCTTGAAGACACCATCCCAAATAGGTGTCAATAGTCACAAGATTTCTGTTTAAATGTTGAATATTCCCGGTTACTTTATGATAGTAAAAATCTGCTCATTTGAGCAAGAAAATAGGTTTTTAGCATTCTGAAGAATCTAACTATACTAAATTTTCCTATTTTTGACTCTCCTTAGTTTTAGTCAATTCAGGGTGTGTTATATACATTCCGGATATTTGATCTGTAACTTAAACTTCTATTTCCACCTTTTGATTTGGAAAAAGTCTCTGTTCTAATTTTATATTAACAATATCATAAATTTTTATGATAGATTTGCTTCCAAATGTATAACCTGATATTTTTTTAAAATTCGTTTTAACTTCAACTTATCAACTATTTCCTGTATTACAAAGCTCCTAATTGAGTTGCGATCTAATAAGACCCTCGTGAATAGATGTGATTTTTTTGTTTTAACTCCTGCACAACATATCTGTTGAAAAATTCTGTTATTTGCGTTATGACAAATAGTAGATATTTCCTCCTATTTATCAGTTTTACTCGATTCAATTCATTTGGAGGGTTTAATTGATAGCAGAAAGCTTTGTTGTGTTTTCCTTTGCAAGGTTTACAAGTTAAGCGTGACTCGCATGTTCCTCGCATGTTCATGTTCGTGACTCGCATGTTCGAATCCTATGTCAAGGTACTAAAAATAGAAGGTAACGACCTTGAGGCTTCAAAATGTTTCTTTTTTTCTTCTATGCAAATAGCCTGGCACAGGGGGAATTATGGCTTTGTTTTCAAATAGGCAACTTTTTATATTTCTGATTTCTTGGACTGATGCCATAAATCGCCATAAATCCGTTTGTCGATGATGGGACCGCTTCCAGTTTCACACCACCACTTCTTTTAGGTTTGTAAGATTTTTTGAACTGTTGTCTTTGGATCATTGACTTCTCTGAAATCTATACTATTCTGATTATTTTAACACATTTCTGTCAGGTATGATTTAGAGCTGTTATGTATGCATACGTGCCAAGTGTTCCGTTAAAAACATATTTGTTCCGTTTTTTAAGCTTTGTTACGAAAATATGCTTTCAAGCAAAAATGTCCTGTATTTTTCCATCTGCAGCGCTATTGTTTTTTTCCCCCTACATCGCATTTTCGAGATTCATATTTTCTCATCCTACAGTGCGAGTTCTGTCCGTTGTCTTTGCTATGGCGTCATTTACTGCACTGCCATGTCCTGCCCAGCATTACGATCCATCAAATCGGTGTTTTCACTCTGTCTATGCCACGCTAAATATGTCTAAAATGCTAAGGATCCAGACTTATATCCCTAAGTATTCTGAAGAATTTGATTTTATTCCGAAACATCAGAATTTGTCAAAGATTTGTCTTAAAGCGAACTTTTACAGTTCTATTCTTGTGTTAGAAAATAGTATACCACATCTTGTTGCTATATATTTTTAGTAGTTGCTAATTTTCCTCATGATTCGGAACTTTTGCAGCATGCTGAAGTTGTGGATATCTCAAAACGCCAAGAAAATAACTTTTCTGTTGTGAGGTATTTTGTGGGAAAATATCCCAATTTATTACTTAGATGATCAATCTCAATATGACGCCATTGATGCTTTGGAAACTGAATTTTAAACTTCCAGCTTGCCGAAATCCCTTCAGATATCTTAGCAGAAGAAAGAGTTTATAGACAGTGGGCAAACCTCTCAAAAAAAAAGGACCTCTTGCAAAGTTAAAATTTGAAAAACTTTCAAGACTTATGCTCGGTATATTGACATTTCCGTACAGTAAGGCTGCCTATGAAAGAATTTTTAGTTTGGTTCGCAGAAACAAAACTGATTTCAGAAGCTCTCTTAAGCCTGAGACATTGCAAGTAATTTTAGTTGCAAAGTCCCATACGGCTGAACAATGCTATAAACAAACTTATGATAAACAATGTTTTAAAAAGGCAAAATCCTGTACACATGCATATCTTAATTGAAATTTATGCTATTCATTAAATTTTTGTAATAATAAATGTAATTAAATAAGCTACCTTTCTTACTGTTATTATTTCATTGTGTATTTATTCTGCAAAGTATTAAATATGGTGAGCAACCAAGCTAAGCACGCCTTTTTATAATGTCATTTAACCATATGATTTATGGTCGTGCGCTGTGTTCCTTATTTTTTTCTTGGGAGGTTGGCAGCTATGTGTATGGTATGCAACTATTTGTAGAGCTAATTTATCCAAAATTCTGTCATCCCAAATCTGTTATCTATCAGTTTTTTATTTGTGCTGCTATTTCTCCTAATTAAACAGTATACTAGCATTTTCTCCATTCAGATGTGAATTTGGTACAATATTTGGGAGAAAAATCTTCTTTACCTTGCCAGTAGTATTGCAATTTTATTTTTAGTTTTGAAAAAAAAAAAACCCTAACATTTTCTTGATTGAATTTTTTCTTACTTTTGATAAAAATTACATTTTTTGAGAAAAGAAATCTCAAATTAATCACATGTTTTTGAAGCCAGTAACTCAGTAGTTAGCATCAACATATGAAAATGATTGGCAATTGAACTCCAGTACTTGTCTCAGCTAAGATACATATGGAACAGGTACACCTCTGTCAATCATAAACCGATTTTAAGGTCATCCTTGCTGTAACAATTCTAGCTGTTGATACAAAGGTATTTTCATCACTAAAAATCACTTCTCAACATTGGATGGCAATTGATGGTCTTTCAAATGTATTGCATGCTATGTCAGTTGAAAATGTGACTGTTATAAGTCGAGAAAAATAGTGAGTAAGACCAGTGTAATTATTTTTATTGCTGATGAAAATTTGTGTTGAATAGCTTTTTCTTTCTCGCATTATTTTTACTCATAGTGTATATCTATTAGTCAGACTCTTAGGATATGAATATCATAAAAATCATTTATTGTTTAGTTTAACAGTGTGAAGGCTAAAGAACCCCTTACCCAAGCAAAACTGTACATTATATACTATGACTTTTGTCATATTTCACTGGAAAAAAAAAAGTTTCATTCTCTAAAGTCAGTTGCCAATATTTATAGAGAATTTTAGCTTGGGAGAAAGGGTATATATTTTGATTTTACATCTTTATGTATACTATCTCAGTCTCTTATCAAAGTTTATTTCGCTGCTTGTAATTGGTATATTGGTTTGATTCTAGGGTTAGTATCTTGTTTATTAGTATATATGGGCATGTGTATGTGTTCAGTTATAATATGTATTGTGAACATTCACTAATACTTAGATTTGTGATTTATTAGTATCTTGTTTTAAGCATGTTATTTTAAATTGCATATTGCATTATATGTAATGTTGCTTTTTTATTTGTTCATGTATATGTAGTACTTATAGCTAAATGTGTTTAATGATATTGTAGGTAAAAAGAAAAGAGCCACTGCAGTGTTTACTTCTACTCCATTAACTGGTAGAAAGAAGAATTATGATATGGAATCTGTTCGTGTACCTTTTTCAATGGGTAATTTTAAAATTAAAATTTATTTAATTTATATATGTGAATTTATTTTATAATATGCATATTTTTTTTTCGACTCCATTGTGAAATCTTGTAGATACTGGATAAAAATTTTTATCAAAATGGTTTGAATTAGGATTTGCATATTTTGGAAAAATAGTGAAATCCACAGAGAGCAAAATATGTTTCATACACATTTTGTCAATATAACTGTTTGGAAATTCAACAGTGACAGAACTGGTAAAAGAGAAAATTTTATTCCTCCATGTGTGTGATTTTATAAATAAAGGAAACATTTTGTAAATACCTATATACAAAATTCTGATTTCTCTCAGAGTTGTATAAAAAAAATTTCATAATTTTAGCAACTCAGGTTTGTATCAGTATTTTGTTTTAATCACCAAAAACTTCTTTTTTATACTATAGAATAAAAGTTTCTAACAGTTCTTAAGTGAAACAAAATTAACTTTTTGTCACTATTTTCAAAGATTATATACCATAAATATTTAGCATATATATATAGGAATATGACACTTATTAAAATATGTCATTGGCAAAACCTAACTTAGAGAGAAAAAAGCAATTCTGATAATTTACAAATCAATTTGTTGAAATTTGGGACAGAAACATTCTTTCTGTATGAAATGGGAGGAACCATGATCTTAGTGATTCTACTACTTTTATGTTATGAGATGTAAAGCCTTAAATTGCCCAAACCTACCCTCTAGCAAACCTGGATGGGTTTGGACAATTATAATATTTAAAATACTGAGCTATTTAAGTTTTTTTTTTCATGTAGATCAATTAGTCTTAATACTGTCTCTAAAATTTTGTGCATACCATAAAAAGATCTTTTTGTCTGGTGGTCTACTGAATAAACTTTAATGCAACTTTTTGAACAAGTCCCAAGTGTGAAATCCACAGTTGGGTTGTAGTTCTTCTGCACTATTTCTTGATCTTCTACCATTGCTTCTCATACAAATATGAAATTTTTTCCCATTATTTTTAAAGGACTTTTTTTTTAATCTCTTCATGCTTTTATTTTCTCTATTTATTCCTATAATTACATGCATGTTAAATTTTTTTGATCCAGCCTTTTTGAATAAACTATTATTAGTGTCATTTGATTATTTTGAACAATCAAAGAAGTGAATTGTATACAAGATATAACTAGGTTTGTAGTTTTAATGTATTTTTCATACATGCTGTGTTTGATGTACTCGATTCTACATTTCTCTCTGTTTTTTAAATATACAGGTTGGATGAGAGAACATGTTATTCGAGCTACTGGAAAAGATGACAAAAGACCATCAGATATTTATTATTTTGCTCCTGATGGAACAAAACTGGTAAATTTTTTTATTATTTTCTTACTGTAAAAGATTAATGAATCGATGAGTATTTTATTTAGTATATACTCTCTCTCTCTCTCTCTCTCCCCCCCCCCCCCCCCCCCCCAGTTTTCATGTAAAATTTGTGAGACGAGAGTTACACTTGTGTAAATTCTTTGGAATTCCTTTTTTTTTCTTCTTCTGTTTTTCAAAAGCCGTTTAAAATCGTTTTTTTTTCTTTTATGGCTCTAAGAATTTAAACTTTAATTAGTACTTATTTATGAATAGAAATCTACTGTATGTGGAGTGAGATCCCCCCCCCCCCTCCCCCCGGGCTTAAATTTTGTTAATAATTTCTGTATATTTTTATTGCTGTATATTGTAGTTTGAAAATTAAGATAAGATTCCTTTCTTAGTAAAAATACAAAGTATTTTCATGTTAGGGTCTGCTGTTTCTTTGTATATTCCCCAGCTGTATTATGCTGAAAGCTTAAATATGTCGACAGAACTAAAACACCTGCTCAGCAAATGATGTGCAATAAATCTGTTTATTATTATTTTTATTATTATTGATTAGAAAGGATTATCACTGTATACAAAGCAACATGTTTGCAAAATATGCCACCTATTATTAGTCTGAATCCATTGGCTTTTGTAGGAGTTTCAGGACATCTATACCTATATAATATGTTTATGTAATTGCAGACAAAAGCATTTTCGCTTGTATAGATTTTCTTGCTGCTAAAGCAGTGTTTGATGTCTTTCATTTTGACTCTATACAAGATACTTCCTAAGTTTCTTTTTTTATGCAAATAATTTATTTATATGTTTTATTTATATTTATAATAAATGAGTGTTTTTTGCATGAACTGAAATTTTAACTTATGTGTAATGACTGTGAATTAATGGAATTTTTTTTCTCTAGCGATCTATGCCAGAAATAGGAACATACTGTAAGTTGTCATTAAGTCTTTTTTGTTTTTTGGTTAAATTTATGTAATCTTTTAATATTAGAGACATTTCTCATTTTGTTTTTATGTTTGAAGTACATAATATTTTCTTATTTTGATTTTCTGGTTACCATTTTCATTTAAGATTTCTTATCAAAGTGTAGGACAATTTCAGAGTTCCTATGCATTTGAGAAACAGGGATTTGTCAGGAAAAAGGAAATTGTTTGTAAAAAAATAGGAACAATTGGAGGAAAATTGAATTTTTCTCTAAAATTTAGAATTATTTAGGAATTTCTTTCAAGATTCTGCAGCCTCCCATTTAAAATTTAGTGATATTTAAAATTTGTTTTTAATTTAAGTATTTGGTAATCTCCAATCATTTACTTTGAAGTATCCTATGTTATATCCAAAAAATGTTACTTGAATAAGAATTTCCCAAAATTTCATCAGTTTCCGTACTTTCATCGCGTTTCTGTCCAAGCAAAGAAATGTCAAAAGCTGTAACATTGTACTTTAGCCTTCTAAAAAGTTATGATTAAAGTTGCCATTCTATTAAAAATATTTAAAAAAATATGTACTTGTATGTGTTGTTTGTTGTTAAAAATGCAGTTTTGAGTATACATAAGATGAACATTTGTCGTATCAGATTGATTGAGGCTGATAATTTTTAATATTTTTCTCCAAAGTGTACAATAATTGAATTTTGCTATGATGGATAAAAAAAGGAAAACTTTACTTAATGTTACGAATTTTTTAGAAAGTTGTTTCTTAAATTTCCTGTAATTTCTACAATTTTTGGAAGTACTAAACTTCTATCAGACCAACAAAATCTCTACAGCACAACGCATAGGGTTGCAGATTTGATATGTAGAGGGATGAGGGAGGGTTGATCAGAATAGACTAGTTATCACACATGAGGGATTGCTTGCTCCTTGCTTGTTGGTCAAGGAAAGTGTTTTTTGTTTTGAGATGCGGTATTTCTTCTGAAGCAATACTGTTATGTTGCACAGATTTTTGTGATCTTATAGGGATTTTACAGAGCTTATTCAAAAATTCCTTTTGCCATGGAAAGTGGCTAAATATTTTGTGGAAATATTTATGTGTGATATTTTATTCTAAATTTTGCTTGTTTTTGGAAATTTTTTTGCTTATTTTGCCTACCTCTTTGAAACATGTATCAAACTATTTTTTTATTATTAATTTATTTTGGGAATGTTATTAACAGTAAATATATTTCTTCATTAAAATTTAAAAAAATTCATGAATTAAAATACAGACAATTTTTACTAATTTCTGTCACTTTTCTTCTTTTTTGGAGAGTAGTAATTTTTTCATGAAAAAATTTCATAAAATTTCCAGTTCTTCAACAAACAAAATTTCAAATAATTTTCATGGAATTTTAGAAATTTAGTAGAAAATTGATACTTGGATTGAACTGCATTTGTTCAGTCCTTAATCCTGAAAACTTTTTTTTTTTTTTTTTTTTTGCAAGTCCTTAGAAAAGGGTTCTTAAATTCTTAAATATTCAAATGGAATTATTTAATGTTTAAATTTTTTTAAACTTTTGTCCAATATGATTGAAGAATTGCATTAATGCATATGTAATGCATTAGCATAATTTACCCCATTTTTTTTATGTAAAAGCTCTGATTTAAATCATAAGATCCTTAAGAGTGCTCGTCTTCTCTTCATCTCAGCTATTGGGTTACTCCTGCATGTTTGTTGCCTTGCACTGTATTTTTATTGTTTTCCATTTATCTGAGATGGGTGCATGGACTTCCAGTTGCTAATCCGTTTATCAAAGAAGCTTCCTTTCTTTCCACAACTATAACCAGCTTTAAAGATCTTACTTTTTTTCAGTAATGGGAAATACTCTGGAAATGATGTTACCCTTGACTTATGAATCATAATGTGTCATATTAATAATAAGTAAAGAAAAAAATATAGAAATAGTATTAATGATGAAAATTGTTTTTTTAGCTGAAAAACCTTACTTTTTGCAAAAACATGAAATATTTCGGAAATTGTGATTTTTACTCTTGACTTAGTCAAATTATGTCAGAATAATAATCGGTAATGAAAATATGAAAATCAGCATTTATGATAAAATAATTTGGAAATCTGCTACACAACTTTTTTTTCTATGAGAATAAATTGTATTTACACACACCATTGAGCATGTAAAATCCCATAGCCCAATTGAATTTTAATTGTGATGATAGCATGTTCATATGCCTTAGGAAAGCTATGAGGAAAAAAAAAAAAAAACCCTGCCACAATAACTTTTGAGTGCAATGAAATTTCCAAGTTTATCATTTAAATAACTACACTGGCATTTACAAGGGGAACAGAGTAGAAAAAGAAACAGAAAATGTCAGCTACTCCTGCTGAAGAAACTTCTAAAATTTCCGAAATTGAGTGACCTGATTCCTGAAGGAGCTTATATTAGCATCTCTGCTGAACATAGCTTATTGTAAAGGGGAAAGGGAGAAAAATTAGTCTCATAGTTTTTGAAATGAAAACTGCACTGCTTTAATATGAATTGAAGAAATTATTGTGTTGTTGCATTCTTTATTTTTTTATTAAATACAGATCTAGGAATTAGATCAAACACTTAAAAACAAGAAATTCCTGGAACTGATAATAAAATGTCTGTTTATCTTTTGGTAGCTAAACTGGATTTTTGAGTGAGATATTGGTTTTAGGCTCTGACCTCTGACATTTCTGGATAGATTTTTTAAGCAAACAAATAACTGAGGGAAAAAATGAACTAACACTTTAAATAATTTTGGCTTTATGCTTGTTTTTTGTGTTTACAGATTAATTGCAAATGTGCTCAGTGTTGTTATACATAATTACTGCAATAAAATACTTCAATTCTTTAAAAATAGTGAAAATGTGCAACTCTCCATTTTTTTCACCCCTCTCCACATTTGAGAAATGGGAGGGATAAAAAAAGAAAGTTCATTTGTTGTATGTTTTACAAAGATTTAAAGATACTAAATGTAAAACCTGAATTTTTTTTAATATTTTTTCCTCACCTGTGGTAAAGAAAGCTACAAAATAATTTACGTTTGTTTTGGATACTTTTTCTATTCTGTTTTAAATCTTTATATTGACCAAAAAATTTTTCTAAAGAGGTTTTAGAAAATTAGTGATATATTTCGTAGATCTATTTTTGGAACAGCTTTTTCAGACGCACCGGCCTTGGCGCCAAGTTGGCGCCAAAACCTTTTGATGCCAACTTGGCGAAAAGATGGCGTCAAAACATTTTGCCACCAACTTGACAAAAAGTTGGCGTCAAAAGTTTTTGACGCCAACTTTTCCCTCCTCCGCAGACATGTTAAAGTGCAAAATGTAAACAAAAACATCAATGGCAACTAAGAAACAACAAATAAGTTGCAAAACAAACTTACCGCTGGCTTTACGAAACTCGTAAGCGCACATGGGATCTCCGCTTCGCTCAGATAACCTCGCTACACTCCGCTACGCTATGTTTCGCGTCAGTCCAAAAACATTACAGAAAAGCCGCTGCTGCTGGCTTCGCTACGCACCGCTGGCTGTAGTACAGTACCACAAAGCTTCCGCTGGCTGTAGCGGTCAGTAAAACAAATGCGAAATGTAAACAAAAACATCAATGGCGACCAAGCAAGAAAAAATAAGTTGGAAAACAAACTTCCCGCTGGCTTTACGAAACTCGTAAGCACACACGGGATCTTCGCTTCGCTCAGATACCCTCACTACGCTACATTCCGCATCAGTCCAAAAACATTACAGAAAAGCCGCTGCCGCTGACTATTGCGGTCAGTAAAACAAAGCTTACACTGGCCATACGAATTCGTAGGCGTAAACAGCAATTCTCCATACAAAACCTATTACACACCTATTTTCAATAAAATTCAGCTTAAACAACAACCTCAATTCAATCATGTCACTCATAACACACAGATAACATCAAATAATGCACAAAATTTAAACTTACCTTTATTATCCACTATTAATTTAAAAGCTCACACACCGCATTCAAAATTGTTCAAAATAAATCACCTGTCAAAAGCACGTGATACATCCGTCACGAAATAATCATATGATAAATAAGCCACGAATTTACCGGAGCCACAACATTGGTGCCTTAATCACCTCAGCTTGGCAAACAAAAAATTTCGCCAAAATCGTATGGTTACCACGCCATACACAAAATCGCCAAGCTTGGAACGCAGTGCGTCTGGAAAAGCTGTACTGTATTTTTTAATAACCTCTTATTTTTATATTTTCAAAAGCTGTGTGAACCCTGTTAGAGAGTCTGATTTTCCTGATAATCCTCTGCTGGTAGAACACATGTATGTAAAATAATTAAAGTGTGCTTGGTAACTGAAGCACTTCAGAGGAATTTCTGCCATTTTTTTTCAATACAGTATATAATTAATTTAATACTTATGGAATTAATGTTATGTCGATTCATGAGGTCAACAAAGTGTTCATATATTGTGAAGGTGAGGGAGGTAGTCATATTGATTATATTAGAATAGTAGATACTTTTTCCACCATTGAAGTAAAATAGATGTAAAACTTTTCTATTAGGATAAATATCAAATTTTCTGAAAAAGTATAAAACTTTATGTTAAGTATATGGATCAAAGAATATAAATGACACAATTTAAATTGGTGGAAATTGCAGTGCTAATCATTATGTAATGATGATAAGTAGATAAATAACATAATTATTTACTTTCTTTTTAGTGGCTAAACATCCTGATATTAAGCTGTCATTAAAGAATTTCACATTTGCTAAAGAGCTTATTTATCGTGAGCCATTTGAGATTGAAAGAGATGCTAGACATATAATTAAAAAAGTTGTTACACCTGCCAAGAAAAAAACATCCCTGAAATCACCTGGCCGAACAGTAGATCCACAAGAAAGTGCAAAAGGAAATTCCATCTCTTTAACTTCATCGAATAACAAGAAGCAGAATAAAAGTTTTTCTGAAAATTCGTGCCCACCAATTGATTCTAAGAAGAAAGTTGTTACCAAGAGAAAAAGTTCTCTTTCAAAAGATTCAGAGTTTGTTTCAGATAGAAAGGATAATTCTTTAAATGTTTCTAAAATTTCAAGGAATTCAAAACAAAAAACTATACATGACTATTTAAATAGCAACCCTGACTCTGTTAAAAAATCTACTAGATCTTCAAGAAAAATAGTTAAAAAAGTTCCATTTGATAACTCTTTTGAAAATAAGGTTCCTAAGAAACCTAAATCAACTGAGCAACGAAATTCTAGTGACAAAGTGAAACTAAATATTAAAAGTGAGGCAGAAGAGTGTGATTCCAGAAATGAAGAGGGCATTGCTAATAACACTAATAAGTCTAATTCACTCATTGTTCATTTCCCTAAAGTATTTAATGAAAGTGAACATTCGAGTAAACAAGTTATAGATTCCAGTCCATTTACAGTGACTAAAAGCAATGAACTTGTTATAAATAAACCTATCTCTACAACAACTAGCACAACAAATATATCTGATCAGTCATGTCCTGTAAGAACTAGTAAAAAATCTTCAAAGATTCAAAATAGACTTAAAGTGAAACTTGCACCAAGAAAATATGAGCTGTGAGTATGTCTTTTTAACCGTGGTTTTAATTTTGACTATGGCCTTCATTATTTATAAGCATTCTTGTACATAATTCTTGTATATGTGACTTGCATGCATATTTGTATATATTTGTAAAATCTGTTTATTTAGAAGTATTGTGTAATATGAATTCATCTGTCTGACTTCCTGTTAAGTACCCTATATCACATTTATTATTGCAGTTCATGTTAGTAACATTCTTTTTGAACTTGTTAATATTTTTTGCTGTTTTTACCTACCCACACTCATATACATACATTGTCATGCTTTTGTGTAAGTGTAATTTCTTAAGGTACATAAAGTAAGACGGTATTAATTTTCTGACATGTTATTAAAAATCAAAATATGGATCAAGACTTATATTTTTCGGTTAGCTCTCTTTCAACGTGAGATATATTGGTACTTTGTCCAATTTTAAAGATATAAGTAAAAGATGTAAGAGTGAATACCTATGTGTCTAGGCATTCTCAATGGCTGAATTTCTTGTATTGCATTTAAGCTTTCATGAAAAGTTCCTGTCTTAGGGATGTGTTGAAGTGTTATTGAACTTTACATATTGCTTAATGTATTTTAAATACTTCATTATTTATTTATTTATTTTTGTCACTCAACCTGCCTGGTACGTAGATGATTTTCTGGAGATTGATTTTTATATTTGTCTACCTAAGTTATGCTTGATTTACTGGCTTTTTAAACTACTTGGCATAGAATATTTACGAAATTCCATGAAGCGAAAGCAAAATGCTGTTCTGAGTGAAACTCATATTTTTGTATTAATATTTTCTGATTTAATCTTTCTTGAAGAATTTGATGTTATAGGTTATTTATGATAATAGTCAAAATTATTATTGTAAATCTTTTCCTACTTTTATTTTCCTTTTGGTCTTGGTAGCTTTGTCAAAATATGACAGAAATCACCGTTAAATTTTTGGAAGGATTTAGAAGTGTAAATTTTAAGAGAACTGAAGTAAATGACTCTGTTTAATAACATTCAATAACATTCTAGTTTCCCTTAAGGGATATTATTGCAAATATTTCCTTGGTTTGGTCTGTGAAAGAGGTTTAAGGGGTCCATGGAATATAAAATACCTCTAAATCTTATGAGATTATTATTGTGTGCAATTCACTCTTTATTTGGTTTTAATTCACCTGAATTGAATTTATAGGCATCACCTTGCCTGACAGTATAGAAACTCTAATTTAAATTAACTATAGTTTATTTACTTTAATATATTAAAAGATGTTTCAAATTTAATATGTTTGTTAGTGTTTTTAATCTTTTTATTTTTTATTTGGACATATAGTTTAACTATGTATTGATAAAATATGAGGATCTGTTGTATTAGCTGCCAACTTTTTGTAAAAAGTTGGCAGCTAATACAGCAGAACTGATCAGAAGAGCTGTTTCTGATCTAACGCAAAAATTCAGTGTTCATGATTTTGAGATTATTCATAACATTCATACACGCTAAAAAGGAGGCAGGAATTATCATGGTGTAGTAAAAAAATTTGTTAAAAAATTCTTAGGCACAACAATTAAATTAATGTACATGAAAAAATTACTACAGTTTGGAGAGATGAGTTGCATTCTCATTTATAGTACAATGGTGAAAAATGCCAAAATTTTAAATTTAACAGAAAAAGTGCATTGATAAGGATGCAAAAAATTCCATAGTTACGATATTAAATTTTACTAAATTAGCATGTTTATTTTTGAATATCTGTTGGACCATACTTTAAATCAGTTTAAAAGTAATTTTAAGAAATAGTTCTGTGCAGGGCAGAAGATTCCTTACATAAACACCACATCTACATACATCTTAGATCATGAAATATCGGGGATAACTGGTCTTATCAGAGACAAAATTATAGCAATCATGAATCCACACATAACAAAATTGTTAGGTGGCTCTCACCATTTGTAGTAATTATCAGTAAAAATGTCTTGGAAAGAAATGTTATTTTAACTATTATTTTTTCATGCTAACACATTGTAGGCCTAAGCAAAGATTGATTTTGGTGCTCTAAACCAAACCATGCTAGTTCACAATCTTTTGTTGATAGGTGGTATATATTGTATTCTTCTAAAATATTTTATTATTTATACAAATAGAGCTTCATTTATATATAGCTGTTAAAAAAAGAATAGGTTAAAACAACTAAGTAACACTGCTGTTTGAGCAAAAGAAGTTTAAAACTAGGTTATGGTCTCTCTAAATTCTACTTATGTGTTTTTTTAGTAGTTTGCTTTTTACGGAACTCGAGAAACCCATAATTTCTTACATTTAAGGATCATTAAATCTCGTAAAATTTTCTGGAGAGAGAAGCTAAAAAGTTTTCTCTTCGGTTATAGCCTTGGGCAGGCCAAGACCGTCCCAAGAAGTTTCCGCCATCTTAATCTATTAGACGCCATGGCTCTCCAGTTTGTGGTGCCAACAGTTTTTAGGTCTTCTTCGACGCTGTCCAGCCATCGAGTAGGAGGGCGACCTCTTTTCCTAACGCCGTCTGGTTTAGTGAACGTTATCTTTTTTGTCGGATTATCATCTTCAGATCGATAAATATGTCCCAGCCACCGGATGCGGTTGGCTTTAATAACATGAACTATGTCCAGTTGTTTATATTTTCTATAGATCTCATGGTTGAAAAGGGTATGCCACTTATTGTCCTCATAAACTGCTCCAAAGATTCTTCTAAGTATTTTTCTCTCGAAAATCATTAGCCTATTTTCATCTGATTTATTGAGGGGCCAGCAGCACTCACTACCATACAAGATCACAGGTCGTAGGAGTGTTTTGTAAATATTTATTTTTGTTTTTTGTCGGATGAGTCTGCTTTTAAGTTGGCTTTTTAATCCAAAATAGCACTTGTTTGCCATTACAAGTCAGTTATTAATTTCAGAGCTAATGTCATTTTTCCTGGTAATTATACTTCCAAGATATTTAAATTCGTCGACAGCTTCAAATGTATGGTCATTAACTTGTAGTGGAGCTGTCGTGGAATGCCTTTTACCTATCTCCATGTATTTGGTTTTGTCTGCCGCAGCTAAGGAAAAGGCCCATTTCCTTAGCTGCGGCTTCAAGGGCGGCGAAGGCCTCTGCCACTGATTGTCTGGATCTTCCTATAATATCTATATCGTCTGCATATGCTAGAATTTGGAGGGATCTTTGGAAGATAGTGCTTCTTACATTGATTCCAGATGCTCTGATTACTTTTTCGAGAGCGATGTAAAATAATATGCAGGAAATTTCTCGTTCTCTATTAATAATATTAAGCCTAGAATTTCTTGTACTTATTCATTTTCAAAATTGAAATTGCGTGTATATTCTTGAAGCAATTATTTCATTATTCTGCTCTCTGATGAAGATATGTGTGTTTGCTATCTTTTTATCCCTGATGATAAAAAAGAGAAAAAAATGTATAGGATATAATTGGGATGACTGAGTGTGTTTTATATTTTAATATCCCAATTACTCAATTGTGGAGATTTTTGTAAATTTTTTGTACTTGTAATTCAAACTGTTAATTATTGACATTTATGTCATTTTATTATTTAAAGAACTTAATTTTTCAGCAATAATATTAATGAACATTTAAAGTTCTCAAAAAGGCTTTTATTCTTAATAACTTTTTATAGAAAGGTGACTATTGTAACATTTTGTAGCTATTGAGATTGCTACAAATATTGTTTTGCATTTTAACCATCTAAATGTTGGTGGCATATTCTTCCAATACCTTATTTGAGCTAGTAAAGTGTTTATAATGGATTGTTCCATTGTCTAGTTTTGTGTTCAATTGCATATGAGATGGTCCAGCTTAGACATTTTTGAACAGCAAATTGGAAAATGGAAAAGTCACAAATATTTTTCAAGCTAAAAAGGTACTGGAAGAACCAGTCTAGCTCTCTTAAAATGTTAAAAGATTCATGAAAAGTTATGTAATAAAGATGGAGAGCTCTAGTGAATTTTTAATAAAAACCATAGTATTTCTCTTCCCTCTCCACTCTTGCGTGTTTGTATGTGTGAGTAATATATAATAATTTGCTTACTCCTGCACATAACTGTACCTGTTGTTTTAAAAATTTCCAAAAGTATAGTATAATCTTATGTCTCCCCCCCCCCCCACTCCCCTCTGTTCTTGTTTTATTTTTAATAGAATATCATAGCTAAATTCTTTTGGAAACAATATTTCAAAATTTGCTGAACATGGAAAAATACTGCATGAAAAAGAGGGGAAATAAAAAGTTGCATTAAGAGCTTTGCAAAAACTTTATTACCTCCTTCACTTAAGAAGTGGTTTTGTTACATGGCTATTTCCATTTTTTTGTGTAATATGCGTTAAATTTCATACCTACTGACTTAAAGATATTAATATGATGTGTCACAGCATTGAAGTTTAATGATAGCTGAGTTATGAATTAAGAGTTTCTATGCAGAGGACATTTTGAATTATATTTATAAATTTCCATCAAGGATATTACTAAATCTGTATGCACATGAACACACACACACACATAATTTTTTTAAAAACTAAGTACAGAATTGTTTGCTCTATAAACATTGCTCTTTCAGAAAGATAGCCATGTATACTATCTTTGTTAAAATGCCTGTGAATAAATTATTTCATCAACTGAGTTTCTGATTATATTTTGTAAGAAATAGAAAAAAAAATGTAGCTTTTAATCTAGTAATACATAGTTTCAACTGTTTTATGTTATTAAAGGTGAGTTAGAGCATTGAGTTTAGAATCCAAATCCACCAAAGTCCAAAAATTCCATAACAACAAGTGAAAAAGCAAAGAAGTCTATAAGGTCCTAATACTTTTTTAAACAAAGCAATATTTTGTAATTTTAACTAATATTATTTTCCAATCTCTACTGGCCATAAGCTCATCTGGGTCTGAACTTAATTCTAAAATGTGCCTGAATTGGTCCAAGGCTCAGCTTAGGCTCATTCCGTCTCACACCTAGAGGAGATGAGTTTTGAATTGTGATAATATTCAAGGAATTCTGCACAGCCACAATTTTTAAATGAGTAATTGAGAAAAATATTGCTTTTGAAGTCTGTCAAATGTTAAATAGCATTATGTGTTTTACATCAAAATGCTAACAATGTTCATGATTTATAAATTGAAATATTTTAGTTGTATGATTTTCTGTAGAAAACAAATTTTAATTGCTTTATAAGAGATAAAACATTAGAAATAGTACTGAATAAAATGATATTGTTTCAAAAATTGAATTAGTTTATAATTTTTAAAAATTTAGCCCCCATTTGATTACACAAAATATTTTTTATGAAGTCATTCAGGTCAGATATTTCTTGATATTTTAATTTATAGTCTAAATAATTATACTATTAGTAGCCTAAATAATTATACTATGAATTTATGTAAAAGAGAGAATCCCAGTTATGAGTATGAAAATTTTATTTTGCTGTAGCTATAAATTCTGTTAATGATTACTTTTACATTTAAGATACCTTGCATTTGAGTTTTGGCTACTTACTATATTTGCAGGCACAAAAGGTGGTGGTTATCTGGTTTGAAAAGAATAGAGTTCAAATCTATTAAGTTGTAATTACATATTGAACTGTCAGAGATTTGATATTTTGAAAGAGAAATTTTTTTCTCTAGTTTTCTTTTTAAAGGCAGCAGTCTTAAATTTTCTTTAATCGATAGTGATATTTAAGGTGACTACTTCATAGTCACCTTTTTTTATATTTTGTTTTTGTTGTTTATGGAAT